>OY735219.1:41118213-41828213 GCA_963457665.1 Thysanoteuthis rhombus | reverse complement strand
TTTTTATCAGAATGAATCATTAAATGACTTTTTGTAGAATTGTGTATCAAATAACCGTTATCAAATTGTTTTGTATTAATACAAATTATTGCATATGTAATTATGAATGAAAATAAAATTGTGTTTCATAGAGATTACATTGTGTATGATTGGACTCTCAAATTCCAATTTTCCGAACAGATCTTGGAAGATTGGTGAACCTTTTCAGTTTGATGCTATACATCATTTTATTTTGTGGGAATTGTAGCTTTTCCAACATCAGATTGCCTGATGTGGGGGATGTCGGTTATGTTTGTGGTCAGTGGCGTAGCTTAAGAGTTGGGGGGTGCTATTTGAAAATTCCCTGGATCCCAAAGCTTTATAAATAGGGTTGACCAACTATTGCGCATGTGATTATTGGACGGTGACAACTGAGCGTGGGGACAATTGAACGTGTGATAATTATGCAGGGGACTTTTTCAATCAGGCAATTTTTTTTACACAAAATAGTGTAATTGGATGAAAAAAATATTATTTACATCTTTTATTTTCGACTTTATCATTGAGATTGAAAATGTCTTCCACTCAATAATTCCCACGCTTGATTGTTCTTCCGCTCAATTGTCGCACGCTCAATAGTCACCCAACTTATAAATAGTAGTTCGTCAATTCAATTTCTATTGACAAATCTCTCTTGATGTTGGGACCAAGTTTCAACAGGGGCTAAAATCCTCCCCCCCATCTCCAACCACGCCTTTTGTTTGTAGTTATAGACTTACTCAATCAAATCCTTTTAATGGAAAGTCGAATTACGCTGTAGTCAGTTTGTTTGTCGACAAGGAAGTTATGCTTACGAATTGAATTAATCAGGTTATATATTTCAAATCAGAAGGAAAAATTCAACCAGATATAAAACGGATATGAATCGGGTGGATACATGGGTTCCTAAGTAACAATAAGTAAACACTTACATTATTTTTGTATTTGTGTTTCGCTTTTTACTTGACGTCAGTGTCAAAAATCATAACGATTCTAAATAGAGCTGTGCAAGCAAACTATTTAATAATGTTTATGTTACGATTCACCTTTGACTCCTGAAAAACTCTCTCCAAGTTCGTTTGCTTATTAATGACGTCGTTGTATCACTCTGTGTGACAATCAATTGAACACAGTAGAGAAGTAACTATTTCCATGGCATCATTGGTAGCAAGGTAATAATAAGTATATATATATATATATATATATATATATATATATATATATATATATATATATATATATATATATATATATATATATATATATATATATATATGAATTTGTTTTCCTCTTTGGGGAACGTACTACTTTATTTTATTTTTCAGGGAAGAGGTGTAAATGAAGACTAAAGGAAGAAGGAAATTGGAAAACAAGAAGAAAGGAAACTCGCCATCACAGTCGATCTTTGAACAACCGTAGCGTTAAAATTTCATGTCATGTAAAAAAATCCGTCAGAGAATATGGTTAGAATAAATTCTATTTATGGCATTACTGTTGCTCCCCATATGAATACATCTAAAATAATGTTAATAAAAACGTCTAGAAACATCTAGATTTTAAAGAATCTATATGATAATTCCACCGGAAGAGATACAAAATAGTTTGAAAAAACATCCAGATTCTGGGGGAGGCCCCACTTTCATGAAAAAGGGAGAGAACGATGCCAATCCCAATTTATTCCACCCTAACAGCTTAATGGCTGCTGAAATCTTCCAAATTAGGATTACCACATTCGTCATTGGAATCGAGCTCAGATTCTTCGGCGAATAGAGGGAGCTGTGCTAACCATTTCACCATCTAAGCGGACATATTGACATGAAAGTTTGAATTTGAAATTACAGAAAAATTCAATGGTCAAACGTTCAAATAATTCAATCATTGAATAGTTATGATTTATTCGTTAAAATTGTTGGAATTTTCTTAATCGTATAAACTCCTTCAAGCCGAAAGATGCAAATTATAGGTTTTGTTATGAACCTGTATTTTGTAATTTTTATATTTTCAGCGTTATTGAGAAATGACATAGACAGTGACTATGGCACACATGGCCATTGTAAGGCTTTCAAACGCACCAGGTAAGATATAAAATTTGCAACTACATTAGTATTATAACGGTTATTCTTTTCAAAGCCTTTGTACCCTACGCTTCCGTCCAATGGATTGGCTGGTGCTGTTGATACCACCCTGATTCACTGAAGCGCATATTTATGTGTGTGTGTGTATATATATATATATATATATATATATATATATATATATGAAATTAGCCCCAAAACAGCTAAGAATTATTTCCATCAACTTGATTATTATGATCAAGTAGCCAGAAAGACGTCCCTTTTTAACCACGATTGACATAAAGACGAGGAATGAGTGAACAATCGAAATGAGCAATAAGCCCTCAGTTCTTTGGCACAGCATGAATTTCTTTCTATCTAATCAAAATTTTAAAATGTATTTTCTTGATTAATCTCTCCTTTTTACATTTATGCTATTCGATTTATCATATTTCATGCTTTTTTTTAACATTATCAATATTAATGTTATATATATATATATATATATATATATATATATATATATATATATATATATATATATATATATAATGATTATAAGTTGCGTTTTATGATACTGAAACCGTTGATTGAAATGATCACTGTTACTACACGGTGAATATATCATTTGGCCTAGACAACGTAAATAGAATAAACAATCGTCGCGTTGGAAGAAACGAATAGAACAGATATAGACCTCTAATAAGCAAAATAGAAATTTTGTGTTGAAATAGTAATTTGGGTCTTTGCATTACCGGTGGCTGTTTAGCTCAATGGTAAGAGCAATGCTACGTTGAAGTAGCTACCCTATCGGTTGCAGGTTCATTTCTTGCAGCAGTATCAAACAAAATCAAACAAAAACAAGTGTGAATGCAAACTAAGGGACCTATTTAGTATCAATTTACGTTGCAAATAGAGACTCCCACTAAAATCATAAAAATCTTTTTTGTAGACTTAATAAAGAGTAAATATTCAAATATACAGCCCTTTAGCTCCATTGGTTGGGCCTGTACGTGTGATACATACATAGCCAGCTGGACCAACTTGAAAACTGAAGGAACCTATATTGACAGATTTTAGGATAGTTTTGGTTGTCAATGTCAAATAAAATGTTTTTTTTCATAGGAATCAATACACAATACTAAGTTAAAATGTTTTATATTTTTTATTTTTACTAGTTAAACCATACAGTAAAAAAATGATGGCTTATTTAAAATGTATGGAGGCAAATTGCATTTTTATACGTTGACAAGCTTGCCCATACAGTCAAAGATAACAGCAAATATGAAATAGAAAACATTGTATTTTATATACGAGGTTAGTAGTTTTCTGCTGACCACAAAAGGAATTTTCTTTATTTGTTTTGTTTTTATTACTTTTACTTTTTATATTTTACTGACATATATCCGTCCAAAATTACGGTTATTCATGTAATGATCGACCCAAAGGGGCATAAAGCTAATTCAATAGGTAATTCTAATCCTTAGTGTTCTAATCCTAAGTTTTGTTAATGTCTCCTCTTAAATCAAGCTATTTTAAAGGCTGATCGCACATAATGTCTCAAGACAAAAACATTACTGATATAGTGCAATATAAAAAAAATCATTGGAAGAAACTTGTTACATTAAAGATATAAGATATTTCATTGCAAAAAAAGTTGAATATTATTTCATCATAGCAAAAAAGTATGGACAAATCTGACAGATGTGGCATTCTGAAAAAAGTATTTACACACTGTTTTTATTTCTTTTATTCTGTGACATAATCTTATTATGTCACAACAGCCTATTTCATTCTAAAACAGACTTTTATTTGTTTGTTTTTTTAGTTGTCTCAACCTATTCCACGCGGAGAAAATCATTATAACGTCTAGGTTATAACAAATCGGACAAAACATCGATACAAATGAACAGTTAAACCATTAAGCATACTAATTTGTATATATGATTTCTTATGGATTGATTATTCTTTAAATTCTGCGTTATCATTACGTAATTAAAGCGTGAATGATATTCTATTTCTCTGTGTCAGTTACATAAATGAAATTGTATTTTGCTACATCAGTTACATTCCGTACATTGACAGATAACGTCTGCACATTAGTAATTATCAGATATCATATCATATATGAGAATAATAGAGATTTGTATTACAGTTGTTGCCCCAAAACGGATTTGTTTTTATTTTTGTTTTTATTACTCATTACAGTTTTTATTCTTTAAATTCAGCATTTTTACTTCGTCATAAGAACATACGATTCAATTTCACTACATAGTTGCTTTCCTTAGCGTAACAGAGTACAAAACCACGTAGCTAATAACACGAGTGGATAAGTAAGTAGATTTCCTAAAAAGTAATGCAAGGAAAATTTTCAATTCTAGAAGCTCTAAAACAGCCATTTCCGTATACTTAAAAGCCTATCTTGATAATTTTAAATCGCAAAATGCGGGAGACACAGTAGGCCTGCAAATAGGAGAGTAAACATTTTTTCATGCATGCTTTTTCAATGAGGCCGATTCATACAAATTCATACTAGCCAGGAGTAAAGAACTTGGCTTCAAAATGCAATTGTCTCCTGCGAAATACTGGAGAATTGGTTGGTCTGCATTTTATTAATAATCCGGATTAATTGTATTCGTTGATGAAACTTATTTTCAAAGGGAAATAACTCTAATTGTAATACTGCTCTAGAATTGAAAAGTTAGTTACCTTTCATGCAGACTTCAATAGTTGTTTCTTGAAAGATTCGGATGATAGTCGTCTAGATAAACTCAATCATTGATCATTATTTAACTGATACATAAAGTGGGCTTCGATATGATTGTTTTGTTGACTATTCTCTTCGTCTGTTAAGAAACCGATATGGTTTTATCACCGAGTACAAAAGGTCGTATCAAACAAAAATCACTTTCCATCAATTTATGTGACAAATTATTTAGTAAAAACTTGGAGACTTGCTGAATCCTCAAAGAAATGGCTGCGGATATGAATATATGATACATAAATACATTGACCAACAAACAGTAGTACAACTCAAATAATGAAAGTGATTCTGAAAAAGTTGATTGAAAAAACAAGACAATATGAGAACCCCAAGTCCAACATCAGTAGTAGTAATAGCGGGAGGAGGGGGGGACAATGGTTCACCCGAGGCTCTCGACCAAGTTTCATATCAATTCAACATGATACAACCGAGAAAATTGATATCTAATGTATTGACCAACAAACAGTAGTACAAGGCAAATAATGAAAGTGAGTCTAAAAAAGTTGATTAAAAAAAACAGACAATGTAAGAACCTCGAGTCCACCATCAGTGGTAGTAATAGCAGGAGGATGGTGGGGAGACAATGGTCCACCCGAGGCTCTAGACCAAGTTTCATCAATCCAACATGATATAGCTAGGAAAATTGATGTTCAACATTACAAGTTGGGGCAGTTGTAGCTGGAAAAGGACGATGAAGATAAGGATCATACAGCTGAGGATCTAGACCAAGTAACATATCAATCCAACATGATATGACTGAGAAATATTTACCATTATTTGTTGTGGTAATAGCAACAGGAAGAAGTGGGTGAGCAGTGAGATGATGATGGTTCACCAAAAAGTCTGGACCAAGTGTCATATAAATCCAGCAGGATATGGTTCAGAAAATTATATATATTAGAGAGGCTTTCACCAATAGATCGCCCAACCATTTAAATATAAAGCATGTAATAATGATGCATATAAAAACTGCCCAATAAATGGCATTTATGTTAGATCTGTATGAAATCATCATCATCATCATCATGTATTTGCTTGTTCACACCAATGGTTACTGCTGGAAACTGAATGACAGCAAGTCTCCTCAAATCTCCAGCACCTTTCCTAGTATCTTCACAGACTACAGCCACACTGTGGTCTAGATAATTTCAACTCTACCACAAATTCATACTTTCTATGTCTTTCTCTTTTTTACCACCTGTGAGAACAAAGTACAATTAATGTCAATTCAATTCAAGGTCTGGCACAAGACTATGCAAACGCATGCCTTTTAGCAGGAAGCTGGTGTGTTTTCATTACTGAGCATGGAAAAGAATATCAAAATCATTTAAACACACCAATTGAAAAAAACAATGGCACTAGTTCTCATCTTGAGGACATATACAGTTTCTACCCAAGATTCCTTAAATCTTGTGTAATTGTATGTTTGGAAACAAATGGAGAAGCCTGTACTGTCAATGAATCAAGAAAAAGAATAAAAAATGTTCTTTTATTTAGTACAAGACAGAATGAATGTCAAAATTGAAATAGATGTATGTTTCTTTTTGGGGAAAGTGCTAGGTGATCCAAGCAACTTTCTGGGTTGGTTATCTTTTCAGTATAAGAAAAATAATCAGATATTTCAATCTAAATTCTTGGTTGTAAATTCATGTTAAACTAAGAAACAAATAAGTTCAAACATTCAAACAGTATTGACATTTCTAAATTCTGAAAACAATCAAGAACATTTTATATAATGCTGTGGGATCAAACAAAGAATCAGGACACCCAAATCAAGTCAAAAGTGCAAATTCAGATTACAAAATTTTTAATGGATAAATGTAATGTAATGTACCTTGGCATAGAAAATAAAAGTAACAAATACGCTTTGAGATATCAACCACTTTACAAAAAGTGTCAAAAGAGAAAGACTTGGGTGTAAGATTTAATCATAAATTTGATTTTGAAAAAATATCTAAAGCTATCTCCAAAATTGGTTGGCTTAGCAGAAATATTCTCTCATGAGATTCATCTGTTATACTAAAAAATTTTAAAACAGTAATGAGTACATTTGGAGTATTTTGTACAGGCTTGGGTTCAACTCAGTAGACTTGGTAATGGAAATTTAATTTTGAAAATGGAGACACTACAGGGAAATTTGCCAGAATGTTGCGTGGTATGAGAGATTCAAGTTATAAGGATAGACTCGAAAAGTTAGGCATGACTACATTGTTTTAGAGGAGGGTAAGAGGAGACGTGATTGAAACTTTCAACATGATAAATGGCTTTACAAATTACAGAATTCTAATACTTAGGAAGTCAAATATGATGGGAAATTTTTGAGCTGAGAGTTTTGTAGAAACAAGATCGCAAAAACAAGTTAATTTCTTCTCCCAAAGAATTTTGAAATACTGGAACAGTTTACCATCTTATGTAGAAATACTACAAGTACAAATGATTTTAAGAATAACTTAAATAAATTTAGATCATCTTAGATGGGAAATAAATTAGTAGGGTGATTAGAGGAGCTAACAGCTGTATTATAAAGAAAAATTTTGGAAAAATAAATAAAAAGGTCTGGTTAGTCACGCAATAGATGGTGGTGATGGTGGTGGACGTAGTGAGGCTGAAATGTAGAATTCAGACCCTTTTGACTACATAAATGAATATTGTAAATAAATAGCATCATTTATTATCCTTGTTTTAAGCAAATTAAATTTTGACCCTTGTTTAATCTGAAAATCTGTGCTTTTGACAATTTTGGTGTCTGGATTCGACATTTGATCCAAGCTGTAAATTACTTGTTTGTTAATGTTACAACTTGAGTAAACAAAATCTGTTTTATCAGGACTTAGGGTATTTAAAGTCTCAATCCATTGACCTTATTCTACAACTTTATCACTTTTGAGTTTAAGTTAATTCTAGTTAATTGATTACCAGATCAAAATAATGTATGTAAATTAGGTAAAAAAAATTGCAATGAAGATAATAATAGATAAACAATATGAAGACTGACTTTTACTTATATTGATATCAAGACTTAGATAACAACAAACCCAGTCTCGATTGACTAATCACAAATTACCAATATGCTTAAAATTATGAATCACCACCACCACCCAAATAAGCTGTGTTGGGGGTGATCAATTAAAAAGTCAGAAAAAAGGGGGATCGATGGATAAATCACTTCTCTTACCAACTGTTGGGCTTTCAAAAAAAGAGTGTGCACAAACTAGTGACCAATTTAGCATAAATTTACATTGCATATTGAGCACCCTACTAAAATCTTATGTTGGAGGAAGAATTTTCAAAAAAACATTTTCCTTACGCATTGAGAGGAGTGTGTGTGTGTGTGTGCAAAACTTGAAGTTTTTTTATAGATAGATAGATGTAAATATCAGAATAAATGAATAATCTAAACCCAGCTACAATTATTAAACCATCTATGACATATGGGTGTGAAACCTGGAAACCTACAAAACCAAAAAAAAAAAAAAATGAATATCAGAGAGCAATGGAAGGAGCAATGTTAGGAATAACACTTAGCGATAGAAAAAATCAACATGGATCCAAGATAGGACCAGGGTGAAGTATATCACACAAGTAATCAAGCAATAAAAATGGAGGTGGGCAGGGTACATAGCAAGAAGAACGGGCATCAGATGGAGCAAAAAGCTAATGACAAAATTATTCTTTCAAAAGTGAGAATTTGTGTAGAGTTTGCATGAAAATGACATGAGTTTCACATTTGTCCATAAATTGAGCTGACTGAGCACAAATACCACAGGCAGATGGAAATCTTTTTTTAAAAAGATTTGTCCTGGCATCTCCATAAAACACTTTTCAGTCAGTCTGTCTGTCTGTTGGTCTCTGCCATATCATGTTGGATTGATATGAAACTTCGTCCAGATCTTCTAGTGAAACATCTGCATCTTCACTTTCTTCCTCCTGCTGCAATTACCATAAGTAGCAATGCTACTACTACTACTTCATTGAGAATGCCTTTGAAATCGGAAGTCATTTTTATTTGGAAAATCAATCATGCACATTTCCTCCTCCTCCTTTTCATTTCCTCCTTTTTTAGAAGTCAGCTTCTTCTCCTTTTCATCTTCCTCTTCTCTTTCCTCTTTTCGATTCGCCGTTAGATCGATTCGAAATCTAGGTCAGACCTTCGGGTCAATTGATTGTACCATTCTTCAACTGATTTTCTGGTACAAGAACAAATTTTCTCAAAAAATAAAAGAAAAACCTTTTTACATTTGTTAAGAAATATGTAAGAAAATGTTTACATTTGCCTTTGTTCTTAATCACTCATAAGGAATTCTCTTGCTAAAATGCTCGTCACTAATTGTAGGTTGCTGGTATTTGATGCAATCAAATGGATACATATGGCTGTGAGGATGTTAGACAAATCATTGAACTTATGTTTCTTTATCACATGAGATCGTTTTGCTCTGTGTAAACAATTTTTCAGGTGTAAGTATCATTGGGTTTATTTTGTATATACAAATGAGTTTAATCTCAAAATTTACAACAACCATTCCTCTTACAAATGACACAAATTAACTTGTTATGAGTTTTGAGTGTTTTCATCAACACATGTCACTTTGCTGTCGAAATCTCATGAAAGCGCAAAACTTTGGGGGTAAAAATTGCCTAATGTTTAAAAAATGAATTAACAATACTTCAAATAGATATCTTAAAACAATGAAAAGCAAAATTTGTTTGAAAAGAGATGACAGCAAAACAAAAGCAATTTTTTGTCTCTATTTTGTCAACTTTTTTCTTATCCATGTTGAAAAAATTCAGGTTTCAGATGGCAACCCCATCAAAAAAATGGATTTAAAGATACTTTGATCGATTTTAATACTTTTGTATTTAATTTAACTTTGAAATTAAGCTAATGTGCAGAAAGACTAACCGATTGGTGCCCATGGGACAGTAAACACAGTAAGAAAATACCAGACGATGGAGATGGAGCGATGAGATAGAAAGATTTCACACGGTCTAGATCAGTGTAATCACAGTCGTCATGGAAGATGGAAAATTGGACTTATAATGGATGTCAATGATGACAATGATATGCAATCTCCATTGAAGGCAACTGGTGCAGCATCAAAAGTAAGTATATGTTTAGTATGTTGAATAGTTTGTGGTTATGAAACACATGATTAAAAGAGTTTTTGTCAGGTTTTTGCTAACAATTTGTCAAATGAATTTCATTTATTAAATTAAATGTTGCTATCTGCTGCAAACAATTTATTATTGTCAATAAATTATTTTTTGTTTCCTTATCATTTTACTACAGCATGATTCTGTAGCTCATTATATGATTTCCATCTACCCAAAATTATCAGAAATCCAGGTCAAAAGGCATCAGTCTGTAAAGCATCAGGCAGAATTCAAACACTGTTGTATGGACTACAGCAAGTTACAATGTTGATCAGTCAAAAAGCATCAGTCGAAAATGTAAATTCTGTTGTGCGAAAATTTTCACTGAAGTTGTACTTATTAAGAAATGCAATCTAGTTTTTGTAAATTTGGATAATTAAAGATTTTTATTGTGATTTTATTTTTCAATTCGTATCATAATTTACAGGAGGAATAAGAGTATGAATTCTTATTCACATTTTTTTTAGATTTATAGTAATAAAATCAACAATGCTTTCATAATGAAATCAGTTATATTTGATATAATTCATGCTTTTTGACTAATCAACATCGTAATTTACAGTAGTCCCTATAATACTGCTTGCATTTTGCCTGATGCTATGCGGTCTGATGCCTTGTGACTGATAACCAGTTATTCTTGGGCTATTATATCACCTAGTCAGAGTGACCCCCCCTTTTTTTGATGACATAAAACAAAAGATTGTCATGTAGTAACTGAAACTCTATTAAGAGGGGGAAAAAGTGCCCAAACTGTTTTAATTCTCTCACATGAACCACTTTTATTCATATCTCGGTATCTTTTCCATATAAGACAGGATGTAATGTTACCAAGTTAATTTTCAGATATACATACATATGAAATTGAGTGAAAAAAAAACATTTAAAAACACCCTAGAAACACATAGAATCCTCAGATATTTATATCTAATATACAGGGAGTATTTCACATATTATTAATAAATTAAATGTAACTTTAAGCGTCAACATTTTGTTCATTTTTACTTATTTACATGAAAAATATAACTTATTTTGTCATTGTCTATTTTTTGGATTTAGAATCTAGATGAAAAACATCTAGATCTAGATGAAAAACATCTAAATTGGCAACACTGTACGTGACAGTGAGTTGAGTGCACATAGTAAAAGTACCAAAAGCTTATGTCAAAGTGTATCAAATCGTCGATCAAACACCAAATAATGAAAAACATCTTGAATACGAATGAATTAAAAGAAATAAGTCAAAATAAACTCAATTTTCATTTTGCTTTACAGATATTTTTTTTTCAGACGGGTTCCACTTTTTACAGTAGCTGTCCGAAAACTGCGAGTAGCCTTTTTGTACGTAGAAAACGGAACGAAATATATTTCGATATTCTGCTCGATTATTTCATCAAGTCGGATTTGAAAAGAAATCGTAAAAATGTGCCAAATTTTCCAAACGTACCGAAACGAGTCAAGATAATATCAATTTGGTACAAAGTATCAAAGATTGCAACCCTTAGTGCGCATGTCTGTGTTTAGCGGAAGTGAAGCATTGTTTACTAATTGTCAAACAAGCTCCGGACTCAGAGGAGTTAATGGCGACCCGGTCAGCTTTTTCTTTCAAATTGGACAATAATGGACTGTCCGACTCCAACAACATCTGAAACAAATAAGACTGACACTTGAATGAAGTTTAAACGTTCTTAGTTCGAGGACAGTGTCATTTTAATTATAAAAATTTTTAAATTGAATGCTGAAATTTAGAGCGACAATAATATAGTTCTTGTTCATGTTTTTTGTTTATTGTTTAGTTTTAAAAATTATTTAAAGCGGTGAACAAATTTCTACAAACTTACTTAAAACTTTATTATTTAAAAACTGTTAGTATTACTTATATTCAATGGCCGGCAACAATTATGCAACAGACGAAAGAATGGGTTTGCTTATTGACAGCGACGAAGAAGAAGAAGAAGAACGTAAGTTTTACTTATTGATTAATTATTTGTTTATTTATTCATGTATCCTTGCTTCATGTTTCGCACACACCTTTTCTGTAATCTTCTGATTATTCAATAGATCAATCTACTAGTTAAAATAACCACTCTCTCAATTTTTCAAAGCAGTGTTTTTGTGCATTTTCTCTCTTGAAAATTATTTTCATGTTTTCAAACTTCATACATCTCCACGATGGAAATGCGGGCTTCTTTATTTTCAAGTAACAACGAAAGGATTGAATTATCAGTTCAAAGAGTTCTTCGCACAATTTAACCCCTCCTTGGTAGTTGTCAACGTGACGTTTCGACCGATCGCTTCTACGGCCTTCCTCAGGTGTGCTCTCCGGAAATGGTGGTAAATCGAATATTTTTTCAAACACATTACGACTTACAAAGTG
The DNA here is from genome assembly GCA_963457665.1 of Thysanoteuthis rhombus. NCBI lineage: Eukaryota > Metazoa > Mollusca > Cephalopoda > Oegopsida > Thysanoteuthidae > Thysanoteuthis > Thysanoteuthis major. Next base: position 41,815,852 of record OY735219.1, on the reverse strand, counting down.
GACCTCCTGAGATCATGTGCGAAACTGTGGCCGGCAAAAAATAAGACGGCGTGATGAACGACACAAGTTCAGAAAGTATTGACTCCGCGACACCCACGATTGAGAGGTCCGGCAAATCCTGGGGAAGGACTGTGTCCAACGACGGACGTTAAATGGTTTGATGATTATGACGTTCGGGTAATACACATGAAGGCTGTAGAATGGTTTGGCCGAAAAGTCGTGTTGACGACATAAACATGATCAACAAGAATGAGTTCTATCGTTGGAGGAGAAAAAAAAAACCTTTTTGAATGTTACTAACTGTAAACCAATATCAATTTCGATTCAATAAATGAAAAGTCCGGATTCACCATACCCAACCCATTTTAAAAATGACAACGTGCCAGATGTTCATTTGAAGATCTGATCGATCCGTGATTCCGTCCCTAAAAAAACATTCAAATCTAATGATTTCAATCAATTCACGTTTTTGCGGTACTTTTTTCTTTCTAAATGTGACTGCTGTTCTCAAAGAGCTTGTCATTATGATTATTCAGAAGTCTATACATTTTTTTTATTTTTTCTAAATAAACAAACGACAGATTCATTTGGTACAAATATATTTTGTACAACGTATGAACCTGTTCTGTTGAAGTTTGTTTACGCCAGTGAATCATCGGAGTTTTTAGTGGGATATACATTAAAATGCTGTATTCATTGTTTGATAACCCACTTTTGGGGTTTAAATAATTGAAATTTTCTATTGAAAAGCTATAGATTAAACATAATCTACTAATTCAAAGTTTTTTCACCAAAAGTTCGTGTCAGTATTGTTGTTACTTATTTATTTTTTTATTTTTGCTGTTCTTTCACTAATCGTTTGAAAACGAATGCATGTTGAACAAAGAAATTTTTCCAAATAAAACTTACCGGGAGCTTGATAGTAATTAAAACATAATCGTCACGTCAACTAATTAACTTTGTTTATTTAGATAAAAAAATATTTTGCGACTCCCAATTTCAGATTTATTTCTAAATCGTATTTCGTGTCTCTTTCTTTTGCTTTAGTAAATGCTTTAAATATGAATCCCTGACTTTTTCGTGTATTTTGTTAGCCATTGATAGAAAAGTTGCTTAATTCAGTTGTAACTAAGGAAAAACTCTCACGGTGTACACCAAAAAATTAAAATGAATGGAATAAAACCCTGACATATCTCATTCATTACTCCTGTCAACGAGGTTGAAAAGGTTTTATTCATGTGACACCAGTGTCTCACTAAAACACAACTTGTGACATGGCAAATGATAGGTCTCTTAGGGCCGACTCGTCCATTAGGCGAACCGAGGTGGTCGCCTAGGTCGCAAAGGTCCTAAGAGTTCACGCCAAACTGAAAAAAATAGTTGTTAGAGAATACAACTGGGTCGCATACTGAGTCTTGCCTTTTTTACGCCTAAAACTGTTGCTTAGGGTGCATGAAAACCTTGCGTCAGTCTTAATCTCTGTCGAGGTTGCCTACGGCGATAATAGCTTTCAGTTGCTATTGCCCAAGAGTAGTACATCTCTGTTTACTGTCGTGACATCCCAATGGTGAGGTTATGAAATGGCAGAATGAAGCATAAAATAAAATTGGGATATTTCAATCAGAGAAATTTCTCAAGTATCTGGTTGTCAAAAAAGTCAAATAAAACATACAACTATTTCGGGAAATTTTAATTCCCAATGTCAGGAATGAAAAAAATTGGTCATACTACAGTTATAAAACTCTTATCATTATAAATGCTGAAAATACTGTTTGCAGAATAAATATGCAATATCCATACCTCGAATAAATGAATCACCGTAGCCTGTGCAGGTATCAGAACTAATTATAAAAATGATCTGTTAAGTAGATCTATGTGAAATTATCTTTTAAAAAAAATACCAAGATTCAGGCATTGATGGTCCAAAATGAGGTCCCCCAAAAGCATTCTTTTGATACAGTGCCTATTGGTGTCCTGGAAATTTTCAAGATAGAAGCCCCCCAAATGTGACCAGGAGTGTCCTGAAACCTGCTGATAGACACAATTGCACAGATGAACAAAGAGAGAAGATTCTGTCACACACTTGGCAGGCTTGTTGGTCTGGCCTGACATTTGTGGAGCCTTTTTTTTTTCAAAATTCTATTTAAAAAAATTATTTTATTATTCAGCTCTATTTCAAAAAAATATCTTTAAAAACTATTTGTGTTCCTCATAATTACTAAATTTTCATAAGTTGATGTAGCGTCAGTTTTGAACAAATTTGACCTCCCCCATAAATACAGAATGCCTAAAATTCTGTTGAATCATCAAACTAAAGCTGACTTCCATTTATTAGCAAAATAGCCCAAATAGATTTTTAATGATCTGGATGATACACTGTAAGTATTAATTGAAAAACAAGTAACTATTGCAAATAGGTATTCACAGTATCAAGAACATTACTTGATATTGTATTTGTTTATTCCAGGACTGATTAGCTAACATTCTGTGGTGGGAAAGAAAGATTTGGACACTTGTAAAATATTCATCCAATATACTTGACATTCTGTGTTTCGAAATATGTATTTTCTCTCTAAATAATGTTAATTTCATATCAAAATATTTCACTAGTGTAAATTTAAGGTAAATGTGAGCATAGGATGTATATTAGAAGGATGTAATTTTGTGAGGGTCCAAGTACTTATCCCCCCCCCCCCCCCCCCCGCTGAGAATACATCAATCAAAAATGTCAACATAGTTTTCTTCAGTTTTCAACCTGGTCTGACTGGCTATCTATGTATATACCACACATACAGGCTGCACCAAAGGAGCTAGAAGATTGAAAATCTAAACATTTAATACTTCTTACTTCTGGAAAAAAATGTTTTTTTAAGATGTTTGACCACATGATGATTTATATTGAGTGACTAACCAGACCTGTGGAGTTTTTTTTCATTGTTTTTCTACGTGTTGTGTGACTAACCAGACCTGTGTTTTTTTTATTGATTTTCCCCATATTGAGATTTGTGTCAAAGCTTTTTATGATTGATCAAATTAATAAAGAAAATGTATGTCTACCCTTAAAACACGTCTGGAATCAATCTACGGCTGAATTAAAACTTGGTTTATCTCTAATAGCCCAGCTGTTAAGAGTCACAGATTGTAGGTATCCTGTCAAAATGTGACAGTTATGAAAGTTTCAGACAATGAACCATGATATGTAGAGATCAATATGAGATAAAGAGACATATGACCTGATACATGCTTTCCCTATTTGAGGAAGGCACATTGTGAACATATCATCAAATTCCCCTCTCAAGAATGATATTTTGACATCCATTTATATAATGAGCCTACATGCAAATTTTGTCTCAGTTTGTTTGTTACTGAAGCATCTCACTGGATAATTTACCTTCCTATTATCACATAACGATAAATATTACATCATAGAAACTCTTAAAAGTTTTTGTCTGATCATCACACTTGTAAACAGCTTGTGTTGAGTTGGGTCTTTGAAAAACTTGAAATTGAGATATTTAAATTATTAAAAATAAATTACCCAATAAAATGGCCTTAGTCTCTTCAGTCTCTATCCATGCATAAATAAACCTGTCATTTTTTTTTTTTTTTTTTTTTGGTGTATATATCAGTAAATAAATAAAAGGGTTGTGAAATATCAGATCATCTGTTGCCATGACAAGAAATGGTATAGACAGGCCAAACTGACATTTTCAAAGAAATTACTGAATTTTGAACCCTATACCCACCCCTCTATCCTTATCTCTCATTCAGACTTTACTCCCCAACCCTGATTGCCACTAATGTTTGAACAGTTTCTATCGACAATTGATTTTTCTCAGCTTCAATTGAAGGCTTTTTTCTTTATATAAAAAGGAAATACAACTCTTATTTTGTTTGAAAAAAACACATCTATACTAAAATGTATATTTATATAATTTATCCAAATATTCCTGTCATCTTTTGTCCATTTTCCTAAATAAATTTAATGCTATCATTTTTTTAAAACTACTTTCATTCCTCTTATTTTTTCTTACATAACATTTTGTCTTACAACTTTTTCTGATCATCCTTGAAAAGTTGAGACATTAAAAAAACCCTAAGGTTAGAACACTTGAATTATCAATTACCTAAATAAATTAACTTTATGCCAATCCATATAAAGATAATCACGCTATTTTTTATGGGTATATCATCTTCATCAGTCTTTTATTATCTGTCATTGGACATAGACCTTCCCCAGGATTTGCCGCACCACTCTATAGTGAGCGTTGCGGAACCAATACTTCCTGAACTTGTCCTGTTCGTCTTGCCATCTCATTCTGTTGACCTTGGTTCCGTGCTTGATATCTGGAGATCCATGTTGTGATTCATGATGTCAATCAGTTGTTTGCCATTTTTGCAACATGACCAGCCCATTGCCATTTGAGTTTCTTAATAGTTTCTATGATGTCTCAAATTCCCGTCTTCAATATATTGTGCTATCTTGTGATCTGTTCATGTGATGTTGAACATGAATCTCTTCTGTGCATGTTGCAGTTTTTGGATCAGTCTCTTGGTTCCATGTTTCAACTCCATAGGTGACTATCGAAAGTATGCATCAGTTGTATACTCTTCTTTTTTTGAGTTCTTCTCAAAAATCTAATGGGTTGTATGATGTTACTGACTTCAGTTTTTTTCTCTAATCTACTGTGCTGTCTTGTGATCTCTCCATTGTTGCTGAAAATTCATTTGTTGTTTTGCATTGAAATTCAACTCTGGAATCAGATAATTATTTCATTTGAAAACACCAACCAAAACTGTCAACATAGGTTTCTTCAGTTTTCAAATATGTTTGTTTTTATTTTTTTCTCTTTAATTTCTAAGTAATTTGTAAACAAAGCCCAATTCATTCTAATTCACATCCTGTTATTACAAACAACAAAATTAGCTGCTTCAAGGTCGATCTGCTCCGTTGGTGCAGCCTTTACACTTGACACAAACAAAGATAGAAAAATGGGACTATTTCAGCCTCAAGTCCTATTGTTCAAAAAACAGTTTTCTAAACTCATTGAGGCGAGTACATATGGAAAGTTTCTGCTATGAACGATTATAGCTGTACATGTGACACATAAATAAATAGAAAAATGCAACTTTTTCAGCGATATTCGAAAATTTCTGAGAATAATAGAATAGTAAATTAAGTTCAACAATGCATCTACTATCCTTGATTATTGTAGTGAGAGGAAGATGAATATGGTCCATCTGAAAATCTGGACCAAGTTGCATATCAATCCAACTCGATACAGCTGAGAAATTTGATATTTTGAAGATGGTTCACTGGAAAGTCCCTGGTTCTAACAAAGTTTATGTTGTTCCAAAATGATACTGCTCAGAAAATTGATATTTGGGACTGACTGTCCTACCGAGAAGTGTCTATATTGGATACGTTGGATAAAATGAAAGAAAGAATGAATGATTTGACAAATTCCTCCCTACAACTTAACCCTTGACTACCTAGATACAGGTTGATTTTTTTTTTTTTTTAGGAGGGAAAAAACGCGTCTTATCAGTCGAGGAATCATGATAATTATTATTGTTTATGCATATAAAAGCAAATTATTTGAAGATGTTAAAATGCTCAAGATATATGCATGATACAAAGGTCAAGTGTCTTATTGATTTGTCTCATTCTTAGGTTGCTATTTTAACTTTGTATCATTCTTTTATTTTTCAGCTATCTTTGATATTCAAGATGGGAAACTTCCACCCAAAAAAGATGTCACATTATATGAAGATGCTATTGAAGCAACAGGTGAGGCATATAAACTCTAAGAAATTAATCCCAAAAATGATTTCTGAATGGAAATTTTGATAAAATCTTAATTTATTTTTATGATTTATTCTTACTATTTGTCGGTTGGAGAGCCTTGACATATGATCCGCATGGGTTAATATTTTTCTTGGTAGACAAAGGAACAAACTATTTTTACAGCAATACAATATCTAATTACTTGAATAGACATTGTTAGAAAGTATCAAATTGAAAGAACCTCTATTTCAAGATTTTGCAAGTTTAAATACAGTTGCCAGTTATCAATTTTGAATTGAATGTAATGTTAGAAATTATCAAACAAAATTGTCAACATCAACATAGGTTTCTTCAGTTTTCAAATTGGACTGGCTAGTTGGCTATGTATGTAAGCATGTATCATGCATACAGGCTGCACCAATGGAGCTAGATGGCTGGAAATTTAAACATTTACTCCTTGTAATACCTACACAAAATGTCCTTTTTTTTTTCTTTCTTTGTCTTTTAACCCCCTCCCTCCTGGTTTTTAGTTCAGGGTTTTGTTTACAATGTAACTTTATGCTAAATTGGCCACTACTTTGTGCCCAATTATTTTCTGAAAATTCAGATATTTTAGTGATCACTGCCTGAACAAAAGGCAAGAAAAGTAACTTATTCATTGATCACCCTTTTTTTTTCAATTTTTGAATTCATCACACTCAACATGGCATGCTGCTAAAAGATGTTGTTCCCATGGCGGTTTCTATTGAATGACTAACCAGACCAGTCTATATTTGTATCATGCATACAGGCCGCATCAATGGAGGTAGATGTCAGAAAATTTCTGGATTTACCCTTTATCAAATCTAGAAAAAAACTAGAAAGTGTTCTTGTTTTTTGAATTTCTCCTCTAAATAAGTTTCTAGTAATCTGCTTTGTAAGTTTATCCTAACTTAATCTCTTACTTTAAAAGTTTTTGAAAATTCAGACTTTTTACTGATCACTACCCAACAAAAAGTGAGAGAAGTAAGTTATTCATTGATCACCCACACACACACACACTTTTTCTTTTTTCATTTTTATCAAAGTTTCTCCATTAATCGCATAAGTCAAATACAGTGAAAATTTTGGATCAAAATTAAGCTATTATCTATCTCCAGCTATGAACTTATTGATCCATCCTCATACTTCATAATCATGACCAGTGTTTCCTCTAAGTTGTACGGCTTTGCACTAGAAACGATTTTAATACAATTTTAGGAGTTTCCTTTAAAGAAAAAATGTTTAGTGATAAAACTATGCAGCCAAATAAACAATTATCATACGACACTTTTTCAAGTAGAATTATTTGGTTGCTGCTTTATGTATTCAAATTGGTGCATAAATTCTGTCACTAGGCTGTCTACTAAGAATTTGTCTCGGTAATCCACACATATGTATAATGATTGATAATGTGCAAATGTCTTCTGCCACACTGAGTGATGTAACTGAAGTAAAAATAGAATTGCATTCATGTAACTGATGTAGTACAATAGGATTGAATCACTGTACCGAGGCTACCACCGTGTTTTTCAATTCTTTTCCAAAATAGTTCTATTTGGGATCTCAATGGTCACTTTTTTTCTTTTTTTTTTTTTTTTAAGGTACAAGATCTATTATTTTTCATAATCTTTTATAGAATTAAAGTTAAAGATCTATTTTTCTTTTTTTTTTTAGTTAATTTTTGTAGATAATTAGTTCAGGCTTCAGTAACTTAGTTATGCAAGGTTTGGAAATTTCCTTCATGTTTTAATGACGTAATAAAAATGCTGAATTTGAAGAATAAAAGAAAAATAGGAGTAATAAAAGCAGAAAATAAAAGAAATCCAGTCAACAGAATGCTACTCCCTAAGCTCACTACAATGCAAATGTCTATTGTCCATGTCTATAAACAGGGGGTGAGGACTCTAGTTGCCATATATCTGTGAAATCCTGAAAAATCAAAAATAATGTTGAAAAAAATCTAAAAAGATAATCTTTAAAAAATTTACAGTCAGACTTAGTATCACCACTAATAAAATGCAATGCATGTATCCATAAATTTCAAATATTGCGATCATTCGTGATGACACTTGTAAACTATTGAATAAATGATTTTAAAAAATCAATCCACTGAATAAATAATTTCCTTTACTCTTTGTTATAAGTATCTGACCTTTGTTTCATAAACTTCAGGGTAAGAAAAATCAATGATTGTCTCAAAAATGAGAATATTTTCCAAACACTCAACTTCTTCAGTTGCTCATAGGCTTTTTAGTCTTGTACAGGCCCTGAGAAAAATTTGTTGGACATTGATCATAACCGACGAGGAATTACAAGACTGACTGCTGCAGGGTCAAACTCCACTCCTACTTCTATTCCAGCTGAAGATGATACCTGCAACTTTTATATTGTACATTTAATATATATGAAAAAATTATAAAACATACATATTTTAGAATGAAATAAGCCCTGGTATATTTGTAAGATGTATTTTTGCTGATATGTATGTCTTGTCAGTTTAACCCAGTCAGTAAGAGAGCTGCCTACTGATCACTTGGTCATGATTTCTAATCATGGTAGGGAAATGATGATTTTGTTTACCAGTTAGCTTCAACATGACCGGACAGACTAACAGTGAAGAGTTTAAGTTAGGGAAGGATTAACATAGTTGTCAACTCCAGTCTCTAACCTAGATTGGTGATTAGAAAAAAAATTAGGCAACCTTTATTTTTGCCTATTAAATATTCAAATTTATTCATGTGGCATAGATATCAAATGAGGCAGAAATAATGTTTTTCAGCAATGAGTTGTGGGATTATAGAAGATGTTATCAGAATATGTAGTGCTATCTAGAGCTATAAATGATTTAAAAAGAATCATAACGTTTATTATAGCACCGAATGGATAAGGCCCTGTATATGATGCTAATATAATTGTTATGATTAGTTCTTATATACAATTTGTAAACTTATTTCCACATTAAAATAAATAGTCTAAATATTCTAAGTACAGGTTGAATCAAACAGATTGATTTTTAGTGGCCTGAGTATTTGCTTATTTTTAATCTCATGGGTCATTTCTGGGTCAGTTTATTTTGTTTTAGAAGTTTGAATTACTTGACTCAGTCAATATATTTTCATGACACAGTGCAGTCTATAAAGTCTATAACATTATTTGTTCATTCATCCTTTAAATATGGATGTAAATATCCAACAATATGTTTCAAATCCAAACATAGCTCTTGGCATTAAGAAAAAGAGACAACCAACTCTCTACTCATGATTTGTCTCTTATTTTGCATTAATATGTTAGAAACCGTCGACGAAACTGCCAACATAGGTTTCTTCATTTTTCAAGTTGGTCTAGTTGGCTATGTATCTATCTAGGCTGAAAATTCCAACATTTACTTATTATTTCTAGAAGAAACTTGTTTTTTTTGTTTTTTGTTTTTTTTTTAATTCCTCTCCCCTAAATAGGTATTGGACTTTTTTTTGCGATCACTGCCCAACGAAAGGTGGGAGAAGTAACTTATTCCTTGATCACCCCTTTTTCCAATTTTTCAATTGATCATGCCCAAGGATGTTAGTTGCATGATGGTTTTTATTGAGTGACTAACCAGACCGGCTTTTATTTGTATTAAAACAATATATTATTGATCTTGGGATGCCTCTTGTGATATAATTCTCATTTAGTTTCTTCGTGCCTTAGTTTAGCTCAGTAAATACTTACTATTGATCTTGATTTATTAATTTGCTTAGTATCTGAAAGGATACTAAAATAAAAGAGAACTATTCTTTTATATTGATTTGTAAGAGATGACAAAAAACAATCATTTGCAGTAAAATCAGTTTGCTTATTTTAGTTCCATCATTAAAGAAAACTGTCTTCACTAACTCTTAAAAAGAAGAATTAACATTATATAAATTGAATTACTGTTGCCATTATCTCCGAACGGCAAAAACATAGGGTAGGTATTCTTCTCTTTTCACTCATCTGTCCTTCTATTTCTATGCTCCTAATCACATTTTTTTCGTATATAGCCTTGAAAATTTACATATGTAGTCCAGATTCCACCTTCTAAGAACAGGTTTTTCATTTTTTTTTTTTTTTTTAAATTTGTCTTTTCACTTGTTTCCAGGGGGTAGCTTGATTTTACAATCTAATCCTTTGTGAAATGGAGATATATATTTTACCAGCGTAGCATTGACATTTGAGTTTTTGTGGAAAAGCTTGGCTGGAATGAGAGAGAAAGAGAGAATTCAATTTTTTTTTTTTTTTTGTTGATAAGAATTACATTATTTTTTTGTCTTGCTGGTTCTGTTACCCCTGTTTCCTTGAAACAGACAATACCAGTCAGTGGGCGCTTTGATCTTGTCATGTATTGCTTTATGTAACCTTGTATCATTGTCTGAATAGTTGAAATGGACTTGGTGGGTTAGTAAAGTCTTGGATGACAAATAGAACTTATGAGGAGAGGGTATTGTGAGAGAAATAGCGCAACTTGATCACTGTGTTTCATTTTTAGGCATTTTGTCTCTTTGTGAAACTTTGATCCATCTATCCAATCCAAAAATTCCTTTGTCTAAATATTTAGGGAAATAATAGAATTATATTTTAACATTTTTATGAGAAAACATCAACTAAAACTGTCACCATAGGTTTCTTCAGTTTTCAAATTGGTGTAGCTCTGTGTATGGCTATATATGTATGGATCACATATACAGACAGCACCACTGAAAGTAGAGGGTAGAAAATTTAAACATTTATTCCTTATTATGTCCATAGAAATCTTTCAATCAAAATGGTAAAAGTCTGTTTTATATTGCATGACAGAAGAGAGTGAGAGAGTTCTTTTTGAATTTGTATAAATTTCTCTTTTCTAGGCCATGGTCGATATCATATTCTGCTGCTGATAGCGTGTGGCTGGGCTGTATCAAGTGATGCCATTGAAATCCTTTCGTTGTCTTTTGCTCTTCCCTCTGCCAGCTGTGACATGCAATTGACAGCAGTGATGAAAGGATGGCTTAATGCAGCTATGTTTATTGGTAAGAAAATATCATTTAACTGATTTATGGAGATGTTTCTTTGTATTTCTCATTGGCATTGAATCAGTAGTATTGTTTTTTTCCTCATGTGTTTCTTAACTCTCAAATTCATAGACTGCTTAATACTGCTCCTAATTGATAGTGGAACTCGTCTGTGAAGAGTATTAAACAAGAACCATAAGTTCAACAATGCGTTCACCATGCAAGGTAGTAGTAGCAGAAGGAGTAGGGAGAAGAGCGAGTAATCTTTCTTTGAGTCTCATAATTGTAAAATAGTATTCATAAATGGCCATCAGTGGCGTTTTGGGGCCTTTTCTGCCCCCCCTTTTTTTTTCAAATTCAAATGATGCAGACCGTGGACATTCTATTATAACATCACATCAGCTTTTTGATTAACCTCTTCTCTTTCCCTTCCTTCCTATTTCTGTGTAATTTAACTGGGACGGACAGACTGACTGACCAGAAAACGTCTAATAAAGATGTGTGCGCTCATCTAAAAAAAAAAAATGAAACCCATTTATGAATTGAATTTTTAGAAATTTAACAAACGATAGAAGGGAGGTAACTTTGGTCAGAAGTTATTCCTCTTTGTAATACCATTCAAGTTTTTTTGCATGAATTTAAGAGTAAAAACTTACAGCAAGCAATACTAGAAAGTATAAGATTTACTATTTGTGGTTCAAGCTTGAAGATTGAAGCTCAAGATTGAACTATTGATAGCTTATGAGACCTTTTCATTATGGTAAGAAAGTATCAAATATTATATAGGTAAGTTTTTGAGCCCATTGTCTAATGATAAAAAAACTATTGATTTTCCAACATTGTCAATGCACTTGACCCAATGCGTCTTCATTAATCACATAGATTTGACATGTTTTACAAATTTTTCACCCAGAATTATTTCTTGAATTCTAAAGAAGCTGGTAGCATGATTAATTGATAGAATTTTGACAATGATTGGTACAACATACGAAAATGATTGACTTGTAAACCACTAAAAATTCAGTGGAAACAAAGATAACTACTAATTTTTATTATGAATTCAGCTTTGTTTTTTTATTTTTCTCTAAAACCCTTAAGAACTGACTTGAGAGGCCGAGATTTTGATATGTTGTAGCTTAGACATTGTGCCAATATCAAATGATAATCAAGGTTTTCATAGATTATAAGATGAACAACTGAATTTAAACATTAGTTCACTTTCAACCTAGAGTTTATTTAAAGCCCTACGTCTAAGCTACAAAATATTAAAATTTAAGCTCTCTAGGTCTGTTTTTAAGAGTTTTAGAACAAAAAGGACAAACTGAAGCTAAATTCATATCATAAAAATTTGTGATTATCCTTGTTTCTGCTGATTTTTTTGTGTTTTTTCAGTCTAGTGTTTTTGTTAGTTCTACCCACCACTGAATATTTTTTCAAAGTTTTGTGAATTTGCTATCAAGATTACATGAGCATTTTTTTCTTTTCCATCAAATGATTCTTATGAAAATGTTTTGTTACTCATTTGTTTCGTTTAAAGTGGATTGGACTTATAATTATTGTTTTTTCCATACAATGTGATATTTAATGTTTCTGCTTAATTGCAGGGATGTTGATTGGTGGTTATCTGTGGGGTAGTCTGGCTGATAAGTTAGGACGTCGAAGTGTTCTACTTGGTTCCTTAACAATCAATGGCTTGGCTGGCCTTGCTTCAAGCTTTGCTCAGTTCTATTGGCTTTTTCTCCTCTGCAGACTCATCAGTGGAATAGGGTAAGTGAAGAGAAATTCTCAAAATTCCCTTATTTTCATATATATTGTGATATCAAGTAAATATTTCATTGTTTGTTTTATTAAATAAAGGATTGTAAATCATTATCATTAATTTTCATACTATTTACCTTCATCCTAATTTTTCCTGTTGCTTTTTATCGCAACTTTACTCACAATGCCGATGGAAGGTCAGGTTGAGGCCCTGCCACTCTTATCAACTAAACTGCAGAAGATGGTGGCTGGCAGAAGCGGCGCTACTTTTTACCCCAGCCAGAAATTCAAATGAGGAGAGTGAGGACTAGGCAGGAGGACAAGGAAAAATGTGCTACAAAGTTTGGCAACTTTGAAAACCATATTTTTGGATTGATTTTCATAAAGTTTTGAGATCCCAAAACGCACCTGGGGGGGGGGTGATTTTAGATAGTTCGTAGTGGTGTTCTCATGCAAATTTTGTTCTAGCCCCTAAAATTTAACCAGGAGCATGTGGAGACTATATATATATAAATATATATATAAAAATACACACATAAAACTACATACAGAAACAAACACTCAGAGAAGAATTTGTGGCCCACTTGGTTGGTTGTTCAGGCCATTTGTGGGGCTATGGTGATTTTATAACAATGAAGAATTGAGATATTAGAAGAAGATTCTTGAAATGGGATGCTTTGCTGCTTGTCTAATGTGATGGGGGAGGAGGAGCTGAAGATGAGAAATTTATGGCTGGCTGTGTGAGTTAGGAAGGAGAACGAATGTAGTCACTGATTGGCCAAGTGTGTTTAGAATCCAGTGCTCCCATTGGCCATGGTCTCGTGCCTTGATGGTTGCTTCTCCTCCTGTAAGGGAAACTCACAAAACCAAGGCTTTGCACATGATGAAAAATCATATTGTAAACAATGACAAAAGAGAAACTGGAAATTTGCTTATTACATCACCAAAGAGAGCAGAGCTTGCTGAATACTTTATGATGGGAAATGCATTTTCAGAGCAGTGGCAAATTCTTGTTGCCTCATTTAATACAATCTTTCTTCCTTAAAGGATTTGTATTGGATATGTCAGATTTATTTCTACTCTCTTTTTTAGTTTTTATCAAATCCAGCTTGTAATATTTTTCTTCATTATGCATTTTTTCATTTCCCAGGGTTGGTGGCAGCATGCCTGTGATATTCACATATTTCTCAGAGTTTCAGTCTAAAAAAAGACGTGGAGCAATGATATCTGCTCTTGCCACATTTTGGATGGGAGGCAACATATTTGCTGCAGGTAAGTTTTCTTTTTATTCTTTTTAAAAGATTCTAATGAGTACTTTCATTCATATATATATATATATGTATATGATAAAGGAATGGATATAAGATCCGACAGAATGATTACAAATTGCATTATATTATATAGAATCTCTTATTTGAAATGATCACTCGTTACACAGTGAACAAACTATTTGGCATAGACAATGCAAATAGAATGCACAATTAAAGAAAATGGGGCTGCCAACCTGCGACCTATAGGGTAGCTGCTCTTACCATTGAGCTAAACAGCCACCACTAATGCAGAGGCCCAAATAACTCCAAATTCTCGCCATAATCGTTGCATTGAAAGAAATGAATAGAACAGATATAGACTGTGAATAAGGAAGATGAAAATTTGTGTTGAAACAGTTATTTGACCTTTGCATTACTGGTGGCTGTCTAAGAGCAATGTTACATTGAAGCAGCTACCCTATTGTAGGTTGGATCCCTGCTGCAGCCCCATTTTCTTTGATTTTCAATTCTATTTGCATCCTCTAGGCCAAATGGTACATTCGCCATTTTATAACAGATGATCATTTTAAAAAAGAGTTTCTATATATTATAACACAATTCATAAACATATATATACATATAATCATTAAGCGGACAATGAGGAAAATAGTAATTTGGCTTTGTCAAAGTAGTAATTTTAAATGAAACAATATTGAAAAGTTTTTTGTTTTTTTTCAAGTCAATAATGTCATGTAATATCATACCACTTGAGTGTAAACGCTAAGTATTTAAAATTACAAAGTGGTATGATATGATGTGACATTATTTATTTGAAAAAAATGGCTTTTCCTATATTGTTTCATTCAAAATTCCTACTTTGCCAAAGTCGAAAGGTGGAACATGTTAGTATGAATAATTTGATTTGAATTCTAAATTCCTTATTGTCCACTTGAAAACATTGTCTGTTATTGTATCCATATGCTCATCACTTATGAATAATATATATATATATATATATATATATGCCATATATTTTGGCAGATAAGATGAGACCCTAATTTCAATCTGAATTTCATGGTTTTAGTTCAGAGTTTAGTCTCTGTTTTTGTATCAGGCCTACAGGATGACCCCATTTTGGAGGGTGCTTTTTGGATGTTTCAATTGTTGTCTTATCCATCCAATATATAAAGAGAGAGAGAAAAAAATGATTTAATTCACTAATGGCATATCAATTTTTCATCACTTTTTTGTACATCATTGTTGGAGCCGTACCCATGTTTAAAGATTCTTATAAACTATATCATGTATTATATAGACATATTTTTCCAGATAAACAGAAGCAGCATTTCCACTCTTATAAAGTAGACAGCAAATACAACTATGACATTCACAGAATAGACAATAAAATCAAATCGATAGAGTAGACAGTAATTCATGAATATGATTCAACAAAATATTTTTTGATGGTTATTTTGAGACCACTTTTGCCGATATTCATTTGATCTGTTTTTGGAAAAGATCATGAAGTGGTTCTACACAAGTATTGCCTTATGTTAGAATTTCTCCCGTATTAGTATAGCTTTTTTATCTTCAAAAAGTAAAAAAATATAGAAGCTGTCTGGTGTTTTTGATTGGTAAATTCATGAATTTACCAATTTTTTAAGGTTATACTGTCTTTCACTTGATTTTTAGGAACTCATAGTAATGTGTCACATGGTTTATAGTAAATACATTGTCATTGAATCATGTTACACCTTTCTATGAGTTGCTAAAAAATCATTTAGGCTTTCAGAAAAATTGCTGAAGGTAGTAGAATGAGGATTTCAGCTTAAATGAAGATTTGACTAGATATTGAAATATTCTATCTTTTTATTTGCATTTATTATCTTAAGGTTATAACATGATTTTTACTTTTCTTGCCTTTTGGCTAAATTTGTTAAATACATTGTATTTTCAGAGATATCTGACATTTCAATATTTTTAATTTGTTTTAAAATTTTACGAGGTAATTTAAATCTTAAAAATAAATATTTTAATTAACACTTAGATAAAAAAATGATTTGAATAATTTAATTAATAATAGGTTATACATTTGACAAATTTCAAGGAGTCCACCGTCAAAAATGTACCCAATCATTGGAACTGATTTGACCCATCAGTACTAAACAAACTAAGCTTTCTTAGCTTTGTAATAACCATATTTACTTGAGTTTAATGTAATCTTGAGCATAATTTTTGCTGCTAAAAATCAGTCATCTATTATGTTTTACACTCAAAAAAGGTTTTGTTATATTTTTTGGATAACATTATAATAGATTTGATTTTTTTGCTACAAAATAATATTTGAGATCCCATAGTACCTATGTGAATACAGTTATTATGAAACTAACAAATATTAGCCTGTTCAGCAGTTCTAATAATTGGATACATTGTTCACAATGGACTCTTTGAACTTTACCATAGATTCTTTTTTTTTTTTTAACTATCCATAAAAATGAGTATGTATAATTGGTTGCATGGTTGTCTTGTCTGATTCCTGTTATAACCTAAAGCATATAATGGATTGGTCCATAAATAGAATAACAGAGTTCATAAAACAATTAAAGGGCTGTATAAATATGAGATTGTCTGTTGTGAAAAGACAATGAAGATTATGTCGTAGAAACTCTCAAGACTTTGTCTGATGATCACACATTAAAACAACCTGAGTTGAGTTGGGACTTGAAAACCCAAAGTGATTTATTAAAAGAAATTACGTAATGAAATAACTCTAGGCTCCTTGGTACCAATCCATACATAAATAACACCCTCATTTTTGACAAGTAAATGCTAATGTTAATATAGATTCTCTATCCGGAGAGAAATTTTTCCATGAATCAGCAGTATGCTGTTTACAAACATTTCATACTTATTAAACTTGTCTGTCAATCATATTCATTTGATGTTTCATTATGATGACTTATAGTATGTTTTCCCATCATCATCGTGTTCTAGTTTAGCTAAACTTTAGCAGTCATAAGTCTACAATATAGGATAGCCCAAATGGCCACAGTGACCAACATTTTTTGGCAGCATGCCATCTTGAAGGTAATCTATCAAAACATCAGAAGAGGAGGTGATCAAAGTTACTTCTCTCACCTTATGTTGGACAGTAATCACTAAAAATTTGAAAAAAAACAAGTGGGCACAAACTTGGGACCGATTTAGCATGAACTTAAATTGCAAACTTAAACCCCACTTAAAACTTACTTAGAGGGGTATTTCAAGTAAGAAAAGTTTTTAGTTGACCTCATAAGCAGTAAATGTTTAAATATCCAGCCTTGTAGTGCCATTGGTGCTGCCTCTATGCAAGATATATACATATAACCAACCCAGACCTATTTGAAAACTGAAGAAACTATTTTGACTGTTTTGGTTATAGTTTTAGCGTACAGTTTCTAATAGAAAAGGAATTTGGGGAATCACCAAGAATTGTTGTTTGAGAAATGGTGAAGAATTTCTTGGACAAGTAACCTCCTAATTTTGCTATGTGCGCTTATTTTTCTGTTTTTATTTCTTTTATTTTCAACAATATCTTAAAACTTTTTTGAAAAAAAAAAACAGGTTTGGTTAGTCAGTCAGTGTAAACCGTCATATACCAACATCGTTTGGCAGCATGCCATGTTGGAGGTGATCAATTTTGAGAAAGGATGACCAATGAAGTTACTTCTCCCACTTTTTGTTAGATATCAATCATTAAAAAAGTCTGAATTCTCATTAAAAAAAGGCATGAATAGTGTTGGTCTCAAACTAAGGGATCGATTTTGAGGAAACTTACATTGTAAATTGAGTCAACCCCCCTCCACTGTAAATCTATTTGGGGAGATATTTTTAAAAAAACGTTTTTATAGACATGAGTAGTGAATATTTGAATTTTCACTCCACGAGTTCCATTGGTATAGCCAATACATTCGATGCATATATATATATATATATATATATAATATATTCAGCCAGATCAACTTGAAGGAACCTATATTCAGTTCTGGTTGACCGTTCCTAAAAGTTTGTATTACCATATGATTTTTGGAGTACAAAAATTTTAAGTGTAATGTTTTATTTATCTTTGGTGCATTTTTGTTTCTTGAACCCTGAATTGGATCACAACTAATATATTGTTTCATCTTTATTCCTGTTTTTTTTTTTTTATTGACAGGTCTTGCATGGGTGGTGATTCTCTACAGTAGAATCAACATAGTTCATCCTGACTTCTCCTATAGTAGCTGGAGGCTCTATTTGTCAGTATGCACTCTACCTAGTCTCACTTCCGTCCTTGTCTTCATGCTGATGCCAGAGAGCCCTAAGTTCTTGCTGCTGGTCAGTATCTTAACATTTTATAACATTGGATAACTACTTTTATTCGAGAAGTAACTGACCTTCTTGAAATCTAAAGAAACAAGTTGCATCCCTACCTTTGCTTTCTTTTTGTTTTTTTAAAAAAGTGAAATTCAGTAAAATTTGAAAGATAGCATCAACAACCTTCAGTAGGGAATAACCAACCATTTTAAAAGTTGAATGAAAAAGCTGCATCCCCTCCTTCATTTGAAAAGAAAAGAAGCAAAATTCAGCTTAATTTGAAAGAAAAGCATTTTTAACAACCTTGCAGAGAAGTAACTGATCATTTTAAAATTAAAAGAGAATTTTATGCCCCCCTCCTTTATTTAAAAAAATTTAAAGCAAAATTTGGTGAAAATTGAAAAAAAAAGCACTCTAATCCACTCAGATACATAGCCAGAGAAAGTCAGATTGCCTATGATCTTTGCTTTGATGAGATACACCCCTCTGACAAATTTCACCTTCTTAGATGTAAAATTGTGATTTACAACTTGAAACATATAGAAATAAATGAAATAGTCAATATATTTCTGTTAAACAATTCTATGAAGCATAAATATTTATGTATTTTACATTTTAGAATGGCAAAGAACAAGATTCATTGTTGGTTCTAAGAAAAATCTACATGGTAAACAATAGAACTAGTTCATTAGCAGACTTTCAAGTAAGTATTATTTCTTTTGGGATTCCATATTGACCGCTCAATTTTTCAATGATGACATCCATACAGCTATCATATACAAAGAGTTTTTGATGATAAAAATACGCATTATTGAGATGGTAGATATTTTCAGATACATTATATTTACACAAGATAATTTTCCAAGAGGCAAACCGACTTGGCAATTGTGATTGAGTTTAGTCCTAAAAGGAAGGGTGTAAAACCATTGCACCCTCCCATGCAACATGCACAGGAGAAAATGATGCACAACGTCACATGGAGAGATCACAAGACAGCAAAGTATATTAGAGAAAATACGGGTGTCGAAGATATGGAGTCTATTACAAAACTCAAATGGCGATGGGCTGGTCATGTTGCTAGAATGTCAAAAAGACGCTGGATATTAAGACTCATAACATGGATCCTCAGAGATCATATGAGAAAAATAAGATGACATGTCAAACTAGACAAATTCAGAAAGTATTGGCTCCATGACTGCTATAATAGGTCTGGCGAATCTTAGTGAAGGGTTATGTCCTACTACGGATGCTAAAAGACTGATGATGATGAATCTTCACTTATACTTACAGTCTTGTTTTTCATGTCGAATTCTCGGTATTCTTTTTTTTTTTAGGAAACATCTATATCCCACAAAACCAAACCTAAGAAAGTGTAATATGGGCTGCAGTTCCCAAGATTCCTATAATACTCCAGAAGAGCCTTTCTCTCTCACAATGTTCACGTATTCATAATTACAATATTGCTTTTGCAATACTCAACTCAGATAAGTCTTAGTTTCATACAAGAAAATTTGTATAATAATAAGGGGAATAATCACTGATTAATGTTACCTCACTTTCAACTTAAAGGTAAAGTTTTTGATCCATCTGACATAATAAGTATAACAGATGTGGTTCTCACTTCAGACGAGCTCAGGAGCTGCTTAGAACATTCTCAAGCAATGTATGATTTTTCAAGCGTTAAATAATGTTCAGTTTTCAGTTGCATTGAAGAAATTTAAGGACAACAAAAACGCAGCCAATTTATCAGAAAATTCACGCTAACTTATTATCAAACTCCTACTATTGTTGTTCTACTTGAACTTACTTTGTTTTCCTATCCTAACAACAATGACTCCGAGTTCAGACTTCAGGTTAAGACTAAATATTGGCAAGGCTATAAAATTTAAATAATGAGAAGGGAGAAGAAAGAGATCAGTCAATAAAAGAAAGAGAAAAATAATGAGTGAAAGGGAAAATGGAAAGCTATGGACACTCGATTGAATTATCTGGTAATCACAATCTTAGATTTCTTTTCTATTCTTGTTAATTCAATAATAAATGAGTACAGCAATTTTTTTTCATACAGCCTTCAAATATTTCAAGAAAGAAAGGTCAAGGCTTGAAATTTCAGCTATTTATGACACGCATCAAAAGTCTCTTGTTTGTAATAGTTGTCATTTGAAGCTTATGATTTATGATAATGGTACTGACAGGAAATAAAACAAACTGCAGTCATAGAACCGTTAGCATAGGTTTCTCCAGTTTTTTAATTGGTTCAGCTCACTGGCTATGTATGTATATATCATGCATACTGGCTGCACCAATGAAGCCAAATAGCTGAAAATTTCAACATTTATTCCTTATTATGTCTGGAAAAAAAAAATTTTTTTCTTCAAATTTCCTCCCTTAAATAGGTTTTTAGTTGAGAGTTCAATTTGCAATGTAGGTTTATGTTAAATTGGTCCTTTAGATTGTGTCTGGCAGTATTCATGCTTGTTTTTTGAAAATTCAGACTTTTTTAGTTATCTTTGCCTGATAGAAGGCGAGAGAAGTAATTTATTGATCACCCCTTTTTCCAATTTTTCAATTGATCACCTCAAACACAGCATGTTGCCAAAAGACAGTCACATGACAGTTTCTATTGAGAGACTAACCAGAGCCTTCTTTTATTAAATACAAAGGGCAATGACCATTCCAAAGATGCATGTTTGGAAGAGGCTGAACTTCATAGTGTATGGCATAATAGTCATGTAAAATAAGTTTCCATCTGTCATACGAAACTACAGCTTCAAAGTATTTTTGATACTTCTCTTTAGTGTTGACAATTTAGATGTTTTATGTCTCAATTCAAATCTATTGCCAATTTAGATAATTCAAATCTAAATTTAGATCTATAATTTTAGATAAACTATCTATAATCTGTAATTTTTTTATTCATTTTTATCAGATTTCTCCAAGAGATGCTGGTCCAAAAACCTTAGAATGCAACATTGCACTGCCTTATGTGCTGATATATCTGGTTACAGTCAACTTTGTACAATGGCTAGTTGTTGAGTAATTGAAGTACATACACCGACAAACAGATTTCTAAAACTGTAGTTAGGTGATGAATATAAACTTTTTATAACATACATTACAATTCAAATAATGTAAAGTTGTTTATTAAATAACAATACTTTCAAAATAGATATAGTCAAATTTGCTTGTTTAGATTTAGACTACAAAAATTCATCAACACGGTATGACTGATAAGGTGTTTTAAATGATGGAAAAGTTCAAGGTATCATAATAATTGATAAACTATCATTTTTGCTGCCTAGACGTTCAGGGTACTTAGACTGATTAAGCATACTTTTCCATAAATAGATAAAGACTTGTTCCCCAGACTATTTTAGCAATAGAATGTTGGGACTGTGGAATAAATTATTGGAATATGTTGTGCTATTAACGAACGTAAATAATCTATGAAAAATAATATTTATTACAACACCGCAAATGTATAAGGCCGTAGATATTGTGTAAATATGATAGTTGTGATCCTTGTGTATACAATTGGTACATTTTTTTTGATACTAAAATGAATGTTGTAAATTCAAGTTGCTGTTCATTCAGGATTTACCAAGAATAACTGTCTTGTTGCTACTTGTGGTTTTTAATTCTATTTTAATATGTTATACATTGATTTATTTTCCTCCTTTTTTTCTGTTTGAAGGTAAATTCCCTTGTGCTCTATGATTATGACTCCAAAGAATCTTTAATTGAGCAGAAAAAATTATTGGAAGCCAGAAGAAGTCCTTCAAGTTTCAAGAACAATATTTTAGCTGTGAGTATTTTGCCTTACTTGTTCATAGGTGGGAAAAATATATGTATTATCCGCTGTAGATGTTATTTTGCATACTATCCTTTAATAAACAAGTTTTAGATGCATCCATGCATTCCTATAAGACACTTTTTGGTAGGTCGGACAGTCAGTCCTGATTATGTTAAATATCGTTTTTCTCGGACGTATCATGTTGGATTGATATGAAACTTGGTTTAGACTTCCAGGTGATGCATCCTCATCTTCATCTACCTCTTCCTTCACCTGCCTCAACTAATAATGTTGAATATAAATTTTCTCTGCTGTATCATGTTGGATTGATACGAAACTTGGCCCAGACTTTAAAATATGAATGTAAGGATAATGGACACTTCATTTAACTTATCATTCTTGTTTCAATTGCATTTTCTTTCTCAAAACAAAAGGTAGAAATTGTAAACAAAATTTTACCGACTCATTAATCTAGATTTGATTTTTATCCAACCTCCTGCAACATACTTTGATAACTGGACATTGATAGATTATCTTTTTGAAATTTAACCATCGAGAGTGTTTGGGTAAAATTGCTTTATCATCTTGAGTGGAAGAACTCTGTTTAAATTTATCAATCTGCCAGAGTTCCATCAAGATTGCAGTATTGACCTCCTTAGATTAGCTGATATGTAAAGAATGTATCATTATTTCTAAACTCGGTGGTGGACTAAACTGAGGGCCTGCCCAGAGTGTCATCATCAGGGGAGAGTAACACTAAGATGACTTCTTAAAAATTATCATGCACAGGCAACACTTACAATACAATAAAAGTTTTTTTATTTTTTATTTTTCATAGCCAAGATACAAACAATGCATATCAAGTACAACAGATACATCTCAAACCCCCGACAGGTGAACAGGTTTTCAGTTGCTATACCTGAGCACTTAGTATGGAGGAAGTGTTGTGCACAACTTCCACTTCTCCGCTCTCAACCATGCTGAACATTTCCAAAGGAAAGAGGTCTTAATACATTTGTAAATGAGCATGAATACAGGGGCGGATTCAGACTTCCAGAAGACAGTCTGAATTTTTTTAAAAATATTTATTCACACTGTTTCCTGAGCATCTCCAAAGTTTGTTGTTTAACTATTATAAATTGCCCTGTTGACTTACTTCTTTTGTCGATTATCAATGATTTTTATCATGATCTTTTTAGTGGCCACAAGGAGTTAAACCTCTTTCTGTGGGCTTCTTCTTTTGATTGCCTAAAATAGGCATTTATGTAAAATGTGATTGAAATCAAAAAAATTTCTTTTTTTTTTTCTCTTGTTTTTGCTAGAAAGAAAAGTTCGAATATATATATTTAGAAAAAAAAAATGAAAACTATTTTTCATTAATAACTACATAGGATTAGGCTGTTTTAATTCAGTGTTTCTGTGTTCTAAAATTTCAATGACAAAACATCAAAAATAGGTGTTGGCAGCTTATGACAAGGGGGAGATCTAAAGCTTTTCCTCACCTATGTAGAAAATGGGGATTAAAAATATAATTAAACTTTGAATTGGATTTAAATTTCAATTGAAGAAACCATAACAGTAATGAAAAATTTTATCAGGGCTGTGTCCAAATCATCTTTAGAATGACTCTTTCAATTGGTGAAAAAAAATGGCAGTCTCTGTGTTGATCTCTAGTCTACCATACTTACAGAAAAAGCTCTCAATGAAAGAAAAACTGAAAACATAAAAGAAAACGCTTCAGGTGCATTATTCTTTTTTCAATGATTATAATTAATTATTCAGTGTCATTACATAATGATAATTGATAGTTCCCAAGACTTTTTTTCTTTAAAAGATAAATAGAATTTGTTTCCATGAACTTATTTTCCATTTGTGTGAAAGTCATGATGGTACAAAAATTGAATTAAAATAGATCATCAAATAAATTAAAGCATAATCACAAAGAAAAAAAAATTATTTTCTCAAAATTTACTGTGTAAACTTCATTAGAAAAAAAAACTGTGTCCTTTATCAGATAAGTACTGAAAATTTTAGTAAAATCTAATAAATGGTTGATTTTTTAAAAATAATTTTTTAACATCTTGGTGTTTTTGTGCATAAGAAAACTTTGAAAAAACTTTGAAAATTTCCCTTATACCAATTTCAACTGCAAATGTTTTATTCATATTGTCACATTTTACACTATTCATTTTCAAAAACATATCTGGTTCCATCAGATGTATCTCAGATTTTTCTCCAATCTTTCTCCTTACTAATCACTCAAGGATTCTGACAATAGAATTAGATTTTATATAATTCTGACATTTTTTTTCATAAGGTATCACTTTCTAGTAAGTATGCCAGTGCATTCCACGATTCCATGCTCTTACCCAGAGAAACTTTCCCATCTCCTTGGATGTGTGTGAGAAGGTGCTGTCATATACAAAATCACTTTCAATCAAACTCCATGGGATAAGCAGAGAGCTTTCTCAAGCCCACAAGGAAGACCAGATCGTACAAGAGACCATTCATGATGTCAGGGACAGGATTGATACTTACCATATTACATGGCTCTCAAATATGAGAGAACTCCCAAGACCTTGGATGTTGAAATCAAATAATGTGGACTACAAAAGAATAGAAACAATGTTGAAGCAGATATGAATGCTCTGTTCCATTCTTGATCTTGATGATAGAAGAGCTTTCATAACAATTTACAGATGGACAAGATGTAGTATCTTTTGCCCAGTCAATTCTCCTAGCTTATTTGAATCGACATACCCAGTGGCACCAAGACTTCTTAATATAGAGACAAGTACGACCCAGACCTTCCTAATCTTCAGTCTCTCCATACTGTACTTACCAACTTGACTTTTGGGAACGTACCTGGAAACAAGAAACAACTCTTCCAACTACTGCAGCTTCAACTATCAAAATACCAGATAAACTTTTATTCCCCAACATGAAATGCTTACAATGATTTCTAATTTGCTTCTTACAACTTGTGAATGCAACTGTTGAAATGATTCTTATCATTTTTAAGAATTATGACCTTATTCCCAAAGAGAAAATCCCAGTACTATTTTGAATAAATATCTGTTCAGAATTTTTTTATGAAGATTATATCATATTCTCTGCTTTTATAATCTGATATCATATTGTTTCATTGTTGTCTTTTCTGCTTTTTTTGATCACAGGTACTGCAATCAACCAGGGATCTCTTTCGGAAACCCTTGCTGCACAACACCAGTGTCTTATTGACTATAAGTTTTACTTTATCATTTGGGTTAGTAAATTCACTACTTCATTCCTACTTTTGCTTATTTGGTCAACTCACTAGTTGCTCTTCTGCAATATTATCTTTCCAAAGGTTTGTTCTTTCTTTTAGAGCTGCAATGGAATGTTGAATTCATTTATCATATTGATGTTTTTCTATGCCTATATTAATATTTCTTCCTCAGATTTCTACTTTTAATAAAACAAGTGATATCCATACCTCATATGGATGAATCACTATGGACAACATGTGTACCACAACTGATTATCTAAAAAATACATCTTTTATCAAAAAATTTGCAAAAAAAATACCAGTGTGAGATTTGGGCATTTTAGGTTAAAAATGACCATAGAGATCCTCCAAAAAGCACTTTTTTTGAAAAGAAAAGGGGGGAAAAAATGCAAATTTTCAAGGTAGTAGCCCCAAAAATGTGACTTGGAGTGCCTAGTGATGCAAGCACACACACAAGTAAGCAAAGCGAGAAGAATGCTTAACCCACATGGCTGGTTGGTTGGGCGGGCAATTTGTGGGGCTGCAGTGATTCAATATTATTTAATTTATAGTAATAAGGTGTGATAATTTTAATTAATTAAGTAATATCGCAATGAAATAAATGTTGAAGATTATAGCCACATTTAATTTAATGATATTGGGTCACATATTTCATATATTATATATATATATATATATATATATATATATATATATATATATATATATATATCTGAAGAATTTAGATGTTTCCAGATGACTCAATTTTTATGAGATTTTTTTTTTCCAAATTTATTCTTGGACAAAGTATATTGCAACATTATTATTAATTTTGACATTATCCTAACTTTCAGTTTCTTTTTATCACAACCTTGAAACGGACCATAATTCTACAGCAGCAATTAAACAGAGTGATTGGAAAATAAAGAGCAAGTCCATGGTGAGAATTGAACTCACACCTTATAGTCAGAGAGGATCAAAACCCTGGTCACTTTTAACCATTCACCCTCAGGGATTTTATAGTTGAACAGAAGCTGATTTTACACCTTAAACCTAACTTCTTACAACCAATATTCCCTGCTTGTTGATGTTCACAATTGAGATCTAGTAATCTTTTTATACAACGATATTTCTTTTTAGAAAAGAAAATTGGCAAAACTGTCCTTGCTAAATCTTCATGCAAGAATGAGAACTAGCGCATCTCTGCTCTGAGTGTCAGGCTTGTTTTATATATACTTTTCTTTGCATTCTTTTGTCTGGTAAATTTTTGATTGTATCATCCAGTTTAAGAGGATATCATATTGAATTTTTTTCTAATAATTCTTCATTAATTATTGATTAACTACCATTTTTCACTAATTGGTACATTAGATTAGAAATAGACAAAAGTAGATTATCAAGGCAAAAATTTCCCACTTGCTTATTCATTTATCTACTCTAGAGTTAACTTCATCAGTTCAAGTCAGAATAATTACTTATTCAATATTCTTCCCTGTATACTCTGATTACTGATCAGGTCAGCCAGCTCAGGCTCCTCCTTTAGTCCATAAAACATTGAAAATGTAACCATCTCACTTCTGTTTTCAGTAAAAATGTGTGAGTAGATTCCATGGTTAAAACAATCTTTCGGTTTGCAAAATGAAAATTGATCAGTTATGTCTTCATTACAAACAAAAATGAAAAGTTGAGCTTTCCTGGGGATGTCAATTGAATCATCCTACTGGATGGCAAAACTTTTGGCTTCCTTAGTGTTAGCTATCACTCGTGACTCAACATCTTGAGATATCAATGTATGACAATTAATGGTATTATCTGAAATGGGGATTTATCCATATTTTCCATCAAACATAATATTTATAATTTTACAGTATGCTGGTAATTGTATGTGATTTCATTTTTTCTGCAATGCTTTCTGCAACAGCATAACTTGCTTCTCGAACCTTGTCAGAAATAGTTGAGATTTTGATCAATTGTTGAGATTTGCATATTTGATCATCCATTAGCCTTTTAAAATATTTGATTGGTTTTTCGCATAAATGTGAGTGATTTGCGTAAAGGTGTCTTTTCAGCTTACTTAGAACCAGAGCTTAGTTTGTCAGCTTTTAGCTTCAAACAGAGCTACATGATATAAACAAAGTATCCTAAATTCATTCGTCTTTTTTCTCCATCATAAAATACCATATTTCATAACAATGTTTGAATTTTGACTGAGAAGATTATACAATATATGGAAAATTTTCAGTTTTAGATTATATCATATTCGAGAAATTCAAAGCAGTCTTGTTTTTTTTTCTTTCTTTTAAAATATCAACAAGCAAAGTATTATTGATCATTTCTCATCAATAATAATAATTTAAAAAATGCTAGCCTGTTGTAATGATTCTCATATTCTCTCACATCATATGACTGGAGATTGTGGAGATCAACGGTTGTATACTACAGAATTCAGGATGGAATTCCAAACTGCTATTGGGGCCTTTAATGAACAACATATTTATTTATTTATTTATTTATTGCATCATTGAAAAAAAATGTTTAATCTGCTCCATAAAATTACCAGTATATTAAACCATAATCGCATGTTTTTTGTATCCATTCTGTGACGATGGTACTTTACTATGAGCAAACTACAGTGTTAGGATACAGAACAAAAGATGTCTCTGTTGAACATCAATACGATAATAGAATTCCCAAGGGAGTTAATCCTCAATTTTAGAATTGCAAAGTTACCTCCCTTGATACAAGAATATATCATATTCAAAGAAACATAAATCAACGATTTTCTGACAAATATTTTCATCCTTTATTTCCATAATTTGGGCTGTTCCTTCCTGCATGTGTTGTTTAGTTCAGTTTTATTGACTTTATCTTTTGCTAATAATTTGGTTTAATGTGGTTTATCTCTCATTGTCATGGTGTTTTTTAAAAAAATTTACCAGGTCAAATAGATGTCTTACATATTGAATTGCAATGATTTAAGGTCTGTCAACTACCATCAGCTTTTATATATATGTATGGCTTCATATCTACCATTTTAATCTCTCTCTGAAATGCTTTAACTAGATTTGTGGTCTTTTCCATTGAAAGGTTTACACCTGGAGAAAGGAAAGAATTACACTATCCTCTTCAGAGGGAAATTACTGATGCAAACAAAGCCATATTATAAAAATGAAATAAACCAGTCTGAAAGTCAGACCGTGGATGTGCTAGTTTGATCTTTTGTGCCTTTAAAAGCCCCTTCCTTTAGAAGCCCATTCCTTTCAAAGTTCACACCTTTAAAAGCCCTTTTCTTTGAAAGCACCATTAATTAATGCTAATATCGTTGTAAAATGGAATTTCATTTGTGCATGTTTGTTTTCTGATGTAATAAAATAGAATTCTGTCACTTGAGTGACATCAGATTCATCGGAGAAATGAGAGGGAATACATTGTGGAGATGGCGTGAAGTATTGGCTATGTCAATTCGTCAGTCAATCAGTGACAGCTATCACTGCAAAAGATGTGCACATCTAAAAATAACTGAGCAATAAACCTGGCATAATACAGTGTCATATGGATGCCAGCAGCAGCAAAGATGAGAATAATATCAATTTGATTAGTTTTCTCCTTTATCTCGACTTTGAATTGGACCTTAATCCTCCAGCAATAATTGAACAGAGCAACTCTAAGATAAAGACCAAGCCTATGATGAGAATCAAACTCGCACCCTTTAGCCAGAGGAGGTCCAGTGTATGCCTGGCTGCTTACAACCATTCAGCCACAAGGGCTATATAGTTAATGAAAAGCTGATTTTACACCTTTTAACCTTACTTCTTACAATTGATATTCTGTTGATGTTTATAATTGAGACCTCGCTGTATTTTTAATGCAATATTTCAATTTTTTCAAATTTTATTCTTAGATGAAGTATTGCATTATTAATGAAAATAATCTTTAAAAAAATCCTTGAAAATGAAATGTGATGAAATGTTTTTTATAATTAGTGATTTGTTATATAAAAACTAAATGTTAGTACATTCTGTTTTTTCTTGCATTTTTTTTTATAGTTATTATGGCTTGTGGATGTGGTTTCCTGAGATCTTTAACAAAATTGAGAAATATGGAGGATCAGTGTGTGTCCCAGGGAATGCTCACAACTCAACAAATGTCACATCAAAAGACTGTACACCTCCAGACAGTAATATCTACTTTGATGGATTTCTTACTGCTGTGTCAAATTTACCAGGAAATATCTTCACTATTTTCCTCATGGATAAAATTGGTAGAAAAGCTTTACTAGGTAAATTTCTTGTTCATGCGCATGATCTGTTTCTTCACTTGATTGAATTACTTGTGATTAATCATCCTGATATGATCAGCAAAAGTATCAGGTTATTCTGCCAAAACACACTCTGCCATCTCGATTCACTCTGAAACTGACAGTTACGCTTACAAAAAGATAGTGTTAAGTACAGAAAGTACCGACTGCAGTGTGATAAGGTCTCTTCCGAGCCATCATGTTTTCTTTGGATGTGATAAAAGTAAAGTACCTTTTTATTTTTCAATTGATAAAATATGTAAAGAAGATAAACATAGATGTACTAGTGGGGGGGGCAACCCCCCCTACACACACATACCGCACCACGGCACACGAAAAATTGGAGCACAACTAAGTAAAATTTTGGGAAAATTATTGTAATGTGGGCAAAGCCATGTGAGATATCCATACCTTATCTAAATGAATCATCATGGCCTGCTTGTGTATCAGAACTAATTATCTAAAAATGTCTATCTTTAAAAAATAGATCTTTTATCTAACATAATCTAAAGAAATAATACCTGCACAAGATTTGGGCATTGTTGGTCGGTCCAAAGTGACCATAGAGATCAAAAAAGTACTTTTTTGAAAAGACTAATCGATTGTTTTTGGATGGTGCCTAGTGGTGTACTTGTGCAAATTATTATGGGTGTAGCCCCAAAAATGTGACCAGAGACACAGACAAGCAAAGAAAGAAGAATCTGTAGCCCACTTGGTTGGTTGGCAGGCCATTGTGGAGCTATGGTGATTTGATTTGGGGTAAATCATTGTAATTTGGGCAAAACCATGTTAGATTTAAGGAAAATCAAGCCTATTAACCCCCCTCAACCAGAGAGTTCCTATATACCTGAAGAGACCAGAATTTACCATAATTACTATAATCATTTGTAAAATTGTTGAAATAATTCTTTGTTTTTCAGTTACTGAATTTTTGTCTTTCAAGAATTTATGGTTCAGATTTTCTTTCATCTTTTGAAAAAGAAATTAAAATTAGAATTTCTAAACCTTCTTTTGCTCATGCATAATGTATAATGTATAAATCCTGCACATTTTAGAACCAATTAGAAATGTTCATACATACGTACATCAGTGGTCGTGCAGGTGATTATAGAAGAGACATCTTAACACGTTGCGGTAATTATCAAATATTTGCTTATACATTTGTGCAGGGTCAGCATAAGCTACTGGCAACGCAGGCAATCGTGCAGAACGGCAAGTGCTAGGGTTCACCTGTCACGAGTCTTAGACAGAAGGACTTTCCAAATACAAATGGAAAAATGTTTAAATCAAACTGAATAAAAACCGTGAAAATTAAAAAATTCCCTGATGTGAAGTTGGATTTCGGTAGAAATTCAAGATAATACTATACTTTAAAGGGAACCAAAGTTCAGCT
Source organism: Thysanoteuthis rhombus (assembly GCA_963457665.1). Lineage (NCBI taxonomy): Eukaryota > Metazoa > Mollusca > Cephalopoda > Oegopsida > Thysanoteuthidae > Thysanoteuthis > Thysanoteuthis major. The sequence continues at coordinate 41,784,964 of OY735219.1, read as the reverse complement.
TGCCTGGTATGCCAGGAACCTTAGAGCCGGCCCTACATTTATATGTTGAAATCTGGAAATTAGATTATTGCATTGTTTGTGCTGTAATGCATGCATTTCTGTTTTTTTGTCTCTTTTCATACACAGTAAGCAGCATGGTGATATCTGGAGCCAGTGTCTTCACAATTTTATTAATTAGTAACCGAACAACGAACCTCATTGTATCTTGCATGTTTGGTGGAGTCAGTGTTATTGGATGGAATGCCCTTGATGTATTGAGTATTGAGCTCTTCCCAACAAAAGTCAGGTACGAAATGATGCTATGAAATTATTGTATGCAAGTTGATATGCTCATTAATACACATACAATGATGCCCACCAATACGGGCACACACATACATCTGACATCAAAAAGTACACTATCTCTTTTCTATACAAACCTATACATACACACAACAACACTTATACATACATATATATATATATATACACACACACCCATCCCATCATCCACAGTTTTCACTAACAAGCACACTATACACGTACACAGTTATCATCCTAAAGATACATACATCCTTTTTGGTTATAAGCACACTGGATACCTGTAAACGTGCGCCCCCACATCCTCCTCAAGTTATGACCATAAATCTGCTAACTCCTTCTTACCTGTATCTTGACACTCCCAGTTTCTCCTTACAGATAAAATCACACCCATTTTTTTATTTGTTTTTTTTTTTTTAACGTTTGGCTCAGTGGCTGAAATAGTTGCGTTATAATTGAAGTTTCACCCTGAAGTAGGCGCTCTTGTTTTTTTTTCTGTTTTTCATGTAAAGATTTCCAGTATCCATTTATTTCTTTGTTGATTTGGACATTTTGTTTTTCAGGTCGACGGGGCTTGGAGTACAAACAGCCTCAATGCGCATTGGAGCAATCATTGGCAATGTGGTGTTTGGCTCTTTGGTTGAGCTGCACTGTGCCATTCCACTAATAATGGTATCAGTTTTATTAGTGTTTGGAGGCCTTATGGCTCTCAGACTCCCTGACATGACTGGCAGGGACATCTTGTAAAACCTTCTTGTTTCATTCCTATCTTTTTTTCTTTTTTTTTCTTCTAAAGATATTCTTAAAATGAATTTTTTTTACCCCAGAGTTTTGGAGAAATGGGAAGATATATCAAAGCAGTTATTTTTGGTGTTCCAAACATTGGCCTTTACGTAAGGCAGGTCTTCTTATAATCTCTCCGAGATATGTCATTCATTAACTCACTGAAATTTAATTTTAAACTAGGGCTTTTCAAACTATATTCATTTGCAACATCTTGCCCAAGGCAAATTTTTCCACAACCCCTTTTGATAACAAATATTTTTTCATGACCCCTTTTAATAACCCAAATTTTTTTGCAACCCCCTATTGTTATAATTGTAATCTAACGGTAACTAAACATGGAAACAAATGAAGACCAATAAATTTTATGGTGTTTATTATGAAAAAAATTACTTTTCAAAAATGAATTACTAAAACGTAACAAAAACAAAGTTTATTTCTTGAAAATTAGTGAACAGCATCAAAGCATTTTACAATAAACATCAGAAAACGTATATTTTTGTACAGGGATACAAAAATACAAATAAGAAAAATTTCAGTTGCATAGTGATTCTTTTAAAAAGATTTTCAAATATTCTGCGATTCCCAATAATCTAGGGGTCGTGAAACCTAGTTTGAGAAGCCTTGTTTTAAAGTATAACTGATTTGATTTTACTCTTAATGTAATGGTGGGTTTTAAAGAAATTATATCTATATACTATTTGGGCTGTGCCAAGATTTTCCAGAGAACTTGTGCTAAAAACAGGAAAAAGATAAGAAAAAATTGTTTATATCTAAATCGTACTTAGCGGGGTTAAGTATTCTCTCATCTTAAGTCCTTTCTACCTCCGCATTCATTTTACATATTAAATGTGTAACATTTGTATCTTTCAGCTGGGACAAGTATTAAATATGTAAATTAGGCAAGATTAATCACCGCACCTCCAGTTTTCACAGCTATGCATATGTTCAAAACCGATTCAGCTGGTATATAGAGGATATGAACTGATGTTTGTTTTTTACTCAGAATATTGACTCCAAATTATTCCATTGAATCTGTCATGATTTTATTTCTCCACAAACACTTATTAGGCAAGTTTTTTTCACTTGTTCATCAATGATATGCTGGGTTCTAAAACTGAAATCATACCTCTTCACGTCATTCAATGATTGCATCATTATTTTTTTTTTAAAACCAAGATTTATTCACATCAAGTGTTTATAATTGATACCTATCTAGAAAAAAAAAACATTCCGGTTTTCTATTTGTCCCAGATATTCTGACTGCTTTTTCTATTTATTGGCTATGATCAAAGTGTAGTAGTGAGTATTTTTGACTCGAAGAAATACACATGTATTTCTTTTTTTTTAATGAAAATATTTATGCACACCTAATGATATTTCTGTCTGGTTCTATGGCCTTGTGAACAGCCCCAGATATGCAGATCCTACTTGCAGCCAAAAATAAATCAAACATCATTATCATTACAATCAAAATTAAAGCAGAAAATGCGGCTTTTAACTCTAATTTAAAATCTTTTGAATGTCCCGGTTATAAAGATTCAAGTTCATATCTTCTCTTACCTTGAACCTGTAAAAATATCACATTTCTAACATGAACCATTTGGAATTTGACAACTGCAAAAGAGAGACTCCCATAGTTTAATTATATTGATTGAAACTTCATCTATTGGAAGCCCTCATCCAAAACTGTTAACACAGGTTTCTTCAGTTTTAAGTTGGTCTAGTTGGCTGTTTATATCTGTTTATATATGATATGTACAGATGTACAGGCCATATCACAGCGTTGGAAATTTAAACGTTTGCTCCTTATTATGTCTATAAAAAAGTTTTTTTCATTTTTTGAAAATTTCTCCGCTAAATAGGTTTTAGCAGGAGAGGGGTTCAATTTGCAGTACGAGTTTATACTGAATTGGTCACTCATTTTGTGTCCAGCAGCATTTGAACTTGATTTTGAAAATTCAGGAGACTTTTTTAGTGAGCGCTGCCCAACAAAATGTGAGAAAAGTAACTTATTCATTGATCACCCCTTTTTCCAATTTTTCAATTGATCATCCCCAACACAGCATGCTCTCCCAAAGACATTGGTCATGTGACAGTTTCTATTGAGTGACTAACCAGACCTGTTTCTATATTCTTCACTTCACAAAGGTGACTCATGAAGTTAATATCCATTGGTTCAGACATTGATTACAATATGAATCTCACTGGTGACTAATTTTGCTAAAGTTTACATATTTTATATTTGGAAATAATGATTAAAAAAACAATTAAATGAAAAATTATGGTAATCCAGAATAGTGATAATTTATAGTTGCTAAAGGGAATTCTTAACTATCCATAAATATTTGGTTTGGAGATTGCTCCTATTATGTTTTTTTTCTTTCGGATCTTAAGGATATCAAAATATCTTAACAGAAAAAACTGTGTATAATTTCAAGAAAGGTCATTGAAAAAGTTTATTAGATGATCGAACTTATTGTTGTTTATGTTGTTCACAAGAATTGCATCAAAATCTCTATTGATAACTTATTCAAGATGTTAACATTTTCAGTTTGGACCCAATATATATCTACAGGAAAAAGGCCTAGCTATGGGTTCATCAATTTCTCCAATGATCTCCAACATTCATATTGAATTTCTTAAAGACCTGGCCTTAAATCATCAGAATGGATATTTGGTTGACTCATTTACACTTTGGTCCCACTATGCTGATATACAAGCCTTTTAAGACCATGTGAACTCAATCAGACATTCTGTACAGTTCATGATGTAAAAAGAAAACAAAAAACAAGCTTCCTTTGCTGGACATACTAATAATTTGTGCAGAGGGTAGATATAGTACTGCTCTATACAAGAAACCAACAAATATGAGTCTATATCTGAATGCTAATTCAAACCTCTTTTTTGAGTGGATTTGTTTATTGTCTAAAAAATCTGATAGAAATTCTTAGCACTGACTCTACAATAGAGATAGAGAAACTAGGAAAAAAATTAGGTGCACTCTTAAATAGCAACCCCTCCTTCATTGTCCCCTAAAAGAAAAATGGTTGGGGGAGCTCTAAAGTTACCGAATATGTTGCTGATACCCAAATGTCATACATTGAAAGGGACAGTGAAATGTATCCGAAGAATTTGTAACTATTTGAACATCCAGGTCACTTTCTATAGTCCTTCCACTCTTAGCAGCCTGCTCACCCTAGTTGGACCACCATGAGTGTGACTAATAACTGCATTTATAATATTCCCTGTAAATGTGGGTAGAATTATGAAGGGTAATCTAATAGACCTCTCAAAGTCAGATTTGAGGAACATGAAAAAGCCATAGCCAAAGTTAGACTAGAAAAATCTGGTATGGCAGACCACATCTGGAGAGAGAAAGGCACTCACTACCCTCTCTGGGAAAAAGTTTAGATTATAGACAGGGAACGCAGTTGGAAAGTGAGAAAAATCAAAGAAGCAGCATACATTGGCATGTTGGTTAAGAATATATCTGGCCAGTGCAGAGTTCAACACAATGTTGCTTTCATTACGCAATAAGGACGGGGTATAGAAATCCTAGCCTAAAAAGGAAAGGAAACAAAAACACTTGAATTCTATGTTATAAGCATTGCTGCTATGGGGCTGGGGGAGTGTGTTTACCACAATTACATACAGATAGTACACCTGAAGAAGGCCTTCGAATGGATAGATCGAAACATTGTGTGAACAACATGAACAAGAAGTTCAATTATCTGAAAAACTCTTTGAACCTTAGTACAAATTTTCAATTTCTGCTAAGTTTTTTTTAGAGAAAAAAACAAATGGAAAACACTTTTTGTTCAAATTCTGTTTTGACTTTTCAATTTGTTATTTCTCTTTGTTATTAAATGCTAAAATGGAAAAAATACTCGATTAATTGCACATTTCATGATTATTCTATTACTATTTCAGCTCATCTGCTGTGTATTTTGTGAGAAAAAATGAACCATGTTATAAAATTTGATATTTTTGTAAAAATTCTGAAATGCTTTCTGATTGTAAGGAAGATGATAAATCATATGTGTGTTTTTTCGTAAAAGAAAGACACGTGTCCCTTATATATTGGGTTGGCCACTTACAAGAGCCACAAGACATGAACAAATTTTTCACATATTTTTATTATTACAAACATTTTATATAAATTCTGAAAATGATATAAATATATTTAAAATGTTGACCAATAGGAATATGCGGATCAGCATTTTAATAATATAAATGTGACTGCCAAAAACAAAGAATGAAAGGGGAAAATTAAGATGATATTTTTGGATTAGTAAGTTTTTAGTCCAACCAAAGGGAATAATATATCAAAAAAATTTTTAAAAAAACCAATGAAATTAGTTATTTCAATAGGATACCACTTTTAAAATTATTCTTATCATTATATTTCTAATGACAAATAAACAAGTATTAAAGATAAGAGATAATATGATAGTGTAATGATATGCACATCTGCCTCACACACAGGTCCCAGGTTCTATTCCAAGTGTGAGTGAAGAGCGTAGAAAACTCATCATAAGGGCAACTTTCCCTTAGCACTCAGCAGCTAATTGAGTACACCAAGCCATATGATAAAATCTTGGTTTTGATCAGACTTGAAACTTGCAAGGATCACTGAGCTGATGCAAGCAAAGGAAAGTGGGACTTCATCACTGGCCATAAATATATATATATATATACTCTCATCAGAGTTGTCTCTCAATAGATGGACAGACTTCACCTTAACATATTCATATTGAGCTGCATGTAAACAGTCAAAGAGCCACATATCGCTACTTTTGCTATAAATATCATGGGCATATATCCTGGGTGTGCTTGTTGAGCACTGCACACCTACCAAATATATATTATCTATTACTATCTTATAAATAATAAGTTCACTCAATGATATAATTGTGGATTATAATGGGGAAACTGATTTTTCTGTCTTGTGTTGTAAAATATTTTAGCAGTAGTTATGAGATAGCGCTGCCCACCCTACATCTAGTTATATCATAATATGGCAATGGGCAGAGAGTAAGAGAGTGACAAAAATAATGGCTAAAGGCCAACCATATTCCAACAGCACACATGCTGTGTTCATTTTTGTGGTGAGAAGTTTTATGCATAAATTCATTGAAAATCCATTAACTGAAACTGATTCTCCTTAAGGGATGAATTTTTATCTTATGAAAAAATTTAAATGAATTTTTGAAAGTTTTACTTAAAATATCTCGGAAATGACCAGAAAAAAATTGTAAATAAAGAATTTTAAGATATTAAAGTTTTCAGAAAATAAATCTTTTGAAAATTAGTTCTGGGGTGAATTTTTTTTTTTTTTCCGCAACCCTAAATTTTTCATTATCTTTTAATAAAAAAAAAAAATCAACTCCCAAATTTCAAAAGAAAACAGTATTCTAGTTTTATTGCAGTTTTTATTTTCTTTTTGAACACACATATTTTACATCTTTGACTAAAGTTTTAAATGAAATTCCAACTGATTTAATTTCTGTGGGGACTTATCTTCATGGAAAAGTAAATATTTTTGACTATAAAAATCATTTCAACAAATTTTTCTCATGAATTATCCATTTCATAAATAGATTCATTTATAAATGAATAAGTACCAAGAATTTTATTGAAATCCAATTATTAATTGATTTTAGGTAAATTTCTAAAATCAGTGTTTGCTAAAAAAGGTTGACTAGCAAATTATGTCCCATCGTTTATACAATGTCTACAAATTTTCAAGGACAAACATATCCAGTTTATACATTTGACATGAATAATTTTCATATCAGAATTTTCACCACTGATTCTTCTTATGAATGACATAGAGATAATTACAATAAAATTATCATGTTTAAAAGTTTTGGGCATTTTTATCAACATGTGTCACCTTGTCAAAAGTGTGCCTAATATTTTGCAATTTCTACAATAGAGTATTAGAAATTCAGTTTATTTATGCATGATATTCTGTATCATTTGCAATCCATACTTTGTATAGAAAAAGCCTGTAGTATGTAGGTTTATTATTGTTGGAGTTGTGGGTTCAGCTTGGTAGTACAGGGACTATAACCCCCATACGCCACTTATATATTTATATGATCATGCATATATTACTATATATGTGAATGAGTAACAACATCTTTGTATGGTTACTAACAATAAATGGAACCAAAATGTAATTTCTCATTTATGGTGTGTGATTCATATGCATCAATTTGTCAACATGATACATATTTGGATTATCATATTTTCTTATTGCATATACATTTTCATTATATATATATATATATATATATATATATATATATATATATATATATATATATATAAGAAAGCAGTGTATAGATGTGTATTCGAACTTGTCCAACTGTATTATTTTGATAAGACAATTTGGAAAGCCCAAGATGATGTTACAAATGAAAACTGTTCATTCAATTTGACGTCTTTCATTAGGTGTACTAACTTCTTCTGAAATGAATTAAGTAATAAAGTGGGTGTTTTTAGATATGTCTCAAACAGCTGGTGGTATGATATCCGGCTTTTGGTGTAATGCTGCCCATTTTTTAGTAACCATAATTGATTTATGGCTCAGCTGGAGATAGGATGGGATCATTTTTTCTTTTTTTTTTTTGGTCCAAAGTTATTGGCTATTGGATATTCTCCTCTGAACTACTTATACAAAATATGCAACTAACCTAATTAATACTAGTTTATCTGCATTCATTTTTATAGACACCTGGTTGACATGCGTGAAAAGTTTTTACTCCTTAACCATTCCACGGACTTTGTACTTTATTTTCTGGGCAGCTACTTATAATCCTCAAGTTTTACTCATTCTATCTAAACAGATTGTGTATAGTGTATACAATTCTTCTGCTGATATCATTAACTTTCAATCCCTTTATCAGAGTTACTATTCTTATCTACTCGTAAGATCCACAGAAGTTCAGATATATATGTCTAAAAAGTTTAAATCCTTGGTATTGATCTGTATTAATCACTGCTACCCGCAACAGACAGGTTTAAACACTGTTGCTGGGTTCAGATTATTCATGTGTCTGACATATGTATGAATGTATCCGAATTTTGTCCAGCCCTTACCATTCATGGTAAAAACTTGAAATTTTGCACACACACACTCCTCTCAATGAGTAGGGGAAATGTTTTCTTGTGTTTTTTTTTTTTAAAACCCTCTAAAATGATTTTTTGTAGGGGGTTCAATTCTGAATGGAAGTTTGTCAAATTCATGTTTTTGTTGTTTTTTTGTTTGTTTTGTTTTTGTTTTGTTTTTTAGATGTGCACCTTTCAGTGATCACAGCCCAAGAAAAGTTCATTGATCACCCTTTTCTTTCAATTTTTTTAATGATCATCCTATCAAGTGACTAACCAAACCTGTTGGGTTTTTTTGTTTTTTTGTTTGTTTTTTTTTTAACAATAATTTCTGATTCAAACCATACTGGTAGTATTTTCATAAAGATAACTTGATTTTACCATCACCACTGCTTAATTTACAGGGTAAAAAGCAGCATGTATAAGTGATGGTGATTCATAATTTCCCTTGGAATGCTAGTTACTATTTTATCACTAAGGCAGCTCCTTTTGTATATACATTGGTGATGTTCTTTGCTGCCGCTTTTTCCCGCTTTTGGGTCTTTTTTCTAAGCTTTGTTGGATATTTACTTCATCTGTTTGTTTCCTATAACTGTGTTGTTAGGGAAAAACTGTCAAGTTTTTTTAGTTTTCTTGAAAGAAAGTAAAACTTGTGATTGGCATTAAAGAGAAAATGTTATCAACTTCTTATATCCAATAAGCTATTTCTAAAGTTATCCATCAGCAATTGAATTGATATTTTTGTGGGGAATTTGGCTCTTGTTAACTTGGATAACCCATTTTATCTACCTTGCCTCTCTTTAACAATTAATTCAGATGAATTTTGGGGCTGTACCCCCTGTATTCTCAACAGATAATCTTTTTAATTTCCCAAGTAAATCTACTTTAGTTTCAGTTATGATGTGGCCTTAGAAAATAAAGTACTGCATTGAAATTTTTATCTGAAGCTTGGACATTATGGAAACAAAAACCTTCAATCTTTCTATCCATCCTAAAATTGCATAATGATCTATGCCAGGAGTTGGCAAACCATAGCCCGCGTACCAAATCTCATCCATGGCCTTGTTCCATCTGGCCTGCAGACTTCATTGAATATATGACGTTACGTACAAAAATCATTTGTTCTTCTTATCTATCTTTGGTTAACAAACTATATAATTCAGTATGGAAAACTAGAAAATCTCAGTTTTGCTGTGGGCCTCAAAGTAAACAATGTTTTTTACAACTAAAAAAACATTTCAACTCTACACAAACAATTTTCATAACCTTGTATGGTTATTGTTTCAATTTTTTTGTTCACTTTTGCCCGCAAGACATAAAAATATCTAAAATCTGGTCCAACCCCCAAAATTTGCTGACCCCAGACCTATGCAATCATCATCATTGGAAATTATCAACCAAAACTGTCAACAAAGGTTACTTCAGTTTTCAAGTTGGTCTGGCTGGCTAGCTATACATATATATCACGCGTACAGGCCACACCAATGGAGCTAGAGGACTGGAAAAAAAACATTTACTCCTTATTATGTTTAGAAAAAAAAAAGATTTTATTTCTTCTTAGATTCCCCCATAAATAGGATTTCAATGGGGTAGTTCAAATTACAATGTAATTTTACACTAAACTAATCCTTAAGTTGGGTCCATTAGCATTCATGTTTGTTTTTTAAAAATTCAAACTTTTTTATTGATCACTGCCCAACAAAATGTGAGGGAAGTAATTTATCCATTGATCACTCTTTTTTTTAATTGATCACCCCAACATGGTATGTTGCCAAAAGACATTGGTCACATGATGGTTTCCATTGAGTGACTAACCAGATATGTTTTCTTTACATTTTACTTTTTGGATTGTTATCTTTCTATCAGTCACATCTCACACTTGCCTTTATTTAAGGACATTTGGCAAAGTTTAACGAGTTGGTCGTCAAAAATGGCCATAATTCAACTAAGACCAGCATGTAAATGGTTGACGATAAACAAATAATTTTGGAGCTGAATTGTGATGAAAAAAAAACAACTATGAATTAAGATGACGCTAAATAGTAGTCAAAAATGATTTACAATATTTCATTTAGTAAAAACAAGAATCATAAGTTCAATGATGCGTCCACCATCTATGGTGGTTGTAGCAAGAGAAAGAGGGAGAAGAACTAGTAGTCTGTCTTTGAGTCAATTGATTCTCATACTTGTAAAATATTGCTGTACAGAAATATTCCGAGAGCATTATTTTTCAATAAAAATCATAAATGGCTTCCTTTTTCTTTTTTTTTTTTTTTCAATAGAAGAGTGCCAAACTTGAACATTCTATTATTACTTAATAGCATTAATGTCATCACATCTCTTCCTTTGTTCCTATTTCTGTTGTTCAACATAAGTGGAAATGACAGACCAACTGAAAAATATCTATAAGAGATGTATGGACACATCAAATGTTAGCTTCCTTACGGCTGATTTATCAAATCATTTTCAGTGATAGAATTCATTTTTGATGGCTGGGTCGTTGAACTTTGCCAGACATTTGTTAACCTCTTCATGTAAAACAAGCTATTTATCAAAATTACAAATGGCAGTCATCTGAAGTAAACGCTGAAGAATAAATCTAGAGAAAAAGCTTTTTCGACAAATTGCATGATATATTGATTACTGTATATTTTTGATATAAGACAAGGATTTTTATTAAAACAATGGCCCAAATTCAGTAGTTCGACTTATACTCAGATCAGTCAAAAATGGCGGATAATTTTGCCTATGTGAATACAGTATTGTTTTACACAATGCATATTGGCTAGCAATAATGTCCGTCATGTTAACTCGATCCATTATCATGATTTTGTATGAAATGCTGCGGTGCATATTCGTAGAATCCATTTTAAAACATTTTTTCGGTTAGATTCACCATCACTTGAGAATTTTACTTGTACAACCTCAAAACAACAATCGATATGTTGAAGGAAAAATTCTCGTTTCATGTCAGCTGACCAAGTGCCATAAACAGTGCATTCATGAAAAAGGGATATTTTTCATGACGTTATAGAAAAATAAGTCTTGCCTTATATTCAAGTCAGTCGATTTTCTGAAATTTTGTGTTCAATTCTGAGCTTGTCTTACTCACGGTCAACTTATATTCAAGAATACACAGTAATTAAAACAAAATAGCCCCCTTCCCCATATTTTATGAATCATAGAGAAGAAACAAAAGGAAGCAGAAAACATTGAAAACTAATACCAATGCTTCCTGCCTTACATACTCTCTAATACAGTATTTTTATCAAGTGTCATTAAACTTTCAAGTATTTTTTACTTTGTGAAATTTGTCTGTTTTTATATCACTTGTTAAACTATTAGACATACAGAAGTTATAATGGCAGACATGAAGATATAACATCATTAATGCTGCAAAAGGTTTTAAATAATGTGAATTTTCTATTTTAAAATCATTCCATCAATGAATGTTTTTTTATTTATATTGTGATGATGTTGACAATCTTGTAAGATATTTTAAGTTCTTTAATCAAATAATTTGATTTTTCTATTTTTGTGTCCCTGTTTGATTTTATCATTTTAGTTCTGGATATAACTGTTTTGTTTCCCCCTAAAATTCTATTCTGTTGTTTGAATCCACACTTTGAATTATGTAAGAAAAAAATAAAGTTTTCCTCCATGTATGCCAAACATGGATTACCTCCTTGAGATATGTTTTCAATCTACTTAGCTGTAATTTTTCCCAATTCTTTGTGTCGATTTCTTGCGGTTGAAACTGTTTCTGTTACAATACATCTTCAGTATCTAACCAATCTGATGCTAAACCAGTTGTGTGTTTTTTATTTTCACAGTTTGTCTAATTGATTTTTGAAGGTATTCAGAGTTGGACTGTTTATTACTTCTGGGAGATTGTTCCATTTACTGATTGAATGAATGTTGTTTAGGGTGCATTTTCTTACTTTTACTGCTGTATAATTTGTGATAATGTCATCTTATTTTGTCTTGTAGGGATTTCTGTAGCATTGGTCTCATTTCATTATAGTCAGAATACACAAATTAGAAATTACAATACTATGGCCTGTCTGCATGCTCAACTCCAACAAGAAGAGCTGGACTTATATTTTGTCTTTTCCAATTAGATGCAATAATTAAATACCAGTTTAACAAATTATCTTAAAAGAAATACACTAGTGACTATGTTATTCAACTTAGGAACTGTATTCGTATTCATATGGTGGCTGAAAAGATTTTTTTTTTTTTTTTTTTTTGGATGAGAAGTAAAATTTGTACTTAAACATGGGTTGTACATGTGTTTATACATGTGCTTTTAAGCTCTACTTACATTCAGCATTTTATTTAAAAATGCGTAATCTAGAAAGAAACTGTTTCATTTTGAATGAATAGAAAACTTCTGTATAAAACGAGATTTCATTGTAAATTGAACAATAAAATTGAATTGAAGAAAATCTTGTTTTTGTTCATTTTATTTCTGATTTGAATTGATTTCAAGTACTTTGTTTTGTTTAAAGATTTATCTTGCAATAAAAGTTTTTATTCCAAATGAATAACAAATTGTATTGTGATTCCTATTTGATGAAAAAAATATATGCATAGATAGGCATAAAGAATTTATTAAAATAAAAATATAACTAAATTAAATATCATAATTAAAAATACTACAAATGCACTCTCTCTCACTCTCCTTCTCTCATTTGTCTATTTACCTGGAACCAGAACACACCTGAGAATTTTCTGTAGGCTACGTATTTTTCCTGGGAATTATCCCCTTCTACCATAAATGGCAAGAATTCCTAGAAAAGGTCTAAAGTTCCTAGAAAACAAAACGCTGTATTTATTCTGGGGAAGCTAAGAGAAAGGACAGCCGGCAAAATCCCTTTGAGAAGCAACAGGTGTATATGACAAAGATTCACCAACAAGGTAAGTACCTTGATTGCAGACTTATACTTTACGCCTTGAAAAGTCTTTACATTCACTTCATATTACACAAAATCATTTCTCTCATAAGTTTATGATTCATGTACATTAATAAATAGTGTAGCATTTTTACACGAGAAAGCTTTGTTGTTTATTCCTCTGTGATTTTTCTCTAACTTACAAGGCTTTTTCCTCCCTACTTAGATGGGAGCGTGGATGTATCATTCAGCTAAGTAGTAGTAAGCACACACCTAATTTTATCCCTGGGAACCTGATACTGTATTGTAAATCCTATCCTAAATCATCAGCAAAATGAAACTTTGCAATCTCTCTCTCTACCTATCCATCAATATATGTATATATATGCATATATATATATATATATATATATATATCAACTCAAAGAAATTTTTCATGTAATTAGTATTCTTAAAGATATATGTTAGTTTGCACGCAGTCTGAGATTAAAACTGATACAACAGATTAAATATTCACATGGGTGAACACTCATTAGAAGTGACACGAACAGTGAGTCATGTCTGCTATACTTATTGTTAATTATGTTTTTGGGGGTAACATACTTTAGTAATCCCTGATTGAAGAAATAAAATGATGTATAGTACAGAATAATATCCATATACAATACACATAATATCCTATATCAAATAAACTACGTGTGTGACATAAGCTGTATATAAAAACATAGCTGAAGGGGGCAGGGTCATCTATCCTGCTGGGGTTTCATGTTAATATAACTGTTTTGTTTTTAAAGTCCACAAAACAGTTATGTGATAAACAACTGATGATACCAACAAGAGAAAGTTCAAACATTGTATCAATATAAGAAAGTATATGTAAAAGAGGGAAAAAAAACGCTGAAAAAATTATATAAAATTCTTTGGCAGATATTGGGAAACGGGTGACTGAAGTGAAACAAAAAAATTTTGAAAAAGTTTTTTAGTATTTAAATCTGTAAAGCTTTCTAAACTATAGATATATATATATATAGTCATCTATTTATGCTCTTTTTTTTTTTTCAATATTGAGCATTATCACTATTGATAAAGTAACCACAAAAATAAGAAATGATGCATTCGTTTTTGTTGTGGCATTGGATGTGAATGTCCAATTTTCTGACTTCACAACCATTTACGTGCAATAGGTAGGCTGGGGCTTGAGCCTCTGCTCTTTCCTCTTCATATCAAAAGTACCCTTTTAGTCAAAATTCAAAAAATATTTTAGTAGAAAACACAACAAAAATGATGCATCCAATTTAATGGAATTTAAGAATATTTACAACTTACAATTTGAACATATTTCTTTGGGTATACACAGCCCAGTATTAACCATTAAGCAAAATAAGTACGTGTTTAGGGCATCAAAAGAGAAAGAGGACACCACAGGTTCCGAGCTGTTTCCCTCGTCAAAGTATTATAAGCTGTTTGAATTGTTTAGCATGGAAGTAATTTGAAGTTCAATTATTTGTCTTACAGTTAATTCAGACATTCAGATGGTTCAATCGTCCACACAAATACTATTGTAGACAACTGTAAACAAGCACAAGTTTCGCTGGTAATGATTTGATTCGGTTAAGTTGTGTCTTTTTGTGTGAAAACTTGTTTTTCGAACGTATTTTGATGTCTTAAATGAATTTTTAAATGAAATACAACCTTTATTTCTTCAGGAACGTGTCAGTTGAGCAAAGGGAAGGCCGATGTGGGGACACCATTTTTTGGCTGTGCCTGAGGCATCAAGCGGCTCTCATCCATCCCTATATAGATAGATAGGGAGAGAGAGAGAGAGAGAGAGAGCATGTATAGCATTACAGATTTCATTTTGAAAAATGTTAGGGGAGTGTTTTTTTTTCAACTTTGAAAGTTTATGCTGGTCACTGTTCACAACGAATATAATTCCTCGCTTCGTGTGCCTCACGGATACGTTAAGGCAATGTTAGATGCCGTTGTGGTGCAGTAACGGTTAAAGATTAAAAAAAAGCATCAAAAATTATTTCAACAGAATATCCACATTAATTGCAGCCTAAGAGGATTTGTCAGCGTCCCTATTAAGAGTTGCCGATGGATGAACGGATACTATTTCTCTTTTGCATCAGTCAATCACTGACTGTGTTGCTAACTCAAAAGGATTTCTGTGTTAGTTTCATTGCCAAAAAGTGCTAAAAAGCACCTAATATTTTTTTTAAAAATAGCCAAAAAACACCTAGCATGGCCAAAAGGACGCTAAAATCGGTGAGAAAATGACCAAAAGGTTCAAGCACTTTCACAATAATTTACCGATTTTTGCACTGCCATAACAAGAAACGTGCTATACTTAACGCGAAAAGCGCGAAATTGGAAACGCTGATCACTGCTGCAAGAAGAGTTACATAAGAAACTTTACAGTATTCAGAGAGTGCATACCTCTGCCAACGCCATTGTTACTAATAAAATTCCGTTCACAAATACTTATGATTCAGGGTAGGTAACTGTAAAAATATTTCTGGATCCGCCCCCAAATGTATCAATTCTTCATTACCCTATTGCTCATCATTCCACAAATATATACAGGTTTTGAAGAGAAATGACAGAAAATATCTCAAGTGAAAAAACTCCTTGATCCACCCCCAAATCTATACAATTCTTCCGTGATTCATGGCATGGGAGATGACTGTAAGAATAATTACTTCTTCTGTGACCATTGGTCCACCCTTCCACCAAATGTCATTGAAATTCATCGAGAATTTTTGGACCTAATGTGTATTGCAAAAAAATCACCGACATAACTCATTTTCTTATCGTTGCAAATTTAAAAACACGAAAACAAAAACACAAACACTAAAACTGACATGGTTCCAACTTCTGTTCAGAAATTTTTGGTTTGAATTTTCCAAAAGATCCAAATTTTGTATATTTGTTGGTTTGGTACCATACGCAGCAAAAATGCTACCCGTCATTTCCACGGGTTCTGTGCTAGTTATTATACAACTAGTTTAGCCGCGCCGTCAAAAATGACGATTTATGAAATATATAGATATACATTTAGCAGTGACGGTGGTAGGTCCGATTGTGGCTTCCCTGGAATTTTTTCCAGAAGATCATTTTGTAGATATTTTTAGATTCTTATTAATGATTTTTCAGGGTTCCTCGGATATATTGCATCTAAGAACCCCCCATCACCACCGGAAGTCGCAGGGTTACTGATCCCACGCGCCCCCTCTGATTTTATAAAGGTGGTTAATTTGTATTGCAGTTGGCTTGGTGAGTTGCGTTTTATTCACCACAAACGGATTTTTATTTTCAAACTCGCACTTGACTTTATAATTGCAATTAGTCAGACCTGGAATTTAAGATGCGAGAATTCCAGACGTGAATAACAGAAAGAGTGAAGATTACATGGTGAATCTGTGACCTCATGTTTGGTATCATTCTTCAAATTCGGCATTTTAATTACGTCATTAGAACATGAATGAAATTCTATTTTATTACGTCAGTTCCATGAATGAAATTCTATTTCCCTTCGTTTCATGAATCAAATTCTGTTTTACTCTGCCAGTCGCGTCCTTGAGAAAACATCTGCACGTTGGTAATTATTAAATGTTAATGATTATCATTGAGAACATCGTATCGTCTGACAGCATCTTCTCTCCTTTCTTTTCCCCGTCTTTCTACTCTTTCTTCTTTTCTTTCGCCTACAACCTTATCTTTCATTATTCCCGATTCCCACTTTCTTTCCCTGTTTATCATTCCTTCCCTTCCTCTTCCCTCCATCTCTCTCTTTCTCTCAAACTCTTCTTGGAATAAGGTTACCATTCAACAAACCCGGGTGACCATTCGCAGGTGTTTACGGCCTCTTACTGCCAATTCGTACAGACCCCCTTAACGTAGATCATTTCACACGCTACTATGAAAAAAAATCTGACGAGAAAAACATTCATCTCTAAAATAGTAAAAAAAAAGAAGGACTGACCTGGTTAATCATTGAATAGAAACTGTCACGTGACCGCAGTCTTTTGGCAACATGCCGTGCTAGTGGGGGGCTGATGAATCAAAAAATTAAAATAAGGGGTGATCTTTTGAAAAAAAAACAATGACTTAATAACGAGAAAATATCTAAATTTTCAGCCATCTAGCTCCATTGGTGCGACCTGTACACGCGATATATACATACATAGCCAGTCAGCCAAACCAACTAGAAAACTGAAAAAAAAAACCCATGTTGACAGTTTTGGTCACAGTTTTAGTTATAGTTATTACTAGGCTCTTATCCAAGTCAATCATATCGATATCAGCATAGATGGTCCAAGAATCGGCACCTTTTACGGATGACCACACCATAAACTTCACTCTTCATTTTTTAATTCCCTTTCATCAAATAGAGAGACCATAAACATATGGGAACTCTTTGATGATAGGGGGCTTGATTTGTCCAAAATTTTATACAGATTAAAACCATAAGTAATGGTGACTGGGTGGGGGCGGTTGCAACACTTTCGGCATTTCTCTCGATTATCCAGAGGCTATTTGGACTAGACCAACCAAATTTGTGTACATTAAACTTACACGCGTCAACTAATTACCCGTACCATTTAAAATGATTACATATCGTCTACAATTTTTATACGAATAGAAGAAGTCAGATGTTGCAACTATTCTCAACCCTGAGGACTATTGCGACATTAATCAGGGACGGTTGCAACATGTTAAAATTACATTAAATTTCACCAGTCAACTTTTGCATTTTGCGCCAATGAGCTTAGTATTCTGAAAATATGACGTAACTTAGCAGTGAGTAGTCATTTGTACCCTTTGAGTGTCATAAATTTTGCCAGTAAAAATTACTTGGTACAAGGAAATGTATTTTGTCTTAGTTTGAAGTCTGTTGCTTCTATTAAATTCTTTTTATGAGTCAAACCAAAATTACATCAGACTCTTTGGATTCTAATCTCCTATTCTACTAATTAATTCTTATAATATCATAGTATTATTTATTCATTCATTTATCAAATAACAGTTGTTGAGCTTTGTTTGTTTTTGCATAGAACTTAAGTATACTTGAGTCGATCTGCAAATATCATACATACAATTGAACTTCTACATATTTTGAGTTTGACAGTACACACCAAAAAATTATGATTCATTACAACAAACACAAAATGGCACAAATCTCAAATACAGCCAAACCAAAAAGTTCAAGGTTAAATTCTTTTGAAAAGTCCAGATTTGTCAGTTTTTCAGTACTTTCTCCAATTTAAAAAAAATAGAATAATATTCAACTTTTTGATGGAATAAGTTATATTTCTAATAAAATAAGATTCATCCTATGACTATTTTTCATACTGCACAATATCTTATAATATTTTGGCTGAATACTTATGTCCGATCATCTTTTGAAGCTGTCTGGGTTGAATTGAGACATCAAAAAAGATTTAAAATTAGAATACTTGAATTATTAAAAATGAACTACCAAATGAAATAGCTTAGGGCTCCATAGTGCCAATCCTTACATGATTAACGCCATCATTTTTACAGGTATACGTTAGTTACATGATAACTTATTAGGTAGTAGTGATTAAGGCAAAAGACTATCTAACGAACAGATTTATTCTATAATTTATACATCGATATTTCTGTTAAAACGCTGTTTCATAATAACCTACCTTCCTACATTTCCCGAACAGGTTCCACCCATGGATTCATTAAA
This sequence comes from Thysanoteuthis rhombus, assembly GCA_963457665.1. NCBI lineage: Eukaryota > Metazoa > Mollusca > Cephalopoda > Oegopsida > Thysanoteuthidae > Thysanoteuthis > Thysanoteuthis major. The sequence goes on along the minus strand of OY735219.1, from coordinate 41,766,148 downwards.
GATATTAAAGAAAATAAATTTACAAGGAACTGTGGTGAGTTATCAGTTGAAATACAAAGAAGAATTCAGGAAAAATGAATTAATGAAAGGTGCCTGGTAAAGTTCTCTGTACTGGTAAGCTTGTAACTTTTTATCAAATTTCATACATATTTATAACTTGTAAATTTTTTTGTGGTGAAAACATGTTTCTAATGTAAATTGTTTACGGTCCATAGGGGTATATTTATTTGATAAGTAAATATTAGACTCTAATGAGATAAATGAACTTTTTAACATTCAATGATGAAAAATAAGACCGAACGATCGACTTTCCGAGGGATTTGGACATACTGGCCACAACCAGTACTTTCCCATGAAACCATTGTATGTAACTCTTCCCATAGACAGGCAACTGCAAAATGTGAGAAATAGAAATTGAAAAAAGAGTAACAATGAGGCAGAAACAGATTTTTTGCAGAGAATATAATCTTTCATGTGTTCTGGAAAATAAAGATCTGTTGCTATTCATCTATAATTTTGAGAATGGTTGTCAACATTTCAGTTCAGCCGTTCTCCCTCAGCGAATGTCTTAATGTTTAAATGCTACTCAAGCTGTGGCCACTGAATCCAGAAAATAAATTCGCTTAGGCTGCTGTATGAGACTGCGCAAGAAAAGATTTTATTTGTTTGTAAACAGAATTTTCTTTGTCGCTAGATTTTGAGTAACCAAAAGTATTTAACACAAACATGTTTACTTTTAGTTAAAGAATAACTGTTAGAGCTTAGAGCTTTTAGTTCTGTTTTGGATAATATTTCCTAATATTGTTAAACCTTTTTCTCTTAACTCAATGCTTCTAATAATGAAATATAACCTGAAGCATATTATGGTTACTTTTACAAGTGGTGTGAAAATTTTGAAACAATACTTATATTAGAAATTATATACCCAAGTCTCCTGTACCATCATGACCTCTAATGGCCCATACCATCCAAACCAATCTGGTATTTGGGGACGCCCCCAAAATTTCCCAATATAAATTAGTGGTAATTGCTTTTTTTTTTAACGCCTTTTCCGCTTATGAAAGGCTCTTAGAGGAACGCTCTACTTTTGGATAGCGGGAGAAGCTTCTATTTTATAGAAATGCAATGACACAAACTCACAAATGTGGTTTGTGGTGGAGAAAATTACTCAGCCGTGAAGCAAAGATGGAGTAAGGCACAGACAAACAAACATTATAAAGGTCATTTCTCCTTTCACCATCCTGACCAGGGGCCTGATAGTTGGACCCTTATAGAAGCCGTGGATCAAAGGGTCACTATGAATTTCAAAGGTTCAGTGCTCCGTTCAGAAATAGTTCAACAGCAGCAGCAGCTTAATCGTATCCACTGATGAAATATCGCCCACACAAAAAATCGCCATAAAATTTAGGTGAACCTATTCCAAACGAAAACCAAATTAAAAAACAAATCAAAATATATGAATTACTTAGCCTTCTATCCATCCATTGCAAAGATATTTCTTGACATATAGTGCACGATTATGTAAAGGTGCGCTTGTCATAAAATGAGAGTTAGAAAAACTGGTCTTCCCTTCGATTTGATCATCACAGCGTCTTCCATTATTTTGGTCTTGTACTAGACTTGAATATTAAATGTCTACAATGTTGGTTTAATATATAAACCAAATTTTTTTCCGGGGGAGTTACTCATTTTAGGACTGAAAAATATTCTTATTTTTGGCAAAAGGGTTTTAATGCTGTCGAGCCAGGGTAATAACTGATAATATGCCACTTTTCCATGGAGGGACAAAAAAATATACTCGAGGGGTGGGGACAAGAGGATATATTTAGGAGAGGGGGCCAAAAAGATATGCCCAAATGTTGGTTGTTAGGTAAGGGACTAGACACCTAAACCGTGACTCGTCATAAGATGTCATTTTACAGATGTCGCTTGTAAAAGGTTCCAACTTTCAGTCATCTCACCCTCGACCTGATCCAGAGAAAACAAATGCCCTGTTCTACCTCCATCTCTCAGCTGTCCAATCATGACGATATTGAATAAAGAGTAAGACTGGGGAGCAGCGACCTACCACCCAGAAGTAGAGGGGAGATTTTAGGGATGGTTTGTTGCACGTGTAATCAATGATCCAGAACATGAAATTTTATATAAAAAAAAAATTGTATCCTTGAACTGGGAGTTTAGCAATTAATTGATAGATGGTCATCATCGTGGAATGGTGAAAGGAGATATGGACTTCATAATATTTGCTTGTTTGTGCCTTACTCCTTCTTTGCTTCACAGCTGAGGATTCTTTCTCCACAACGGACCACCTGAATGAATTGCGAGTTTGTATGATTACATATCTAATAAAAGTATTATTTCCAAGTTTTCACATTTGTAAAAAAAAAAAAAAGAAAAAGTAATTGTGCTGTTCTTGTTATATTTCATTGATTAAAACATTGAGCAGAGAAAAAAAGTTTTAACAATCTTACCTTCTTTTCTGGGTTTCAGGTCGGGGACATTCGTTGTGAAATATTTACCAAAACAGAACTAAAAGCTTTTAACTCTAACAGTTATTCTTTAACTAAAGGTAAACATGTTTGGGTTAGATACTTTTGGTTACTCACAAACTAGCAACGAAGAAAATTATGATTACCAATAAATAAAATCTTCACTTTTGCAGTCTCATAATGCAGCCTAAGCAAATATATTTTCTGAGTTCGGTATTTTAAACCACACACATTTTTTCAATTCATTGGCCATGGCTCTTAGGCTGCACTTGAAGATAAAGACATTCGCTAAAGGTTAACGGCTGAACTTGGCTGGTGAGAAAAGAAGAAAGTTGATAAAGTAAAATGTGGTGGAATCAAACTTAATATCCAGAGGGGCAAAAGGATATATTGGAGGGGGCAAGATATATTCGTTGGGGTGACAAAAAAGATATATCCGAATATTGGCTGTCAGATAAAGGACTACCAAGTGCCTAAGCTGTTATCATTGATAGTGACCCCTTGATCCCCAGTTTCTATAAGGTTCCAACTCGTCTTTGGTGAGAAGGCCTGATCCAAGGGTGGGCAAATGCCCTGTTCGCACCCCCAGAAGACGCCCAAACCGATGCTCAATATCAAGTGAGCTACGACCAACCAACCGGAAGTAAAGATGTTTGGGAAGGTTTGTCTGTACGTGTAATCAATGACGCATATCATCAAATTTTGTAAATTAAAGAAAAAATCTCGTATTCTGGAATTGGGAATTTAGCATAATTCAGATTGGTGGTCCGTGGGGGAGGAAATTCATTCATGGGAAACCCCTGCCACTTTTCCAGGATATATTGGAGGGGCCAGGGGCAAAAGAATATATTTAGGTGGGGGCAGGGGCAAAAAAATATATCCGAATGTTTGTGATCAGGTAAGGGATTAGATAGTGCCTAAACTGTGACTCCTTCTAAGCTGTCACCATTCATAGTGACCATTTGATCCACGGCTTGTATAAGGTTCCAATTCTCAGGCCCCTGGTCATCGTGGGATGGTGAAAGGAGAAATGACCTTTATAATGTTCGTTTGCTTGTGCCTTATTCCATCTTTGCTTCACGGCAGAGTAATTTTCTCCACCACCTGTACGATTCGCGAGTTTGTGTCCCAAATTAGAGCGTTCTTATATAAGCCTTTCGTAAGCCGAAATGGCTTAAAAACATGAAGCAATTACTACTAATTTAAGTGAGGAAATTTTTTGAGTGTTCCCAAATACCAAAATAGTTAGAATGGTATGAGTCATTAGAGATCGTAGTTATATGAGGAACGGGAGACTTGGAAATGTAAGAGAGAGGCCTTCTTCATAATACGCAAAACAAAAGCTGAAAAGTAATTTTGCTTTTCGACTTGTATCGAAAAATAAAGAAAGTGACATAAAGAGAACCTTCGAAAAGTGGGTACTACTTCTATTTCTAATTCTTTTCGAGTTTGTTTGTTTTTTTAGAAAAGAAACTGAAAAGCGCGTTCCAGTTGCAGAGTCCATTGTTTAAAATGGCTATTAAGAGACATTTTTATTAGCGAATTTGTCACCTTTGAGAGAAAGAGTCCATGATTACAGTCAGCGAACCAAGAAGATCAAACTGCTCATTATATAATTAGACAAGTTAATGCCCCTGAAAATATTCACGATTATTGAATTTCTGTGAAACGATATTTTGAGGAAAAAATAGCAAATTTATTTCAATTCCAGAGTTCATAGTTTCAAAGTATGTGTAGGATGCATTTTTATCAGTAAAATCTTAACGTGGAAAAGTCCAGTGATACAGTCATGAAAACAAAAAGGGCCCACTGCTCATTATATAAGAATGTTGACTTGGTATGAAATGGTATCAGGTCATCAATACTGGGGGTGGGGTCCAATGAGGATCGAACCCACTAACGACCAGCTTACTGTTATCATTTCTACACGACGTGCGTCCTGACTTTTTTCTTTTTATGTGATAACACAGCATAGCTAGCATCAGACAATCAATATTGAATGGGATTAAACCCACTAAGCCAACGCGTTTGCTGATTCCTGCACTACTTGCGTCCAGATCAATTTTTTTTCATATTGTTTATTAACCAAGAAATGTTTATCAGACCATCAATAGTGGAAGATCCAATGGGGATTGAACCCACAAAGGCCAACAAGCTTGCTGATTACTGTGCGAGTTGAATCCGCATCAAATTTTCTCATATCATTTATTAACCAAGAACTTTTGTATTAGACTATCAATAGTGGGAGATTCAACGGGGATCATATCTAATAACAACTGCCAGCAAGTATAACTCCCTGATTATTAATATACAACGCGCGTCTTGAACCATACTTTTCATACATTAGTTCTTTTGTATCGGATCATCAATAGAGGGAGATTAAATGAGGATCAAACCCACTAATAACAACCAACAGGTTTAGCTTGCTGATCATTGCTATACAACGTCTGCCCGGATCCATTTCTTTCAAAGGAACTAATCTTAAATCGGGGGGGGGGACGGATATATTCAGATTGGGATTATATAATTTTGTCTTTTATAGAAAAAATACTGAATCGTTTACGGGGAAGAGTACATGGTTTGAAACAGGGAGAAGGGTATATTTTCAGCAAAATTTTAACCCCCAGTGGAAGAGTCCATTGTTATGGACAGTGAAGAGTAGATCAACATTGTAATTTTAACCACTGAATCCACTGATTACCGACGAATTGTTTATTGCAAATGTAGCCATCAATTAACAGTGAGAAAAATATACAGTTGCATTAAATTAAGTAGATTCATAAGTGTATAATTTCGTAACTCTTAAGTGCTTAATTGCCGCCCCACCCTACTTAATAATTTTGGAAAAAAATTCAAACATCCCGCTCTTAGTAGAATAATTAATTTCCATGGGTCCATCCATAATTTACCACACCTAATAGTTGGTGAAGGACAACTACAGATTTATCAAAATTTTCCCATCGAAAGACAACTATTAAATAATGCCAGGGGAGGTCTTAATTAAAGCAAGTGTGTTTAAATACAGTTCAATTGTATCTGCTAATTTCACCGATTTTATAATTTTGTACCACCAGAAGATTTTTCAGTTCAATTCTTCATCGGAAATGAAAGAATTGTCTTGTTCTTATCAAACTGTACGTTTTTATTTCCGATATGTCTATCCCATCCCTACTTAAAATCTTTCTCAAACGACTTAGTTTCGTTCAAATCCCACTAAATTGTGTCGGTGACCATAGTTTCCGACCCTGCCCAGCTTATTCCACCAATCCCCCACATTGAATTGTGACATATTATCCGAACCCCTCCTCATTCCGATCTGCCCGGCAATAAGGTACCTCAGAGTATTGACTTATTTCGTGATAAATCGAGTATACATGCATTCACGAATGTAGATAATTGTAACAATTGAACTGAGGTCCAAAGACTCATATTGAACAACCGTCAAATATGGGGAATACTTTTATTCATTTTAGTGCGCGTTTGTCGGTATGTTTCTTAGTTTCCTCCGGCGCTTCTTGCCATACCGTTTTGTCTGAAGACAAGAAAATTGGCATCAGAACTTCACTAGACACCTTCTTAATTTTTTTTTTTTTTTAGGCTTTTTTTAAAAACCTTTTTTTGTTTTTATTCGGACATGTTTATTAATTATTCATTCTCCAGAATCTAGATGTTTTTTCTTTTTCACTATATTTTACCTAATTTTCCAATGGAATACGCCAGTGATGTCATAAAAAGAATTTTTTCTGACCACAATTATTCTTCGAGGAACTATTTTTACATGACTCAAACTTTTGACTCTACGGTTGTTCAATTATTGACTGTGATGACTAGTTTAATTATTTTTAAACATCATGTGATAAACACTTTCAAATAACAAGTGGTCATTGAGAAGTTGATTTATGATTCATCGAACAATAAACAGTAGCGACAAAACAGTTTTAAAAATGGTGGTCTCTCGTTGAAGTTTTTTTTTTTTTTTTTTGCAAATGTACACTTTACAACATAATCTCATTTCTTGTCAATTCACTTAACCTAACGATTCTCCATCGGTGACAAATATCATATTTCAAAATCCAGCTAATAACTGTGTCAGGCTACGGACTTATTGATCCATTGTCGTATATATATATATATATATATATATATATATATATATATATATATATATATATATATATATATATTCCAGCTCTACTCAAAACCAACTTGATACTTGGAGTTAAAAGTTGAATGTATCGAGCACTCTACGAAATAAATCCATCACATATCAGACATTGCTTTATATTATATCATATTATACTATATTGCAAACCTGATTCGTACTATATGTATTACACACACACACACACACACATCCACACATAGATAGAGAGAGAGAGAGGGGGAGGGAGAGATATTTATGTAAATTCTTCAATTTCCATTGAAAATAAAAAATTTGATCGTTCATATTTTATATAGACCCAAAATATGTCGACCATGTGTGACGAAAATCATATTTTTATCTGCTCAGTCTTATTACGACGTGTTATCCTATAACGGTTTTTTTTATTCAATTTTAGGATATTTTTGTATTCAATTTAGTTATTTTTGTAATTTTATTCTTCATTATGGAGTTCATCAGCTGTTTTACTACAGCCTTATTTCGATAGTATATATATATATATATATATATATATATATATATATATATATATTCCTAACCCTCATGTAATATTTGAACACTAGTGTATAATTGCACTAGCACTGCTTAATGAAACAGTTTTATATTCACGAATTTGTGATATACATAATGAACGATTAACTGATATATGTATATATATATATATATATATATATATATATATATATATATATATATATAGATAGATAGATAGATAGATAGATAGGGGCCGAAGCAGACATATTCATAATTACAAAAAGATTGTCAACTCCGTGTGTGGCTCATTCTAATTAATATATTGTTATACATTGCCTTCTGGGCATGAATTCTAATAAACAACGTATACACAAACAACCACACCTATTATTTGTATATTTGATTTTGTACACACACTCTCTCTCTCTCTCTCTCTCTCTCTCTCTCTCTCTCTCTCTCTCTCCGTGGTGGTGCCTTCCACAGCCCCAACTACTCCGTTTTCAGAATAACTGAAATCCTTCCCAACAACTTCACAGGTGTGCAGTGTTTGCGAATACTCCCGTAAAGGACCATTTCTGCCATGCTAATCAAGTTTCCTCCGATATTCAAAAGTGCCAAACTTCACAGCTGTATTTAACAGGTCTCTTATTGCAGGTTTTTCAACCACGTGACACATTGGGCAGAAACAGATGGTTTCCATAAATACCACCGAGTGGCCATAAAAAAGTCCATTGGGAAATCAGAAAGAAAAACAATTTTAGTTTGTTCTCAATATTGTTAAACAAATTCGTGTAGGTTTCTCCTTTGAATTCCACACCTCGTAGACAGAAAAAATTGAAGGTATCAATATATACCAACTTTTTCTTCGGACAAATTGAACTCTTCTTTTCATCTTCAATGTAAGTGTCGGCGTTTCGGCCGATTCATTTCATCGAAGATGGAAATGAAAGTGCAAATTGCCCAGGAAGAAAGTTGGTATGTGTTAATATTTGGTTGACGGTTTCTAATATTGGAAACTGTCAACAAAACTGTCATGATAGGTTTCTTGAGTTTTTAAGTTGATTTGTCTGGCTGGTTGGCTATATATACATCATGCGAACCGGCTGCACCAAACGGCTGGAAATTTCAACATTAACTTCATATTAAGGCAAGAAAAAAAAAAAAACTTTTTGTTTTTTGACTCTCAAACAGGCTCTTTCCAGGGAGGGTCAATTTGCAATGTAAATGTTTGCTTATTTTGTGCCTGCTAGTTTGTTTTTTTTTTTTTTTGTTGTTGTTGTTTGTTTTTCCAATTCAGACTTATTTTAAAGATCACTTCTCCCAACAAAAAGCGAGAAAAGTAACTTATCTATTGATCATCTCTTTTTCCAGTTTTGATTGATCACCCCAACACAGCATGCTGCTGAAAGTGACGGTTCCTATTGAGTAACTAACCAGACCTGTTCCTTTTTTTTAATTCTAAAACGAATGCTAACTTGATTTTCATCGTTTATATTTTTGTTCAAATTCTTATGAAGTTAATTTTTAACGGAATTTTATTGTGAGATGATTGTCATTCTAACATCCTGGGAATTTGGAAATTCTTGAACGTTATTTTTCGTATATATTGTGATCACTTTGTGAGATGATCTTTCAAATTACAGTTATCAGCAGATGACAGGCAAACAGGTATAAAAATTGGAACCATTCAGACTTATTTTCATAAATTTACATTCATTATTAGTTATTCATTGTTATATTATTAAATTCATTGTTATTAAAAACTTTACATTATGAAAAATTGATAAGAAATTAATATAATTTTTTCATTCTTTTTAAATGAAGTGTTTCGGATCGACTGGTTCTGATAACAATAACTGATTGATAAGATCATCTGTGAATATAATAAACGGTTTCCTCTATATATGGATACATATTACGTTTGATGGGTGCAATTGGGTGGGGAGGTACGTTGGGGTACGGCGTAAACCTACTTCGGTAATTCCAGATTTTCTTGTATGTTCAATGTCTACTAATTGAGACATTACTGTATGCCTAGTTCCGAAGACATCTCATACATATATTATGATAACTTTGGAATAGGATCTTTTAGATTACAATACCAAGTTACAAACTAAGGACCAATTTGCATTACTCAGATGGTGTAATGGTTAGCACATCTGCACACGTTCGATTCCCGGTGTGAACGAAGAGTATGGAAACTTTTCATTTAGACAAGTTTCTTCCTCTTTCCTTCTTAGGCCTGGATTTCCATACTTTGTCCCTGGAAGCCACTTTGGGTTGAACTCTGCACTTGTTTGACTTATATGTTCAATCAACATAACGAAACGGGCTGTACCTTTACTCTGTGTTCAACTAAGTTCCTTGTCTATGATACGAAATTGGCCTATGGATGTGAGTAGTTCCGAAAAACGGGCCTTAACGTACACCTAGTTCTCTAAACCCTGCCTTACCGTGTACCTTCTTTCCAAAACCTATTTCCATCACTGGATTGTCTTTCATCAGACTAGGGTGATGTCCGTTCCAAATGTGCATGTTTGAAAAGGACTGGACTTCATGATGTGTGGAGCAAGCAGCCTGCCATAAGAGTCATGTAAAATGAATTTTCGTCCGTCGTACGAAACGACGACTTCAAAGTATTTCAGTTACTTTACTTCAATGTCACTAATTTATACAAATTTACATAATTCAAATCTAAATGTTGATCTCTAATTTCAAATGAAAGATCTCTAATCTTTTTTTTTCAATTTATTTTTATTAGATTTCTCGAGAACTGCTTATCAAAACAACTTCAAACTCTGCAATGCCTGGTGTGTGGCGAATAGTTATCTCGGCGCATACATAGACTCATGAACACACAACTAGCCACAGAGATTTTATCAAATTATTGTTAGATTTATCAACTTTCGAATAATTTAATATTTTTAAGCGATTACTAATAGGGCTGTAACCGACCAAAAACGCATATAATGAATAGATAGATAGATAGATAGATAGATAGATAGATAGATAGATAGATATGAAAAGACTGGGATAGATAGATAGATAGATAGATAGATAGATAGATAGATAGATAGAAAAAGACTGAGATAGATAGATATAAAAAGACTGAGAGAGATAGATAGATAAATATGAAAAGACTGAACTAGATAGATAGATATGAATAGACTGAGATAGATAGATAGATAGATAGATAGATAGATAGATAGATTTGTGCAGTGAATTCGGTCCAAAATCCCGTACACTTTAAAACCACACTCTCCAAGTTATATCTGTCATTCAATGTTTTTTTCAGCAAGTTACTCTAATTCATGCAGCAATACTCCAAGCGCACTACATTAAAACTCACATCAACCAAAACTGCACAATTGAACTTATTTAGATAGATAGATAGATAAAGAGGTATCTTGATTTGTGCGGTTGATCCGCCCCAAAGCCGCACAGTTCAAGTCATTTTATGATTTGATGTTTTTTTTCCAAGATTCTCAGTAACATTAATTTCTACAGCAATACCTTACCGTAATTATCGAAACCTGCACTGATAAAAACTGATCTGTTCATGGTATTCCTATAGAAAGATAGATAGATAAATAGATTGATTGATAGATAGATAGATAGATAGATAGATAGATAGATAGATAGATAGATAGATAGGACCGGATTAGGGTCGTAATTCAAAGCGGGGTCCGCCCATCGAAATGATTGCAAGCGTAAGTAAACAAGAAATTCTATCGAATCAAATTGTAATTTTATTGATTTTCACCGACATGCTTATATTATTACATCGTGCGTTTTACGAACTTTTCTCGTGGCAATTCTTTTCTGTCAACTAATTTCGAGCCTCCCCCCTCCCCCTCCATATTATGAAGGCTTGACTTGAACCCACTCTTCACCCCACCTTTAATCCGGCGCTGTGGATAGCAATCCATTCAAAGTTTTTATCAAATCTAAATCTCATTCTCCGATAATCCTGGAGAACTTTCTTCCTGGGATATTTCAGGCTTTTAACCAATCAAAATGATTTCCGTTTTTTGATTGGTTAAATGCTTTCCGCGCTCTCTCTGTCTCTCTCTGTCTCTCGATCCACCAGCCGCTAATGATGGGCGTTCCCTTTGATGAAGCGCTTCACCCCCACACTGCTGACCGTCATCAATGAAAAAGTGGGAGTACAGGCAGAGGACTACTTTCTAAACACTTGACTTCTTCGTCGAAATTCCTCCCCTAATAAAAAAGCAATCACAGACCAATTGAACGGAGAAAAAGCTTTTTCATGAAGGAATAAGCATTTTAGAGAGGCGTGGCGACTCATTTTTTCATAGAAACCATTACCAAAAGCTGTCACCAAAACTGTCAAGATATTTTTCTTTCAGTTTTCAAATTGGTCTGGCTGGCTATGTATGTATGTATGTATGTATGTATGTATGTATGTATGTATGTATCACACGTACAGGCTACGCCAATGGAGCTAGATCGCTGAAAATTGAAACATTTACCCCTTATTATGTCAAGTAGAAACGATATTTTGTTCTTTCAACCCCCTTTCCCAATGCTCATGAGAGGGGGGTTCAGTTCATAATGCGAGTTTCTGCTAAATTAACCCCTCAGTTTGTGTCCGCTTGTTGTTTGTTTTTTGTTTTGTTTTTTATTCAGACTTTTTTAGTGATCACTTCCCAACAAAAGGCGAGAGAAATAACTTATTGATTGATCACCACATTTTTCAAATTTCCAAATTGATTACCCCCAACAGGACATGCAGCCAAAAGACAACGGCTACGTGACGGTTTCTATTGAGTGAAAACCTGACGTGTTTTTAAATACATTGTGAGAGTCAGCGATGTGTATGCGCGTGTGTATGTATCATACGTATGTGTGTGCAGGCGTGTCTCCCAAAAAATGTGTATGTGCGTGTGCGTATGTACATGAGTTGTAGTTGAGAAGTTTATATATATTTTCGACGTTGCACGTATATGTATACATGAATATATATTCATGTTTGGAACTCATGTTTCAATCCTAGAAGCTTAGTCTAGTATGGCACAAGGCTAATTGAGTAAGTGGGAGGTTGGGAATTATGTTGTGTCAATCTTTCAGGATGGAAAGTGTATGTGCATGTGTGTTTGTGTATGCATGCATGTGTGTGTGTATATATATATATATATAGAGAGAGAGGATAATTTCAGTGGAAGAATTTCACTACATTTACATACATATAAGAATTCAATTATGCATATATATATATATATATATATATATATATATATATATATATATGTGTGTGTGTGTGTGTGTGTGTGTGTGTATGTGTGAGCGAGAGACAGCGTGCGTATGTTTTTCTCTTTCGTGTGCGTGCATGTGTGTGTGTATATATAGAAGAATTTGTATTGAAAGAATTTCATTACATTCAATTACACGCACGCGCACTCACATATATGTGTATGTGTGTGTGTGTGTGTTTGTGTGTGTATTCATACTCTCCTATATATATGCATGTGTGTGTGTATGTATTTGTGTCTGTGTGTATATTCATTCTCTCCTATTCCCTGTGTCTGTGATGTTTTCAATGCTCTCATTTGAAACCCCAAGCTATTGTAGTTCTTTGCCAATCGTGATAAATATATAGTTATTCAAATCACTTTTATGAATTATGACTATGAGTGTCTATTTGTGTGCAGGTGTGCATGTATATAGAATAATTTTATTGGAAGAATTTGACAACAATTACATATATATTAGAATTCAGTTATATATATATATATATATATATATATATATATATATATATATATATATATATATATATAATGTGTGCTGTAGAGAGTGAGACAGGCTCGGGAGTGAAGTGTTTGGTGGTAAGGTTTATTAATCCTTATAAGTAAATAGTCCATACATGTTTCGGGATTCTTCCCATTATGTATAACTGAATTCACACACACACACACACACACACACACATATATATATATATATATATATATATATATATATATATATATATATATATATATATATATATATATATATGTGTGTGTGTGTGTGTGTGTGTGTGTGTATTTGTGTATAAGTGCATTTATATATATATATATATATATATATATATATATATGTGTGTGTGTGTGTGTGTGTGCGTGTGTGTGTGTGTGTGTTTGTGTATAAGTGCATTTATACGTGCGTGAGAGAGAGCATCCACGCGTGTTTGTGTTTTTCTTGCTTTACGATTGTTCTAGGTGTATCTATAAATCGGCTATCCTTGCAGATCAAGCACTAAAAGATACATATAAATATTGAAAAAGCTTATCTCCCTTCATGGTTGAAAATGGCTAAAAGTGGCTAGAGTCTCTTTCCTATTCCTTTTCCTGCTAACTTCATTGTTAGAAATGTTGAGTGCTCGAAAAATCAAAGGCCTGTAAGATGTTAAGCACGCACGAAAATTCAAACAAAGGTTCCAAAAAGTATTATTATTCAACGCATTCATCAGAAATTAAAACAGCAATGAAAATGAATAAAAAGTATTATTATTATGGTCTTAAATAATATACTTATTAAAACAAAAGTTGAACATAAATTAATTCATAAAGCCTTCGTATGATTTTCAGGTCGTACATTTTCAGTTCTGAAGTTAATTGGAAAAAAATGAACAATATCTAATCATTTTCAGCCATTTTTGTCCTAAAGGGAGATAGCTTTTTCAATATTTCCTTCACAGGTCTGTTTAGTACCTGATTTGCCATGATAACCCCACAGATCTCGTGTGTATGTGTGCGTGTTCATAAAACTATGAATCAATGCATTTTTGTACGCGTGCGTGTGTGTACAAGACGGAGCGGGGCTAGTTCAAATTTTTGCCAATTCTATGAATTTATGCATAACCAATTCGTGTGATATAACTTTTGGGTGTGTATATGTTACGCCGAATTGACGAAATTTCCTATTTACCGAAACGCACTTATCAATAATCACTTTGATCACGAAAACTTTTTATTGTTGTTATTATCTTTTTGGTCAAATTAAAACTACGTATTTATTTATATATTGAGAAAAAATAAAAACTATGTATCTACTTATTTTTTTGTTAAAAAAAGTTTAATATCACTTTGATTGAATAGACTTTTGATTGCAAAAAAATTGTTGTTTTATATCTTTGTTTTGATTAAATTGGAACTACGTATCTATTTGTTTATTTTTTTGCAAAAAAAATGTTGAAACTTCGCCAAATAGGCAATTCTGCCGATTCCGCATAAATGTGTGTTGAAATTGTTGAATGAGTGTGAAATGTTTTGATTGGACAAAATCTTTTATTTGTGTCATTAAAAAAAAGCCGTTTTTTCATGAGCGAACTGGAAAGCGTGTATCAGGTGGGGGTGAGTGCACACTTGCGCATATGTATGTTGCGTATGTGCGTGTGTACATATTTTTTGAGTATGTGAGTGTGTTGTATGCGTATGTGTATTGATTTCCTGTGTGTGCATGTACGTGTGTGCATGTGTGTGTGTATAGGTGCACTTGCGTATGTGCTTATGTGCACGTTAAAAAACATTATCAGAATATAATCCACTTTCGTAGTGTGGAAGAAATCTTCCATTCAGATATCAGTAACGCTTTACGATAATAGGAAAGAAAAAGGGGGAAAAAACAATCCGGAAGTGGGCGGTACGAAATAAGCTAACAAGGAACGGTGAGTGGCTCCTTTTGGTTTGAGAGGCTTCCGTAGAAGAACCAGCTCGTTGATTGACAGTTCATTTCGAGAAGTATTCCCGAGAGGCTGCCTGTCACTTTATAACCGTAAGACAATTCCATTCGTCTTCATTAATTCGAAGACTGCGAAGGACAGCAGATTCCGCTTTCAACAAAATTCTACTTCTCTCATTCGGAAAAAAAAGATCTTTTTTTTCATGTCGCAGTCTTTTTAAAAATAACGACGAAAACCAGGAAAATTACTTTTCATACAAATAGCTGACATCAAAGAATACAATGAATTTCACGACGCCTTTTTTTGGATGGAAAGTTACCATCGTATTTTGCAAACATCGGACTTGAAAAAAAAACTATGAAAAATGATCGGTCGATTTCAACAGAGTACATAGAATAGAGCCGAGATATTCAGACACTAATGGAGGAGAAAAGACAGTGATCCTTATAAGTTACTGTTTTCTTTCCAATGAGAACTTTTCTCTCCGACCGAATACCCAGGTATATCACATCTTAAACCAATGATTCAACTATCTTAATTCAATTTTCTCTGTATTTAGCTCTTTCATTATTGAATTTCTCTTTTGAAGTCTAAACATAGTCGTGTTATTCCAGAACCGAGAGAAAAACAAAAATACAACGCAAGATCGATTTGCACATTTGAAAAAAAAGGGAGGTAAATCCAAACAAAAGATAAACGTCTTCTTCAGATTTTACTCGCTATCTTGAACATTTATATACACGCCGACGTCAAATCAAATCATCACATTTAACAAACATCGACTAATTTCCAAATCCGTCACGGGAAAGAGAGACAAGATGAAATCATTTTCCGTTGAAAGTCTTCTCGCTCCAAGCAGCAACCCTCAACCAGCCGGCAGATTTACCATTGCAAGCGAATACTCGGGAATATCTTCCGATAGTCATTTGCTGCAACGCCATGATGTTATCAGACCTAGTGCAGCTTTTACACACTACTCGACCAATCAACGACACCAATTCCATCACCAATACCCACATAACCTACAACAACATTTCCAGCCGACCTATCTTCATTGTTTTCCTAACCACGGTCACTTAGCACAACATCAATATTACATCTATGACGTGCATCGGCAACAAACGATTCTGGCCATGACATCCGGACAAAATCGCCATTCACAATTCACCGGGTTGGACAACAGAGGAAAGCAAGAAGAGGCAGATCGGCTACGTTCCCCCATGGCCGAAGAAATCGACATTGTCTCTCACTCGGATATGGAAACCGAGACCCCTGTAACTGACCAACTGAACCCTGAGAATATACACGAGTTCGATGCCAAAGATGGACATATCAAAGACAGCGATAAGAAGGAAATGGTCAATACAACAGAACGGGAGGAGAAAAATGGGTCACGTGACACTGAAGAAACAAATAAAAAAGATAATGGAAATAACAATAATGATGATGATAATGATGATATCAACGATAATGATGCAGTTAATGATGATGGTGATGATAATGATGATCAGAAAATAAGAAAAGGATGCGCTGATGATAATGATTCCAAGTGTGGGGATTACAATGATAACAATAAACAAGATGGAACGACCAAGCTGTGTACACCTGAAGAAGTTTGTCCATACCTGGTCCAACCAAACCGGGTAAGCGGAGAACGTTTGAGAATCCAGGACTACCCAAACCGGGTCCTGCCGACGCAAAACCAGGCCCAGTATCATCACCACTACTATCATCATCATCATCATCAACACAGTAGCACTACCGCTGCCATTAGTTGCAATAACAATTGTGACAACCAAATGGACACTCCCCATTTCAATGGCTGCTTCGGTGCAAACAGAATCAGTATTGAAAGGAACTCTGTGACAAACAAACAGGCAGGTGGAGTGAAGACGTATCAATTCCAAACATCCGGTATCATAAAGCAAGAATGCAGTGACCAACCGAACGAATGGGAAGATGCTGTAAGATCTAAAACGATGAATAAGTCTTCGGAAAGCGAGGAAGACTTTGAAAACGTCGCTAAAAAAGGTAACGGAATCTTTCTTCTTCTCCTACTTCTCACATCTACCGTATTTCCTCGTGTATAATCTGCCATCATAGATAATCTGCACCCCTCCTCCCGCGAAATTCTGGATCCTGTGTCTACAATTGTGTTCATAATCATAAATAACAATTGTTTCCGTTGATAATACACACCTGGATTTTATAGCTGAACATTTTTCGGGGAAAATGCGTGTTATACATAGTGAAATACGTTTTACGATTCCTTTTACAAAAAATCATTTCTGTTTTAGTTTTATTTGTCGTTCTTAACGTCCTAATGATTTTTAATTTTTGTCTGAGAGAGTTATAACATAGAACCTGCACACACATATATATATATATATATATATATATATATATATATATATATATATATATATATATGTGTGTGTGTGTGCGTGTGTGTGTGTGTGTCTGTCTGTCTGTCTGTCTGTCTGTGCGTGTGTGTCTGTGTGCACATGTTAGCTGATTTTTATGTGTTTGTGTTTGAGTCAGTGTGTGTTATTTAGCGGGTGTTCACGCACGCGGGTGTCCGCTAATTGATTTTAATGTGAAGCCACGTGACTAAGAATAAAGTAACACATTTTTCTTCTTGAGTAAATTCCATTTTCGGTTCACAAGGAGAAAGGAAAATCACCCGTTTTTGTATTTATCCATTTATCTATTTATTTATTTATTTATTTGTCCATTCGTTTTAGTTATTTCTGGTGTTGCATACCGTTCCAAGAACGGTGACCGAGTTCCCAGTTTTCGAAATTCCAAACTAGGAAGAACTCTTGAATTCAACACTTCCAAGTTATTTCCACGTTCATCATTGTACTTTGAATTCATTGATGATGATGATGATGATGATGATGATGATGGTGATGATCTCTTACCCCCACTACCACCACAAAAGATTCAGCCAAAACAATGGTGGAAAATTCGGGTTATTGATATTTATGCTGCTAAGAAAAGGCAGAAAACAATGCTTCTTTCAAGTTGCATGTTGTTTGATTCGTACTGCGTATCGTTGATTGATGAAAAGGCTTTTTATTGGAAATCAGTACATGCATTTTTAATCTGCATAAAGTTTTGGGCAGATAAAGTCCTTTATCCCCTTAATCAAAGAGTCCTCATGACCAATGAATCACATTGTTCTGTCACTGAATCCCTTGTATCAAAAACGAATGAAAAACTATGATAAATTCCCCCAACATCAATTGAAATGTCACATTTCTATTTATTTTGTCTCAAGTACTTTCCAGTTTATGACGGTCAAACTTTTCATGATTCAACGTAAATACTACTACCACTACAATGATGATTATTATTATTGTTCATTGTTCGAATATATATAAATATATATATATGTGCGTGTGTGTGTGAGAGCGTGTGTATGTATGTGAATGATGAGTTATATCATTTGGAACTCTACTTGAAATGACCTACCATTGTTACACGGAGAACGAGTCACTTGGCCTAGGCATCGTAAATGCTAATAAACAATCAACAAAAAGTGGGTCCGCTGCAAGAAGAATCTGCGACCGATTAGGTAGCCGCTTTATTTCAAATAGTTTCAAATAATATAATGCATTCATAAATATTCCGTCGGATTATTTATCTATCTGCACATCAACAAATATCATTGTGGAGTCGTTTTAAATAGAATAGACAATTAAAGAAAATGGGGCTGCTGCAAATTTTCTTATAATTGTTTATTATTTTTACGTTGTCTAGGCCTAGTGATGTATTAACCGTGTAATTACGGGAGGCCATTCCAAATAAACGTTTCTATATGATATAACGCAATTTATAAACATTCTGTCGGATCGTATATATCATTTTTTAAAATGTATATATATCAAAGTGCAAATCAGTAACTCAATATCTGATGTGTGATTGGTTTATTTCATTGTGTACTCGATACATTCAACATTAAGTTGAAGTAGAACTTGAATTACCCGGGGGGGGGGATGATGAAAGTTGATCTGTCATCATGATGGGCAAGACTTTCTCTGTGGTGATGACCCTAAAGGAATCCTCTTCCTTAATTTCCATTTTAGCTTCCAAAGCAAAACATCTGATGTTGAATTAATTCTCAACAGAAACCTTTTTACCACTGAAAGGTACATACACACACCACACACTACATGTATAGCATTCTGATCAATCCATTTATAGATTGATTAATCAATAAAAGGTCTTCATATACTTTTACTCCTGAATCTGTCTCATTCCCTATTGTTTATATATATATATATATATATATATATATATATATATATAACGCAATATATATATATATATATATATATATATATATAACGCAATATATATATATATATATATATATATATATATATATATATATATATATATATATATATATATATATATATATATATATAACGCAATATATATATATATATATAAACAATAGGGAATATATATATATATATATATATATATATATATATATATATATATATATGTATGTATATATATATATATATATATATATATATATATATATATATATATATATATATATATATATATAAACAATAGGGAATGAGACAGATTCAGGAGAAAAAGTATAAAAATATATATATATATTATTTCCTCGTGGGGCTGTGTAGCGTAATTTGTTTTGT
This sequence comes from Thysanoteuthis rhombus, assembly GCA_963457665.1. Taxonomy (NCBI): domain Eukaryota; kingdom Metazoa; phylum Mollusca; class Cephalopoda; order Oegopsida; family Thysanoteuthidae; genus Thysanoteuthis; species Thysanoteuthis major. The sequence continues at coordinate 41,746,654 of OY735219.1, read as the reverse complement.
TTATTAAACATTTGTGACCGGGATATTTAATGTGACGTCATATCTGTGAAATATCACGTCAGCCACTCAAAGATGATTATTGCTTTCATCATCTTCGTCATTGCAGAAATAACGTATTGTCTGGAATCAATATTCTATTCACAAACTGAGTTAGAAGACCCATGACAGGACAAACGATATTCTATATATATATTACGTCAGCCGTTCCCAAGTTAATAACAAATTCTATTAATAATGATTTAATTGGCATTTTTTGATGCTGACAACAACCAACCTAGAAAACAATGAAGGGAGTACATATTGTGTTGTTTTTTCCAAGATCCATTGATTTTTAAGAATTTTTAAGAAACCATTCAAAGAGCTTTTTGGGCGATTGAACTATTTGTTGTTTGTGTTGTTAACACATCGCTTCGAATGAGACATTCTACGGTCTTCTTCGGGTGTGCTATCCGACAAACAATAAGACCTCCAATCACCCGAAAAATTCTTTGAATGTTAATGACCTTTCTATAGAAAGTATCTTCTTCAAACTGACCGATATCTATCTTAGTCCACTTTAATTGAAAGGTTAATCTAATCACTGGCCCTGCGACCAAAATATATGCATTTTACATTAAGACAAAAACTGGGAGTGCTAAGCTCTCCAAAGTTGACCGATGTTTATTTGTGGATATACATATATGGGCACCTGCGCTTCAAGGCTCCTCTCTCCCAAATCGGGATAGTTGAGCCGGAGTTGAACTGGCCACACACACAGAAGAGCAGTTCCATACACCTGCTCACTCGGCTACCTCCCACCTCCGTTAAATATCATCATCCTCATCATTATCCTCGGGCTGATTTTTATGACCCGTCACTAATCCCTTTTTTGACAGGAAGCAAGAATTTTTCTTGATTTGCTTTAAACTGGGTTCGAAACCTAGTTTTCTTGTGTTGAAATCATGCTTTTTTTTCTGCTTCCCTTTTCATGAATTCATGTGCTGATGTGTGTGTGTGTGTGTGTGTGTGTGTGTGTGCATGTGTGGAGAGAGGGGGGGGGAGATTTGAGTGTGTATGTATAAATCAATCCGTACGTGTGTACTTCATAGATCGCCAACGAACGTTTCGTCTACGCGAACGGTCGTTTCGTAAGAAACCTCTTCGTCCATTTTTCTGAATATTCATTTTCTCAAAATATTTTTATTTCGTATTTCAATAAAAGATTGAAATAATCATTTGTTGATTTATTAGAATGAAAAAAAATTGAAAATTCAATCTTATTTGAAACCAACAGAGGAACACGAAATTCTTTCAAGTGTTTTGAAACACGAACAGAAATTAGGAACGATCATTGCAAAAGGTAGAAAATAAGTTAGAGTGAACATTTCTAAAATGAACGTAAATTCGTAATTCGAAATTCATATACGGAGAAGTATGCAATGGGATCGTGCACAGTTTAAGACAATTGTTTTAAATATTTGGAAGAAACAAAAGATGAAGAAAGAAAAGAATAATCTACACATGGATAATTGGTGATGGGTAAATGCCGTCTGTCGCGTTTATGTCATCAGAGATGTCTGATGACTTAACTAAGTAGAAATAGAATTTTGTGTTTTTCGTTAGATTTACAATGAATTGTATCTTTATTTAATTCTGTCTTTAGTTAAGTTTAATCTCCAGGGAATATTGAACATAAAGAAGGAAATTTTACGAAATATAATGTTTTTGATATTTTATGAAATTTACTATTTTATCAAATTTGATCTGTCATAAAATTCCCACCATTTTTAAGTGCGGAGGTAAACTAGTTCTTTCGAAATATGTTGCAAAGAAAAGACTTTGTAGATAATAATTAAAAGGATTTTCATTTGTGATTTACAATGCAAAATTATAATCCAATCAGGAAAATAATTTGTTTTTTTCTCTTTATTGATTTTTATTTATCAAATAAAAATGTCTCTATGGACGTGTCTAAGTACAATTCACAATAAAAATACATATCCGTCTTTAAAAGTACACATTTACTCAAGTGATAAAAATGTATATGAAACTTCATGAAAAATTTCAAGCTTATCAGTTCATAGAAATATTTATGAGGCACATTTTTCTCTAAATTCTTCTATATATTCCAGCTGATAGCTCTTAAAATTACTCAGTTTATTTGATTACTATCGCAGATTATCAAAATTTGTCTAAGTTATTCATAAAAAATTATACTTGTATTATCTATTACATAAGTTAAACTATTTCACTTCAAAAATTCTCTGGGAGAAAAAATTGATTCGTTTTTTATGGTTTTTTTAGGGGGTGCGATTTGGGGGTTGATTCATACATTTCCAATCATAGATGTACGTATGTAACTATGATTCTCTCCGGCAAATCAGGGTCTCCAATATAAAGTACAGCCCATTAAAACATTATTAATTTAGATGAAGCATTTTTATAATGATTATTCTATGACTAGTTTTACTTTATTTTATTATCAAGTTTTTTTTTATCGCAACTCTCTTGGTAGATACAACCTGAAAGAGATGACAGAATGACTACAATTTTGTGCTCTGTCCGATCATCCGTGTCCGAAATGATTAAGACAACATATACGGAAGACAAACCCTGGGATGTTGGGCGCGAATTCAACTTCGCCAGAGGCTGCTCTTTTATTTCTTATTTCACGCTATTTTCTCTATCAATCAAGAGTGTGGTGAATAAAACGCCACAGTAATAAGATGGAGGAAAACTATTTGTAAAATCTACATATATAATAGACACATATACAAATTTCTTCTCTGTTTGTTTACGCATTAATCTCAAATTACCTTCCGATCATGTCAGAACAATGCAGATAACATCATAAAAACTACGTCTGATCACCCTTCAACAGTTGAGTTGAGACTTGTGAAAACATAAAATTAGGATTATTGAATTATTAAGAAGAAATTACATAATAGATTAGCTTTAGGCTCTTAAGTACCGATCCATACATAAATAACACTTTCATTTCTGACGGGCATGTTTTAGTAATAGTAAAAATGAAGATTGCATCGACCTTCAGTGTTGTGATAAAAAAAAAAAACATTAATAAGATGAAGTAAAATTTGTAAGAAATAACAGTAATAACACTGGATAACATTTTTTTTCCTTTTTTCCAAGGTAATAACTATTATTTTATAATTGATTATGCCTAAGAAAATTTTTTTTAAATGTCAATTATTCCCTTCAAACTTGGTCTTTGTGGTTAGGACTGAGATCATTTTGAATATATTTGATCCCAATTAGATAATGGGTTAGTTTTCACATTTTCATTCGCATAAATTGAAAAAAAAAACCCACAAATGCATGTCTCAAGGTTGAAGGGAATAATAACCAAATATGCAACAGTTAAGATATCAAACACACTCAAGAAGATGAATACAAAAAGTTAAATGACAACTTTAATGAAATTCCATCGATTCATAAGATATTCAATATGTATAGATTTTTTCGGTTTGTTGTCTCAGGAAAACAGTCCGAAAAAAATAATCTCTACATATTGATCACTTAATGTATCTATAGAACTCCCTCCCTTGAAACGTCATTCCGTTGTCTATTTTTGAGTTGGAGAAATCATTATGTCAAAAAAAAAAAAAAAGTATAAAAAATGTCAATAATTCCCTTCAAATTTTGTCTTTGTGGCTAGGACTGTGATCATTTTAAATATGTTGATAATAACACCCCAGGAAAAAAATTACATTGCACGATGTAATGAAAAGGCAACAATAAAGAGACAAAGTAAAACTAAAAATAAAATGTTGCATTTTCAAAGTCTGGGGCACATTTTTTAATAAGGTTCGTTTGTCATAGGATGATCGGACATGAAATCTTCGGACAAACTGTTATGTAAGAGAAAACCCAATTGATATCATGCGATATCAAAAAAATCATAGGAAGAAATTTATTTAATCAAAAATATAAGTCATTACAAAATAAAGATGTATATCATTTTATTAAAAAAAAACAATTAGAAAAAAATATGACTAAATTTGACAAATCTGACCTTTAAAAAACAATATTTGGCCATGAACATTTTGGCTTGGCTATATCTAAATTTTGAGTCATTTTGACTTTTTGTTGCAATAGTTTTTTAAATAAATTCTTTCATTTTAGTGTTTACTTGGCAGTTATTCTTGCATTTGACCAGTTTTGGCCAATTTTGCGAGTTTGAGGCCAGAACCGTCACCAACAATGTAGAAACTTCCTCGATGCCTGCGAAGTAATCAAAAAATTGGACACGTCTAAGAGAAGAATAAGAAAAGCAAGAAAAAAGAATGACTCACTGAATCACTTTCCTCTTCCTTTTTAAAGATAGATGATAAATACAGCCATATATTATATCAAACACATTCAAGAAGATGAATCAAAAAAAAAGTTGAATCACAATTTTAATGCAAGTTTATAGATTCATAAAATGATTAATATTTTAGATTTTTTTCTGTTTGTCGTCACGGGGAAAACAGTCCGAAAAAATCTAAACATATTGATCACTTGAAGAATCTATAGAACTCCTTCCCTCGGAGCGTTAGGGTAGAATTTCCTCATCCCGCCGTCTATTTTTTGAGTGGGGGTAGATCTTTGGGTCATAATCATCATCAAAAGATGAACTGAGATGAGGACAACAGTTCGAAATCTACATTCAGAATAAAATTATCATAAAATGGTTTATTTCTCATTCATTAAACATAAATGCCTCTATGGGCATCTTTCTAAACAATTTACATTAGAAATACTTATGCAAGATTGAAATATACTGAGGAACCAGGCACATTCAACTAATTTATTTTTCGTAAATTCTCCTGTACATTTCAGCTGATAACTCCCTAAATTGCCCTTTAGAATTTTATTCTATCCCAAATTAACAAAATGAGGGAAGTACGTATGAAACTATTATTTGGACTTTCGCCTTTCCGTAGCTCAATGTTTAAGAGCAACGCTACGTTGAAGCAACTACTTTATGGGTTGCAGGTTCGATTCCTACTGCAGTCCCATTTTTCTTTAATTTTTTATTTCTATTTACGCTTAGTCAATTCACTCTCTCCGTGTAACAAAAGGAGGTCGTTTCAAAAAGAGTTTCAATTAATATAACGCATTCATAAAATCTGTTGGATTATATATTCATTTCTTAATAATAATAGTTATATATATATATATATATATATATATATATATATATATATATATATATATTATATATATATATATATACATATATATATATATATATATATATATATATATATACATATATATATATATATATATATATATATATATATATATATATATATATATATATATATATATATATATATATATAGTCATTATCTTATAATGTTTTTGCTTAAAAAGAATTTTGGTTTTCGAGATTTCACAAATTCTTCTCAATCATTTCTCCAATTCACCCTCCGATGTCATATCATGCAAGTAAGACACTTTCCAACACTTTTCATTATCTGCTTTCATATTCTGCTAACGTGTTTCGCTTTTCAGCTTTCTCAATTTCAAATGAAAGAAATATATCACAACGCAATGTTTGGTAGCATCTCATTCATATATATATACATATATATATATATATATATATATATATATATATATATATATATATATTATGATATAAAGATAGGAGAAACATGTAAAATAAATTTTCCTAAATTTAACAATACTTCAATATCGTCGGATTCTATCTAAAAGTAACACACACGCGCACATGTACTCACACACGCACACACACACACACACGCACACACACACACACACACACACACACACACACACACACACACACATATATATATATATATATATATTAGAATGTGGATTCGCTACATAAACTAGCTCATGTTTCTGCCCTGTTCGGGCCTCATCAGGCGAATGATATATATATATATATATGTATAAAACTAAATAATCTTTGTTTATACCTCCTCCTATCTTTCGAATATATGGGTCCATTTTTTGTTGTTCGGTTTCTTCATGATATAAAACACTTAATATTACATGATATTATTTACTTGAAAAAAAAAACGAACTTTTCAATATAGTATTGTTTGAAATTACGATTTTGAAAAAGAAATAATCATAAATGCGTGTGTTATTTTTATAATCATTTCTGTTTGATAATATATCTATTTCTTAATATATATATATATATATATATATATATATATATAAGGAAAATATGCGATATATATTGTTATTTTTATCAATAATTGTTCAATAACTCTATGAGTGCGCTCTACTAATTAAATGTTTTACTACCTACCACTTAGTCTATTTCTAGTTAATTTTGCATTGCCAAAACGAATCTCAGGCAATAATGGCAATTTCACTTCCAGTGAAAACATTTGAGAGACACAATAGACGTAGTAAAAGAAGAATTTCATCTATGTTCTAATGACGTAAAAAAAATGCTGAATTTAAATAATGATATAGAAAATAAAAAAGTAACAATAATTAAATGAATGAATCCGTTGTAGAGAACAGAACACTATTCTCCAAGGTTAGTGCAATAAAATTCACTTTTATCAGTATATTCAATACATGCCGTCATTTGACGACACGGCTAAACTAGTCTACTTATAAAGAATGCAAGTTGAAGAAGGTAATAATGGCGTCACTGTAATTTCAACGGAAAAATTAACATAGACACGTGTTTTTTTCAGATTTTCATTGTTTATCTTCAATGCCCCAACAAACTAATACTTTTAAATTCGAAACATTGAAAATTTGCAATGAATACATCCATATATTTCATGTATGCCATCATTTTTGACAGCATGGGTCTGCTAGTTAACCATGGATTCGTGAACGTATTCTTCTAGTTTTATTACATACAGGAAGGTTCAGAATATTTCGAAGCTACGTACAATTTTTTTCTGTTAATTTTTCGGCGAAGATATCCAAAAATAACTTGTTGACTTTCACTGGAGATTGAGCGACAGCAAGTCTCATCGCTGGTAGGGAAATACACAACTATCTCAGCGATGCTTTTCTCTTTGCTTTTGAAACTTTTTCTATTTTTAAATAATTCTTCCAACTCGGCATTATCACACGCCATTAGAACATGAATGAACTGCCATTTTACTATGTCAGTAGCACGAATGGAATTCTTTTTACTACGTCAGTTGCTTCTCTTACTAATTATTATAAGTGTGGATTCTCGACGTGTTATTGAATACGTGAAAAAAAGTTTGTGGGTGATACTAACAAAATTAATGATGCATTTTTTTTTTTACTGAACAATAGTCAAAAAAAATTCTCGGTGTAGATGTAATAGTTTGTTTGGAAGCGGAAACAATAAATCAATGGTAAATGTTTTCCTGCAAAAAATTTTTAAAGAAGAGAAAAATTCTATCCACCTTTAGCTATTTATTTTCATTATTGTGTTAATATCTGATTAATACGTTTTATAATGATGGATATTTTACCTATTTTTGGCCATCATTTAGTGTCCAATTTTGACCGATTTAGAGCAAATCCAATTGTGTCCGATTTTTAAAACGGGCGATTTTGAGAAAACTAATTTGGCAACCCTGCCCTGTAGGGATTTTAAAATGCTGGCCACCAAACAAATTTATTCAACCTTTAAAAGGCTTTCAATAAGTAGTGTCAAACTAATGCAGTGATTCCTAGCCTGGAATTTAGGCAACCCGGGACGGGGATAAGGCTATTAAGTGAAAATAAAAATCGTGGTGAATGTTTTTGGCTTAACGGTAGCGGGGACGTATGATGCAAGATTGAATTTAACTGTGCAACGGTCTGACTTTTCTGCACCAGTGTTGTTTATCAAAATTATTTTTAATTCAGTTAGTGTTCGCTTTTTGTCATTGTATTTAATTATTTTTATTAACTAAAGTAAAATACTAAAGCAGCAGCTGTTCAACTATGAAATTGACCGTCTAAACATATAGTAAATGTTAATTTCTTCTCTGTTTGAGCTCAAGCATATTATTGATTAATTTACATTCCTGTTATTATATGAAAATGATGATTACGTCATAGAAACTTTTAAGACTTTATGTTTGATCACACATTAAAACAGCTTGAGTTGAGACTTTAAAAAAACCTTTAAATTGGGATACTTGAATCAAATTACCAAATAAGATAGTTCTAGGCTCCTTGGTGCCGATCCACACATTAACAACCCTGTCATTTCTGACGATCATATCCTTGTTCTTATCATAAAGCTGTCTAATTATACGCAAAATTAAACTATCATTTGCTTAGAAACTGCTGCACAAGAGCCATTACCACAGCAGGACTCTCCAAACTGGACAACACTACCGACGGAATATTTCGTGGCTACCAAGAGATTGTAGCTATGCGCAGATGGGGTGGGACGGTGGTTGTGGAATGTGGTTTGCAGGCAGCCATGCGGGGGACGAACAATTTGTAAATAAACACTTCATTCCATCGGGCGTTCCTTGGCCATTCGTAATAAAGACAGCATGTTGCTACCTCGGGTGGTATGTAGTTAAATCTGTTCGTTACGGGTGCTAACCATGTTTTGTATAAGAAACCGTCGACTAAAACTGTCACCGAAACTATCAAAATAGTTTCTTTAGTCTTCAAGTTGGTTCGGCTGGCCGGATGACTGGCTAGATGACTGACTGGCTATGTATGTATCAGGCGAACAATGGAGCTACTGGGGTGACATTTTCAACATTTTCAGAGTGATCACTGTCCAACAAAAGGAGAGAGGAGTAACTCATCTATTGATCACCCCTTTTCCCGATTTCCTTCATTGTCCGCCCCCAATACGGCATGCTGCCAAAAGACGTTGGTACACGTGACAGTTTGTATTGAGTGACTAACCAGACCTGTTATTGCTTTTATTTGTTTTTATTGTCGATTCCATCCGATTCGCCCACGTAGACAGAGGCACAGATTACAACAAAACGAGCGATCTCTCTTCATTCAGAAACACATTTTTATGAAGACCCTATATGTATTGGTGGGATACCGTGGGAACACATGGGGACGGCGTTCCCTAACTTTTGAGGGAGGGGGACTTCTTTTTTAGCACTACATCACTGCATGTATTTTCAATTTCACGAAATGTATCTCTGTGTCTGTCTTCCCCCTCACTCTCTGTCTCTGTCTGTCTGTTATATATATATATATATATATATATATATATATATATATATATATATATATATATATATATATATATATATATTGCATTCACACATGCACACACGTAGATAAAATGAGTGTTGGGGAAGGCTTCATTTTTTGGTTCATTTTTATATTGTCGTGCAAAAAAGTCTTGCAAAAAGTTCTTTCGTTACGTTTGCAAACGTAATTTTTCATATTCAATAGTCTTATATTCTCACTAGGTGGCCTACATTAAAGGCCTTGAGCCAAACTAAGTTATGTTTAGCAAATACCCAGCCCTGGATTAACCATTAGTTTCTTGCTGTTTCCTGCGTTAATTTATTTCAAGGTTTTTAAATTGTTCAACATTGAATTCTGAATTTCAAATTTGATTGTTCCTCTTATATAGAGAGTGATGATTCAAATATTCAAATGATTCAATCATCCACAGAAACGCCATTGTGGAAAACTGGTCATTATACAAGCACAAGTTTCGTTGGTAAAGATTTAATTCGGTTAAGTGGTATATTTTTGTGAGAAAATGTATTTTTCTGGCGTGTTTTGGTGTGTTTAGAATATAAACTCAATTTCTTCAGGAATGTTTCATATTTGAAAATCTTGTCAGTTAAGCAATGGGAGGTTGAAGGTTATAACACTGCCTTATCTATTTTGTTACAACCTTATTATTGTTTTTATTCGCTGTGAATTTCACATGAACCAATTCATTATACTTTTGAGATTATATCAAGAATCGGACATACAGCCATTCAGTTCTGCAATTAAACATACTAATTTGCATAAATGTCTTTTATGAGGATTGATGAGTTATCTATTCAATGATATTGTAATTTTGTTATACTAGCGCAATTACAACTTACAATATGAGGCGATGTGCAATAATGAAAATAGTGTATGAGCGTCCTAAAGCAGTTCTTGTTCCTCCTTGGTTGAAGACGCTACCATCAAACAGACATGATTATTTGTTCTTTTGAATAAGGTTTTGCACACAAACAGATGGACACATTCATAAGGAGACATCTAACGTCAAATAAACAAATGTACTTAGCATACATGCTCAAGAAAAATAAACACACATTCTACAACACTACCGCTCACTCACAAACACACATTCACATATGCACATACATGCATACACACTCACATACACAAGCATACATACAATATAGGCGTCCCCAGCTCATCGAAAGTTCGCTTTACGCCACTTTTTTGTTTTTACAAAAAAAAAAAAAAAGGCGAAAGGTGAAAATAGCTTTCAGCATTTGTTTTGCAGTATGCCGTTATAGAGGTACCCTCTTCTACATCCTAGTCTCCTGCGTCGCCCTCTACCCCAACGTCCGATGATTTAGTCTAACATATCCTCATCGCCATTTTTTGGGTCTGGGAATGCTAGAAAAAAAATCCGGCACCTTTGATATCGTCGTCATGAATTGCTCTATATGACTTTGTATTACTACCTGAAGAGTTGGGATCAGGTATGTGGGTTAGGAATTAATGGCAATAATAATGGTATAAGCATAGTCAAGGTTCAAGTCTACACGTACGACTTAACACGTTGGTCTTTGAGGAGTCTTTACCTCTCATCTTTAACGTGGACAACCGATGTATTTTCAGAATCTAGAACACCCGAAGTCATATTGATATCACCCCGGATCTGAATTTGAGCCCTGAAGAAGAGATACAAGCTTACTATTACTGGATCACTATTGCCTAGATTACAGATCTGACCAAATAGCAAAAACATAAGCTAAAAGTTTTCCTTCCCTTTTCACTCTATTTCAGTGCTCCTGGTCACATTTTTGGTATGGGGGTTCGAAAATTTCCATGTGTAGTCCAGTAACCACCTTCGAAAAACGGCTTTTTCATTTTTTGAAATTCGTCCTTTTCCATTCGTTTTTAAGTGGTGCTCGATTTCCAATGATAATCTATTGTAAAATGGACTCTTCCATTTCGCCATAGCCCTAACGTAGCATTTGTGGTGTTCAGATGTTTGTAGAAAAGCTTGGTTGAAATGAGATATGATATATATATACATATATATATATATAGAGAGAGAGAGACGGAGAGAGAGAGTGAGAGTAAGGTGGAGCTCTCTCTCTCTCTCTCTCTTTCTCTCTCTTAATCTCCTCCTCTCTCTCTTGTCTGAGGGCATGAGGAAGTATATGGTAAAAAAAATAAAATAAAATAAAAATAACATCCTTTTTGTCCCTAGAAACAGACAACTTCTGTCGGCTGGCACCTTTGATATCGTCAAGTCATGTATTGCTCTATGTGACTTTGTATTACTGTCTGAAGAGTTGGGATCGGGTAGGTGGGTTAGTAAAGTCTTGGGTGACTGAGAGATAGGAACTTACAGAAAATGGGTATTGTGTGCGTATAGTCGACATATTTTATAAATTGGTTAGAAATTATTTTACAATTCGTTTATGATAATTCATATTCGTGTATTTATATGAACGGAAGGAGATAGAGAGATAGATAGATAGATAGATAGATAGATAAATAGATTGATAGATAGATGCACATATGCACAAAATGCTCAAATGCATACCAGCATATTTGTTTATATTTTAATTTGGAAATTAAGTGAATTTGATTTTTTATATATTTTTGTGTGCGCGCATCTGATTTTTTAACGTGTACAAAATATAACTATTTGTGCACGGCTCATCGTCATTCCCACTCATATCTCCCACATGCTACCTTCATATCCCATATGTATGTGTGCGTTATATTCAACAGTATCAAGTTGATTATAAGGAAAATGGTTGTATTTTGTTTGAATTTACTATTCCAACATGTTTCGCCTTCCAGCTTTTTAAAGATCGTAATTTCAAATCAAACAATATTGAAATGTTGGCTTATTTATTTGTTGTAATGCGATGATTATTTCAACAAACAGCATCTCGAGATATCTTAACGCGTGTGTGCAAATGCCAAGTATTTAAAATTTCACTTGGTAAAGCCGGAAGGCAAAACATATTAATATAATAAATTAGATTTAAATACAACCGTTTTCCTAATTGTCAACTTAATACATAAAAATGTATGTGTGAGTGTGTGTACTTATATATATATATATATATATATATATATATATATATATATATATATATATATATATATATAGTATTTGTATATATGCACAACCATTTCCTGTTGCTCTCTTAAGCATGCCAAGTATATACCTACACATGGACATACTTAGTAAACCCTACATCGGCGTATAGAGAATTGCCTTGCACAAATAAATGCAATTGTTATATGCAGAACATTTCTGTTTTACCTACCATAGTCCCGACAAAAAATTATACAGCATTCCTGACATCTGGTCCAGAATCGGTATTGTTTTCCGAAAAAGAAGAATTCTGCAGAATTCTTTCGACTACAACAAACATATGTCGTCTGCCACCTTAGCTCCATTTGTTATGCAATAACCGGAAACCCATCAAACCATTTGATTCCGTTTAAATCACTGCTCTGTTTCAGTCAGTCACAGCTCACTTTTAAATCAGAGTTTCAATCCTCGCATTGGCGTCCTACGCCACTTTTCCAGGAGTGGGGCAAAAACATATATCCTCACATGATAGACATCCCCACACCATTTGTAGTATAAGCAAGTGTGACTCTAGTTGCCTGATCAAGGGTAGGCCAAAATGTACCGTTTGGGCCCACCCTATCCAACCCATGGGTACACGTGCCAACGAATATCACTGACAAGGCAATAATAAATGTCTAAATCCTAACAAAAAATATCATGTATCCTCGTCACAAAAAATTTCTTGAAATGTTTAAATGATTTTAGGGGTAGTCACGGCGTTTCGGCCGATTCATTTCTACGGCCATCTTCAGGTGTAAATTGTAATATCCGTAAAAAAAGGGGTCGAATTGTCCGAAACATAGTTGGTATGTTATTAACTCTTCTCAAAGTTATTCAAATGATCTTATCTTTTTTAGTTTATTGACTTCATTTTTTCAAAATTAAAATTGTCACTTTGCAATCAATATTTGATAAAAACAATGAAATGCTAAGTGTTAATTGGGTTGATATTTTAGCGTATATTCACTTCAGCAGCAACAAAACACTTTGGTTTCCACAACCAACTTAAAGTTTATGACATCATTATGCGATTGTTTTTCCTTAAATCTTGAATCAAAATGATTTTTATCGATTTTGGTTGGAGAAAAACATTTGAAAAAAATCTATTTTTCTTTTGCTAAACATCACGTACATCTTCGTTGTCTTCAGTTTTCTTAACTAAGCTCAAAGTGTGTGTGTGTGTGTGTGTGTGTGTGTAAATATAGATGTGTGTGTGTATGCAGGCAAAGTTTATATATATATATATATATATATATATATGAAGAGAACGGGGAGAGGGAGAGAAAGGAAGGGAGGGAAAGAGATTGTTGTAGTGCGATGATTATCTTGTACGTTTCACAGACCTGTGTCAGATTAAGCTAAGCTTGATAGATAAGTGTCTATATGTGTGCATTTTTTGCGTGTTTTTGTTTCTATGTGGGGGTGCTAACAAAACCTGGTTCTGTATATTGAAAACTTTATTCACTAGACACTTTTTAAAATATAAAGAGCGGAAATTATTCCTGGAAAAAATTCTTCATTTTAAAAACGATTCAGGGCAGTTGATTTTGTGTTGATTTCGTGTTTATTCCTGTATTCTTCCAGGCATTTTAGAGTTTCAGCTATTCTTTGAATTTTGTGGTTTTGATCAATTCGGGTTTTGATGGAGTATAGTTAAGGTTTTACTGTACACACACATGAAATTAAGTATAAGCTGAAAAATAAACACTTTAAATTATATTAAGACCTTGAAAATTGCGGACATATCATCTGCACTCTTCAAGGTTTTGCTGTACCTTAATCCTCCATATCTAAATATCTATTATATTGCTTTTTGCAGAGGTCAGCTCTCCTCCTCCTCCTCTCCCTCAACAGGCGATAGACAACCGAGAAAGTCCTTCAAGACACAACGAGGGCCTTGAGGAAACACAAGACTGCAACAACGGTAACAATAAGACCAACGTCAACAACGACAGTGAGAAACCACGAAAAAAGAGATCGCGCGCGGCCTTCTCACACATGCAGGTATATGAATTGGAAACTCGTTTCAATCGCCAACGTTACCTTTCCGGCAATGAGCGGTCTAACCTGGCACAGTATCTGAAACTGACAGAAACACAGGTGAAAATCTGGTTCCAGAATCGGAGGTACAAGACGAAGCGAAAGCAACTGCAGGAGGAGAAAGATAAAAAGGCAGCCGTCAAAAAAGGATCTATCAAATTACTTGTACAGGATGGAATGAGACTCTACAACCCTGAAGAGATACCGACTCCATTTTTGTATCCGTCTGTGAGAATACCGGGAGTTAATGTTCTCTATTTTCCTGAGGATACCATGCTCTTGCCAAATGTAACACCACCAAATTATTATCACAACGAAGCAGCGATCACATTTAGATAACTCGTCTCTGTTTGAATCAATGTTATCCACGAACTCATATCTATCTGTTGATTTAACTGCCAGCAGCATTGCCTTTTAGAATTTCTCAAGACCAATATTGGGCAAATCTGGCATTGAACAGAGCTATTTGGTTCCGAAAATGAAGATTTGGTGCTGAAGGAAAATTAACATAAGATAACAATCGCTTACACACGAATGATTTGATACAACAAAAATATAATGAACAATGAATAAAAATATGTATTTTGATCCATTTCCTTGCAAGCTTAGGCTGCGGAAGGATTTTAAGTTATTTGATTATTGTACAACTGAAGCTACATAATTTGGTTCCAACAGTATTGAAATTTGGTCTGATGATGGATTTTATTCCATTTGATTATTTTGGTAATGAATTGGTCTCAAGATCATACAAATTTTGTCTGATGAAAGATTCTAAGTTATTTGATTATTTTGGTACAAAAGATACTTCAAATGGTCTTAAGACAATCCAAATTTGGTCTTGCGTGTCAAAAGACATTCAGCAATCTTGATAAGGGTTGGAGGTTGAATACTGTGAATTTCTGCCTCAAGACTCGAGTGCACCGTTTGAATGAACAACGCTATGTTTATCATGGAAAATAAAATTGAACTTGTTTTTCATGATTGGCATTTGATCCTGCAGTTCTCATTTACGGAAAGCAGTCATTCATATGAACCATATTCAAGCACAGTGTATGACAGCCAATCCTTAACGCACACATTCAGGTATATATACACTCATACATGCAGATGCCCATGTACGCATATATATATATATGTATACGTATACATATACTGATATACATGTATATGTACTCACATACACGTGCACATGCATACACACAAACACACACATGCATATATATACACACATATAAATTGTTATTTATATAAACACACATAAACTTATATATAACGCAATGTTAGTGCATCAACTAAAAAACATTTATGTTAACTTGAACTTAATCAATTTGAAAATTCACTCAAAAAAAAAACATCCACACAATCAAACCCAGAACACAGAAGAACACCTTCCTATACTACCTTGTCGCGGATATATCAAAACAAATCACATGGTGCAACATTACAATCAGCATAAATATCAATCTATCATGGAGACCACAAAGACCAATTAAGGACTGACCTGAAAAAGGTTATTGGCCTCAATACACACGTACGCACATACACAAGAAAATGATCAATAAAAACCAACCCTGAAATCTGTTGTCCGTTGATTGCAATAGCATGAAATTGATCAGCAACAACAAATCAGTTGATATCAATCTATCTGTACATATACATGTGTGTGTGTGTGTGTGCACGCGTGCGTGTGTGTATGCGTGTGCGAGCGAGTGAAAAAACAACAAAATGACCTGGTTTATTTACCTTAAAGAAACATTGTATTGTCAGAAAACTTTCAATAAAAAAGAAAATTGGAATTTGTAATGGACAAAGAAAATGCCTCATAATACTTGAATGAACTGCATAATATTGTTTGCCATGGAAAACATGCATAAAACTACATTAAATGCATCACAATTGTGTTATAAATAAAATCTGTACATAATATTTAAGCTAATTTCACAATTTCTTGGGCCTTTAAAGAAGTTGTTCATTTCCTCTGAAACATACAACTATGTCATGATGTAATTATTCAAAATGGACGAAGACAACAACAATACTTCAGAGAAAATTCAAGACTTGCTCCAAGAGACAAATAGATATCGTTACGCAGTTTTCACCAGTTGATAACCCAATGATGGTCACGGGCCTTTCAGTTCAGTTATAAACATATCATATGACAGACTCAGTTTAAAATTATTTGAATTCCTCAACTGAAGTATTGTCAATATTTTACTAATATTTCTTTCATTTTATTTTTGTTGCTTTTGATCACAACTCTGAGATTGAAATAAACCCCCGGCGAGATTCGCGCTAGCGTCCCATATCCTCGACAGCCTTTCTTGCTGGAATGGTGTGATTGATAAATTCAGTTTGACGTGCTATATGATGACGTGGTCCGTGATTTAACCTTCAATGGGTATAAATATCAAATTCAATTACTTTATCTATTGGTATCTGATACAAAACAACACTTGATCATGTTCTACTTTAGGACATACAACGTCTGTAAATTTTGAAGCTATATAAGGATGTTAAAATTACCTTTTTGGAATGTATCGGATACTTCTGTACATAAACTATATGTCTGTCAATAAACACAATCTAACAATGGAACTGATTATTGGTTTACTAAAATGGTGTTCTCAAAAATTAGAGAGCATTATTTTCCATTTTTGTCCATATGAAACAAATGCCTTTGCTTGACATGCTGAAAGTAATCGGCAAGGTCAACTAAGGTTACCCAGGAATACACTAATATATATGTATTTTGTATATAGAGAAATAAACATACACACGTACACGCTCACAGACTTATGACGAATAAGTTCGTTCAACTCGGTATATATCTTTTATTTGTTGTATTTGTTATATTGTCTTCGTATACGTACATGTAAAGATTTTATTTTACATTCTGAAATATATTTTGTAAAAAAATTAAAATTAAATAAATTCATGATTCTCATTTGGTAAATAATTGTTTGATTTATGTATTGTAAAATATTCTTGTAAAATCTTTTAACATTCACACACACACGCACACAAAGAAAAAGGGGAAAAACACACACACACGCACGCACATGCACCCCCCCACACACACAGGGGACAGGATTAAAACTGTTTGATGCTCCAAGCTTAGACCCAAAATAAAGCCAACTCACAAAAATGAAAGATTTAAATTAATTTAAACACATCAAAATACGTCTGTAAAATACATTATCCCACAAAAATATACTACTTTACTAAACCAAATCTCCCCCAACTAAATTTGCATGATAACGAATTCTCTATAAAGGTATTTGTGAGGAGGATTGAATACTGATTTGGTGGCTACGGTTTGAACAACCGTAGGCACCAAAGGTGGCGAAAGGTTATATCCTTTGTGTTTGTGTGTATGTATATTCATACACTGGCCATACCGTTTGGTCCACAGACATAAGTACTCCACTAGAGCCTCTCTGAAAAAAAACTTTTTGATTTTTATTTCTGGAGAGAAAAAGCTCATTTGACCTTTGGGGGGACTTATTTTGACTGGTTTATTAATAACTTCTTGAAACATTCTGGAGAACCTAAATGTTTCTAGATGTATCTTTACCCGATTTTAGGTGTTTCTTACACATAAGTATGATTTATTCCGACCACATTTATTTCGATGGATTTTTTTACATGACTTTGACGCTACGATTGTTCGTGATAGCTAGTCATTTGAATGTTTGAATTAACTCTATATATTAGGGGAAAATAATTTTTGGAAGGAGGTTGGGCAATGGCCTAAGGAAGAAGTGTTTAAATTTTTGTACGGATCAAAGTATTTTCACAGATGTGCCACACCCCACAGTGTATGTATACAACGCAATATCTCCAAAGGTCCTCGATGAATTTCAGTGAAATTTTATGGAAGGATTAACAATGGACCAAGGGAGAAATGTCTTAATTTGAGGGCAATTCCGGGTATCTACCCAATTACATCCCCTACATTGTATCAATATGCACTCATCACAATAACTCCAAAAGTTCACAATGAATTTCAAAGAAAGTTTGTGGAATTGGCTAAGAAAGAAATTTTACATCGTGTTTACATTGTGGAACGGATTCAGGTATTCTCATAGTTTCCTCCCCTGCATCGGATGTATACAAAATATCTTCAAAAGTTCTCAAGGAATGTCGGAGAAATTTCGTGGAAGGGTGGGCTAAGGAACAAGTTTTTACATTTTGGGGTGGGTAAAGGTATTTTTACCGTTACTTTCCCTGTATCGTAGCGATATGTATGCATCACAATATCTCCCAAGGTTCTCAATGCATTTCAGTGAAATTTTGTGGACGTGTGGACGATTGGCTGACAAAGAAGTATTTGCATATGCAGATCCAGGTATTTTCAAAGTTACCTCCCTTGCATCGTAGCTATGTGTAAATATTACAATGTATCCAAACGACCTCAATGACTTTCTGTGAAATTTTGAGGAATGCTGCGCGATTGGCTAAGGAAGAAGTGTTTACCTTTTAGGTGGATCAGGGTATTTTCGCAGTTACTTTCCCTGTATCATAGTTATATGTACGCAGCAGAAAATCTACCAACAGAGGAAAGGCAATGGGCTAAGGAATAATTGTGTACATTTTGGGGCGGATCCAGACATTTTTCACCGTCATCAGTTCCATCATCGTAGCTATATCTACATAACACAATATCTCCAAAAGTTATCAATGAATTTCAAAGAAATTTTGTGGAATGATGAGCGATTACAGTAGGAAGTGGTATCTGCATTTTAGGGTGGATCCAGGAATTTGCCATGGTCACATTTAAAGTATTTTGGTTATAATCAACTATACTGAAGAAAAAATTCTTTTTCTGAAATGCTAAATTCTTGACATTTTATTTTTGGCGAGGGGCTCTATTTATGATGCACACACACACACACACACACACACACATATATATATATATATATATGTGTGTGTGTGTGTGTGTGTGTGTGTATATATATATATATATATATATATATATATATATACTGTTCAACTGTAACCTCTCTTTCCAACCTATGGCTCTGAAGTATTTTGATCACTTTTTTTACTTCATTTTATTTTGGACGCTATTTACGATGTTTACTGCATATATATATATATATATATATATATATATATATATATATATATATATATATATATATATATATATATATATTGGCGCAGGATATGTACCCGTCATAGCGCGGTTTGCATCCCCCGAAATAGTTACACTAAGTCAATGACCTGACTGACGAGTACAATGGCCGGCGAAGACGGCCTTTAGTCGAGTTGAAATAAAAATCAATAATTTGACAGATTTAAAAAATCCACTTTAGCGACATCATATTATTCTAGAGTCCTTCAGCTTTGTAGCATCTGATTAAATGAGCTATAAACCTTTTTTATACCCTCTTATCCACAAGTTTGCTTTACTTTCCCGGAAATGTGAGTTATGTATGCATTTCATACATACATTTTAAACGTTTTGATTTCCAAAAGTAATATTGCTTTTCAGACGATATCATTTGTTTTATTCACCACTGTCATGTCTAATGGAATGAGATTTTAAAGATATTTTCATTTGGACTTTTTCACGTGGAATAACGTGTTCTTTGCTTCGAATACTTTGTTGTTTGCAGTTTAAGTTTAAAAGTATTTTGAATCAAAACAAGGATACAACAGTAACGAGTTCTGGTTCGTAAACTGAATATCAAAGGGAGGTAATGAATAACGCTGTCTCATGTTGTTGCAGCTACTGTTAATAACTGGTGCCTTCACAGATAGGACCAAGAATTTTTATCATCATCATCATCATCATCATCATCATCATCATCATCATCATCATCATCATCATCAGTCTGCAGATGGACAAAAATCAAACTTTCGTTCACAAAAAAATAAGTCAATTTCGCCAAATAAGCATTTTCGACAATTAGGTCTGAGATGTCCATTTACTTCGCTTTGTGAGATATCATGTCTGTTGTCTCTCATCCTGGAAATGTCGACATTGCAAAAGAAATTGAAGAAATTATTGTTTCCTCTTGCTGATTGACCGAGTGTTATCAAAGAGCCAATTCAGGGTGATGGCAATTTTCTGAACTTATCTGCTAAGTTATTCAAGTTTCAGTCAGAGTGGAATTTAACTGCGAAGCAGCCAATCTTGTTACAAAATTAAAATCGTTACTTTTTGTAATAAATCGAAGATGAAGAGAAGAGATCGAAGCGTCCAGAACAAAGTTGATATATTTTTCTTTGAATTAAACCAGTTTTTTGATAACCTTGTTATACATCATCATTATCAATATTTGCTACTATTTACATTCATCTTAATTGTTGTTGCTTTTTATCGCAGCTAAACTCAAACTGGGTACTCTTCTAAGTAATTAAATTAACAGCGGAATAAAGAATAAGTTCCAGTTGAGAATCGAACTCACGACCTCCTATATCGGAGGGTGGCTCGCTTAACATACCACTAAACTACTGGAACTTAATCGCACAGAGTGGATAGGGAGTGATTTTAAAGATTTGATTTGGAGTTTCAGTCAACTGTTTCCAAATATCTATTAATGCAATTAATGAAAGATTTTCAAAAAGTTTTATGTTTCACACAGCATTAAATATTACGGTACTATGTTTGAATTTTTCTTGTTGGGATCCTCAGTTTTTTACCATGTAGCTGTTTCGGGAATTTAAAAAAAAACACAGTTGTATTAACATGGCTCTCCAGCAGTATTGATCAAATACCACCTCCCCTCAGGCTTTGATTTTAATATTTAGCTTCGTTCTTTTATTTTTAGGACCTTTTCATAATACGTGTTGGTTGTTACTTTGTATACAATACTATCATAGTGGATTGAGTATGGATATTATTTTTATAATACACATCATTTAATTTTGGAAATAGAATATTTGACGATGATATATAACAGCGTTGTCCGTGTCACTTCTGTTGAGTGTCTATCCGAATTATTATTAAATCCGTAATATCACATTCAATCTCGGACTGCACGCACATCAACTTATGATATCATCTATAATTTGGTTAATCCAGTGGTTCTCAAACCTTCACGGCGCATTTAGCGTATAAGGATTTTTTCACGGCGCCCTGGGTTAGAAAATACTAAATAATTATTGACGTCCATTTGTCTCTAACTTGCACTCCAATTTTATAATGCTTATTTAAAAATTTTTCCATGTGTAACGAAGAGGAGGACAACTTTTTAAAATACTCAATTAAAATAAACTTTTTAATTTTCATTATCAACTTACGATACTGTAGCGCCCTCGAGAGGTAACCATGGGGTGCCGCGGGGCAGACTTTGGGAAATTACTGGGTGAATCAGAAAAAAATCTTCGAGTCGAAAAAGTTCAGGGGATGAATGGAAACAGACGAAGTTGAGCTCGTTTTTCGACAAATCAACGTCTCATTGATTCTGTTGATAGCGGTATTTTTTCTGTTAATTTCAATTTTATGCAAGAATCAATCTTCGTCTTGTTTCGGCCGTATGATCTCCGGCTTTTTTCGGGTGTTCCATGTTCATATCAAAATAAACGATCTCATACATACGCACGCACACATACGTGCACTCATACGCACGCACACACGCTTATAAACTCACATAAGTATACTTATATAAGTATATACAGTATCCTTCTTTTCGAAAGTTTGATTTACACCACTTTTACACTTACAGGAAAAAAAGCAGAAAGCGAAAACAGCGCATATCGTTTATTTTGTTGAGCACACTCATTTCCCTTTCTTTTACGCCAGTCTTCTGTACATCCCACCAATTCAACCGTCAGCGACTCAGCCTAACGTACCATTATCAACATTTTGGGGCGCTTAAAAAAATTCCCATATAAAATTAATTGCAATTGCAACTTTACTTTACACCATTTCAGCTTACCAAAAATGTTTTTATAGGAAGGTTCTTTTTTGGATAGCGAAGGAAACGTGTAGGTGTGTGTATGTATTTGAGCTTGCATATATTTTGACCCTCCCTTCTTCAAAATGGCAGCAGCTCCAGCTGCAGAGTGGCGGGCGCTGATGGCGAACTCAATGCCAAAGAAGCAGACGACATTGATATTAATTGTAATCCTAAAAATACTATACCTAAATCTAATCCTAAGCACACTAACCCTGCAGCTGGAGTGATGACCAGTTTGTAAAGGTAATAATAGCTTTTTTAAACTTCCAAACACAGGAAAAAAACAGAAAAACATTTTGTTCATTTATTCAAGATAAAATCAATAAGTTAAATCATTCAACAAAGCTACGTAGGTTTGAATCCTTCTTAGGGACTGGTAACTTCTTCAGACACTAAATATATATATATATATATATATATATATATATATATATATATATATATATATATATATATATATATATATATATATAACAATTCATAAACTAATATTTATTGTGTTAATATCAAGCTTTTTGTAAGATAGTTGTATGAAAAATTCAACTGATTGATGGAATTAGGAGAACACGGCAAACCAAAGAGAAAATCATGAAGGTATTTGATTCAAAACATGGAAAGGTTTCTTTGTTAATCGCATATGGAGAGGTGGGACAAAAATGCGATGTGAACGAAAACACAAAGCTGTTTGTTACGTCCAATACCCTTAGTTGCTCCTGGCAAATTTCTCTTTGTTTGAGTGGGGGTATCTGTAAGGGAGAGGGGAACACACGCCAGTTTTTTTGTTTTGTTTTTGTTTTTGTTTTTTGCTGGATCGGATTGAAGAAGATAGAGGCCACACATAAAAAAAAGTAAGCAAGTAAAAACAATAGACGTCGACACATACTGCCGGAAGTGCCTTATTTGCTCCGATTTGTTCACTGTGTTAACTTCTTTCTTTCTTTCCATTAGAACAAATCCACAACGTTCAATGGTCGTGCCATAGACAGATAACGAAGTCAGTGGATTTCCGCGCAGCAGAAATCAGTGTTAAACATTAGATAGATGCTGATTTTCCAGGATCTGTAAGAGATCAAGACTACCACGATTGATAAACACAGAACAATTTGATCAAATGAATTGATCAACCTGACAACTCGTTTATCAAAATGTACTTTCGGAAATTTTGAAATTCCATTTCGATAAATGAAAAAGAGGCAGAGTAAATGAAATATTGACCCATCTGAATGTTTGCATTCAAACTGGTCCATTCATCATTTCATTGATGGATCGACATGAATCTCTCAGACCTACTCCCGAATAAAAACACGTTTACTTACAATGATGATCTCAGCCCATAATTTACAATTTCGAATTGACGTATTTCTGATGATATTCACCTGCATACATACGCGTGTAGATAGATAGATTGATAAAACTAAATTGATTCCATCTTTTACATTATTAAGAAAAAAGGGATTCAGAATAATTCTAAATAGCAACAAATAACATCACTAAGTTTGATATGAAAAGTACTGTCGCTGAATATACGAACAGTCTTGATTCAACTTTAGTGGATTTTAATTTTTCAAATTACAATTTGTAATGGTCACCACACTCGTGTGTCAACGTTCAGTTTCGGTGACACAGGTCATGAGTACATGGGCGGTGTTTGAAATCCATTAATGAAGGCAAGCTACTGCTCTATAGCTTTCAATAAAAAGTACATTTTGAAATTCCACTTTGATAAATGAAAAAGAGGCAGAGTGGATTGCATACTGACCAATCTGAATGTTTGCGCTCAAACTGGTCCATTCATAATTTCATTGATAGATCGACATGAATCTCCTACACGTACTACCGAATAAAAACATATTTACTAACATCGATGTTCTCCGCCCATAAATACCGGAAGTGCCACGACCTCTTCTTCCTGCCCTTTCCGTCCGTTCGTCATTCACTTCACCCCTCGACTTCTCTACACTTTCCTTATTGTTTCCATGTGAGGACATTGAAAATGAGAAACACCACCATCACGATGAACAGCATCAAGTGCAAAACGATTTGTAAGATAGCCAGGAAAACTTATCGGGTCATTCGGTGCAGTTATATCTATTTCTATTGTATTGAGACCGGAAGAATGGGGGCAAAGTATCACCCATTCGCAGCTTGAATAAAGGGACCAAATATAATCATAAATGCGATACGACCGGATTTGTGCAGGTTACATATTCCAGGGTACCAGTAGCTCAGTGTTTCACCCGAAACTTTTGCGGCACGCGACATTAATTTAGTCTACAATGAGGTCAAAGAACCTGATCAGACAAGAATTAAAACTAATCGGTTCAATATGACCCAAATTAGGCAAAGTGGGGTCACTGTCCGACTACGCCCTGTCCAGCCCTCCCGGACATCCGAACAATTATAACGATTTCGCAGGCGTTTTTCTATTGTTTTGTTCGTTTTAGTTAATTTGAGGGAAAGAAACTTCTTCCTGTTCGTTAGCAGGGAACCAAATCTAGACTATAAGAGCGGGGTGGCTGACAGACCAGGGTGATTTGCCAAAACGAACCTGTATAGAAGATCTGAAGAATGGATAGGTTCGGTGATTATGACTATGATGATCACACAGAGCACGAAAACAGGTCTGGTTAGTCACTCAATAGAAGCCGTCACCTGAGCGACGTCTTTTGGCAGCATGCTGTGCTGGGATGGGGGGGGGGGTCTGATCAATTAGAAATTTGGAAAAGAACTGATCAATGAATAAGTTTCTTCTCTCGCCTTTGTTGGACTGTGGTCACTAAAAAAGTCAGAATTCACAGACAACAAGCGTGAATGCTTCCAGACACAAAATAGGGATCATTTTAGCATAAATTTACAATTCAATTGAACCCCTATTGAAAACCTATTTAGGGGAATTTAAAAACAGCAACAAAAAAAGCGTTTTTTTTTTCAAACATAATAAGGAGTAAATTTTCAATTTTCAACCCTCTAGCTCCACTGTTGCAGACTGTATATACATACATAACCAGCCAGCAACACAAACTCATAACAGATGTTGACAGTTTTGGTGACAGTTTCTAATTCACACACTGACAAATACAAATACACACATACACACACACACACACACACACATATATATATACATATATATATATATATATATATATATATATGATGAAAGAAAGGATCCGTTACACAGGACCGAAATATAAACGTGTTTGTGGAGTGAATTCTTTTCATCATATTCAAAGTTCAACTCTAACTAGACTTAATGCTTGATGTTGAATGTATCGAGGACATTATGAAATAAACCAATTTCGCTTCTGATATTTCATGTTATCATATTGTATTCCTATACTCCTCTATTCAGGGTTGAGTACTCTTTAATTGAGGTAACTCATCCATTGTTAGCTTATGCAATGCTCTTCCATAGGAATTAATGCGTAAATAAAAAATATCGGTTAAATCTAGCCTTACTGACCGTCCAGTTCCGTAGGATATCGGCCTCCTGGTCTGAAACAAAAGTTTCAATCCTGCCTCATGGTACTGGATAGGATTATGGTAAGTCTATAGCCACACTGCAGAGATGTAATACATCGAAACAGCTGTCTGTGGATGACACAATAATTAATGCTCCTCTATTCAGGGTTGAGCACTCTTCAAGTGAGGCAACTAATCCATTGTAAGCTTATGCAATGCTCTTCCATAGGAATAGAACACTCTGTTGGATGGGGAATTTATTCGTAAATAGATATATCACTTAAATTCAGCCTTACTGACCGTCCAGTTCCGTAGGATATCGGCCTCCGTGTCTGAAGCGAAGGTTTCAATCCTACCTCGTGGTACTGGATGGGATTATGGAAAGTCTATAGCCACACTGAAGAGATGCAATAATGTATATATATATATCTTACTATTAGAGTTTTTTCTGATCTTTCAGGTCTCCAGGTATGATGTATATGAATGTGTATGTGTATATCATTTTTTTTTGTGCGTAATATTTCCAACGCATCAATCTTATAAAAGTTAATGACATAATTTACCTTATAAAGTCTCATCAACAAATTCCATTTCTGATAAAAATGGAATGAATAAATTCTCTACTGTCGCTGTCCATTAAATGTAGCGTTTAAAGTTTCCATTTCAAATTGATAAATTTGGATACGTAATAACAGAACTTAAACAAAAATATCACTTTAACTCTTAATAAGGAGATGTAAGTATAGATTTGATCACTGCAACATTAATATAAAAAAAGGTGCTGTCGAAAGAGACCAGCACAGAGCAACATAGTGTGTGGCAGGACTAAATCCTTTAAGTTACAAGAACTACTTGAGCTTTAAACCCTTGAATTCACAGCGTTTAACCCAACTAAGTAATGCTGCAAAAAGGTCTCAACACACGTCCGCTCGTGGTCATTCACTAAAACTACACACTGAGCTTGGTTGTTGGTCACAGCAATAACTTCTCCGTCAGTGAGTCCACTATCAACGCACTCTACACTGTAGCATTTTAAATAAGACGAACCATAGTCTGGTGTGATATACAGAAGTATCCAAACGACTTTTGATTAACAAAAGCCACCAATACACAGCAGATCCACTATAGATAGAGATGGGTCGCAAAACCCTCGGCTGGGTCCATGACTCACACCCGTATTATAGATAAGATAATGTGTTAGAATATAATGCAATGGTTAATTTTCATCGGCTCCCTTATTGAATGGTGGTTGATGATCATAATTAGGTATCGATAACATTAGTTGCTGGTAGTATTAGAATCCGTCAGCCAAAACTGTCAACATGCGTTTCGTCATTTTTCAAGTCGGTCTGGCTGGCGATCTGGCTTACTGACCGGCTGGCTAGATTTCTATCACACGCACCAATATGGCTAAGAGGCTGAGAGAAATATGAATATTCATTTCTTATCATGTCTAAAAAAACTTCTTTTTAATTCCCCAAAATAGGTCTTAGTGGGAGGTTTCCATTCGCAATCTAAATCTATGCTAAATTGATCCCTTAGTTTGTGTCCAGCTGCATTCACGTTTGTTATTTGTTTTTGTTTTGTTTTTGCTTTTTGAAAATTCCAACTTTCTCAAGTGATCGCTTCCCAAAATCATTCATTGATTTTCCAATTTTCCAATTTATCACCCCCAACACGACAGGCAGCCAAAAGACGTTGGTCACGTGACAGCTTCTCTTAGATGACTAACCAAACCTGTTATATAGAGTCTTTGGCTGCTCTGATGATAATGACGTTGCTAAATATAATGATACTGTTGATAAAGAGTGTTTGAATAAAAGTGAGTAATTGTTCGGAATAGCTTTACCAAATTTGTTTTTTGTGATCAATGTAGAGATCCAGCAATAATAAAATGCGTTGTGGTGAGAAAAGAAATTTGATTAAACCAGACGACAATCCCTTTCTATTCAAATCAAATGATTAAATGATAATGTTTGCTCCCCTTCTTTTCATGTACAGCATCTATCCTGGTTAATTCCCTCGCAAAATATTGCAATGATATTTTGGTGAACCTATTCCAAACAATTATATATATATATATATATATATATATATATATATATATATATATATATATATATATATATATATATATATATATATATTCATTGGCAAATAACAATTTTTTCTGAATGGAAAAATTAGGTAGTCTTGTTACATAAACGAAATATTGTACGTCACAAAAATTAGATATTGGCATTGTTTTTGATATGGTTCGTAGGTCTTCGTTTGAATATCTAAAGGGTGAATCTAATTCTCCAATTACTTTGGCAGTGAATCATACTCCTTTCTTATTATGTTTAGGAGCGTTTTTTTTTTCTTTTTATAACCGTTTGGGACCATCTTTCACAAGATTCCATGCCACACACTCTCTAGTTTACGCTTTTCATGTTCTTTCATATCTCATGATTGTATACTGTATAATTGTCGAGATCAAACACATGCCTCTAAAAATCTTCTTGTTGCTGCTGTGGCAATTTCATTGTCGGATGGGTGGTCTTTTAAAAATGAACTTATTTCGTAATCGATAGTGTCGATTTATACATTATTATTTTCTGCTTTCAAAAGCTACTTTGATCATGTTCCGGGAGCATCAACAGTGCTGGAAGGAAGTTGCTTCACTGCCGAAGTATAATCCAAGATGGTACCCTGACCTCAGCCTCCCCATTGTTTAATTGACAAAATTTTCAAAAATGAAAAATCCCCGAAGAAATTAAGGTTATATTTATTTTAAACACGTCAAAATACGTTAGAAAAAATACGTTTTTCCACATAAGTGTACCATTTCATTGATTCAAATCTTTACCAATGAAACTTGTGCAAACATAATGACCGATTTTCTACAATAGTTTTTATGTGGATGACTGAATCATTCGAATGTTTGAATCAACTGTTTTAAGAGAAAAATTGATTTTAGAAATTAAACTCCAATGTTAAACCATTCAAACAACACAGAGAAACTGCAATGAATTATTGGCACCCCCTCTCTTTTGATGCCCTAAGCACGTACTTATTTTGCTTAATGGTCAATATAGGGATGTACTACCAGGCCATAAAAGGCGACAACTTTGCTCCGTGTGTCTCCAATTAAACAAGGCCAACATCTGTATTGCGTCTGCGCAGTTCAACACTTCCGTTTCTCGTCGCCCTGTCTCCATTTTACAGATAAGCTGCCAGAAATGACAAATTTGATATCTTAATTGCGTCTTCTGCGACTCCAGTTACCCAGCGACACGTGTCTCCATTTTTTTTATCGAACAGTCCAAAAATGTTGATTCAATATAATTACAAGCAGAAATAAACGGAGAAGACATCGCTGAGCTGAAAGTAAGCAATTCCATGAA
Organism: Thysanoteuthis rhombus; assembly: GCA_963457665.1. Classification (NCBI taxonomy): domain Eukaryota; kingdom Metazoa; phylum Mollusca; class Cephalopoda; order Oegopsida; family Thysanoteuthidae; genus Thysanoteuthis; species Thysanoteuthis major. The sequence continues at coordinate 41,717,621 of OY735219.1, read as the reverse complement.
AACTTTTCACTTATCGACGCACGGATCCTAATTTACACAGGAAATAAAAGTAAGGGGGCAAATTGTTTTCCTGTTGGGATTCATTGGAATGAGAAAGGATAAGAAATGGGTTAATTTTAAAACCTGGGAACCGATTCGTGCTTTTACCGAAGTCTGGCATCAATCAGTTGTGTGTAGACAATAGAGGAGGATGCAAGAACTAAAGAGACACCCTTAGTTTTTTGTTGAGAACAACCCTCGTTTGAAAGCTCCAAAAGTGGCAGAAATAATTTCGAATAAGAACAGCAAAAAAATCATCTCCATCAACTTGGTTATTATGGACAAGCAACCAGGAAAAGACTTCTTTTAACCCTCACTAATATCAAGAGGAATGAGGGACAATTGAAATAAGCAGAGTGCATTTTCTTCTGGTGATTTTCTCAATTTTCACATACTGCATCAAACACTTTCCTAGGCCAAGTGAGTCTCCTGACACGAATCTTACTGAACACGTGGGCAATATTATACAAAAACTTGTAGAAGATGTTTTAAAAAGTATGCAACACATTCAGATTTGCTGAATCTCGTATGCCAGGTATAGTCTGAAATACCACAAACTATCTGCATAAATTGAAACTTAGTTATCTGCCCTTGCAAAGCATTTGTATATGGTCTCTTTCATCTTGGGAGTTGATAAAAAACTTTGATCGAGCTGCGGTTGCTTGAAATTTTGATTGTCTAAGTTTCCCAATATCTCTATCTATTTATCCATCTTACTTCATACACTAACAAAGTGACAGAACTATTTTCTCATTAGAATAATTTGGCGTCAAACAAGAGAAATTGTATTTGTAATTGTATATGTGTGTTAGTCAATGTTTTCTCGTGAGAGTAGGTTTAGGAGTACACGCCTCAGTATTAATCTAATACATGATTGGCATGTACGCAAATTATTTCGTGTTTATCCGCAGTATTCACATTCCTAATATAACATCAGAGTTATAATAGATTAGTCCATGGGAATAGATTAACACAGCTAGTAAAGATAAATAAAGGTTTTCAAAATGAATCAGTTGTGACATAACGATGAAGATTACATCATAGAAACTCTTATAAATTTATGTCTGATCACTCATTGAAGAAGATTTGAGTCGAGTTGAGACTTCAAAAAACCTTAAAACTATGATACTTGATTTATGTAGGCTTCTTAGTGTCGATACATATATGAATAACACAGTCATTTTGACGGGTATATGCTAGTATGCAATAAACGCTAATAAAACTTCGAGATCATTTCGTCTACCCTGCTTGTCGACATCTTATCTACTGGGGCAAATCTCTGAGAGTGTACGTGTGTGTAATCACAACAATAAAGTTTTTTTGGCATGCAAAGGTACACATGTATTGGAGGACAGGCTCTAAAACATCTGCAGATGCCTTTATGTTGGAGGGAAAACAAGGCAAATAGACATATGGTATACCTTTCTTTGTGACATGTGAAAAGCCAACATACTTCTAGCATTGATATACCTCCCTTACTCTGTTTTATTTTCTCCTCTTCTTCCTCCCTATTCCCCCCCTCTTTCCAATGTGTCTATTGTTGCTCCTTCCACTTTGTTTATTCAAAACATTTTTCTTCTTTCTTTTCTTTCTTTTTTTCTTCCTTTATTTATTTATTTATTTTTTTTCACCTTCTTCATTCTATCATCCCGTCTTTCGGTCTCTGCTCATTCTCTCTCTTTCTCGTTTTCTCTAAAAGACCCACCTCCAATTATGGTTAAAAGATACTTACAGAACTTACCTTAGTCGTGAAGAAGGGTGGTAAGTAAGAGTTTTTCCGTCGATGAAGAAATCCTAGCCTTTCAAAGGAAATTGAAATTGCGAAAAGTTCACGCACCAAACTGTGAACACTGTAACTTCCCTGTTTTTGAAGGTATTTCCAGCAAAGTTGGTGGTGACATTAGTGCAAACAATCTTTTCTACTTTTTAATGAAGTGTACTAACATTTGGAAAATCTTTATAATTCATTAATGACCCAGGTGGATTATAACTTATTCGACAATTTTAGAGTGTAATGTCAATTCAGAATACGTATGATGAAGATACAAGAAATTGTCTGTTTTATACAACCCATGTCTGGTTGTTTTTGGTTTTAACTTTTGTTGATATTAAATGTTCTAACCAGTACAGGTACAGATGTGTCTTGATATCAGAGTGTTTACTTTTCAAGTATTTAAAACAGTTAATACCCAATTAATATAATAAATAACCACTGAACCCGTCCCCATCACTCTTTTCCAAGAAAGTCGAAGTGAACAAGCGAAACGTCAAAATAAGCGAAGAAATCCCATTTGTGCACAACAAGTTCTTCTGAATAGTGATTTCAATCAAATGATTCGATAAGTAAATACTTTCCAAATTATCCGAGTATCATGTTACAAAGAAATGCTAGGATTATACATCCATTCGTTATACAAGTAAGACCAGCGAATGTAAATTGCAACGATTTATGAAAGATTTATTGACATCACTTCAGATTCCACTTTACAAGCTGCCCCTTCCAGAATGTTGGTGTTCTGTGTAAGGAGAATTTCGACAGCTATCAAAAAAGCTATCAAAGTATTTATCCTCATTCCAACTACGTATTTACGGTGAGTAGGATTTTTCCGCATAAACAACAATAAGAAACAATTACTATAGACAGAATGTCGAGGCAGATACAAGAATCTTAGTGTCTACCATTAAACTACTCTCCAAAAAGACTGGTTTGGTTACTCATTCAATAGAAACCGCCACGTCACCAACGTTTTGGGGAACGTGCCGTTTTTTGTTTTTTTTTGTTGATCTATTTAGAAAAATGAAAAAAGGGATGATCAATCAATAAGTTACTTCTCTCGCCTTTTTTGGGTGGTGATCACTAAATATGTCTGAATTAGAAAAACAAAACAAGCGAGCTCAAATGAAGACAAATTTAGTTAAAACTTACATTGCAACACACACATTTTGGGGATTTTGAAAAAACAAAACACAAAAACATAATGAGGTGTAAATTTCAGCCCTCTAGCTTCATTTGTGCAGTCTGTACGCGTAATACATACACACACATACATACGCACATACATGGATTATGAACTGACGAAAATCTTAAAAAGTAACAAGTCTCATTTGTACTAAACAAAATCTTATAAATTATTATTTCAATATGATAAATCAATAAGTAAATACTTTATGAATTATGGGAGTATCATGTTAGAAAATAATGCTTGGATTAGATATTTATTCTATATGCAAGGAAGATAAGCATATGTATCAATGTATGTATGGTGGTAATTCGATAACTGGAAAGCGAAGAGAAATTTAATAGAAAAAACAGGTGTTTCATCTCGAAAATCTTTATTATCTCGTGGGCAGGTTTGCATGCATTTCGATGGTTGCCTTCACCCTTTTCAAAAAACCTTGCAGCGATTTGGAAAGAAACTTTTTGCTGTTTACATGTTTGAGATTGAGGAATGAAATGAGGAGACAAAGCTTTGATTAGGTTGTGTGTTTTTATTCAAGTAGGACCAGGAACGCGTATGTTGATAGGTACAGATATACATAGCTAGCCGAACCAACTTTAAAACTGAAGAAACTTATGTTAACAGTTTTGGTTGACAGTTTCAATAATGAAACAGTGTCGTCCATCCCATTTAGTTTTCTTTCATTTCTCTTCCTTTTTAGAATGAATACATTTTTTTTAATAAATGTAGTTTCTGAAAACTTGCAATGGCTTACTTTTATTATAATCACCTAATTAACATGAAACCTCTGTAGAAATCTGCAGATATTTTTTGAGGGGTGGTCCACGGGGGAAGTCTGAGAACCAGTTCTCTAATAGATCCTTGCATCTCTTTTGTAACGTATTTCCTTACTGCTGCAGATATAGTTAACTTAAAGAACATAGACATGGAGACCCTCGGCGTCCGCTGCCGGGGGTCAGAGAAAAATGATATACCCGGAATTCGGAATATCTTCTGGCGGCAAAACTGTTACTAACGAAAAATAATGCCATCTTTTTGTATGGGTACATCCAGTTGGTGTCACATAAAACAATTGTAGACCATCATTATCCTTTATTAACAATAAGGTTCCACTTTTTAAACCCCCTCACCCTGCGCGAGAAATCCCGATCTTGGGGACTGGAGAATTGCTCCATTTGTATCCCCCATTACATTTCATCTCAAGTGCCGGACTGATTTCCACTTTGTTATCACGAAATCTGTACATCACCCAAGTCATGTATCCATCTTTTTTGTCAATGTATGTATGTATGTATGTATGTATGTATCTATCTATCTATCTATCTATCTATCTATCTCCTTTCTGATAGTTTACTTCATTTCCGAAATGAAATACGTTTTTAGGTTGCACTAAGTGCAACACTTGTTTCAAACAAACAAATGTCCTGTCGTTAAGGACTCTGTCTGAGCGCGTTGGTATTTATAAGTGTCCACATTTTTTTTACCGTATACGTGTGTTCATTTTCGTGCCTCAAATGTATATAACCGTACTTGAATGCTTACATAAGCACACAGACCTAAGCATAGTTGTGTCCATGTGGTTGGAGGTAGCGTATGCGTGCGCATGCACGCGCGTTTATATATGTATGTGTGTGTTTGCGTGTGTGCTTGCGTGTAAGTTTGCGTGTGTGTGCATGTGTGTTTACTCGCGCGGATGAGCTAGTAGGGCGTGGATAATACACTGTGTTTTAGATGGATATTGAAGGCAACATTACGAAGTAAATTGCTAAATTTGAAGTTTTGAATAAATATCGAAGAAACAGTATCTATTCACCTTTCTCCGCCCTGTTTATTTATGTCAAACTGTTCTGGCTACTTAGATATATCAACATTCTCCATATCAATCATCCCTTTTTTTTTCTTTTTGTAACTATCAACCAAAACTGTCACCAAACAGTCAGCTCAGGTTTATTTAGTTTTTAAGTTGGTCTGGTTAGCTGTGTATGTATGTATGTATCACGTGTACAGGCTGCAATCGATTGAGCTAGAGGCCAGAGATTTTAAACAGTTACTCCATATTATGCTCAGAAAAAACGCTTTTTTAGTTGGGGGGTAGCTCTAGTTGCAATCTAATTTTATGCTAAATTGGCCCCTAAATGCGAGGTAAATAACTTATCCATTGATCAGCCCTTTTTCCAACTTTTCAATTTATCACAACCCAGGATGCTGCCAAAAGACGTTCGTCATGTGACGGTTTCTATTCAGACTAGTCTCTACCTTTTCTTCTTCTTCTTCTTCTTCTTCTTCTTCATCTTCTTCTTCTTCTTCTTCTTCTTCTTCTTCATCTTCTTCTTCATCTTCTTCTTCTTCTTCTTCTTCCTCATCTTCTTCTTCTTCTTCATCTTCTTATTCTTCTTCTTCATCTTCTTCTTCTTCTTCTTCTTCCTCATCTTCTTCTTCTTCTTCATCTTCTTCTTCTTCATCTTCTTCTTCTTCTTCTTCTTCATCTTCTTCTTCTTCTTCCTCATCTTCTTCTTCTTCTTCTTCTTCTCCTTCTTCTTCTTCTTCTTCTTCTTCTTCTTCTTCTTCTTCTTCTTCTTCTCAGCACTCTATTTTCTCACTGTCCCCATCCCTAACTCCCCTTCGATCTATCTGATCCCCCGACATTTCTTTTTTAATCCACTTCGCCTCCATCAAATACATATTTGCCGTAGAGCCTCCGATGATGGCTGTGAGATCTGATATATATACACCGTCTTTCAGATCTTCGCCGACTGAAGAGGCAATCTGTTACAACAGTTTATTGAAGGACATGAGGGAATCCCAAACAGTTTATTGAATGTTTAGTAGAGAGACAGAACACTCTGAGAACGAAAAAGCCTCTAAGTTAGTGTGGTTTGCAGGTAGGAGAGTTTGTAGTAAAGTTAGGATTTGATTGGGGGCTGACGGTTTTATTTAGTAAATGAAGGTAAGCATAATGGAGATACCAGTAAACGCTCCCAACGAAATCTAAATTGGGGGCCATTAGTATGTTATGGTAAAGACATTTAGCCAAAAGAGTAGCGTCTTGTTCAGGGGAAATTATCCTCTGCGTTTGTTTATTTATTTTGTTAGCCGCTGGCTTTCTCAAATAAATCGTTTATAATTTAAGTAAATCCATTCCTCTTTCTATTTGACCCTTAATACCCCCTCCATCTCTGCCCCCGGCAAGTGTGTATGGATGCGTGAGAATGCGAGTGTGTCTGGGGGGAAATCCGAACACCTGCGAGTTTCAAAGAAATTCTAAAAGAAACCACATGAGAAATGTACGAGTAAAAATGATGCACATATTTGTGCTTCCATCTCGCCTCTGTTGAAGTTATTTACTTCAAAAGTTCTGTTCGTCTTTTACACGTCGTATTTATTCTTGATGTTTTCGCCAATAGAATGGTTGGGTCGTGCTATTCTAGGAGGTTCCAGTGGTTTATTATTCTTTAAGAAAAGTTTTATTTTATTCATTGTACTTTTTGCTGGGATGTTATCTATGCCCTTTATTATTTTGTATATTTCTATTGCATCTATTCTTATTCTTCTGGTGTAGATAGTTATAGCTTTTGAAGTTTGTCTTCATATGAGAGTTTTTTTTTTAAGTTCTGGAACCAGTTCCGTTGCCCTTCGTTGTATGTTTTCTAATTCTGTGATAACTTTTTTGTGGCATCATATTTTGTCTCTTTTGTTCATCAATATCTCCGTAGCCTTTATTTTACACAACTAATATTTATTTTTCTACATAATCTCCCTTTTCGTCGGCGCATTTAATCCAATGCTTCACTATTAATCACGTAGATCAAACATCTTACTGTGAACATTTTTGGTCAAACTTCAATGACTAAGTCAGGTTACGGACGTATATTCCTGTCCTCGGATCTTCATTCCCCTTAACGTTTGTGTGCGTGAATATGTGTATACATCGACTCATATCTATATTAAAAACCATCAATCAAAACTGTCGCAAAAACTGACAACATAAGTTCCTTCAGTTTTCAAATAGGTCTGGCTCGCTGTCTGGCTAGCTATGTATGTATGTATCACGCGCATAAGCCGCGCCAATGGAGCCAGAGGGCTGAATACTTCAACATTTACTCATAATTATGTCTAGTAAAAACTTTTTTTTAATCCCCCCCCAAAAATATTTTTTAGTGGAGGAAGAGTTCAATATACTATTTAAGCTTAAACTAAATTGGTCACTAGTTTATTCTGGCTTGTTTCTCGAAAATTCGATCTTTTTAGTGACCCTACAAAAGGAGAAAGAAGTAACTTATTTATCGGTCACCCTTATTTCAGATTTTTGATTGATCACCCCAACACGACAAAAGACGTTGGCTAAGTGACGGTTTCAACAAAGTGACTAACAAAGCCTGTCTATACTTTAATACTAGTTTACCTGTCTCGTAAAACATGAAGGCGTATGAAATACGTGGATACGCATTGCATTTCATATACGTGGATAATAGAGATTTGAATTGCAGTGAGCTAGGAGACTTGCGTTCAGTTGACCATCAACGGATTTTTATTATTCACTAAAAGTGTCACCAAAACTGTCAGCTTAGGTTTCTTCAGTCTTCAAGTTAGTCCGGCTGACTGGCGATGTACATAATCATCATGTGTACAGGCTGCACCAATGGAACATTCATTCCTTATTATGTCTACGAAAAACTCTTTTTTGTTATTTTTGGAAAATTCTCCGACATGAGTTTTTATTGGTGGTTCAATTTGCAATGTGAGTTTATGCTAAATTGATCACATAGTTTATGTCTGCTTGTTTTCCGAAAATCCAGACTTCGGGATATGTGAGGTTTGCTATCAAAAGCGTCGCTGGAAAGTTCAGATTTGAAACACAACCAAGGATTAATCACTATATTCGTTATTTGTTATTCCTTTTTGTCAAACCCAGTTCAAGTTGAAGTTGACTTTATTTTCCCCAATAACAAGAACAATCCTCACCAGATCTAGGGAAGTACACTCTTCACTGTTTTTATACGCCGTCATGTTGAACCAAACTGATATATACAATTGAAATTGCCCTACCGTATTTTGGATATCATAACGAAACGATTGCTAGGCGGCTCTCTTACCAACTGAGCCAAACTAACAAGTCTTATATATGTACGAATTTATTTATCATATATACAAGACAAGAGTTGCAGTAATCATTTTCAGTTGTAATAGAGGTAGGAACGGAGTCTGGCCCTGCAGCAGCCAGGTGAGCGTGTCTCCTTAATTTCCGCTATTTTTATTGTCTTTTTTATAGTGATTAACTATTTTTGAATCCATCGTAAAGAGGTTTCGGTACACAGTATACAGGATATTTTTTTGTTGAATTATGAATTTGCTTATTTATTTTTTTACCTATCCTGTAATCCAGTGCAGGGTCTTTGGGAGCACCCAAAATTATTTCATCATGGATGTGTCAAGGAAGAGATTCAAAACCAGCTTTTTGAACAGCGTCAAATTTGAAAATCGAGCAAGTCTAGGGACAGAGGTTCTATACTAGACTCTTGAGGAGTTCACACTATTCCATTCCATGTCGTGTAAATCTCATAGACTAAGATCAGGTAATATCTCTCTCTCTCTCTCTCTCTCTCTCTCTCTCTCTCTCTCTCTCTCTCTCTCTCTCTCTCTCTCTGTAGCCCAATCTGACAAACCAGCTTATGTCAAGGTGAAAGTTGACAGTTTGATAATAAGTGTAAGATGGATCCATAACCTTAGTTTTCCAACACATTCACTTCAACACAAGATAACAAAAATATAAATGCACCCAGTCAGAATAAAGTAGTTCATCTGAGATAAAATATGCGTTGCCATCGCCATTTTAAGAGAACTTGAAGAGATCCACTTTTAAACGGACAAATACGGCAAAAAAATTGAATTTAAAAGAATGGTTTCAAAAAGTCAGTTCTATGTCAATCATTTTATGAGTGCAATTCTCTTTCTTAAGCGCAGTCGAACGGCGTTTTTAGTAATTGCAAAATAGTTTTTCTTTAACTGTTTAGCAAAATTTTGCTGTTGACTGATTTTCTTTTCATTAAAGGTTATGGCTTGCTTATAGGGATACTACCACAACAAGGTGGATTCGAAATTGTGTACATCTTGTAGTATTCGTTTCTTTGGGTTTTTTTTTTAATATTAATTTGTAAATCATTGATCGAACAATTTTTTTTATAAAGTTACTCTTTACATCCATTCCGTTAGCTCCAGATCAAATGGAGAATATCACAGGCTTAAATATACACGTATTTCTCTCTGTCTCAAACACACATATATTTTTCTCTTTCTCTCTCTCTCTCTCTCTCTCTCTCTCTCTCTCTCTGCCTGTCCATCTTTCTCAAACGCACCCACACACAGGCGCACGCACGCACGCACGCACGCACTCACACAAACAAACAAATGCGATTTTCATCTTTGTATTGAACGTCTTTTCTGGCATATGGTTTCCGTTAATTGTGACAGCCGGTCCACTGGGAAAGCGCTTGTAACGACGAAAGGAGCGAATCGAATGAGGGGTCAACGAAACGAAGGAGTAGGTGAGCGAAATGAAGGAGGGGTGAGAACTTGTTGCAGACCAAGATAGAGGAGGGAAAAGAGAGAAAGAATTTGGGAAAATGATAGCAAAACAAGAAATGGGTGAAAAATAGAGAAACAGGTATGAAGAAAGAGAAAGGGTAATGAATGATCTGATTAGAAAAAGAGCGGCATCAAAAGAGTAAGGAAAAAGACATTGTTGCCATGTATGGTTTTTAAAAGCTAAAACTGGCTATAAGTAGTCAAATCTGTTCATTCCCAGTTGGTTTTACAGCTAAAAAAGTTATACATTCTCCTGTATTGTCGACGTTATCATCAAGTTTACTTGTAAAATTCAGCAAAAAAGAGCATAAAAACACTTACAAACATTTAGATTATCATGTATATATCTAAAATCTAGGAAATATATCACATATTATTGATAAGTTTGATGTGACTTCAATCTCCATCATTCATTTTGTTAAATTATTACCTAGTTTATTAAAAATGACTTATCTTATTACTATGAATTGAATGAAAATATTACGTGAATTATGAAATTCATCTGAATAGCAATTTCTGACACCCAGATGCAACCAAAAACATCTAGATTTAGATGGGAAACATTTAAAGTACTCACTTAGGGTCCACTTATCAAATAAAATAACTATACATTGAGATTCAAAAACAAAATATTAAAAAAAGATTGTGCATTCACTTTTATTAAACTCACCATTTTTAATGATCTCATTTTAGGCTATCGTAGATTTTTATCAGCTAAATTTGAAAAAAATCAGTCAGATTTAGCCGAAAATTGGCTCATTTGGCAACCCCAGAAAAAGAGTGATAAATGCCCGGAAAATCTGGATGTTTGTTAAGCAGAAGAAAGAGGGAAAGAAAGAAAGAAAGAAAGAAAGAAAGAAAGAAAGAAAGAAAGAAAGAAAGAAAGGAAGGAAGGAAGAAAGAAAGGAAATGAAAGTTCGGTCCGAAGAAATCTGGAGTCTTTTTTTTTTTCGTGCTGATCTGTTCGAGGTCTACCGAATTCAAAATAGCATCCACACCTTGGACCAAAACTGTCACTTCTCTTTGTATCCAGATAAGCACATATTTACTGCATCACTATCTTAAAAAAAAAAAAAAAAAACTGAGTCAAAAAATCCAGGTACAGAAATCCACTGGACTGAGAAAGAATTTCTCCTCCATTCGAGTGACCAAACCATAAAATGCTCTCGACGAAGAGACTATACCCTACAAATCAATCGATGCATTCAAAAACAATTTAATGTAGATATATCGGAAACTCGAGGTTCAACCAGCAATTCTCATATTCAGTCTCAACCTCTCTGTCTGGCCTGACAAGACTGGTTGGTGATCCGCACGCTCATTTTAACCTAATTAAAGGTCACCACGAAAACGAAAACCCTATTTGCTTATCCCAACCACACCAAAAGTATCCTATCCATTGGGAATTGATACGTAAATTGTAATTCTTCTTGAAATTATAAACTAGGGTTACGGTTAAGAATACGGTTAGAGTGATGATTTGGGTTAGGGTTAAGGTTTTTGCTGTCGTGGTGGAGGGGATTAACGAAAGACATGAAAGCTGCTACCAAATTAAAAAAAATATTTGCCATCTTGATATGACTTTTTTATTCATAGAAATAAAGCCGAATTGCGAATATTTTTATTGTCTCTTATATTAGACAAGTGTTTCCCAAAGTGGGGTTCCACGGAACTCCAGGGTTCTGCGAAAAAATTCTGCGCTATTTTTAAAATCCGGTGACCGTGGATGTGAAACTTGCTCACACCTAATTTTCAAAACGGTGCATAAATAGAAAGAAATAAGAGAATTCATGAAAGAAACGTCAAGTGACAAAATCAGTTCAATTCAAGTGATCCAAATACGACGGTCAAAAACTCTATGTCTGCCATATTGTCAAACAGTCAAGTTTTGCTGTTCTGTGAGCGTGAAGAAATCTAACATGCCGCAGAGCACAATTCGGTCATTTCGTACAAATACTGACGATAGGAAAACAAATCATATTAAAAGTCAAGTGCAAGAATCTTGAAGTAATTTTGTTTGTACTAACCCGTCGCCTTTTTGCTTTTTCTACAACGCACGGTAAATGACAATGTCTGTGATTTTCACCCAGAGCTAGGAAGGAAAGTATCACAGGGGCCAACAATTATGGGTAGAGAGATGCCTGTGGCTAAAGATTCTGTCCTCATTGACACCAGACGGCACGTGTGCTGTTGGCCGGCCAAATAGCCAGAGGTCACCGATAATGGCGAACGGAACAACGTAATTTGGACAACTATTGCCTATCCGACCCGAAATGGAGTTTCTCAAATCTCTGCCCCAAACCTGGCCCTATTCCTAACAAAAATATTCGTATCTGATTCTAAAAGAGATTCGGACGTTTTTTCTGTCCCGAGAGGATATTTCATTCAAGAGCGATTCTGACTTTTTGCTAGATATTTCGTACAAGGCTGAACGATATATGTGGGTACATCTATAGAGTTGTTCTACGTGAATTATTTCACTTTTGCCATCGCCAAATCTAAAAGTCCAGCGTAATTTTACAAAATTGGAATAAAGGTAGTATACTACAAAAACAGAGGATTGATGTCACTTTAGATTTTGCCGTTGATTCTCTGAATAGTTCCAAGCTGTTCAACGAATCGGAATGGGATCCTCAACTTTCTTGTCTCAATGACAACATTTCAGCCATAATGTTCTTCTGCAATCCTTTTGATCAGGTTGGGTCAAATAAATGATAGTGTCACTTTAACGACAGTAGTGATTGGTCGTAACAGCAACTGTCCAAAGTTCGTAACATTCTTCGAGAGAGCTTCCGACCGTCATCGGTCACTTTCAAGAAGTCTAACGAATATAGTAATTGTAATAGTGATGCGTTATGTTATAAATGAAGATTTTCAGTTAAAAAAGGATCTAAAAATTGGATTGAGTAATGTTTCTTTTGAAAAATGTTTTGTTTGCTTTGACAACGATGATGTTTCCCATGACAATACCTATCGCGAGAAGTCCACGTCCAGTCGAATCCTTCTTGAAAGTGACCGATGACAGTCGAAAACGCCTCAAGAACAATTTTATGGAAAGTTCTGTCATTCTTGTAATCCCATTCTCGTGACCAAGCTTAAAAATAGCTAATTCGCAAACAAGAAAAATTGTTTTAAAAAGTTAAATAGATGAAAATTATCCGTCGTGTTTAATGAAACTTGCTTGAAAGAAAAAATTGTTGCGTGTGCTTTTGGAAAAAATGGTGTGGACCATTGAAATACATCAAGCCTATCTTAGTGATATTAAATATTTTGATATGTATTACTTGTTTTTCCTCAAATAACCAATATATATATATATATATATATATATATATATATATATATATATATATATATATATATATATATGAATGATTTTTTATATTGAGCACTATCACCATAGATAAAAGTAACCCTTAAAGGCAATAAAGTGAGCTACTGACGCTCTGGCAAGAGAGAGACGACCTTGAAAGCCAGTTCTTGTGTTTTTTCTCTGATCAAAATGAACATAAAATAATGTTAAAAGGGTCCCTCGAAACTGAAGAAAGTAGACCTCTACATCTACCTAGGACAACGAATCTCCACGAAACCCTCAAAAAAAAAGACATCAAGCGAAGAATCACTCTAGGATGGCAAACCTTTAGCAGAGCAAGCTCAACCTTCAAAAACGAAAAGATCCCATTAATCCTAAAAAGAAGGGTATACTACTAATACATCCTCCCGATAGTCACCTATGAAGCTAAATCATGTAACGTAACCAAGAGACTGAGAAGCATGCAACGTGCACATGAAAGAATCATGCTCAACTTCACATGGAGTGATCACAAGACAGCACAATATATCAGGGAGAAAACATGAGTCCGAGACATCTTAGAATCCACTTGGAAACTCAAGTTGTAATCGCCTGGACATGTTACAAGAATGGCAGTCAACCGATGGACATCACGACTCACAACACAAATCTCCAGAGATCACATGCGCAACCGTGGTCAGCAGAATACAAGATGGAGAGGCGAACTGAACAAATTCAGAAAGTATTGGCCCTACGACACCCACGATAGAGAGGTATGGTGAATTCTGGGGAAGGTCAATGTCCAACGACGGACGATAAAAGATTGATGATGAATTTTTCAAGTAATCAAACAAACAAGGGGAATCACAAAGAGACAAGTCTACCAATAAATAGATAGAAGAAGATCAAATGGTATTGAAAGATCGACCGAGGTAGAAACATGGCTTCATTCCAACTTCATTATCACAAGTGCTAACAATGCATCTCATTTGTTTTCAGACGAGAAAAGTAAGAATCAAGCTACGACAATAAGAAAAAAGAAAGACAGAAGTGAAGCAAGAATACAATACAGACGTCCGTTCACATCAAAATGTGATATGCAGTCATTTGCAACGAAAACGTGTCGTCTGCTTTTCATGGTCAAAAAAACGTGTCACCTGAATGCAATTGACGGATGAACCAATCGATTTATGTGGATAATTTCGCAGCAGATTGCCTCTGCGAAAGGCAACTGTTCCCACCTGTTCAGCTAATAAGATATTTTCTTGTCACTTAAAAGCTTTTAACCAGTATCGGTGCATTTGTCTTGCATCAGCGATTAAAAAAGTAATACAGGTGATTGAGAAGAAGTAATAAGATCTCTCCAATCTTTATTTTAAACAGTATGCTTGCAATCGATCTTTAGAGAAAAGAGGAGAAAAGTTTAAAAGCATTGACATAATGATTTTGCTCACTCCATTATGAACTACTGCAAGGAGGTTTGATAGCAGTTTGAGGATTTTATGAATATTCTAAAATGATAAAATAAACGAAAACAAAGAACAACTGTGGCAAATAATTAGGTAGGCGTTATCAGTAACCGTAAATCAAAACTGTCAACATAGGTTTCTTGAGTTTTTACGCTGGTCCAACTAGCTGCCTATGTATGTATGTATGTATGTATGTATCGCAAATACAATAGAAAGCTGAAAATTCCATCATTTACGCCTCAACATCTACAGAAAAAACTTTTGGGGTTTTCAGCCCACCCAACCAAATAGGTGGGAGTTCAATTTTCAATGTAAGTCTTTGCTAAATTGATCATTAGTCTGTGTCGGGTAACATTCACGCTCGTTTATTTTGTTGTTTGTTTTTTTTTTTTTTTTATTAAGACTTTTTTAGTGATCACTGCCTAGCAAAAGACGAGAGAAGTTACTTATTCATTGATCACCCTTTTTCAAACTTTCAAGTTGATCACCCCCAACACGATTTGCTACCAAAAGATGTTGGTCACATGATGGTCTCTATTGAATGACTAACCATACCTGTTTTGCCATTAGTCAGCGACTTCATTTCTCATAATGGTGTCTATTTTTATCCTTTCATTTATCAATGAAAAATCTTTAAAGAAAGCAAAAAGAGACTGTTGCACTCTGTTTATGTCTGGCAACTTAATAATTCCATTCTTCTAATACTTTTTATCTTTCATAGCAAAGAACTTCTCTTCGTGCCTTTTGCAGTCTTCATGGAAATTGAATTTAATTCAAGAAAGTTCTGTAAAATCTGCAACGAATCGTGATCTGTACAATCAGAATCTGGTGAATACAACCGTAGAGTATCGTTCAGCGAGAAATCTCCAAGATGAACCATTTGGCAAACCATTTTTCACACGTTCGGTCATTCACTGTACCTTCTCCATAAACTGCACACATCGTTTTGCGTTTGGGTTACATTTCCTCAAATGATACTTTAAAAAAAACATGATATACCGAAAGTGCAGTTCATCATCTTCAATCTTCAATGTTAGATTCAATAAATAAAATTACGCCAATTTTTAAAATTTCTAAATGCACGCGAAGACAGCTGTCATAATACAATTAAAAGCGATCAGATATAAATAGAGGATCAGTGGATTAGTATAGATTCTGGTTAATCTGACAACATGAGAGTAAAATGGCAACATCAAGAAATATGACAAAGCCAAGTTATGTGAAACCTCGAAATAAGAGAATCATTTGTACAACAGGCAGGCTGATGTTCTCATTTCACTCTCATATAAATACGTATTTGTAGAGAGATGCAGAGACATAGAGTGAGAGATTGAAAGTTCTGAAAAAAAATGATTTTGTTTATGTTTCGACGAGCAATACAAATAAAGAATTGGTTTAGTACTTGCACAAATTTATGTATTTATTTTGACTAAAAAAACAACTGAATTTTGCATTAGTCTTACAGGTGCATATTCATGTGTAAGTTTGTTGCATGACATACACCAAGGTCAAGTGTTTAACCAGTTGGCTTTGCAATGGTTCAACCAGTCTTTTGGGTAATTGCACACAACGTGGCCATGATTTAAAAACAATAAAATTTAATTAGAATTGTGTTCAAGTTACTGTACTATGTAAATATCGATACTAAAAGTGTTATGTTTAAAAAAAATATCTTTAAGCAGGGCCGGATTTAGACCTTAAGGGTCTGGGACATTTCAGGTTTTGGGTGCCCCTCATACATGGAAATTAAAATACACAGCAAATCATATAAAAGTTCGTTTAATGCATGTTATTGGAACTGACAAGTTTGTGCATGTTTGGAAAGGACTGAACGTATGGGAGCAGCCTGCCATAATTGTCATGTGCCATAATTTTCCGTCCGTCATACGAAACTACGACTTCGAATTATTTCCGTTACCTCTTTTTGCATTGCCAATTTAGGTATTTTATATTTAAATTTAGATCTATAATTATAAATAAAAGATCTATTAACGGTGATTTTTTTTTTTACTTATTATTGATATTTTTCCCGAGCACCGCTGATCAAAACAACTTCAAACCCAACATTACAATGCCTGGTTTGCTAATATATCTGACAAATGTCAACTTCGTACAATTGCCAGTTGTCGAGTGATTGCTGTGCATACATACACATAGAGATTTCTTCCATAGCTAGATGATCAATACAGACCTGTGTCTTCTTTTTTTGACTACCATTCCCCTTTAGAGCATATATTTCATCTGTCCCCTATCCCCGTGCAGTCGGTCAAAAATCATGCACTGATAACTGAATTTTGATATTTTTTAAAAATTTGAATATTTATTTTATAACCAAAAATATAACTTTACAAAAAGTATCCAAAAGTACATGAGGTAGAAGGTATCAATTGGTATTTTTTTTTTTTGCCCTTGCCCCCTCAACACCCCTTGCCTTGCAACACCCCTACAACCCCATTTTTGAATTGCTAAATGTGGTTAATTTAAATAAAGGTATTGGGTAGATGCAATTTCCTGGTATCGAAATAACACCGATAAATAATTGAGAAGTTAGAAACACTAACCCTAATCCTAATGGCTAACCCGAACCCAAACCTAACTACTGACCCAAAACTTTCCTACAAATCCTACCTACTAATTCTAACCCTACTTACTAACTCTAAAAGGAGCCCAATCTACTAACCTTACATACAAGTCCTAATTACATGCCGTTTAGTCTTTGAAGTTAACGGTATTTTCAGACCAAGAATCGCGTTATTCGAGCAATGGTTGAAATCTAGCCACTTTCAGCCATTCAGAATGGCTAACTTAAAAATGTCCGAATTCTAAAAGGTGGTACCTGATGCGTTAGTACAAGGATTGTCCTTTGAATCTGTTTGAGTTGATGGTGGAGCCCACTCTGAGAATTATTTCAATGGACTATCGTTGAATTCCTACTGACAGAAAAGTCTTGTAAAATATGAAACGCCAAAAAGAAACATATCTGGTTGGTCACTCAATAAAAGCTGTCACCTGAGTAACGTCTGTTGGCAGCATTCTGTGTTTGAGGGTGATCAATTAAAAATTAGGAGAATGGGTGGTCAATGAATAAATCACTTCTCTCGCCTTTTGTTGGACAGTGGTCACTGAAGAAATCCGAATTTAAAAAACAACAAAACTAAGGGACCAATTTAGTTTAAATTTATATTGCAAATTTAATCCTCCCCGACAAAAATATTTAGGGGTGAATGAAAAAAAACATTTTTTTGTGGACATAGTAAGGAACAGATAAATACATACATACAGAGCCAGCCAGACCCACTTGAAAACGCAAGAAACCCATATTGACAGCTCTGTAGACAGTTTTGGTTGGCGGTTTTGTAATAAAAAATAAAAACGTCTGAAATATTGCCTTCAGAGGAATTGAAAAGTTCTGGGACAGATAGAGTGACAGACATACCGATAGAGAGAATCAAAATATAGATTGACTGAAAGCCAAAAGGGGACAGGGAGAGAAGAAGGGAGAAATGGATCACAAAAAAATTGATATGCCATGGATACTTATCTATTTATGCCAAAATTTATTATATATCACACAGAGGAAATGGTAAATGTCAAGTATATATAATAGCACGTCTTAATTTTCCAGTAGATTCTATAATAGGCACATTATTTGATTAATAGCGATCATTATCTATAATATAACAAAAGACGAGATCGTTGACTTCATTTTCCAGACGTATAAGATGCTGCTTAAGGTTCCATAGAGGCTGGTCACCGGCAGTTTTCCTTGGTTTATGCAGAAACATGTATATTATGGATGCAGAGGGGGAGTGGCGAAAATTGACTCCACCCCACTTTCACATGATTGGTTTTTAGGAATGACTGACAACGAACGACTTGGGATTTTTTTTTTTGTTGTTGTTGTTGGAAAAACGTTGTAGAATAAATGGGACAAAATGAGGGAAAAACGTAAAGGAAATAATGTTGACAAAATAAATGTTTTGGGGGAAGTGGGTGTGGGGTTGATTGATGGGTTTGGTTTTTTTTTTCTTTATTTTTATTTTACCTTCTGATGACAGCAAAAATATTGTCTCTCTGTATGAAAAAAATTCATTTTTAATAATCTTTACTGGTTTATAACTTTCTCTTTCTCGCTCCCATCGCCTCTCTCTCTCTCTCTCTCTCTCTCTCTCTCTCCCCATTCTTTTTCACTCAATCCCATCCTCTCTCTTCCACTCCCATTATTTCTCTCTCTCTCTCATTCTCTCTTTCACTCTCATTCTCTCTCTTCCACTCGCATTATTTCTCTCTCTCCCATTCTCACTTTCACTCTCTATCTTTCACCCCCATTCTTTCTCTGTCCCCCCTCTCTCTCTCTCATACACACACACACACACACACAGACACACACACACACACACACTCACTCACGAGAACGTAGATATATTTAGAAACCGTCAACATGTTTTTTTTTCAGTTTTCAAGTTGGTGCGGCTGACTGGCAAGCTGGCTATCTATGTACGTATGTATGATGCGTCTTTTCTCAATTTTGTAATTGATCATCGCCAACACGGCATGCTGCCAAAATACATTGGTTACGTGACGGTTTCTATCAAGTGACTAACCAGACCTGTATTTTTCAATCTTTTGTTCCCTGTATAGGTTTTCACGTCTCTCTTTCACTTTGTTTTCTTCTGCAACTTCTTTTTACTTTTTATCCACACCCTTTCGCCTGGGAATACCTTTTGTGGGGCACAAAGGTTAGCATGCTCATCTCACAAGCCATTAATAATGAGTTCGATCTACGCTACAAGCCCAACAATTATTGCATTGTGACTGATTAGACCTCCTTCTCCCCCTCATCAAAACTGTCAACATAAGTTTCTTCAGTTTTCAAGCCGGTCCGGCTGGCTGGCTCGTTATGTAAGTATGCATGTATGTATAGACAATATGTGAAATGAGAGGGTTGAAAATTTAAACATTTACTCCTTATTATGTCTAAAAAAACATATTTTTCAATATTCATTTAGGGGGGTTCAATTTGCAATATAACTTTATCCTAAATTGATCCTTAAATTTGTGTCCACTTGCAGTATGTTTGTTTGTTGTTTTTTTTGTTTTTGGAGGGGGGTTCAGACTTTTTTTTAGTGATCTCTGCCCAACAAAATACAAGAGAAGCAAGCTATTCATTGATCATCTACTTTTCCAATGTTTAATTGATCACCCCTTACACGGCAAATTGCCAAAAAAAAAAGGTTTGTCACGTGATTAACCAGTCCACACTATTACTCCAATGTCATTACTCTATATCAATAAGCACATTATGCGATAAATATCGATCATCATTTATGATAGAAGAAAAGACGAGTTTCCAAAGCATAAACGGGACCAAATTTATAAGGGGGCAAACGAGGCGATTGCACCTCCCTAACCCCGCCCCCCTATGCACAAAAATATTGTAATTGGAAAAAGAAATAGTTTTGTTCAATAAAAAAAATATTAATAGAATTTCTGCATATAATTCAGGTGTACTGTAATTGGAGCACGGGTCATAAAAATGAATGTTTACTTGAGTTTTGCTGGCATCTATTTACAAGTATATATGTATTTACTTTAGATATATAATTCATTTAACCTTTTTCTTTATGTACAACTTGTCAGTTTCAATTACAAACTATAAACGGAATTTTGTGATTTGCTGTGTATTTTGATTTCTTTGTATGATAGTCTAAATCCGATTTTGTTCACGAGAAAACCAAGAGGCTGCTTAGGGCCTTATGGTCACCAGAGGGTCCTCAAGATACAGTGAGGGCCCCCGAATCAAATTCTGCTTAGGGTCCCATAAAGGCTTGGACTGATCCTGTCAATTTTCCGTGGCTTATACAAAAACATGTCTATTATGAATGGCAGTGGTTAATATTATCACTAATTTTAATGTAGATTCGGTGCAAGAAATACTTACAAAATGTGTTATCAGCTGTATGTAAGTATTTGTGTGCGCATATCTATACCTATAGTGTAGTCCATAAATGAGTACACCCTACCACTTTTTTGATAGAAAATTGATATTCTTCTCAATCGAACATAGCAGGATTTTAATATTTCTAGTTGAGCATTACACAATCAAAATCGACACTATCGGGTATAACTAATGACCAAACTCTACAACATTGAAATTCTGTTATCAAAAATATTTTTTAATGGGATGTACTAATTTTTGGACGGGAATATATTCATATTTTTGGTGATAGAGTGTCAGTGCTGTAGATTTTGGTCATAAATGATACCTGATAATATCCGTTCTGACTGTGTAATGTTCCACTATTAATGATAAAATCCTGGTATGTTTGGTTTAGAAGAATATTGGCTCTCTGAGTTTGTTTTTTTGTTTTTTGGGGTTTTTTTTCAAAGTGGTGGTTGTACTCATTTATGGACGTCATTTCATCTATCTATTAGGTATAGACGCAAAAAATCCTATCCTTAATCAAAATAGATTCTACTGAATGAATGTAAAAATATATCTAGTTTATCAAAATCTAGCTTTTCCTAAAGAAGAATGAGAAACCAATTTTTTGAGAGTAAGAAAATGGTTCAGTCAACGAAAAGTTATTCAAATTTAAATTGCTTGTGTTACATTTCAAATTCCATTTGCGTTTTAACTTTCAATTTTAAATTCAGATGTTAAATAATTGGGGAAAATAAACATTTCACTCATCTATGAATTTCAACAAAAGAACAAGGAATATTTTATGAATGTTAATTTGTACAAATCTTCCACCAATTTTACAAATGAAAAATTCTCAAGAAGTTTTTCCTCGTGCATGTTCCTTGGAAACTGTTTTAAAATGTGCGACATTAGATTAGACAAGCCTGGTTGCACTAGGGCCAAACTCCCCCCCCCCTGCTTCATTAAAATCTAAAAAGTAAACAAAACAGAATTCATTTCTCCATACAATGTTATTCTAAAACTACGTGTCTCATTTGAGCACCTTTTTTAGTAGTTCCTGTAAATGGGATTTGCAAACTTTAGCATGACAAGGCGACCTGTGTTGCGATCTGTGGAGTGACAGTGAATTCGTTATCAGTTATTGCGTACGTCAGTCACTGTGATTCGTGCATGACGTCAATGGTTTCTGGTCTGGTCATTGTCATCCTCCGTTGTTACATACAAAAATAAAGTCAAACCCAATAATAGGATTCAAAGAGTTTTTGGACGATTGAACTCTTTGTTGTTTGCATTGTTAACATGTTTCAGCCGATTTATTCTACGGACTTCTTCAGGTGTAATATCAGAATCTGATGGTGGTAATCAGAATATTCCAATGGTAGCCACGTTGCAAGGTAGAATCCGCGTAATGCTAATTTCTTCTTTCCTTGTTGGGCTTGTATTCCCATACATTGTCCGTGTTGAGTGGTGGAAGCCACATCGTAGCGTGGTTGCCATTGGAATAGTCTGTTTACCACCATCACGTTTGGATATTACTCCAGAAGAAGGCTGTAGAATGAATAGGCCGAAATGTCGTGTTAACTCAAACAACAAGAAAGAGTTCAATTGTCTGGAATAATCTTTAAATGTTTACGACCTTTCTCAAAACTATCGACATTATCCACTATAGTAAGCGTTTGATAAAATCTCATTAGTAGTAGTTTGACAATAAGCGGAAAAGAAATGCAATACCTTTGATTCAGATGCATCAGACCAGCCTGGAACAGAGATCATTTTTACGGACGCTTCCAGAAACACAGAATTCTTTGAACGCTGCTGTAGAGTTACAGTTGTGAAAATAAATGCATTTTTATTGCAGGTATCCAAATTATTTCATGGTCATCTATCATAATGTTGATATATTTTCCAATAATGTAGTCTACAATCCGAAATGATAGCCTGCGTTTATTTTCAATCAATGATATCTAAGGGAGATTGTCTACTTTTATGTTGTGTGGAGCAACTTGCCATAATTACCGTATAAAAAAAATTCTGTCGGTCGTACAAAACTACGGCGTCGAAGTATTTTGGTTACTTCTTTTCAGTGTTATTTATTTTATATCTAAATGTAGGTAGTGATATCATATTTCATTTTTAACAGCTCATTATCAAAATGCTAGCAAATACCTAAAAAATGACGGCGTTATTTATTTATGGGTCGACCCTAAGGAGCCCAGAGCTATTTTATTGGGTAATTTATTTTTAATAATTCAAGTATTCTAATTCTATTTTTTTTTTTCAAGTCTCAGTTCAACCCAGTCTGTTTCAATTTGTGATCATCAGGCATAAAGTCTCGAAAATTTCTATGAAATAATCTTCATTGTTATGTCAGAAGAGACGATCTCATGTTTTTATAACCCTTCACTTTTTTTATTTGCTATGTTATTCTATTTCCCATGACCAATCCATTAAAAGTTTCAAGTTATAACAGGGATCGGACAGGACAACCATATAACCCAACATACTAATTTACATATTTGGCTTTTATATGAATAGATATGATAAGGATTTGCGATATTGTCCTTATTGTATACTAACTATAACGCAAGGTAATTTTTACTAGGAGAGTGTCGGTTCCAAAGGTACATGTTTTGAAGGGGCCGAACTTTATGGTGTGTGTAGCAGTCTGCCATTATCATCGGGTGAAATAATTTTCCGTCAGTCGTACAAAACTACGGCTTCGAAGTATTTCGGTTATTTCTCTTCAGTTAAATCTACTTTTTATCTAAATTCAAGTAATTCTAAAAGGCAGAAATTAAGGGAGATAATTCAATATAAATTATGGAGAAAGATCTTTTTTTAATTTTTTAATGTTTTATTTTTTATTAGATTTCTCGAGAACAGCTGATCTAAATGACTCGACCCTGCCCTGCCTTATGTGCTGACAAATATATCTGACAAATATTAGCAACGCACAATGGCCAGTTGTCAAGTTATTGCAGTGCATACACATATACAGAGATTCTGAAAATCGTTTAAAGTGGTTATTCGGTTAACAAAATCACATGTAGCACCGTGAATAGAGAAAAAATGTTAAACAGAAAAATCGACTTATACGAGAATTTTCAATAATATCTATTCTTATTAATAACGTGAAGATTACTACGATAAAATGTAAAGGTACAAAGTTTCGAGCGTTTATACAGGAAAAAAAAAAGAAAAAAATTAATCCATTAAAATGCATAAGAATGTTTGAAATTACTTGGAAAACGTGAAAGAAAAAAGATTTTCTGAGTGACGGAAACAATCTGTAGGTTTTGACAATAATCTATTCAGTCTAAGAAAAAATTCGATGGTAATAGAAAGTTATTTGAGATTTATTGCTTTTCATACAGGCTCCTTATATTAGTTCTCCTTCCTTAATAGATAAACTTGAACGATGCATTGATATTCGAGAGGAACTAACAAATTTACTGAAATTGATAGGATTAAGAAATTATTATTTATCATTTATAAAATATTAATCCTGATCTATCCATATATATATATATATATATATATATATATATATATATATATATATATATATATATATATATATATATATATATATATATATACCAATCTATCTATCTATGAATAAGCACTGCTTACTGAGAACCTACTATTCCATAGGTATTTGTTCAATTCCAAGTAAAAGCTGGGATTTTTTTAGATCAATTCTCAAGATAGCAGGAGAAAGTACACGAAATAAAAAAAAAGAAAGCAAACTATATTGTGTTTATAACTAAAGTATATAAGTATTGTATACATGCACACACACACACACACACATATACATATACATATATATATATATATGAACTGGTTCATTTCCCAGTAAGTTATATTGCATTTGCCTAATGCTGTCCAAAATTGTATATACAGAGTCGTATGTTTTGAACAGAGTTTGTTTTTTTTTTCAAGTAAATCAGTAAATGTAAAAGTTAGTGACAATCAACGCATAGATACAACGCTCAGATCTTGTTTCTTTTAAATTCAAATGAATAAACCGGAAGAAGTCGACATTATTGTAAACATTGTGTGTTAAATGTATAGCTCTTGGGTTCGAGAATAATATCTATCTATCTATCTATCTATCTATCTATCTATCTATATATATATATATATATATATATATATATATATATATATATATATATATATCTTCTTAACTTATATGCGTCAACAAAAAATGGATACATGACTCGACTGATGATAATAAATTGCATGTAATAACGGGAGATCATTTCAAGTAAAATAAGAATTTCATTATAGTATACTGCAATTCATAATTATATATATCTATATCTATCTATCTATCTATCTATCTATCTATCTCTCTCTCTCTCTATATATATATACATATATATATATATATATATATATATATATACATATATATATATATATACATATATACATATATATATCTATATCTATATGTGTATATATATATATATATATATAAGTATTATGACATTTAGGTAAAAGTATTTTCATGTTTCGCCTGTGCAGCAGCATCAGAAATAATTATTTCTCCATGTGTGTATGTGTGTGTGTGTGTGTGTGTGTGTGTGTGTGTGCATACATATCTATGTATATCAAATTGTATTTATGTATAGAAAGAGAGATTAGACATTTTATTTGAATATTTATATCGTTTAAAATAACATTTTGTAACATTATTGAGACCAAAAGTTTTGTCAATGCCTAGGGCTCCCAAATGTCTTGAATCGACCCTGCGCAGACAGTCATGATATTAGTGACTTATAGTGATGGAATGAGATTATCATTAAAAACATTATTGATATTTTTTTCATTAGTGAGTGAGGTGATTTTACAAGTACATCAAGGAAAAGAAAAGTCTGACTCGTTTGACATTTTCTTTCTTCTTTGCAACGCGTTTTTTTTGTAACAGGCTTCACCATATTCCAATATAGTTATCAATTATACTATTTCATAATTATAGCTTTCATGTATATAATATAAATATAAGTAGATGAGATATAATTTTCATGTGAATATGATTGCAGTTTATAAATACTAATCATAATAAAAAGTAAGATAAATCATCATAAGTAAAATAAGTGAAATAATCTCAAGGAATTATATAATAATGTACAGAGTTTTATTTCCTTTTAATCATATATTTTATGTTTTCTTTAGTCTTTCCAATCTAAAGGGGACAAGAAATTTCGGAATTTTAGCAAAATTGTTACGTGTTAATGAAAACCCAAGGTAAAACAATGAAATTTAATTTTTTTTTAAACTGCCAAAATTCAAAAATGGAGATCTTATGACTGGATGTACTTAAATTCAAAAAGGAAAAATATATTTTTATAATTAATAGCAATTTGGCATTTTCCGGATTTCGTAAAATAATTGCATCCTGATAAATAAATAAACTTATACTAAAATATATATGTGCATGAAATTATCCATACCTAACGGACATAATCCCGTCATTTTTTTGCAAGTATATATATATGTGTGTGTGTGTGTGTGTGTGTGTAAATTATGTATATAGATTTATATATGCCATATATATGTATAAATCTATATGTATATTCATATACATATATATATATATGTATACACACACATACACACACACACACACACACACACACACATATATATATATATATATATATATATATATATATATATATATATATATATATAATTTTCAAAAAGAAAATTCAGTTTTTAATATGAAATTCAGCTTTTGTAATTCGCTTTTTGTTTACAAATCTACATTCCACGCATGCACATGCACCCACACATGCTATGAGAGAGCGAGGGTACGAAAATTCAAATGGTTTATATTCATACTTTCTTTATTTCCATCTCTTTGAGAGATGGGTTATGAGCATAGATTACCTGGCCTTTTAAAAAGACTGAATTAGTAGGTTACGTTCAACTTTCATTTCTCTGTAAGGAAAGAAAAAATGTGATGTTTAGATCGTTTATAGTCATCTAGAAAATTTTTATCCCTGAAAGATCTATACTGAATGGATTTGGTTGGCTTCACAGCATTTAAATCGCTTATCATCCCAAAACTGGGAAATAACTGCATGGATAGGATGCGTGAGAGTGTGTCTATGTATGTATGTATGGATGGATGGATGGATGGATGGATGGATGGATAGATAGATAGATAGATAGATAGATGTTACTGACTTAATCACAGAATCTTGATACATAATGTAGTTATATAATTTACCAAATTGAGTAAATGAAGATGTTTTCCACGTGATAAGTACGATGTATGGTTCGCTTGAAAAAATTTGGATAGATTTAAATCATTATTTATTTTGTTGGCCGTTTATAGTTGGCACAATAAAAAGTGGAAAAGTTAATCGTAAAATCATTTGCTATTCATGGATGTTTTTTTTAAAGGGTTTATGAATTCATTTATCATCAAACATGGCTGCCAATAAAATTTCATTAATCTGGATTACCTTTTACCTTCATCTTAATTTTCAATTGTTTTTATAACAACTTTAACTCAGACCGTCATTCTACAGCCACGATCAAACAGTGAAAATGACGTTGTAATAGAAACAACAAAAAATCAAGATGAAGGTTGAAAGTGGTCAAAATTATTAAAATATTGGGTTACGACCGGGTTCCTTCCGACTGACAGGTCGTATTTTGAAACGGTCGGACAATTGTTTTTTTCTTAAGTGCTGGTATGCTATGTTATATCATGAGAAAAAAAATAGTGCATTGTCACCTTTACACTTCCCCGACATTTTTTAAAAATTAGATAAAAAAACAAATACGTAATCGTACTTCAAAAATGAGATAAGATGGATTTTTTTCTTAAAAAATGATAAAAATGTTGTTTTTTCTAAATTTTAAAAAAATGTTCAGGAAATCGATTCATAGGAAAAAATGTAAATTACATAGCATTCCCCGATTTCAAAATTTTGATTTAACCCATTCCACTCGATTAATGAGGGTTCCATAAGTGAAATATTGTTTCGTAAAATTTTAAAATATATGTATACAACATGCAACAGAGTAATACATATTTATGGTATTTACATAGCATGTTGTTTGTTTTGATGTATAACTATAATTCATATCATACCCTTATATTCTTATTCTCAAACTCTTATATTTTCGTATGTCCAAGCATTTTTTAAAATATCTATTTATATTTATTTTTAATTCAGGAGTGTAATTTTTATATTTACATAACTTTGATTTATTCACGTATTCTGGTCGTATGTACGGACAGTCGTAAGTGGGGGACTACCTGTACTTCACCTATTAATAAGAATAAATAATTATTGAAGAAATCCCAGCATTTGCGCATATTCAAGAAATTGGAATTTGGACTAATTAATAAAGGGAAATTCAACATTTTTCAACCTTTGAAAAATATCTATGAAATTGTCCGGGTAATTTATTCATTTATTTCAAAGTATTGCATAATTTGAATGAGAAATAAAAGATAAAACATCAGCTTGAAAAATTTTGAGGATTAAAATTATCTTTTCAACGTTTATACTCCTTCTTGGCTTTTACTTGTTAAATCCTGGAGACTATGAAGATTGTATAGCATCTTGCCCTTCCCTAAACTCGGAAATCCCTTCTGGTGCCAAACGTAGACTTACTACTGTTTCATACCGTTCATATTTTAATGTCGGAAATCATAAAATTTGGTTAGGGAGACCGGGGCTAGTTGGTACGTTTTCACTTAGGTGGCTGTAACTTCCCGTGAAATTAATTCATTAAAACGGGGTTAGATATGACCAAAAGTTACTACAGAAAAGTGACTTCCTTTGGATGGGTCGTTTAAATCAGAAACATTTGTCAATTTCATTATATCGTCATTTAAACATTCGGATAAAAGTACACAGATAGTTGGTACGGTCTAAAAGCCATGTTCTCTTGCTAGAATGAACAGATATTATTAAAATATGGTTATAATCAGAGAAAATTAAATGTATTTTTGTATTTGCACTTTTCCATCATAACAATGTCTTTAAGAAATGAAAATGAAAGTGTGCATACTCTGACTAAGTTCTGTTCATTGTATATCATCTTGATCTTCTGTAATGAGCTACTGTTTATTGGTATCCAATTCTCATGCAGTAATACTGAATGATTGTCTCTTTATTAAATTTAGAGTCATCTTCATATTCGCAATCTAACGTCACATTTCCCAGGTAATACAATACTGGTGCCGTAGTGTTTACTGTAAATAAATCTTACTGTAGGTTTGTTTCATTTTGAAAGATAAAATTTTATTTCGCAGTTTAGTATTGTTTTTATTTTGAACTACATACATGTTGGGGCACCGTAATCTTTTCAGTGCTTAGGGTCTCTAAAGGTCTTAATCCAATCCTGTCTGCAACCTAACTTTCGCGTAATTTGAACCAGGTGCACCAACCGAATATTGTACGATCTTTTGCCGCTTCCCTCTGTGAAATCGCTGTATACATGCCCAAGTGGACTACTTCGAAGGTGAGTGTAAACTGAATGTTAGGGTGAGCATTTTTTTTCATGGTTAAATACCTCGTAGAGCGTATCTTTTATCTTTCAATGAAGGTTATGCAATATTTTAAAAGAGGTTCTGACAAAATGGAATTACCTGCCAAGCATTAGAGACATTTCAGTAAATGAGTCTTAGCGCGTCTCTCATTTTGAAGCGACAAATTCAGAAACAAGTATACATATGATAACCTAGAAAACATTCAGGAGGCACATACTCCTGTCGAATCAATGTCGGGGGTAATAAGTCTCGAAAATTTACCCTGCATCGTACAGGCCGAAGGTCACTTTATTCATAGGCTTATCCTAACCCCAGAAAAGGGTCAACCATGCTAAACAGTAATATGAACTCCCATAAATGAAGTATATAAATTAAATAGTATAAAACAGTAACTAAACAAAAGTATCATAATTTTCAAATTACATAATCACAAAATATTAATTCTCATATCAGTTATATGGTAGGTAATTACCGGTAGGATAAGGGTAAACTTAGAGTGTGAACTTACAGCGTGTCCGTATCGAAGGAGAAAAGACAAAATGCTGACTATAAATGGGCAAGAGGATCAACACAGCGCTAAGACACCCACAAAATATCTTGGTAAAGTAGGGGGTAGTGCTAAGATCTTAATTTTATGTTTATTCATCTTCTGAAACATTTTCCAAGTCAAAATTTGGGTGCGTCCTTCAGGTCGGAGCATCCTCGACGCCGGGAAATACAGAACTAAGAGAAGATTTCCCCGATCTTCAGTCGGTAGCCATTTTGCTGAAAATTGAGCTGTGATCCAGCTGTCAAGGATCCGAACCGACCTATGGCATACCGACAACATAGTCGTCAGTCCTCGCTTTTCGCTAACAAGACAAATAAGAACCGTTTTTAATTATCATCTTTCAACGTGTTTGCTTGTGAATGGAAACAGGGGAGAAATAATTGGCTACTATTGGATACAGAAGAAGAGAACATTTCCAAATTCGTCTTAACATTATTACAGAAAGGAATGAGCCGTTGGCCGCTCGGTTAACAGCACAGGAAAGGGACTGGATGAGCCGGGTTCAAACTGAGACTGAGACTGACTGTGACACTATTGGGAAAGGCATGAATCCTAGTCTTTCCCTCAGCTATGGGTTATGGTGAAGTGAGTGATGCCACTGCGGGTGCTTGTCGCAAAACCTTACGCGCAAAAACCAGTATGGCTGCTGCCGTGGCAAGGGTAAGGGAATTTACTGCTACAACGTTTTATCATTACTGGTAAACCCACTTCGATTCAGGAACATCTTTTTAAAAATCTTGCCCTCAATGCCATCACAATTATACGCTAGGATTGTGGGGTCCCGGTTCAATTGAGTTGAAAACGTTTTTCATACGAAAATACATTTTTCGTGACAAAATTCATTTAAAACTTAAAATTATAAATTTCACTGAAATCGGATCCGGTTTTAGAGTTTTATAAGTATAAACATTGGAACCCTTGGAAGGAACAAAAACGAATGGAAAATCGATGAAATAACTAAAACTTATCAAAATTTCCAATTTTGTATATACTGCCTGTCCTATGGTACAAACCATGAGAATGAGAAGATTGGCAAAGAAGAAAAAAAAGCGTGATTTTCTTATATTATTTTAATACACTCAGGAACCGAATGTACGCTGATAACGTCAGACTTTGCCACACTATTGGTAGTGCAACAGAATGACAGCTGAAAGGTTTTTCGATTACGTATGAAGTATTTAATGTGTGAAGCTCAATACTACGTAATTAGGAGGAAGAAATACTTTATACCAATGGTCTCGGAACTCAAGGACACGCTCTATAAAGGAAATATTCTGGGGGATCCCCATTCTCAACATTTAGTTTTTAGATTGTACTATAAAAAGAAAAATCGGACAACGATCGGGGGCGGAGGGAATTAGTTGAGGTTGATATTCAGAGCTCGGCTCAACGTAAGGGCCCCAGTAGCTCAAGCAGACCTAGGCTAAATACGCGCCCCCATTGAAAAGGGTGTGGTTCTGAATCACATTTTAGACTCATTTCTTTATTTTCCGATTGTCACTGTCGTTTCGCTCACTACCGTAAATAATCCCACCCGAGCAAAAAATTAGTTCCTGAACTTTCTTTCTTTATTCCCATACACACATGCATGCATGCATATATATATATATATATATATATATATATATATATATATATATATATATATATATATATATATATATATATATATATATATATATATATTAACTTTTTGGGGTTTATGAAAAAATTTATCTGCAGCAGAATGATTTATCGTCCCACTACTCCAGAATTTTATTCCAAGTAATTTTGATCAAGATTTCGATAGAATTACAATTTTTTATCCAAGAAAGGATGTATTATAGGAGAACCGACCCTTTGTCTTAAGTTATTTAACATTTAGGACCTTCGACAGTTGGAGCAAGATTATCTTTACTGTCAGGTATCAAACCATAATTATGTAATTCACTCGGATGATCTAAAGTTTTTCATCAGAGATGAGTGCATGCGCATTAGAGTGTGTGTGTGAGTACGTGCGTATATTCGCCAGCCAGATCTCATGAATCACAGAGACAGATTGAAATTGAAAATGTACACTCAAAGTCGATTCTAAAAACATTTTAGAATAAGCATGGTTGATTAGAATTCGAGCTTGCGAGGGAGCATTTAGACTTTGTGCAATTTATCCCCATGACAGTGTGTACAGGTAAATACACATACGCTCACCTTCTTTTTTCCCCTTAATATCGTGTCGATACCAGGAGAACGTCTCTCCGTCTGTCCTTTAGTTGTGTCCGAATTATGGCCCTCTTCCGGTTACCTGTTTCTCCGTTTGTCACGTGGCACGTCACGTGCCTCTTGTTGAAAATACCGTGGTGTAATGAACGCCGGATTCAAAATGGAAGACATTCACCGAAATTGCTTGTTTGATTTTATGACTTAGCTTCTCAGGTTGTTTGTCTTCAGATGTTATCGTGAATCAAAACTGTCACCAGAACTGTCAACATAGGTTACTTCAGTTTTTAAGTTGGTCTGCTTGGCTATCTGTCTGTCTGTCTCACTATGTATGCATCATGCGTACAGGCTGCACCAATGGAGCTAGAGAGCTGAACATGTAAACATTTATTTATTATGTCTAGAAAAAACTTTTTTTCAGTCCCACCGTAAGCAATTTGCGATGTAAGTTTACGTTAAATTGGTCCCTTAGTTTTTTTAACGCTTTTTTAAAAATTTGGACATTTTAGCGATCACTACCCAACAAAATGTGAGAGTAAGTAGTTTATTCATCAAACTCCCCTTTTTCCATTTTTTTATTGATCACCCCCATCATTTTTACTGAATAACTGACCGGATCTATTTCTATGTATGCTTTTGAGAATGGGTGTACCATTTGTATCGCTAACCTTTTTTTTTAAGTATTAAGGCCAGTGCCAATTCCAAAGGCGCTCGTTTTGAAGGGAACAGCCCGCCATAATAACCATGTAAAATGAATATCCAGCTGTCGTTCGACACTACGACTTCGAAATATTTCAGTTAATTTATTTCAATGTTTCCAATTTACATATTATCTATCGAAATATAAATCTATCGCCAATCTAGATACTTTATATACTAATTTATATCTATAATTTTAGATAAAAGATTACTGTGTTTTTTTTAATTCATTCTCATTGGATTTCTCCAGAACTGCTGATCCAAACAATACCCGGTGTGCTAACTAATATACCTGGGAAATATACACACGCCCACCTCCAGAGATTTCTTTAGTTATAATTAGCAAGGCCGAAATATCACCATTAAAGAATCAAGTACAGTAGTACGTTCATACAAAAGAAACACAAATACATAAGTACTTATTATTACTGTGCTACTTATGATGTCACGAAAACAGTTTAGATGTGTTGAATGTGTGTGGGACCGAACGCTTACGGATGTATGTTGCGTCTATATAAACTACACTTTCCATTTCGAGATGGCCATTTGTGACTAACCTTATCCAGATGTGCCATTTGTATTGTTAACCCTTTTAAATCTCAATTAAATTCCTGTCATCAAAGTAATTTATTTTAAATAATAATCTGCATTGTCACTCAATAGAAACCATCACTTGACCTACGACTTTTGGCAGCATGTCGTGTTAGAGGAGATCAATTTGAATATTCGAAAAGGAGGGGATCAATGAATAAGTTACTTTTCTCGCCTCTTTGGGGGCATAGATCGCTAGAATAGTCTGGATTTTCAAAAGAAAGCGAACAAAAAATTAGGAATCTATTCAGCATAAACTTACATGGCAAACTACTCCCTCTAAAAGGTATTTAGGAGAGGATTTTGAGGGGGAAAAACAAGCAAAAACTTTTTTATTTCTATTATTATTCGGACTATCCTCATCCTGGTTGTTTTCCATACACATGGACAAATAGCGCAGTGGTTACAGAATTACTGCAAGTAATCTAATGGTTCTAGGTTCGATCCCAGTAAAATACTACTACTACTAAGAGGGGAGTGCGGTCAATATGCCCCCGTCGGTTAAATAAAGGGTTCGGTTCGTTACTTCCCCTGCACCTACCAGATGATACCTGATGAAGGCCGGGGAGTACAACGGCCGAAACGTTGTAGGAAAAACAACCAAGATGAGGATAGTCCGAATAATAATAGAAATAATAATAATACCTCATCTCAAAAATTCAGAGATGCAAAAACTTTTTTCTTGACTTAATGTTCTAATTCTCAGCTTTGTAGCTCCATTGATGAGGACTGTACGCACATATCCAGCAAGATCAACTTAAAAACTGAAAGAAACCTATAATGACAGTTTTGGTGATAGTTAAGGTTGACAGTTTCTAATATTGAAGTGCATTTGGAACGAACAGATGGTGCATAACATCCTTTTGTCAACAAGTGTTTGCTCACGCGCGCGGGTTTATGTGTCAGTTTCAACATACTTTACGTCCAGTATTATTTGTATGTTCGGTTGAGTGCATGATGAATATGCGTCCATTGCATTAACAGGGTGTATTTTTATCTTTTATGCATGTGAGCAGGGGTGTAACTTGTATTTTTTATTGGAGGTGTGCGGGTTGCTAATTTACAAACAATGTGGACTTGCAGGTATCTACTTTGCTGACTAAGTGGGTGTGCAGTCTTTTCGGGGTGGGGGGTGGGGGCTGAATAAGAGAAGAAATTTGCCGACAAAAAAAGCGTTGGGGAGCTACAGCACGCCTCCCCACCTTCCTGTAGTGTTTAATATTTTACTAGTTTCTGCCCACACAGGCTTTGTTGGTTGACTCTGGTGCCATTCTCCCAAAGAATATAGAGCAGCGCTCTGCACCACGAAAATCAGCAACTGAGGACTGATATTTATTCAGACTCAAACGCTTACTTGAAGTAACGGAGTCAAACTCACGATTGGTGCGTGTCCCTTCATCGATTTTACGTTTGTATGTGTGTACGTTTGTGTTCGTTCTCGATATGATTCCCATTGTCTCATTTTCGTGAGTTTGCGTGTGAGCACGGGTGTGGGCTCATTTGTGAGCGTGCAAGTACACGTGCGCATGCGTTCGCGCATGCCTTCGTACATGCGTCAGCAACTGACAATAAATCTTCACCGCCTAAAGGCCAAGCTGAGACTAAGTTTTAATGATGCGCTGTTTTTGTTGTATTGTTTTCCTTCAGCGCGTATCGCATTGTATTAAACAAATGCTATAAACATGTCTTAGTTTTCAGTATGCTCTCTAATAGATCAATGAGACATAGTCAGCTTGGCACTTAGCACACCCAATGATGGAAATGAGGGGGGGGACCACTGTTCCCTCCAAGCTGTGCACGTGTGCGCACATATAGGTGTTGGAACCAGCACACAAGAGAAACGGATGTGCGCACAAAAGATTTCAAATTTTATTGATAGCTTACTGAGTTTTTATTGAAACAAGCCTGAAAGTCAGACCAAAGATACGCTAATTTGACCTTTAGTTCTTTTAAGAGACTCTCCTTTTTCTGACGTGTAGCTGTATTCCGACGCAGCAAACTAGAATTCCATGTTCTGATAACTTAATGATAAAATGTCACATAAGTGACATCAGATAAGAATATTTCTTCCATTGGAGGAGTGGGACGGAATGCTTTGTGGAGATGGTCTGAGGCGTTTGCTATGTCAATTTGTCAGATTATCAGACAATCAGTGACAACGATACCCATATAGATGCTAGTGTATCGAAAGATATTGATTCATTAAGTCGAATTCAGGAGTTGGCACACTCCCCTTTCTGGAAAAATGCACAATATAAGATTTTTGCCCACACTGACAACTTGAGATTATTGAGAACATTGGGGGAACAACGTATATCTACTTCCCAACTACATTGTGGGTTCCATCGTCCCAAAACAGCCCTGAAGTATCCACCGAAGCTTACGGTGCCCTGGAACCCCTATGTGATACATAAATCATAGGTACAGCCGTACTGTAGGAGAGACCGGGCTAGTTGGTACATTTTTCACATAGATGGCTGTAACTCTCTAATGAATTAATTCATTAAAACGTTGATATGACCAAAAGCTACTTTGGAAGAGGGCCTTCCTTTGGACGGATCGTTTAAATCTGAATCATTAGTCAAGTCTATCATATCATCATTTAAACATTACGTGGAAAGTGTACTAACCTACACCAACAGTAGGCATATTTGGTACAATTTGGTTTGGCAAGTTAGTTCCCTTTTGTTTGGTGCAGATGTTAGGAATGTATCTTATTATATTCCAACAAGAGTCCGTCTGTCTGTATGAATTGTACGAAGATTTTTTTCTTTTCTAGTGATCGAAATCCAAGGGAATTTCTATTTTACTTTTAGGAGTCAAAAGGGGGGGGGGTCTTTTTGAGAGGTCAAAATTGGGAGTGAGGAAATTTCTCTTCCCTTTTAAGGGTCAAAATCGAGGGGATGATTTCTTGCATACAATTACAGCGTACCAAGTAGCCCCACTCACAATGTAGCAATCAACTTCAAACACGTTTGTTTTTCTTTACATTTTATTCCAAAAATAAGTTCTGTTTTAGATGGAGTATATATATATATATATATATATATGTAGTATAAATGCAGTATAAATACTTTTTATTGCCAATTCTGATAAATATAGACTGCGCTATTATCAACCCCACAACTCAGTAGGCATTTTTCAGTCAAGGTGAAAATGTTACTTACCAAGGTGAAAAACGTGCTTACAACACATATAATTCAAACTTAGAAGAGAAATAGCCGAAATCTTTCTTCTGGGGCTAGCGGTGGCGCCATCAAAATTGGAAAAAAAAATTTAAGCAGTTGATTCAACCTACCCCAGCACCTAACTATTTCCCCAAAACCAATTACCATTTCAGGACATATCAGACCATTCGGCTTTCAATCAATACACTTTAAATCGGTATCTAGGCTATCATAGGGGCTACTTTCAATCTTCAAGACTCTTTACTAACCAAAATAACTAACCAAAAATTTACTAAATCGTAATGATGCCTCATGTCTCTAATCTGAAAATGACTTTCTACTTGCACTACTATGCGTATCCGTGTGCAAATTGGAAAGATAAAAGACTGAGAAATTAGTGGACAATATTTTTAAAGATTTACATAATCTTGATATTGCTTCCAAAAAAAGCTAGATGTTCCTTTTTTTTCATTTTACATTTTAAAATCCTTTACTGACACAATAGCGCTTTGGGGGACCAAGAATTGAATGATCAGAAAGATTACTTTTTCGGTCTCCACCAAAAGTGATATATTTCATTACACAACGCTTGTTTTAACATAATCTTCAATGCTCTATTACCAGAAATTAACTTAATTTAATCAAAACAAAAGGATAATACAACTGAAATTTAATGTAATTTAGTCAAAACAAAGAAGAAATGTAGAATCCAAGCCACTTTAAGTCCATGAAAATAATATTGTGAAGAAATGGAAGCTACATATGGATGAATCACGCGTGTAGGGGGCGCCGATAGAGCTAAAGGGCTGAAATATTAAAATTTGTTATGTTTTGGACAAAGGTTTGTTTGTTTGTTTTTTTAATTTTCCCTTAAACAGGTTCTCAATGGTGGTTTGAACTATGCAATGTAAGTTAATGCTAAATTGGCCCCTTAGTTTGTTCCCGGTTGATTCATGCTTGGTTTTTGAAAATCCAAGTTTTCAAGTGACCACTGCCCAACAAAATGCAAGAGATGTAACTTTGATCAACCCTTTTCCTAATTTTTGATTGATCAACCCCATGCTGCCAAAAGACACGACGGTTTCTATTGAGCGACTAACCAGACCTGTTCTTTTTCATTGTTTTATTCAATTTGCATAATACCCGATAAAAATTCGTTATCTACGGATACATTAATATCTTAGAATATTTCTATTTTCAAACATCGTTTTCAGCCTCCTTAATCAGCCTCAAAAAAAGGAAATTAGTAAAACTGTGCCTGTGTGACAGCTACAGCAGTCTGTCACGCTTTGGTTGATGGCCACATGAGTCTTTCTCTTTTCCTATCTTTAATCAGCTTTAAAGAGAAGACACAGCAAACTGTGTCTGTGTGTCAGCTACAGCAGTCAGATACACTTTATCTGCTGGCTTTACAAGTCTTCCTATCTTTAATCAGCTTAAAAGAGAGTAAAACTTAAGACATCATTGTGGCGTGAACAAACAACAAAACATATGAATAAATTCGGTGACTATTGTCTTCATATGCATAGATTGCTTAATATCACTCAAACAGAATAGAATTAGTATAGAAGCATAAGAGATCATTTCAAATCTTGCTTTACAAGGGTAATGAATGCGAGGTAACACGACAAGTGTAAAACAAATAGAGAGAGAATGCTCGTCCAAACAAAGATCATAATGAAGAACAGGGAGTCAATGAAGGAAGGGGCCGCCATTGACACTCAAAACAGACAAACAGTATCTCTCAAGAAGCCACGACTATTATTGGATCGTTGCACGGTTGTCAACAGCTGTTATAACATCACTTTGTTTCCTGCAAAACACAGAATGATGGAACAAAAATGATTTCTCGGAAACCCGCGTGTTTCTACGGAAGTCTCGACATTTGCCCATTTTTCTCCGGTTAATGTATCCTGCTTAACCCATTAATGCCATTTTTTTTTTTTGGTTGGGCTGTGATCCACCGGTCGTATTAGAGGGGAGGGAAAGTTTACCTGCCCTCAAATAATTTGTCTCGACCGAAATAGTCATGCAAAGTAGATTGAGTCATGTCTAAAAGAAAGGAATGAACTACGATGCTTTTGATCTCATTCTTTTACCTTTCCTGTTCCGAGATGAACAAACTTCGCCAAAAAAAAGTTACGTAAATGATAGAGTAAGATTATTGTCTTCGAAATTCATACGACGAGAAATTTATTTGGACGTTTAATTCTGCTCAGTCCCTCTCTTGATAACAATTCTTTTTTATAATAATAATGATTTTTATGAATAAAATATTTTTCTTTTTTTTCCTTCCAAATCGACCAGCGGTCGAGAAAACTGAGAAACTTACAAGCCAGAGAGAGAGACAGACAGAGAGAGAGAGAGACAGAGAGAGAGACAGAGACAGAGACAGAGAGACAGAGAGACAGACAGAGAGAGAGAGAGAGATGACCCGAATGAGTCCAGTTAAATCTTTTAGACTGGCTGTGATCACTAAAATGTCTGAATTTCCAGAGAAAAAAATACACATGCTGCCGGGTACAAAAGGGAGATAAAGGGATCAATCTAGCATAGAATTTCATTATGAAATTAATCTCCCCCGGTAAAAACTTATTTTGGAAAATTATTTTTTGAAAAACTCTTCCATACTCTTTATGGGAGTATGTGCGCAAAATTTCTAGTTTTTACAATGGACGTTTTTGGCTTTGCGATGGGTACATCAGATATATAGATACATACAAATATCAGAACACATAAATAACCTAAACCTAGAAGTGGTGTTTAAACCGTTTTCTTGCAGGTAGATGTGATTAATAAATCAAGATGAACTTCATTAAATTTTGACGATACTATGTGGTGTGGACATATAACTACTGCATAGAGGAGGTAATTCTGCATGGATTGGTCCAAAAATGTGGTCACTTCTTCAGAAGTTTATTGTCCATCCACCCACAAAAACTTCATTTGAATTCACAGGTAACCTTTGGAGATATCGTGTGGGCAGTTATGAGCATATTCATAAATGTATTTAAAAAACGGAAAATGAAACAGAATTCACTGGATCCGTTCCAAAATTTAACCAAGCTTTCTTTACTCCATTGCACACCCTTCTACAAAATTTCATTGAAATTCATTGAGCACTTTTGGAGATATCGTGTGGTGTGGGCACTAAATGGTTTGACAGCAATATTTGTTTCATCTTCACGGGTCACACATTTACTTTCTACCCTGTTCTTTTCTTTCAGTATTTTATAAGATGTGAGTGGCCGTTTTCCTCTTCGTTGTATTTAGTCTTCGGGCTCATCTGGGATGGGCATAACTTGTTCAGATCAGCCATCTGTATCTGCCCGGCTCATCCGAATCCTTCTATCCATGTATTTATAAAATCTGAGACCTCCTAAATGACTTCATGGAGTAACTGCCAAAAGGCGTTGATTACGTGACGGTTTATGTTGGATAACCAGCCAGATCCGTTTTTTCTTCTTAGGCTTCCGTACTTTAAAAATGTGGATCATAGAAAACAAACGTGAAAAGAAATAGCAAAGTATGTTGAGAGAAATTACAACAGAAAATGAATGTAAGTGAATGCTGCTGGACACAAACTGAGGGACATGTTTAGTAGGTTTTTTTATGTTTAGTGAAAGGGTTAATTTTGCAATGTAAGTTTATTTTGTTTCATGCTTCTTTTTTTTTAAAATTCGAACTTTCTTGATGATCACCGTCCGACAAAAGGCTAAAGAAGTTACTTATTCATTGATCACCCATTAAAAAAATTATCGATATACATTGATCAACCCTTTATTAAAAAAAAGAAAATAGAATTGATCACTCCCAACGTCGCATACTGCCGAAAGACGTTGGTCACGTGACAGTTTCTATTGACTGACCAACCAGACCTGCTTCTCTATCGCTTATATGGGATTAATAAAGATAATAAAAAAAAGAAGGGGAAGCCCAAAAGAAGAAAAAAAATTACAGGGAATGTAATGAGAGGTGTAGATCCTTCACGTTTTGATGGTTTACAGATTCGGTTGCAAATCCATTAACAAAGTGGTTTTTATAGACGAATCAGCCGAGACGTCCCAACAAAGAACACATATCTGTCAGGCCACCTACGCTACAATAACACGGCAGCGGCCCTCCGGTTACAAAAGCTGATCATGATACAAAAAATAAATATAGATAGATCAGGTCTGGTTAGTCACTCAAAAAAACCGTCACTTGGCCAATGTTGGAGGTGATGAATTAAAAAAGGTGGAAAAAAAGGGGTAATCGGCGATCGTTGCCTCTCTCGCATTTTGTTCAGCAGCGAAAAAAATGTCCAAATTTCCAACAACAAAAAAGACACGAGTGAATGCTGCTGGACGCAATCTATGGGACATATTTAGTATAAACTTCCATTGCAAATTGATCCCCCTCTAAAATCTTAAGTTGGGTTGAGAAAAACGAACAAAAAAACTTTTTTTCTAGACATAATAATAAGGAAGGATTACACGTTGAAAAATGCATCCATCTAGCTTCATCTGTGCGACACGACTTTCATAGCTAGCCAGCTTGTCGGACCACATTGAAAACTGAAGAAACTTTTTTTTATTGACAGTTTTGGTCGACGGTTTCTAAAAAAACAAGAGAGCCTCTGGGAGCGGTTAAGGTAACCATGCTAGGGACAATGTCGTACGTCAAGAAACAAGCCGTACTGATAAAAAGATTGGGGGCCTTGG
Organism: Thysanoteuthis rhombus; assembly: GCA_963457665.1. Lineage (NCBI taxonomy): Eukaryota > Metazoa > Mollusca > Cephalopoda > Oegopsida > Thysanoteuthidae > Thysanoteuthis > Thysanoteuthis major. Next base: position 41,676,917 of record OY735219.1, on the reverse strand, counting down.
GCAGAGAGACTGTTAGTGTCGCCTTATTGGTAATGTGCAATGGCGTCAGTCTGTGAGAAGAAAAGGTTAGCCAATCAAAATCTGAATTTTTTTTCCTAACTTTTTAGGCTTATATCGTTGAATAGATTATGCAATGCCGTAGAGTGCACGTGATTACGTCATTGACATTGGAAATTCCTCCATTTCCAGCTATGGCAAATAGTGTGCACACACGCACACAAAGCCGCTTGATGTCCCAAGCTCGATCAAAAAATCGTCCCCCAGCGTCCTATTGCTCAACTGACAAGACGTTCAAAAATGAAACATTCCTGAAGAAATGAAGGTTATATTCATTTGAAACAACAAAATACGCTAGAAAAAATATATTTTCAAACAAAATTATCCACTACTTAACTAAACCAAATCTTTACCAACAAAACCAATGCTCGCATTATGACTATTTCTCTTCAATACTGTGAGCGATTGAATCATTTGAATGTTTGAATTGATTCTATGTATGAAATGAAAAATTAAATTTTAAATTTAACTTTCATGTTAAACAATTTAGATAACTTTTAATAATTTAGCACTGGAAGCCACAAGAAATCTGTAGTTCCCCCTCTCCTTTTGATTCCCCAAGAAAGTGCGTACTTTGTTTAATGGTCAGTCTAGGGCTATGTTTAGTTCAGACATACATATAAGGGTGTATAGATAGGAGTGGTGGAATGGTTATTGAAATGATCCCGCAGGCAATTCTTAGTAAATCCGTCTTTAGACATTCATAGAGCATCCACTTGGAATCGAAATCACAATATTAGCGATTATTTGCAAGAGTAGCTTGTTAACCACCACTTTTCAGAAGACTCACAAAGATAAAAAAGAGCAGATGCGTAAAAGCCCAAAATCATGGATTGCCCTCTTAGCAAGGCATAGTATCCATCAGCCACCCGAATCAGGTAACGGTGAAGATGATGATCTAATCTTTGTTAGCAGCAGGACGAAGAAGTTTGGGGAGCTTTGATAGACTGAAGTTTCGACAAATGATTACTGTCTGCCTGTAAAGGAGACGCATAATCTAGTTAGCCGAGTACCGCGCTTAATATGTCCTTGGGTAAGTGCCTGGGTCATTTCCTCTTCCTCAAAGATGAACAAATCACCAGAAGAAGAGCAAAGGCCCATTCCAGGCCTGAGTTAATGTATGAAATATCTGACCATCGCTCTAATATGAACGTATCATGAATTTTTATCTGCATTTGTTCTAATGGGTTTAAATATGTACTAGTCTGGTTGGTCACTCAATAAACCAATGTCTTTTGACAGCAAGCCATGTTAGGCATGATCAATTGAAAAATTGTCTTTTTAGGAAGTGAAATAGATCGAATTCTCAAAAACAAGCGTTTATGCTGCTGAACACAAACCAATGGATCAATTTAGCATAAAATTACATTGCAAATTGAAACTGTAACTAAAACCCCATTAAGGGGTAATTAAAAAAACCATTTTGTCAAAATAAGGAGTGCAGTTGAAATTTTCATCCTTCTAGTTCCATTCGTGCACCCTACACACGTGATACATACATACATGGCCAGACAGACCAACTCAAAAGCTGAAGAAACCTATGTTGACACTTTAGGTTGATGGTTTTCAATATGATTATGTATATGCGTTTTCGGATTTGTTTTTGAGTTTGAAATAGGCAAACCAGTACTTCTTTTTCTTCCTGGCACTTCCTTTGTCCTTAATAACAAATTTGTAAATATTCTCCCACTTCCTTCGACCTACACCATAATTACCTTATAACACCTACGAAATCCCCCCCCTTCTCCCATGCATGCGTACTCGCTTATCTGGCTTTCCAATTCTCATTATGTCTCATTTCCTCACTCTGTGAGTTCGTCTAGAATCTATAAGACCTCCAACTGCAGATAACGTTAAGAGCATTGTGCATTATTCTAAGATAGAATCAAATTAAAAGACCACGCCAAAGAGATTTCAATGCCCTGAGTGGAACCGGATTTAGTTCAAAATTCTAAAAGACTTCCTTGTTAGAAGCCGTCAACCAAAACTGTCACCCAAACTGTTTCTTCAGTTTTTAAGCTGGTCTGGTTGACTGGTTGGCTGGCTATGTTTTAATTTTAATGGTTTTTAATGTAATTATGTATGTGCGTTTTCGCATTTGCTATTGTATATTTATTGTAGACAAAGCTGTACCTCGTTTTCTTTCGGGAGCTGGAGGGTTGAAAATTTAAACATATACTCCATATTATGTTTAGAAAATAAATTTTGTATTTTGAATATCCCCCTTACATAGGTTTTAAATAGTTTGGGTGTTCAATTTACAATGTGAGTTTATTCTAAATTGATAACTTAGTTTTTGTCCAGCAGCATTCACGCTTGATTTTAGAATTTGGGGACTTTTTTTAGTGATCATTGCCCCTATAACTTTGAGTGAAGTAACGCATTCATTGTTCACCCATTTCTTTTTTCAAATTTTGTAATTGATCCTCCCCAACATGGCATTCTGCCAAAAGGTGTTGGTCACATGGAGCTTTCTATTGAGTGACTAACCAGACCTATTTCTTATTTTCTTTTCCTTTCTCTTTTATCCATTCTTGCTTGCAACGAGCCGCAGCTGTGTTAATGGAACCGACCTTAGAATACTTGCCACCCATAATCCCTCTAATGTTGAGATTTCGGGGTTATAAAAATCTTCTCTAGAATCTGATACTAGAGCTTGAAGGCGAATGGAACCACCAGAGAAAGTCACAACCTCAAAGATAAAACTGAAGCCTGGTTGCTAAGAAGAAATGTTACAGAACTCTTACGAAATACATTGCCTTAAGATTCAAGAGGAATAAATTGGCTTTCTTTGCAGAGCAGGACACAAGGTGTGGTCCAAACGTAATTTGAATCTCCGAATCAGGAAAAATTTGGTACATTTTGAAATATAATGATTTTGTCTTGTGTACAAAAAAACTTACATTGAGATCAGAGATTTATTGACCAGTCAAGGGTCACGTTTGCAGACCGTCTAAGCCTCACATATTCAACGTTAGACGCAAGCATTCTTATACATTCTCACATACATGGATGAAAAATTCTCATGCATTTCAAAAAAGGTGTTAGATTTATTTAGATTTTTTAAATTGGTTTGGATTTGATACAATCTGATACAATATCTTACCTTATATGAAACATGTTTTGAATTGAGTTCTAGAAAGCAGTTGATTTTAGTAGCTGATATGCCCTGCAATTTTAGCCAATCTTGGGTACATAACTTTCAAAAATCAAAAGACTCACCTAGACGCCCCCTAACGCAGTTTTCACTCATTCTTAACGTTGAAACTTGACAGTTCTGTGTTTGTTTATCAAACTCTCTCAAGGTGGAAACTCTTCTTTTGAAATACAAGTCACAAGGGGCTCTCAACTATGAAAGCACATGCGCAACATAAAAATGCTCAACAAATTAAGCTTCGGAGAGTAATTTTATGATGTCTTAAACTTGCTAGAACCGCCGATTGCATGGGGGCAGTACTAGTGATAGTTCGAAGATGAAACGTCCAGGGGATATGTAATACTTCTAAGTATGGCATTGTGGTGCCATAGCTGATTGGGATATTGGCCCATGAGCAGTCATATCCAGGGAATCGGGATTCGCCCTAAGACCTCAAGACCAGCGCTCATATGTCCTTGCAGCATTCGCTGTGAGAACTGAGAGAATTTTTGAGGACTTCCTACCGACACATTCGCGTGTGTGGGATCCTTACATTAAACCGACCTTGTGTCACATCGTGTTCTAATGGAGCCTTGTGGTAAATAAGAGGTTCAGTGAATATGTCGCATGTAGAACTTCACATGCCAGCACCATGACCATTTGCTACGTACGTATTTGCAATAAGAGGACGGGTACTGTCATGCAGCAAAATGGCTTATCGACTTCCTATCATAGAAAAGGGTATTTTCCTATTCCAATGCATCATGAATCAATTGCTCGTTGCAGCGTTGCGCAGCAATGGTTTGTCTAGGTTCCAGCATAGTCGTAATAAATCCCATTGAAGTCTTTCCAGTGCCGTCCTCACAAAAATATTTTTGCACTAATTAGGTCATCAAAAAAATAGCCAAAATGTTCAATCACGCCCGCGCTAATTAGCGCTTTTTCGTCCTGCCAAAACTAGAAGCGCACTGAATTTAGCGCAAAAAGTGCTAAATTGTCATTACTGACTTTTTCCCTAATGGACACTCCATTCAAGTTGAGATATTGGAGGTAACCTTGGACCTAGCTATGATTTCCTTCATTTGGGTTTCCCATAATAAATCCATTTTCCGTGCCAAATGACGATCTTGTCTAAAAATGACTTTGAATGACCATGAAGTGTTTAAATGCTGACCAGAAAGCCTTTCCGCAAGCTCATGTGAAATGCATTCCTCGGGGCTTTAGAATCTTCCTAAGATTTATAAACGATGAACTACATTTGTCTGATTGCACAAGCAATAAATAGTTGAATTAACTCCAGCGACACTCCTTATATTCCCTTAACATTGTATAATATTGTGCAAAAAATTGGTGCTTAAAATATTACTCCCTTCCATTAAATGATAAATGTAAAAGTAATTAGAAAATCATAAGACAACTTTTCATGAATGCATTATGAACCTGATTCTTCCATTTTTCAAAAAATATTTTTACTTATTTTTTATATTTATTTTCAAAGGAATAATAAACAGCATAAAAATGAAAGGTTTTAAAAGGGTGCCACTCACGGGCGTCTACTGCCACTTTTCGAAGAGGTGGGAGTTTGAGGATATATCTCAAGGAGGGAGGTTAAAGTACAAGATTAGATTATATCTTAGTGACAATCCAGTTACCTATCAATAATAATAATCTTTTTATACGGGAAAATCAAGTTGGGGTTATTGCTTATTGACTATAAGGTTCCAACTATCAAACCCTTTCGCCAATGATTAGACTCTGGACACGATTTGGGTATTCCTCTAAATATATATCAAAATGATAAAGCAGCTGATAGAAGAGCGGCAAATCTGGCGCTGGTCAAAACAGATTCGGGAAAATGGATGCCACTGATTCCTCTTATTCAATATGTCGCCATGAGCGTTACCTGAAACGGGAAAGTGTTCTCGCAAGATTTACGTGTTACCATCCACTTAACTGATCTATTTTATCAGCCAGTTTTTAGACAAATAACAGCTCTCCTTGAGAAATAGCCAACCAACTGGCTTGGCATCACTTTTTGCTTTTACTGCCACCAGACCTATCGCCTCTAATATCATGAAAACAAAAGGAAAGAAACTCTCAGGTTCTCTGCTCTAAAACCTGACCAAGAAAAGGAAAGTTCCCCCAACAAGAAAACCATTGCTTGATGATAATATTGGCTATGGCTAATCAACATTGCATTTGGGCGTGAGAGAAAAGAGAAGGGCGTCAGCACATTTCCAAATTTCTGGGGAAATTTAGCGTAGAAAATACCTGCCCCCAACACCTTATCTCTTTCGAAGTACATAGTTCTTCCCAAGCTGTACTCTGGCCTACAGAGTGTAGCGGCAAAAATTTGTAGTCCATTCGCTTTGTGCGCTCTGCACAAATTGTCTGAGCTTTTGGGTGTGTGTGTGTCGTAAGTTAAGCTCGACACGAACATGTATACCTACTTTGCTTTTATCGTTGGACACTTTCATTCTTATCATTTAATTTCCTTGTAGCTTAGATAAATGTGTCCTCTTGGGTTCTTTCAGTCTGGCTTTTATTCAATTACAAGTTGTCTTGGGCGGTCTTGATGGTGACATCGATTCAAAAAGCAACGAATCTAATCTACAATCAGACTTTAAGTAGCTCAACTTTTGAAACCAATGGACATGAAATTAGACTTGATTAAACCGTTGTATCAATGCTTGGTACTCTTTTCTTAGCCCCACAACAAAAGCTAACATCCATAATCCTAGAGTACCGGACCCTAAAAAGGAAACGAAGATCGCATTGACCTGTTTGTCAAATTATTTAATTGATCTCTCCCAACACGGCATGCTCCTAAAATGCATTGGTTGCATGATGCTTTCTATTGAGTGACTAACCAAACCTGTTGGAAACCGACAACCAGACCTGTCACCCAAACTGTCAAAAAAGGTTTCTTCAGTTTTCAAGTTGGTTGGCTATGTATCATGCGCACAGGCTGCCTCAATAGAGTAAGAGGATTGATATGTTCAACATTTAATTCTTATTATCTCTAGAACAAACTTTACTTTTTTAAATTCCCCAATATGTTTTTAAGGGGGGGGGGTCAATTTGAAATGTATTTAAGTCAAATTGATCCCTTACCTTGTGTCCAGCAGCATTCATGTTTACTTTTTGAAAATTCAGACTCTTTTTAGTGATTACTATCCAACAAAAGGTGAGAGAAGTAACTCATTGTTGGCCATGTGACGGTTTCCATTGAATGACTGACCAGACTTTCTGTTATCATTATTTGAATTATTAATATAACATCTTTATTCTATGTCAATAACATTCGCACTCATTCCTGAATGCCCACGAAGTCCCCTTTATCCTGTTTATCAATAAACAACACAAATTTAGTGCTGAAATTCTCTAAAAAAATTCAAAAACACAAATTGTAAAATTTGACGTTTTGTCACCATTTTTTTCTTCCACTTACAGCCAGGAATATTTAGTTTCTTAGAGCAGGAAATTACTAAATAAAAGCGTTGGAGGGCAGCGAAAAGAGTTACTGATACCGGTACACATACAATAGTGGGGTTTAAAAATCAAGACAACTAGGTTATTCCCCTTGAATTAATTTTCATTTTTTTCTTTTAGACTGGACATACACGAAAAAATCTGTTACAAAATTTCATTTTGAAATCTTTCTCTTGAATTTCTGGAGTTATTGTTTGAACAGTCTGTTGCTAGTTATATTTACTAGCTACAATATTGGATTAAAATGAATTATAAGATAACTTTGTATAAAATTGTGTATCAAATTTTTGTTTTTCAATTGTTTTGTATTAAAATAATTTTAATATAATCAATCTTGTGGCACAAAACTGTTGAACAATCGTGATGGTAATGATTTTAGTTTTGAAATTATGCTTACTCCTCTAATTTACTTAGTTTTGTCTTTGATATCGTCTTGAAACTTGTTTGCTATGAACTATAGGATTCTTTAAAACTTGATACGCACTTTAATCTTTCTTTTTTTTGTTGTTTTCTAATCTGGTCTCGCAAAATGGAACATTGCTGTTTTTGGTCAGCTTCGATTTGCAAGGCAGGTCTCTTTCGCAGAGCAATATACTCAAACATGGCCGATTTCAATTTACAGGATAGGTTTTGAGCTTCATCTTGGTTACAAGTGCTTGTAAATACATCTAGATATGATTTTAGAGCAGTTTGTATCTAATTTTCATATTTTTCGAGCAGATGAACAATTATAAGTGATTATTTTCGTGTATGTCCGGCCTCGAAATTTCTTTTTAAATCCATTCAAGGGGAATACGTTTTTATCGTAATCGCTTGACCCCCTCCCCCATTGTATGTGTACCCCGAAACCTTGCCTAGGTTCAAATAGAGTTAACGCTAAAACACAAGTGTGATTATTAGTTAATCTGCTGTAATAATCATTAGAACTGGTGAAAGTTTTCATGTATTTACTTATAGTGGGCGATAAAAGCACCAAATTTGGCATATATATTGATAGATATATATACATTTTTTTCAAAATGGCCCCCAGCAGTCGGTCAAACTTACCTGTCCATTTTGAACCACATGCAATGACAGACATAATCCAATTCTTAGTAACCCTTGAACCCAAATAAAACACCCATTCACAATTCTTTTCGACTTTTACCAAGTAATTGACCATTTCATTATATTCTAATTTTATCATATAGTGCTGTGAATCAGTAGAAACGGTTTTTGTAGCATTATTTTGTTAAAGCAAGGATCAAACACCGGATGGACATAGAAAGGCTGTTCAACATCTGAATGCTTGACAGGCACCAGAAGCCATGTTTGATCAACCTTTGTACGACATTACTATCCGATAGCCGGAAAGTTGGAATCTTATGGTTGATAAACAATGATGGTGCTGTGCAATAGTTTCATGAAACCCCAACTTGATGTTCTAATTTAAAAAGGTGATATTATTAATCGCTGGTGCTCACTTCATCATGTTATCTCAGGGTCCGGTCATGTATCTCTGTCAACAATCAAATGCACACTCTAATGTCTGGATCATATAGTGATTCGTATTTGCTTACACTACAAATGGTGGAATAAGGATATATCCCGAATACACCGCACCCCGAAAATATGTTTTTGCCACCCCCCCCCCCCGGGCAACAGGCGCCCTAGGACTAGGAACACTGGTAGCGCCAGGCCAGGACAAGACCGGTCTCCCGGCAGACTTGCCCTGACCTTGCCCTGACTTCGTCCAGGCTCTTAAAATTTCATCCTCATTTATATTATTACTTATATAAAAACTTTGCCCATCCTCATAGTTTTCTGGGCGAACCTTACCCTGACTGACAGAAAACGCTGGCGCTGCCATTGTCACGCAGGTGAGTAATATTGGAAATAATAGCAAGGACTGTGAACGCCCGTTTGACAATAAACGCAATGAAGTTTAGTGGCCCAACGATTGAATGCTGTGGAAGACGCTCTTTTTTGTTATAATCGTAAACAAGTGCACCAGTATCACATGCAAAACAAATAATGATAATTGACTCCTCTTTCGTTCGAAAGAGAGATTAGTTACACCTCTCGAAAGAACACACAATTATCAGCCATTAAGTGAAAAATGAAAGAAGTATGTATCGAGCAATAATTGAATGGGGCATTTAGTCGGCTTTTGTAATAAAAATCTTGGCTTTGAATACACACATATTTGTTTAAACATTCGCGCATACATTTACCTACAGATGTCTACTTCATCCCATTCGTCATACTACAATTACGATCATAATAAGTGACAACTTGGTGCTGCACAAAAGATGTTATTAGCGTTCATGGGCGTATGATAACTCTTTATTTAAGGCAGTGGTTCTCAACGTTTATGCTAGCGCCCCTCTGGGAGGGGGAGTCGTTAGTTTGTTCCAATGGAGTTGACTAAGGACCTCAACGGAGCGTATGAGCTTCTAGAAGGGGCATTGTGGAAATTCCGTCAGAAAATCTCATTAGTCTTAAAAAGAAGGGTATAAAACCAATGCATCTTCTTGATAGTCACTTATAGAGCTGAAACATGTGACCTAACCAAAAGATTGATCCTCAAATTGAGATCCATGCAACATGCACATGAAAGAATCATATTCAACATTATATGGAGGGATCACAGACAGCACACTATACTAGGGAGAAGAGTTCGAGAGTTCATGGAATCCATTAGAAAGCTCAAATGGCTTGTAGTAGTAATACTGCTACTTATACTTGCTGAGTTTTTACACCATTAGTATCAGGGGGCTCTAACTGAGGATTAGGTGACAGCAAGTCTCCTTTATACACTTCTTATCGATTTTTTTAGTTTTCTGCTAAGGTGTTCTGGCTTTCAAGTTTGAATAGGGCAATCAGTTAATGCCCTGCAATCGTACAAGTCAATAATCAGAATTATCAATTTTTTGGGAGCCATATTTTCACCTACAAATGTGACTATGGGTGTCCACTGCCACTTTCCCTGGGAAGGAGAAGAAGATATAACCCTGTTATCATTGTGTAATGAAACCATCTTTTTATATGTGTACAGTTTGTTTTATAGTTAGGTTTACATAATTGTATAGCACCATTATACCTTACAAACTATGAGCTTCGAACTTTCAAACTTTTCGGGGGGAGGTCGGATCCTCATTTGCCCGTGCTCACAAAATTTCATCCTAATTCATATAATTACTTACATTAAAACTGGGCGAACCTAGCCCAGACTAATACATGTGTGTGGGGCGACTTTTGAAGAAAAATAACTCGCAATTTAGTCTTGTAGACCATTGCTAGTGTAGGGAATCTAGTTCTCACAGTTTACTTCATTGTGACCCTGTACCAGACTTTCAAGTGTCGAAATTGGAGGAATTTTCCTTTTTAGGAGTTAAAAGTTAGAGGAAGCATGATATGATTTTGATTTTTAAAAAAAAAGAAGTGTCTTGACATCGAGCCTAATGGCCAACGAAGGCAGCCTTTAAGTGAATGTAGATAAACTGGATCTTTGTACGTACAATACAACTTTTACAATTCATGACCTCACCCTAGTAAAGCCTCCCTTTTCAGGATTGCACTCTATTCCATGCAAATAAAGACCCAGTCATATCAAACGAATCCCAACAATTCACAAGGTCCCGTTAACTCATTTACCTCCAACTTTCTCAGCCTTTTCACTCATTGTTATTGTTTGCTGTAGCCATGGACCGATTTCTTTAGATTTTCTGACAGTGAAGCACGTGTCATGGCGTCAAATGATCAGGCAACGAACACTGAGAGATGTCGTCTCCTTGTGGTTTATTTTACTCGATATTTACAATCGACAAAATGGTGACAAATATAATTGGAAACGCCAAACTAGTTTCAGCCATGTGCATTCACATAAAAGTTCACTTCTCACTTGACTCAAGTTAACTGAACTTGAATAAAAAAACTTATCAAACATTTTGTTGTTTCTTGACCAAATTTGAATAAAGTTTCTAATGTCTATGGTTTTGAGAGTTGTCATCAATATCAGAGAGTTTTTCGAACGATTGAACTCTTTATTTATGTTGTCAACATGACGTTTCGATCCATTCTTCGGCTTTCTTCAAATGCACTATCCAAATTTTAAGAAGATCGTAGAAAGGATTAACCGAGAAAAAAAAAACTTTGAAAGTTCCTAATGTTTTTCAGTTATTTCTTTGGTGTTTTTGTTATCGATTGTCACCGTGCTATGTTATTAATCGTCAACCAAACCGACACAGGTTTCTTCATTTTTCATGTTGGTCTGCCTATCTAGCATACAGGCTGCACCAATGGAACTAGAAGGCTGAAAATTTAGAAATTTACTCCTCATTATGTCTAGAAAAAAAACTTTTTTGTTCTTTTTAAATCCCCCATTTTTTTTATAATGGTTTCACTTTGCAACGTAAGTTTATGCTAAATCGACTCTTTAATTTGTCCCGCAGCGATCACGCTTCTTTTGAAAATTCAGACTACTTTTGTGGCCTCTGCCCGACGAAGAGCGAGAAAACTAATTCATTCATTGCTCATCCTTTTTCCCATTTTTAATTGATCACCCTCAAACGACGTTAGTTCTGTGACGGTTTTTATTGGGTCTGGTTAGTCAAGCAGGCCCGTTTTCTTTGTTTGAGATTGTCATTGTTATTTTGCTTCTATTTCTTTGCTTATAGCAGATTCGTCGCAAGCCGAGTATAGCATTTAACATAACAGGTACGGTAGGTCGGAAGTGAATAAAAACGCCAACGTTTTAATAGGCCTAGATGTATAAGGATTAAATCACCGAAATGTTTCTTAATTTATGATGATTGAATCAAATATTAGAGACAGAATTATATCATTTGTTATATTCATCAGGAACCGTCAAACGAAACTGTCACCAAGAGTGTCAAAATAGGTTGCTCCAGTTTCCCATCTGTTCTGCCCATGGACGTATGTATTTGGGACGTTCTACAATCAGCACCAATCAACCTATAAGACTGAAATTTTGCATTAGTACTCCACTAGACCCCTTCTGAAAAGGTTTCTCTTAAATCTGCCCCTTCTCCAATAGGTTTTTGGTGGGGATTCAATCTGCAATGAAACTTTATGCTAACTTGGTAACTAGTTTGTGCCCAGCAGTCTAGAAAGTTTATAGGCGGCATCAGTCAAGCCATAGGGCTGACAAATTATATTAGTGCCTCACTAGATACTTCGTGAAAAAGATTTTTTGAAAAGTGCATTTTTCGTTTTTGCTTTTTTTTTTGTTTTTTATTCTAAAGCATCTAATAAGGGATGCAAACTGGACAGAACGTATTTTTCACGCTACAACAGTCTACTAGACACATGGGAACGTTTTTAAACACCTTCCTTAGATAGTTTTTTAACGGGGGTTTATTTGTAATAAAAGTTCATACTAAACTGGTCACCAGTTTACGCCCGCTTCTTTTTTTTGGGGGGAAATTCAGGTGTTTTTAGTGATCACTGCCCAATAAACGGTATAAGAAATATCTTTTTTCCACTTTTTTAATTGGTCACTTCCACTTCACTTGGACTGTCAAAAGACTAAGGCAAAACTTGGGTTAAATGGTACAAAATAACGTCTGGATTTAGTTCATCATCTCTCCGATCCGGCAATGTGTCGTTATAGTGTATAGTAAAGTTTAACCCCATAGAGGATTGAGGCTATAAAGAGCAAAAAAATCAGAATTTGAAAAAAACAAAATTTGCCAAGTTCTTTCGACGAGGAATCGTAAATTTGCCTAACCGTTGATAATTATGGTGGTTACATTATTGATAGATAACATTATCTCCTTCTTAGAAGTAAGTAATTTTCTGAACACAAAAATACGTAATTACTTTTCGAACATTCTAATATTTATATATGTTAGCATGTGACTTTACAGTTGCGTTTTTTTTTTTTTTTTGCTTGCTTCAGTGGGTGTAAGTATGTTTACATATATATGTAAGTCCTAGTGAACTTATCCATATTAATTATCAAAGTGTGTGTGTGTGTGTGTGTGTGTGTGTGTGTGTGCTTTTGAGAGGAGAGAGGGTACAGAGTAGAGCGCTAAAATAAACTTGGGAAAAAAAGATTTCCTAACACAGTGAGTAAATAAATAAATCAATGAATAGATAAATGAAAAAACAAAATTAAAAGATAAGATGGAAACAATTCCTGAGAGAAAACTCAGGAGGTCTTATTTCTAAAAGCTTGAGAAGGCTTTGTTTGGTTTCATCTTCAAAACATAGAAACAAATGACACTTTGCTGTCTCCCAGCCAATGAAGATGTTTCTTTTTCTCACAGAAATCAGTCTTGGCGTTGAGATTTCGTTTTGTTTAGCTTTTTTCGGTCTCTTATTTTATTGGTTGTGGCAATGGCTAGAGAAAGTATAAGCCAGCATCAGGTGGGCCAGACATCGATTGCTGTCAGGTATCGACCACTTCACGCGTGATTAAGTAGAAGACAAGGGTTAAACACCCGATGTTTGACTAGTCTGAGACGCCCGTGGTTTTGCGTCGATAGCAAAGAGGTCAAAAACCGCCTGGGAATGAGAATAAATCGGAAGAAAGTGGAGGGAAAGATGTAAATACAAAAGTGGGGGGATAACACATGGAAAAAGTAGAAAGCGGCAGACGGACGAGGTTCATACAAAAGGAGGGGGGAGCCAATTAAAACAATATGGCAGAAGTAAATAAAACGATGATTGGAAAAGTGAGTTGTTGAAAGAAAAGATCGGAAAGACGGAACGGCACACAGAAGGAAAATGTTGCAAACAGAAGACAAAAATGAGATTGAAAGACAAAGATAGCAAAGACGCAGTGGATTACAAAACGGTATGAAATACTAAGACAAAATTATGTAATGATGTTTATTACAAGAACAGATTATGGTATGTAAGTTGATTTGAGAGCTGTATCGAAAAGTAGAACATAAACGGGAGGGGGAATCGTATGCAAATAAGAATGAATAAAAAAAAAAAAGGACGAAAGAGAATATACATAAAAAGTGTGAAAAGTTAGTACCGGGAAAACGTGCGAGAGAATGTGAAAGAAAAAAACTAAGGAAATGACTGAGAATGTTAAAATACACTGTACAAGACGTGGTAAATAGATCCACTAATGATGAAGAGCGAATTTAAAAAAGACAAGGAACAGAAAGATGAAAAAAAGGTGAAAAAGAAAGGAATTGAAAGTGTAAACGCGGAAAGAGGTAAATTCGTTCAATTCACGAGAGAGACAGATAAGGGGGAAAGAGATTTAGGAAGCAGGTAAAAAGAGAGAGAGACTGAGAACAATGAAGAAATAGAGGATTTTTGCGTGCGTGCGTACGTGTGTGTGTGGGTGTGTGTGTGTGTGTGTGTGTGTGTGTGTGTGAGTGAGTGAGTGAGTGAGTAGGTAATACGCTGATGGTAAACAAAATATCACCTTTTTATGGGACCGTAAGCAAACGACTGGTTGTTGGGCAGCGTTCGAAGAGTTGTAGCGAGGGAAAGCGAAAAGGCGACAAAGAATTAGAAGAAGAAAAAGGAGAAAGTAAAGAGAGACCATTGCCGATGCGTGAAATATGGCAGCGGACTGCCAAGGACTCAGAGTCGTGGTAAAAGAGTGGGCAAGGCAAGTGACTCTCAACTTTGAGCTCGCCATTTTCTTCCTCTTTGGTAGGACACTCCCGATGGGGAACGGTACAGGTGCCAATGACGGTCGAAAGGACAATAAATAATTCTCTGAAAATCGACGAGCATGGGAAAGAGTAATTTATTACACCCTATTGAAGTTTCTAGTGTTTTTCTAAATCAAATAATAGATCAATCATCCATATTAAGTTGTATCTAATTTATTTATAGGTTTATCCAATGCAGTCGCCCTGATTTACGATTGCTTTCTACCACCGTATTCTATTGCAACTTTTCTTCTTCTTCTTCTTCTTCTCATCATCATCATCATCATTATTATTATTATTTGCAATCTCACACCAGTTGCCTGGTGGTAACCGCTGGAGTTTGAGTAACAGCAAGTCTCCTGAAGTCTCCAGCCCTTCTCTCCTAGTACTCATAGGTCGCAGTAATACTTCAGTTTACAGTTTCTCACCGGTTGCCCAGTGGTCATTGCTGAAGGCTGAGTGACAATAAGTCTCCTCAGGTCTTCAGCCAACATCTCTTCTCTCTTTCGCCTATCATGTCAGTGCTGCGGTTTGCATTTCCGCTTTCACTTCCCTCCCTCTGTTGGGTCACTGTTAATAATTAACGTTGCAGTCTTTATATTTCTAGCACTTTCCTCAGTATCCATACAATTCCTAGTAGTGCTGTGGTCTGTACAGTCTCAATCCTTCCCCTTATCCTGATCTCCTCCAGTCTCACCCTCAGTGTCTTTGGGACAGATCCCAGTGCGCCCACTATGACCGGCACTATCCTGGCTTTCATGTTCCACATCTTCTTCAGTTCTCTCGCTAGGTCCTAGTATTTTTCCCGTTTTCCACTCTCCTTCCTCTTTACTCTATGGTCTGCAGGTACAGCCACGTCTACTATTTGACAGGTCTTCCTCTTCTTGTTTACAATTACCAAGTCCGGTCTTCTTGCCAGGATGAGATGGTCAGTTTTGATGTCAAAGTCCCAGAGTAGTTTGTGGTTGTCATTCTACAGGACTTCTGGCTTGTGCTGATACCACTTTTCCACATGGTTGAATCCCATTCGTTTACTTAGTTCCCAGTGTATCATCGTTGCTACTCTATCGTGTCTGTGCTTATACTACGTCTGGGCGAGTTGATTACATTCACTAGTTGTCATTTGTGGAGCATGAGCTGGGGTATCTTGGTAGCGACTGTGTCCCTCCTAAAGGCCATTAAGGGTACACGAGCCAAGGTTGTTGTTGTTGTTGTTATTATTATTGTTATTATTATTATTATTATTATTATTATTATTATCATCATCATCATCATTTGGAATCTCACACCAGTTGCCTGGTGGTAACCGCTGGAGTTTGAGTGACAGCAAGTCTCCTCAAGTCTCCAGCCCTCCTCTCCTAGTACTCATAGGTCGCAGTAATTCTGCGATTTACAGTTTCACACCGGTTGCCCAGTGGTTATCGCTGAAGGCTGATGATACCTGATGAAGGCCGTAGAGTACAATGGCCTTGTGAATTGTCATAAGCTTTCTTATTATTTGTATTATTATTCGGACTATCCTCATCTTGGTTGTTTTTCATACAACGTTTCGGCCCCTTCATACAACGTTCCCCTCTTAGCATTAGTAATATTATTACTGTCTCACACTGGGATTGAACCTAGAACCATTAGATCACTTGCAGTAATTCTGTCTGATTCTGTAACCACTACGCTATGTATGAAAAACAACCAAGATGAGGATAGTCCGAATAATAATAGAAATAATAATAATACCTCATCTCAAAAATTCAGAGAAACATAAGCTTTCTTGTTCGCCGATCCATTGACTGGACTTATTCCTTCGTCTACCCAAGGAATGGTTCTATGTATTTTACGACTGCTACAGGCCATGTGTTCATTCCTTTTATCAAATTCCTGCTGTTTAGTTTGGTCTCAAATATTTTCTTTACCCTCCCTCGGTATTCCCTTCTTATTTTCTCGTTCATAACTTTCCATTTTATCGTGCCACATTCGAAAACTCCCCGTTATTTGTATCAGTCTTGTGTGGTTAGTGTTGTAATCTTCTTATCGCCCGGGAGTTCGATTCCTTCTACTACTTCGAGCTTCTCTCTGTGCATAACCATTAATGCACATTTTTCTATTCCGAACTTCATCCCGATATCATCACTATATTCCTTCATTTTGTTGAACAACGTTTCGAGCTCGCCTCTGTTCTTTGCAAATAGTTTTGTGTTGTCCATGTACATTTGGTGGTTGACTTTTCCCTTCGCTTTGGAGAATTGGTATCCTTTGTTGTATTTCAGGATTCTATTGAGTGGTATCATAGAACAAATAGTAATGGAGACAGAAAGTCTCCCGGGAAGATCCCCCCCCATACACACACTTTATACTTACCTCTGCTAATTTTTCTCCTGTCAAGTCTTTCCAGTTTTTCCTAGAGTTGGCTATGAATCTCACAACTGGTTCGCTGATCTTGAATATTCTGAGACATTTGAGTATCCAGCTGTGTAGAATTATGTCGTATGCTTTTTTATAGTCTATACTTACCATTGCAACGTTCTTCTTCCTTTTTCTAACTTCTTTAGAGATTATTTGGTCGATGTAGAGCAAGTCATTCGCCCCTTTGGTTCCTCACCTACATCCTTTCTGTTCATCTGGTAATAGTCCTCTTCTTTCCACGGATTTGTACATTAGCTCTACTATTTGTCCGGTCAGCATTTTCCACATGAGTAGTAGGCACGTGACTGGGCTATAACTGCTTGCCTAGTCCCCTTTTCAGGGTCCTTTTGGATGTGGGTGGTTCTGCCTCTGGTCATCCGTTCTGGAATTTTGCCCTCATTTAGGCAACTTCGGAGTTGGTGGGTGAGTCTATCGTGTAGTATGGTGAATTTTTTTAAACCAATATCTATGATCCTGGTGCTTTCCAGTTTGGTTTTTTTTTTTTTTTTGGGGGGGGGGGGTGTTGTTTTTTTGGGGGGGAGGTGTTGTTTTTTTTTGGGGGGGGGGGTTCGAGCGTGTTTCAATGTGGTTTCATTCAATACTATAAGTTCTCCATTGTCTATGTCCTTGAGTTCTCTTTTAATGCTCTCCAACGATTCCGGGGTTTCGTTGTGTCTTTCGGTGTGTCCCCATATGCTGTTCCAGTAGTTCTTGGTCTCTGTCGCATTCAGCTTTATGTTCTGTCTTTTTCCTCCGTTCTGATCTTGGTAAAACTTTCTCTCGTTTTTTGTGGGGGAATAAGCGGTTCTGTGTGTATTGGACAATCCTTTGTCTATATTATTTCAGTCTTGCCACTTTGGCTAGTTTTCTCTGGTGTATCTCTTCCACTGCCACGGGGAAAACCTTTTTGTCTTATCTTATATTTGTCCTATAGTCTTACACGTGGTCTATTCATGTATGGTGCATTTCTCAGTAGTCCTTCATCTCTCTGAAGTTGTGAAATCTGTCTTTCTAATCTTGTATCCCTGTTGGGTTTTTCTTCCTATTATTTAGAGTTGTTTGTGTTGTGAAGAGCCACGTCACCATTTTCGCTCCAGCATAGATTAGGTTGTTGAGCCCTGTTTGGCCGTTCGTTACAATATTCTGTAGGAGGCAGTTGACATGTTCGGTTGCTTCTCTTAGTTTCTCCCTGTCCTTGTCTCTAAGAGTTGGCAGTGTCGTTTTTTTCTTCTTGCATAAGTTCTTTCGAAGTTAGTATCTGAGCCTTTTCTTCCTTCGTTGGGATGTTAGAGTTTCTCTCTGGTGTATGCCTTTGTTCAAGGATTTTCTTTTTGTTTAGGTTTCTTTCAATTTTGTCATTTATTTTGTGGGTTGTATTGAGGGGTTCTTCTTTGGGTAAACCACTTTCTTCTTTTTCTATTCTATTGCAGATCTCTTGCAGTTCTGTCTCTGAGAGCTATTTGTTTCTAGAGTTTGTTTCACTTGATCAGCTAGGCACTGGCTTGATATCTCTATGGTGGATTTTCCCTCCATATTTTGAGCGTGCGTTCCCTATAGCACCACATAAATGGTTTGCTTTTGAAATATAAATACATTACTAACCCGATGTTCTCTCTTGTCTATTTTCTCTTCTTGTTCTTGCTAACTCTCGCTCGGTGACGGCTGTGCCCCTCTTGGTTGTCATTTGTGGAGCATGAGCTGGGGTCTTGGTAGCGACTGTGTCCCTCCTGAAGGCCATTAAGGGTACACGAGCCAGGGTTATTATTGTTATTATTATTATTATTATTATTATTATTATTATTATTATTATTATTATTATTATTATTATCATCATTATTATTATTTGTACTTGTTGAGTTTTAACGCCAGTAGTGACTGGTGGTTTTCACGGGAGATCAAGTGACAATAAATCCCCTCAATACTTCAGGACTCTCCCCAGTATTCTGGCTGACTTCAGTAGTGCTGTCGTCTGGAAGTCTACGTTCTTCCCCGGATTCCCAGTCTTTCCGGCCTTTTTTCAAGGTTTTTTCAAGGTTCTTGGGGACTGTTCCCACGGCTCCGACCACAATTCGCACTCCTGTCAATATCATATTCCACAGCTTCCTCAGCTCTCTGGAAAGGTCCAAATTTTTATCCAGCTTTTCACTCTCCTGTGATCTGCTGGGACAGTGAAATCTGCATACTGACACGTCCTTTTTTCCGTGTTTACTACCACTAGATCTAGTCTTCTGGCCTGGATTGGGTGATCCATCTGAATTACAATGTTCCTTAGAATAGTGTGTTTCATTATCTGAGATAGATTCTGGTCTGTGCATGAACCATTGATTTGTATGGTCGAAATATAGTCGCTTGCGCAGTTCCCAATGGATTACTCTCCCCACCCACTTATGCCTTTATATTTTTGTATTCTTCGGTGTTAGTTTGCTACTCACACTATATGGTTGACTGTTTTATCTCTATTTCCACCAAAGCTGTTTCCCTGTGTCTTGTATATCTTAACCTGCATAAAGTTAGTTCTTATAGCTTTCTTCTAAACTGATATTAGAAGCGATTCAGTTTCTCTCTCATAGTTTCCTTTGCACAACCACATCTGTGTCGGGTTTGTCTTTTGAAATGTCCATGTAGCTGTGTTTATTTCATTCTAAAAAATATCATATATATATCACAAAAGTTGCAGGATTCATCTTTAGTCGGAATAGAATTAGAAGTGGGGTTTGTTTATATATACTTTCTGATCCCAAATTCAGACATAACTTTTGGATGGCATAATAATAGTACTATTTCCCCTCTCGCTCTCTCTCTCGCTCTCTCTCTCTCTCTCTCTCGCTCTCTCTCTCTCTCTCTCTCTCTCTCTACCACAACGCTGTAAACATTTCACCAATATTTGAAATTTCTCAATCACTAATAGGCATTTCGTGCTGTGATAGAGAAAAAAAATCTCAGTCTTTTTGGGCATCACCACCCACTTCCACATGGAAAGATTTTCCACTGCCCACTTATGTAATAAATATTCAAAAGGATATCAAAACATCTTAACTCTTACAAAACAATAATAATAAAAAATAAACAGCATTTTTGTTACTCGAGATTCTTTTGTTTGAAACTTTTAGGTATCATCAGTGTGTCTGGAGCCTGTTTATCTTTCAGGGGTGTTACACGTATATACGTAACACATACCTACCCATAGAGAGTGTTGAACAGACGTAAGCACAGCTACACAAACATTTACACATCTCTCTACGCACCTATATAATGTGTGACGTCACAGTACTGCTTGGTAAATTTGCTGTTGACTCATTTTTTTTTCAATTACAAACTTTAATACCAAAAATCTTGTACTGCTCACTGAAATTTCAAAACGCCCACCATTTTTCTACACAGTTGTTCGCCGCCCACCCAAGAGTTGGAATCGCCCAACGGTGGGCGATATCGCCCAGGTTGAAAAATCCAGGAACATAGTAAGAGAAAGTATGTGTGTGGATTGTTAAATGTACATATCCCTGTATGTATTAATGTGCGAGAATATGTTTGTGTGTGTGTGTGTGTGTGTGTGTGCGTGCGTGTGTGTATGCGTGCGCGCTGGTAGTGCAAGAGCCTGTGTTCATCAACTTATGTTAGTGTGTGTTTGTGTTAACCTTTGTGTACGTGGCTGTGTCTCGGAGTGTCAAAAACCAGAGTTTCGCCAGCCATTTGTTATTATGTCGAGTCTGACATACATCTGTACCCAGGTTTCTCACTAATGATTTGTGTCTGTAAAAATTCATTGATGGCGATGTATTGGTACAAAGACAGTCCTTACAGCCAAACCCTCTTTCTCTCTCCGATGAACCCCTCCCCGCCCCTGAATCTTTGTGCACTATGGTAAGAGGGGGGACGAGAGAAGGTGAGAGAGAGAGAGAGAGAGAGGGAGAAAGAGAGAGGGTAGAGAGAGAGAGAGAGTAAGAGAGAGGGGGCAGAGATAGACGGACAGACAGGGACGAAATCAGAGAGAGAAATTTGAACAATATTGTACACATTGTTGCCAAATTAACGCTTTTCGTACTAAATTCAACGCGTTCCTTGTTTAGGCACAGCGAAAAAAACGTTAAATTAGCGCGGGCGTGTTTCAACATTTTGGACATTTGGGGGCAATTTTTTTTTTTGATTTAGCATTTTTTGGCTGTCAAAATAGCGCGAAAAAATATTTTTTTGAGTTGGCAGCACTGATCCCACATGAAACCAGCTAACATTCAACAACATTCATTAGAAACCATCAACCAAAACTGTCAACAAGATTACTTCAGTTTTCAAGCTGGTCTACCTGGCGATCGATGTATGCATGTATCACGCATCCCTAAATAGGTTTTGGTTAGGAGAGGATTCAGTTTACAATGGAAGTTTATGCTAAATCGATCCCTTAGTTTGTGCCTAGCGATTTTCATGCTTGTTTTTATAAATACCGTACTTTTTAGTGATCACTACCGAACAAAAGGTGAGTGAAGTAACTTATTCATTAATCACCCCCTTTTCCAATGTTTTAATTGATCACCCCCAACACGACATGCTACCAAGAGATGTTGGTCACATGATGGTTTCTTTTGAATGGTTAACCAGACCTGTCTCTCTTGAGTGTGACACAAGACAAGGAGAGAAAAATGCAAAAACATTTCGGGCGGAAAATTCACATCAGCAAGTAAGAATAATTGATATATTTATACTTACGCGAGAAATCAATTAATGTTTATGGAAATTTGCTAGCTTTTAGCAAATAGAAAGGCATTGAGGGCCAATTCGATAAAATGAGTTGTGAATTCATGATTGAATGACGCAAAGAATATTGATGTGTTTTTTTAAGAACTAAGTAAGAAATAGACTGTTGATTTCTGTTTGATAGCAAAACGAAATGCACAATAATGATAGATGGATTGATAGATAGATCGGATGAGTGTGTATGCAAGGGTGTATGTGGCTGTATTTCCGCCCAATTTTTCTTTTAAGCGTTCGTTTCTCGTCCGGCTTTTGCTGACCCAAATGTCATATTCATCGCTTGACACGCGAACAAGAACAAAGTGTAAGAAAACAATCCTGCACAGATTACGACGTGGGCCCCAATTAGAGATGCTAATCTGACTTCATCGTCGTTGGACTATCAGCTTCTATGTTTAAATAAAGTCATTTTCACACGGTAAAGACGATGAAAAGAAGTGGGGGGAAAAAGAAAAGAATAAGAAGAAAAAGCAACCGAGGAGGATATTACATGATCCAATCTTTGTCTCAGGCGCTCTTCAAAGGAATCTAATGAGGTGAAGATGGCGTCGCACAAATTGAGTCTCTTTTAATTGTTTGGAGAACGCCAACCAGACACGCGACTGAAATAAACGAAGCTTTCATTGTCCTTCTTTCAACATTTGGTCATTTTATCCTCATGTTACAACTAGCCTTGTAGCATAAGAGAGGAACGTAGACCCGGATATTCGGATCGAGAAGCTGAGGAAATTGTTGACACTGAGAAACAGTGTAGATACAGCTTAGAGGTTATGGCGCAGATTGTGTCGCCGAGATTCTTAAAGCCAAACATAGATTTTAATTCAAAACATGAGGTACTTTCTTTCCGAGTTAAAAAAGGTGCAGATTAGATATATCTATTCTGTAGATTATATATATATATATATATATATATATATATATATATATATATATATATATATATATATAATAGAATTTACTCGGATATTTATTGGTGAATGTCAACATTTCGTGTCTAACACACTCTCCAACAACTGGCATTATTATTTGGTCTTGTAATTATCTTTAAATATAAGAAAAAAAATTGCCGGTCGCTAAAGAGTGTGTTGGGTACAAAATGTTGACATTCACCGGATAAATATCCTTGTAAATTTCATTTCATACATTACCATCTCTACTGACTTGGATAAATATTGAGCTTTATGATCTATGTTTCTTTTTTGTATTCTTACAAATTGAAAAACAACATT
Source organism: Thysanoteuthis rhombus (assembly GCA_963457665.1). NCBI lineage: Eukaryota > Metazoa > Mollusca > Cephalopoda > Oegopsida > Thysanoteuthidae > Thysanoteuthis > Thysanoteuthis major. Next base: position 41,654,229 of record OY735219.1, on the reverse strand, counting down.
CTGAACTATATATATATATATATATATATATATATATATATATATATATATATATATATATATATATATATTCAAAACCTAGAAAATTCTGCGATTGGCCATTTGGCTCCAATAAGAGATCATGGATTTGAACTCTGTATTTATTCAATGGAAGCTTATTTAAAAATCATTACCATAATGAATGCTTGGATCACATTCAATTTAAACATCTGGGGACAGGGCGCACAATAAATATGGAAGCTACCACGTTCTTGATGAAAGTTGTTGCTAACCATATTTGCAAGGTTAAGGATAAATTAATTGTTGTTGCCCTGTCATAGAAATTAATGCGTGCCGGGTTAATCACTATCGTATTTGCTACTTCGGTTAAGTACAAAAGAAGCTGCAAAAGAATCGATTCAATTGAAGCTCTATCACTAATGAGTGACGAGGCAATGTTCATTATCCAATGGTACCAAACACAAATGGACACGTGACTATGCAGGTTTTTGCACACAGAGCGCGTCCTAAGCGGACGGCTGATCAGGTAAGCGAGTGGGAGGCGGCGGCCCGGACGCCGTTTAGACAGAAACAACTGTAAAAGAAATGTTAATGGATCAGTAAATACCATTAAAAACATTGACAAAATCTTATAATCTGTATTTATTCATTCCCCCCCTCTCTCTCCTTTCAGGTATTTTTGTTTTTAAAAATACTTTTAAAAGCTCTAGGAAAAAAAAACGTTATAGTTTTGGGGACACAAATGGTTTCCGCTTTATCTATCTTTTCTCTGTACACACCTTTACAAATACAAAGGTTTGTTACTGGTTTACAGACTGAAATATCAAAGAGACATAACGAATAACGCTGACTAGTCTGACCGCTATTATTAAGGTATTAAGGAATAAGTCGAAGCAGAAAACCTGACCGTTTTGAACTGTATTTTATGAAATTTAATTATGACGGTTATAATTTAGTTTTCGGGTTAGGTGCCAAGGTTGGAGTAAGTTTTTCACATTTTTTTTCATAAATGTAAAATTAAGAAAGTTATACACAAGCAAATAATCATTAAAATTCATTGAACAGGCATATACCCCTAAAACTGATCCTAAAAATTGATTATGATTTATATAATAAAATAAAGTTTTAAATTGTCATGTTTTCTGCTTCCATTTGTTTCTTATAGATTAATGATAACAGTAACTGCAGAGGACAACGTTATTTGTTACCCCCCACCCTTTAACTAAACTTTTAAGCTTTAGGTTCTGCCCTAATAAAAACTCCCATATAACCACACACACACACATATATATGTATAATTCAGAAATTGAAATATGATCCGATAGAAATGATTATAAATTACGTTATATTATATTGGAACTCTATTCATTTCTCGTTATTACATTTTGAATGTATCATTTGGCCTAGACAACGTAAATAAAATAGATAATTGAAAAAAAGTGTAATTTCATAACGGGAGAACATTTCAATAGAATTACAATATAATTTAACGCAATTTAAAATAATTTCTTTCGAATCATACATCCATTTAAGAAATGAATGTATGATTCGACGGAAATCATAATATAATTGTTCGCGTTGAAAGAAACAAATTGAGTAGATATAGACCGTGAATAAACAAATGAGAATTTGGAGTCAAAATAGTTGTTTGGGATTTCGCATAACTGGTAAAAACAACGGAACATTGAAGCGGCTACCCTATCGGTCACAGGTTCGATTCATGCAGCAGCCCTATTTTCTTTCATTGTTTATTCAATTTACGTTGCTAGGCCAAATGATGCATTCACCTTTTAATAACAGGTGATCATCTCAAATAGCGTTTCAATGTAATACAAAGCGATTCAAAATGATACATGATAGTTATAAAGACAATTGGGAACTAATTCTCAGCATAATTTTACTCGGTAGCAAATCGAACATCCTCAAGAGATGAGCATTCTGCGGGGATCGAACCCGCGTCTGCCTTCGAAACAGCTTTATACACAGGCTCTGTTGTTACCTCTGAGCTAACAACACTCTCATGGTAAAACAGAAGTCTGGAACGCACCCACAAAACTTATTTTCTTATTTGACGATCGGGAGCACAATTATGCTGTTCCCTATGCCGACTGTGAAATATTCGTAAAATGGACAATTTATATCAGACAGAACGTGATAATTGTAAAGACAATCACTAAGAAACTGATTCTCGTCACCGATTCTTCTCGGTAGCAACTCTATTGGCCTCTTCAGACTATATTTATTTGTCTCAATCTATTCATATCTTTCTTAGTCTGCACATACATATTGTGGTCTGTTTATCTATCTATCCATCTATCTCAATCTATTCATATCTATCTTTCAACTTCTATTTAGCTAACCAGCACGTTTCGTTTGTATTCATCTATTTGTCTGTTAAACAGACTGCTATTTCTGTCCTATGCCATAAACAGCAGAATGATCGGAAATGAGAAACTGGTCTTAATCTCGCCAAGACGCTGCTACTTCGGTGTCCATCAATTAAAGACGGGATGGGAGTGAGATAAGATGCTGGCAGTGGGATTTCTACCTCTCCGCCAGGCAGGCTGGGCACTAACGATTATCCAACGAAACACGAATGTCACAGACAGACCTGCGTTTGAACCTGGATTAAATCTGACAATAGAGGAAGAGGCGGATTATCAATTAAATGAAGAGAGAGAAACAGGATGAGAAGAAAATGGCAGTGCGCAGATGAGCCGTACAGAATGGAGGTATTTGATGGAAGAAAAGGAAGCATGGAAGATAGAAAAATAAAAAGAGATGGATAGAGAGTAAGGAAAGAAGAGGACTGTTAAAGAAAGGGAGGGAGCGCGCAGAATGACGGCTGGGTGATAGCTTGAGCGTGGTTCCGTGGAAATTAATGATGTACTTCAATCAAATTGAAATGCAAACAGATTTTCTAAATTATTCAAAGACTTTTTTGTCTCGTTAAATTTGCAAAAGGTGGAGGATCACGAACCTGTAAGAAGCAAATAGTGAAAAATCAGCAATGGTTGAATTTAATAGATACATGCATTTATAAAACTTTTGCATGACGTGGTTTGTACAAATAGATTATAATGGTTTTCCAAGGGAGATAATTTTTTTGCCAACTGCAGAATATTTATTCAGTTAGTCTTGATGAAATACTTACTCATCCATATTGTCAGACCTTCCAAGACTCACGCATTCTGCATTTGGATACATTCTCACGTACACACGTATGAAAGAAAGGAAAATTCTCACACATTTTATAGTGTTAGATTTATATAGGTTTATTAAATTGATTTAGATTTCTGATAGAAGTCTTCAATTAGATTTAACATGTTTAAAACAGACTACCACACAATACAATTCCAGTCGCTGATATGCCCTGGAACGCAACTTCAGCCAATATCGGATGCATTATTTTCAAAATTTTCTGTAATAGCATGCCCCAGACTCCCCTGAAAGGCCTAACCTACCATCAGCCCCAATTTTCCGCGTGCAGGGAGGAAATCTTTTTTCACACGATTCTCGCTCATTCTTAACATTGAAAATTGATGGTTATGTACTGTGTCTATTCATGCCAGTGGTGTATGATACTTGGTGTCTTGGGTGTGCTGTATGCTATGAAGGCACCACAACGTAAAATATTTTAGTGTCTGTAAAAAGCAGCAGACAGTAAAGCCTTTTTGGTTCGATGTAGGGAAGTTGGTTCCGATTGTGATCAGCGATGTTTCACACCTTCGTTCATTTGATGCTGCAAACGGTGAAAAATAAGATAATTAATGAAAGGAAATCAAATTTTGATTGGACACAATTATCTGCTGACGATAGTGTCTAATCTAAGTTCTGTAATTTCTACAATTGGGATCTCCTTCCCAACATTGAATTAAAAAGGCTTCGGTTGTCCGTAGCTTTTTACAGACACTGAAATATTTTTATGTTTTCCTGCGTTTGCAGTACATAGCAAACCTAAGATACAAAACACAATGCACCCCTGAACGAGGGTGGATGATTAAGTCCGTATCCTAACATAGTTATTAGTTGAAATTCGATGTTAAATTTCTACTTTACTTAGTGATTCTCAGCCGAGGGATGAACCCCCATTCCCTGCTCAAAGGGGGGATCCAGGTAGTCTGGGAGGGAGGATAAGGCCAATTTGTTAATTCCATTCACTTCAACATGTCTCTGTGTGATATGGTTTTCTTAACTTCGATCCAACAAGTCGAAGGCTCGAAATAAGTCGAAAATGATTCAAGATCTGCTCCTTCACTAACTGATCCACAAATCAAGAAATAGTACCAAAAAGAAACGAGAACCGAGATCCCATTGATGTGTATATCAATCACGATAGCAGAATTATTTTTTTCATCAATTGGAATTTCTAATGATCAGTTCCAAATTATTTTTTCGCTTGCTTTCTTTCAATAACAAATACACAGCAGCAGATGTGCAATATTATAAAAGTACCATTTTTTTTTCAATCAAAAGTTTATGTAATCAAACATCTTTTTACAAAAAAATTAGTAAATCTCGCCAAGTTGGTAATTTCGCCGATTCAGCGTAACATAAATATGGATCCGAGTAAAGGCAGATAACTGAATAGAGGTCCGCTCTCTTCCTAAACGCCTTCATTATGGTGACAGAACAAGATGAAGTCAAGACATTTAGCATTCTATCAGACCGCTTATTAATTTACCTTCATGTTTCTCTATGTTTGGTGGTATAACACTGGTGATAGTCGCTACAAATTTAGCGGAAGCAAAGATAACCATTAACTATAATATAAATCTAGCCTAGAGAGCTTAATATGCCGTCACTTAGACATAGAGCTGTCTGAAAAGGTATATCATGCCAATATCCGATGATGATCAAGGTGTACATAAATGATTAAAAAAGGAAAATGAAATTGAACATTAGTTTATATTCAAAATATATTTTATTTAAATTTCTATGTCTAAACTACAACATATTAGAATTCCAGCTCTTAAGGTCTGTTTTAAGGGTTTTAGAGAACAAAAAACTAATTGAAACTGAATTCATGCAACAAAAGTTAGCAGTTAACGATTATCCTTGCTTCTGATAAGAATTTGATCGGTTTAACGTTTTCGTTAGCTGTGTCCACCATTGGTGGTACCCTCGTTCCGAAATACTGGTAGTTGTGCCACGCAATTCAGGATTATTTGACTTTAAGTGAAATGTCCCTAAGTGAAACGATCGCGATCTATAATTGGGCGAACCACATTTGTTTCACTATTTGGATTAACTAATTAAACTATTTTATTAACTAATTAAAATAACCAAATGGCCGTGCTGTAGTGTTGAAAGTCGTTATTTCAATATTCATTGGATTTATCAATTCGTTTTTAAGTATTTTTGCTATTATTTTCAGAAAATATATTTCATTTATTATTGTTCATTCACTGTCCAAAGGCGATGTTATTAGAAATAGTCAACCAAAACTGTCAACACAGGTTTCTTCAGTTTTCAAGTTGGCTGACTCGCTGGCAGGCTATGTACATGCCGCATCAGTGGGGCTAGAAGGCTGAAAATGTTAATATTTACTAAGAAAGTTTTTGTTTTTGTTTTTGGAAATTCATTCCCTATATGGGTTTTTTTTAGATATGTATTCAATTTACCATGTAATTTTATGCTGAATCAGTTCCTTAGTTTGTGTCTGAAATCATTTAGGCTTGTTTTTTTTTAATTTGGACTTTTTTAGTGTTCACTGTCCAACAAAAGGTGAGAGAAGTAATTTATTCATTGATCACCCCTTTTCCAATTTGCTAAAACATGCATTACAGGCGCCCGACCACTTGGTGCCCAGGCGACTTCCCGTATTGTCCGTATCTTGGACCGACCCTGCCGTGCACAATCATTTGCTTGTATCGATGGGAACAAGACTTAATACGCACTTACATGCTGCTGTCTACTATTTGCTAAGTTTAGCTCAATACGGTACACAAAGCCTAATGGAGAGGAAATGAGGATTGGAAGATTATGATGCGCCAATCTTCGAAGTTGTGAAGACCTCATTGGCTTAAAAACCAGCATTCGGAATCAAGATCTCTTACAATCGAATCATGCAACGAGTGGGAAATACGTATCTAACTTAAAAATAGATATATCTGTACCAAGCTTATCTTAGTTCGGCAACGAGACCATTCTTTCAGTAGGACACTCCGTTAGGATCGAACTCACTACACAAGGGAATCGATCTGCAAACCATGCTCGAATGCCAAACATGGTAATACGTCAATCTCAATGTAAACACATGAAACTGTATATACACCGTAGCGCAGAGGCACAAATTGTAAAGGTGTCCATACATACAAATCAAAACAATAATGCTTTAGATGCGCTAACATCTATAACGGTCGCTGTTACTGACTCATTGACTGACAAGTCGACATGGCAAACACCTCAAACCAACTCCCCGAAGCATTCCCTCCAACTCCTCCTGTGAATCTGATGTCACTTAAGTGACATTTTGATGTAACGTGATAGAACGTGGAAGTCTAGTTTACTACGTCGGAATACAAATATGTGTCAATTGCATGAATGAGATTCTATCTTATTACCATGAAGGTTTTTTCAAAGAAAGGAATGGGCTTCCAAAGGAAGGAATTTTGAAAGGCACTAAAGATTGAACTAGTGCATCTATGGTCTGACTTTCAGGCTTGCTTCACTTCATAAAGAATATCACTAAAATTGAAAGATTTGCAAATGTAATTGTCTAAATCATTGGAGGATTTAGAGCCCTTAGCGACAATGGTGTCGACCGAGTTAAAAGATTCTAATTATGACACAATGCTGGTTGCTAATAAAATCAACAGATAATACAGAGTGGACACTACAATAGTACGAACTTATCAGCGTTGGTCCAATAAGTTTAAGTCTGGAAATATCATAATGTTTCGATGCCCTCTGTAGCCTACTCAGGTGGAGGTCATATCCTGTAATCTTCAATAAGCTTTCAACAAAGTCCCTCATCTCACTAACTTTTTACAGATCCGAGAGACAAAGATTTATTCTGCACTTGTGAAGTGGAATAACAAAGTTTGGAAAGAAATGTGAACGACACAAAGGAATCTGTTCAAAGCTTTTTGAGGATTACTGGATGTGAACAGTGTTGCGAATTTAGCGTTTTTGTGTTAAATTTAAGGCGTTTCTTGCTTTGGCTTTTAGCAAATTCTAGCATTTTTTTCTGCAATTCTAGCCTACTTTTAGCTATTTCCAAACAAATCTAGCCATTTTAACAATTAGAAATATCATAAGATGGCTAACAGTGTTGACCGCGAAAATGTTTTTGAGTTGGCAACACTGGATGTGACAAACGCTCAAGAAAGGGCAACGAGTGCAACGGATGATTTTTTGTAATCTAAACAATATACACGAGGATATTAGTTGGATCAATTCCTACAATAGTTCTTTCTTTCTTTCTTTTTTTGTCCTTCTTACTTTATAAAATGCCAAACATACACATAGACACACACAGACACACACATACCCACACTAACAAGCTATTGATCCTTTCACATACACACACACACACACACACACAATTACGCATAATAGAATCTAAGAATCTCAGCCCAAATGAGAAAGAATCACACACCAACCTGTAGAGACGCTCATATTAAATGTCTTGATGTTTTCGTGCCTGCACGCGCCGGAAGTTGAGGCGGAAACGAAGACGTCCTCAAGGCGCTGATAATCGGTTAAAACGGAATTGACCGGAAGTTAATGACCCTACCTAAATGTCATCAGAAGAGCCATCGGAAAATACAAAGATTAACTGATGACCATGTCTTCTATCCTGTTATCACCCGCAAAAAAGCGAGTGGGCGCTCGCACACTCACACACACACACACACACACGTACACACACATGCATGCACCAGCGCGGGAGCAACATATTAACTAAGTGTCGACATCTACTGCTGAGTGATATGATTTACACTGGGAGTAAATAATATTGGTTTAAGGAATAGAGAAAGATTTTCACGAAAGAAAGTTGACAAGTTAACGTAAACTGACACTTTTCGGAAAACTGACAAGTTGACGAATTTATCCACGCAATATACATATATATATGAGACAGAGACAAAGGGAGAGAGAGAAACAGAGAGAAAGAAACGGAGAGAGAGGGTTGTACTGTAAAAAGTTGAGACAGGGCTGGGTGTGTTATATATATGGAATCGTTCGTTTACATAGAATTATCCCAAACACATGTTTTGAAGCAAAAAACTTTCATCTCTCTCTCTCTCTCTCTCTCTCTCTCTCTCTCTCTCTCTATATATATATATATATATATATATATATATATATATATATATATATATATATATATATATATATTAGATGGGAGGTGCGAGAAAGAAAACTTCGAAAGCAACAACTGATATTCTTGAGAGATTTCCAAAATTTGAAAAAAGGAAAATGCATGAAACAATAAAAATGGAAAACATCTCTCAATCGAGAAAGATATCCTAGATCCGCCCACAAATTCTCCCTTATCCCATTGCCCACCCTACCACAAAAACCCATTGAGTATTTCGGAGATATCTTCTGGGCAGACTGGCCAAAAACATATACTTCTCTAACTTCGTTGACAGAGGTAATTACTACAAGATGGCTTTTAATTTGTTTTTATTTTAAAGCATATTTATACTATGAATTCCTATGCTACTATTCCCAACTAGTGCACTTGGTACAGAGCAATGGTCAGTGTGCAAGCCATTACTAGTTAATTCGATCTTCAATAGGCAACCCTTACAAATCTGGCTTTGTGCTGATGTCGATTTAATCTAACAAATAATTTACTGATTCAACTTATCGCTACTTAGCGCGTGCTTGAAAGGAGACACGAATAAATTGTAGCCAACTGCAGGTTGAGATTTCACAGTTTGGAGAAAAAAAATTCTTACATGGTCAATTCAAATATTTTGTAAACACGACATCAGTTATCAAAAACAGATCAAAATATTACAGTCAGATTAGAGCTTGTTAGATATAATATTTTTTAATCTACTTCTTGCATCATTTTATCAGTCATTTTGAATATGCAAACATAGTTTATTGAGTTATGGATGAATATATAACCAGCGTCTACCAATGACTTCTGACAAAAAGTGACAGGTATCGGTATAAACGACCGAAACTTCTAACCTATCAATGCTATCATTATCATCTTTGTGTGGTTAATCAAAAGAAAAAGTGTAGAAAATTATTACCTAAAAATTATTTGCGTTCATATAATAATTATAGTCGAAAACTTGTTAACACACACGAACCGGTAACCACGAGAATTTGCTTAGTGAAAATTAGCTCAAGTCCCACACTCATTTTAAAATTTCACCCAAAATATACTGACTACTATTTCAATTTTGAATTGAATTTTTATGAAAAGTAGATTTTGTAAGAAAACTTATGGAAAAGTTGTTAATTTTATGAAATCTCAATAGAATATCTTTTGGAAGTCAAAAATATTGACATTTCTATAGCGATAAGTCCATTGAATCAGTTGAAATTCTATTCGATGCTGCAACTATTTTTAATTGGCCTTAAATCAAAAGATAAATACAATAAAATTGAAATATTTTTTGTTTGGAAAGTTTTCTCGTAAAATACAGCGTCTGATCGAAATCTTTTCATGTTTTTTTTAAAGTTCTGTCATTAAATTATTAATGTTTATGCTCCTTGGATGCTTCTAAAACATCGTTTTTCAATGATGTTTTACTTATCAATTAATATAGAGTTTGTTTGTTTTTTAAATTTTGATGACACTATCTTTTTAAAAAGAATTTTGATCATTTTTTGTTTAATCATGTACGATACATTTCATCAGGTTCATTCAGAAATGTGATCTACTTCCCCTTGCATTTATCAGTAGATGTTGAAAGAAGTATTTGGTTAGGTGTTGACATTTCCTGTCGCCTTATAAAAAATTCAAGATAAAAAAACGAACATGCTCTGACTGTATATCGTAGGGGAAGGTAAAAACTATTACTTAACTCTTGAACAGTGTTCATCCGTAAAATGCATTTTCATTGCATTTTAAATGGAAAGTAAGCAATATTTCCCCAAAATTCAATCAGTTAATCATTTAATCAGCAAAATTTCTTCAAATCTAATTTCTCTAAGGTCAATTCCATTTTTGGAAGAATTTTAAAACTCTTCATTTTTTTTATGACAGATCCATCAATAATTGCAGAGTCGATAATTTTTTTCGTCAAAAAACATAAACACGGGTTTTATTTGCTCAGAAATCCCCTGTAAGTATGGAAAAGTATTATTTAAAACCTTTTTTACGACTTATAATATTTACGTATTTAATTACTGCTTTACGTTTCAAAAGAACGTTAAAAATACGTGGTTAATGCTACGATAATATTCATCAACCATCGTGAAAAATATTACATTTTTTTAGTGAACATGACATCATAGTTTATATGCTTGTCCTAATTAATCCTGATAATGAAATAATCTTGTCTTCTCTCCTTAAAAATACCACTACACCATCGCCGTGTATACACAGATCGAGGTTTATCCAAAAAATTTCAACATCTTCGCAATTACACTTTTCCTATGACATTAAACAATGAAATTTGAATCGTTATGGTTATCGGAACACTAACTGTAACTTAACACCCAGCCCCACACCCAGTGGAACTGCCTTTCTCAACCGGTGTCCTGCGGATCCTCGTCTTGAACAAGAGGTTGTTAGAGGTTCTGCGAAAATTTTATGTATGCGTGAGAAAAAAGAACCCGACCTTTGCTTGATGAATAGCGGTTCCTTGTCTTGATGACATTTGATACTAAAAGCATTAGCATTTTTACAAACGGATTTTTTCTTACAATTACAGTTTTTAAAGGAATTTTTTGTAAGCTATAATCTTAGTTAATATAATAAGATACATATTATGATTCTAGATTCTCGATATTTATCCATTTTCGTCGATTTATATTGTCAGTAGGGAAAAAAATAAAAGTAGAAAACTATGAACATTTGGAATTGTATTTGATTAAATTTAACGGAAGGATATGATTCAGTGTTTGTGTTACGGTCACGGTTAAGAACATAAGATTTATTTATAAAAATAAAACCCTAACCCCAAACCTACCTACTAACTGCAACTCCATACCTACCAACTGACCCTAACCCTGAACCTATCAACCTACTAATCCTAACCCTAGACCAACTTACTAACCCTAACCCTAACCTGTCAACTAACACTAACCCTACATTCCAATCCCAACTACATGCTGCACTGGCTCTTAAGTAAACGGTGTTTGTAGACCGAAAATAACGTTTTTTGATCATCGGTAAAATCTGGCCACTTTCAGCCATTCAAAATGGTCACAGTGCCTATCTCGATTACCTCCCCTATAAAATATCGGCCTAATGTTCAAACTCACCTATTTTAAACAATTACCAACTTCGTCCCGGTTGAAATCAGTTTCCTTTCATAATTTTTCGAAAAGTATATTCAAGACTCAATGGACCACTCGTTTACCTCAAACTTTGAATTTCGGCTATCAGGCACACACTCACGGACAGCCGAGTCATCCTGTGAGCTTTTTTTTTCTTCAAAAGATACAAACACAATATAAAGCACTTACACTTCTGGGGCACGCGCAGCAGTACTGACAAATTACTCTATCTATCGTAATCTCCTTTGTCAAAAGCAGCAAATTAAGCCCATAGACACCCACTCCTGAGCACGAACGCGGAGAGGTCAAGAGTCAGTGAGGGATTTCGCTAAGTAATAGAGATTGGGTATCTTTTGGTGCTGAAGTTAACATCAAGGCCGAAGCCAAAAAAGAAAAGGGGACCATCGGGTTTTCTTAATGCAGCCCACAGTTGAAGAGTTAAGGAGCTGAATCACGTGTCCGTAGAAGCATCGAATTCGGCCATCTGGCAAGATAGGATCTACTCCGAGTAGAATCCGGGGAATATCAAAATGCTCATCCTAACTAACAGCTTCACTCATCAGAAAAAAACACGATAAGCGGCATTTCTATTAAAGTTAAAAAAACGATTTTATCAGTTACGGATTCAGGAGTGAAAATCGGCGGTTTTTCATCTCTGATAAATAATTAACTGCTTTCGTTCAGACATGATTTGCTATTACAGTAGCAATACGCATACTGGATGAACTTGAGAGCGCTTTACAAGAAAACATTAAACAGACCAACCAACCTAACTTCATTCACATAGAGTTTCTACGTCTGCTTTTATCTTTATTTCACTGAGACACTTAACTGACGCATGCGTATTCGAGACGCATAGCTTCCAAATTCGAAATTATACAATTTTGCTTTAAAAGTAGAAAACGATCCAAATTCGAAGTGTAAATGCAAGACTCTTACTGTGATGTTTGATTATTTGAAGAATAGAAGTAGTTTCGATTCGAACACGGTATCTTAACATAGCAGCCCGGAATTTTATGTATGGCTATCATTCACTGAATCAATCGTCCGAGCCGAGTTTAAGACAACAGTTGATTAATGTTTGAATTTTATACTTTTTCTCCCTCTATCTCTAATGCTGTAATATTTTTTTTAGTGCAGAAGAGTTAATGCTCGAGCAGTATTCTTATCCAGGAGCATTACCTATAGTTTTGCAATTTTCCATTTAATTAAATAGTTTTGTCAGAATTTTCTTAAAAATCACATCATGGAAAAGGGGAGTGGTTGTGAAAGAGTCAGACATTATGTCAATGAAGAATATACCAGGAAAAATCATAAAAAAATTAAATATACACGTATAGTTCAATTCAAATTTAAATATAGGATTGAATTACATTTGATTTGATGTTAGGTCTTTGTCTAAATGGTGATAACAAATCAATCTTAATTTTTCTTTGTAAAATTATTCCAGTCAGAAATGCATTATTTGTTGATTAGATTTGATCCATGTCTAGTTGATATGCAAAACAGAACAAAGAAACATATTATTTAATCAGCCTCTTTCCTTTTTTTTCATTCTACATTTCTAGAAGTGTTCATCGTTCGACTTGATCCACTTCTGTCAACCAAACAATCTTTCGCTGCAGTCAAGCAAATCAGAAACAATGGAGAGACGGAGATAGATTTCGTTATTCTAAATATTCTTGAAATTGTCGTGAAACCCTATTCCCCCATAAATGTACTCTCTGAAAAGTCTCAGACTTTTTGCTTGGTGGGTTAGATAGTTGAGTATCTACCATGGCCGCCAACATTCGGTGATCGGGTAAAAGCTATGATTTCAAATTCTTCTTTCAAAGGTGGGCACACCCTCCTAACCAAGACCACTGGCACTATACAATCTACTTACCCCGACCCCACCTCCACATTTCTCTCTGTTTAACCTTAGCTTAAGCTTAATTTCTTCTATCTTGTTGTACGGCATTTCGTATGTTGCCGAGTCTACCAAATAATCCACGATGAGGTTCATTAAGTGCAATTTTTATGAGTTTTTTTTAAATATTTGATATTCTAAGGCCTTTATTTTGTGTAGAATTCTGCTATTGACCAAAAATAGTGTCCATAGAAATTTTAGGTGTGTTAATCTGTTTGCATCATTTGAGTCTTTTCCATAATACGCTAATAATATTCTAAATAAAATTTCTATTCAGATTTTTTTTAATCGCTAATATACATCGAATTTCAACCAAAAACGTAACCAGGAATTACTTTTTTTTTGCATTATGGAAATGACTCAAATGATACAGACAGATTCCCTAAGCACAGCCATAAAATGGTACCCCTTACCTTGGTCCTCTCGTCGATTAAATAACAGAATTTTCAAAAAATTAATCTTTCCTGGTGAAATGAAAGTCATATTCAATTAAAACACCCCAAAATACGTTTAAAAATACATTTTCTCACGAAAATATACTACTTCATTAAACCAAATTCTTACGAATGAAACTTGTGCTTGCATAATGACTAGTTTTCTACAATAGTATTTGTGTTGATGGTTGAATTGTTTGAATGTTTGACTTAACTCTATATATAAGAAAAAAACATTAAATTTCTAATTTAAACTTTCATATTGAATAACTTTTAATTATGTAATCCTGGAAACTACGAGAAATCTGCAACACCCCTTCTCTTTTGATGTCTTGAGCACGCGCTTATTTTGTCCAATGGTTAATCCAGGACTGGATATAAACAGATACAATGAGATTGAGAAAGCTTCATATGAACAAATGGATGTCAAATAAGTTGTTGTTCTTTGTTTTCTTTTGTTTTTTTAAATCGGTCGCATTCAAGTTCTCAACCGGAACAATTCATTATTCACACCGTAAGCTTCTCTCATTGGAACTCTACAAAAACACGCCTGGCTGCTGCAGGGTCAAAATCCACTCCCTACTTCTATTCCAACTGAAAATGATTACTGCAATTTTTTTATTGTATATATGAGACATAAATTCGTAAATCTATGAGACTTGTTAGTTTGGTTCAATTGGTAAGAGAGCCATCTTGTAATCAATCACGGTTGGGAAATGTCAATATTTTATGTGCGTTTGATTTAAGGAGACGGGATAGACAAATAGTAAAGAGTTTACTCCCCTGAATTTGGTGAGGACTGTTCTTGATACGGGGAAGAAATAAAGTCAATTCCAACTTGGGCTAGAGTTTGACAAAAGAAAACATTAGGGGCACTATGAAATCGTTTACAGAAACGATTAAATACTGACTCGTTCGAAATGACCGGAGAAAATACTCTCACCTTTTTCTTCTTGAAGTTGCAACACACACTTTGGGAATTAAAGAGAACATTATGGTTTAAGTATTCTCGTCAATTCCTAGTATGGTGCTAAAAATAATGGATGATTTTATATCTAATGTTCTGAATATAGTTCGTTAAATTTGTTCGTTCCATGCCTCCTCTGTCTACTTAGGGAATAAAAGCTGCTTTAACTGGTTGCTTTCCATTTTTACATGAGAAAAATGTTTTATAAAAATTAGAATCTTATATTATCTCAAATTAAACATTTGTTGGTAGTCTGTGAGTTATTCGGCTTTTCGTTGAGTCTTAAGACGTCAACCCAGTGGCGTATGGTACTTAGTATCGTGACTATGCTGTGTGCTACGGATGCGCAACAACGTAAAAACATTCAAGTGTCTGTAAAAAGCGACGGACAGTAAAAGCTTTTTTGACATAATGTAGGAAAGGTGGTCTCGATTGTAGAAATTAGAGAATTAATGGAAAAGAGAATTCGGATAAGGCACTCGGCAGATAATAGCGTCCAAACTAAATTTTGTTTTTCTTTCATTAATTCTCTTATCTCTTTTATTTGTTTACAACTTGTAACTTAGGGAATTATAGCTGCTTTAACTGGTTGCTTTCCATTTTCACATGAGAAAAACGTTTTATGAAAATTAGAATCTTATAAAATCTCAAATTAAACATTTATTGGTAGTCTGCGAGTTATTCAGCTTTCCTACATTGTGCCAAAAAGGTTTTTACTGTCCGTTGCTTTTTACAGACACAACAATATTTCTGCATTTTTAAGCATCCGTTGCACACAGCACACCCAAGTTAAAAAGCACCATATACCACTGGTTTTTCGTTGAGTCTTAAGATGTCAACATGTGATACAAATACAATATTGAGTTCAGATTACGGACCAGTATAATACATTGTGAAACGCTGTACCGTAAAGGTACCTAAAAATAAGAAGATGAAAAGAAAGAAGAGAGAAGAATGTGACGTTTGGGGTTGAAGGAATGGAGAGTGTACGTCTCTCGGGGTTGGTGTTCTACAAATGAATTATGTTACTGTGTGAAGCAGTCAAAAAGGAAATGTTTTTCATTTTCTATAATGAGTTGGATGTCAACACCAGTCAATTAACGCACCAACAAAAACCAACCAAACATCTGTAAACAACCAATCAATGGAGCCGACACAAAATGTGACATCCTATACTATTTCTTCCCTATCTTCTCTGGATTTGAGATGGGTACTTGTTTGCTTAGCCCGTCTATAAGGAAAATAAGATTTCAAAAATGTTTCAAATAGTAAACGAAAGCATTTGCAATAAGTTCGGTACTTACGTACTCTATTATCCGACATTTTGTGGAAAATGTCCACCGGACAACTTCCACATAGAATATATAAGTTTAAGATATCAGGTTTATACACACGATAAAACGTTTCTACCTTATATTATACCGTACTGAGAGCTAAATACAGCTTACTCATGACACTTGCCATCTAAAGTTTTGAGAGTTTGAGGACTTGAAAAATTTAGATAGGATTAATTTATTCAAGATGTCAGTCGATGGGTCTTATTCAACAGAAATAATCGGAACTCTTCACGAGGACTAACAATGATCGCCAAGAAAATCTTTAAATAGTAACAATCCCCCCTTTTAAAGGTAAGGTTGCAGTATTACAAAATGTAACTCGAGAAAATTAAATTTATAGTCTCAAACTAATAACCAAATACTGTATTTTTGATAATATTTTTCTTGGGGGCTTTTATCAAAATTCATAAAATCCCTTTTTTAAAAATATACAGAATGACCCTAATATTGGCATAATATAATAAAGATAAATAAAGATAATATCAGTACCTTATGTATTCTTTTAAAAGCAATTTTATGAATTTGGGTGAAAGCTCCAACAAACAAAATATCAACAAATAAAATATATGGGTATTAGTTTGAGTCAGTGAATTCAATTTTGTAATACTGCAATACTTAACTTCAAAGAGGGGAGATTTTACTGTGTAGAGATTATAGATGAGTAACACAAAGCAGGTGACCACTGTAAATCGTTGCGAACGTACAAGATGACAAAACTACTGTTAAATAAGATCCCTCGACGGGTATCTTGAGTAAATTAAATGTTTCAAGTCCTCAAACTCCAAAAACTTCAGGGGGCCGATATCATGAAACTGACTGACCGGAATTACAACCGCTCATTTAAAGAATTTTAATATTGAACACTTTTTTTTAAAGGTATGTACAGGAACGGAACCAGTACTACCATTCCAAAAGTATCCGATTCTATAGAATAATGGGTTTGGTTTGTCTTTTAAAATCCATATAGTTTCAAACATTTAGCATATGCTAAAGTGACCGATAAACGCTCCCGATACAGTAAAGTCCAAAGTCAATGCCCATTCCAAAGGCGCATGTTTGGAAGAGGCTGGACTTTATGGTGTGTGAAGCAACCTGTTACAAAGGCAATGTAAAGTAATCTCCCTTCCGGCACACGGAACTACGGCTTACGACTATTTCGGTTACATTTTTTTCAGTGTTGCCAATCTGAATATTTTACATCGAAATTTAGATAATTTTAAAGATCGGGAGTCAGGGGGGATAATTTATAGAAACCATGAAAACAGGTCAATGATATTTCAATTTTATGTATTTTTATTATACTCGAGGACCACTGATTCAAAAATGTCGAGCTCAACACTGCACTGCTCGGTGCACTGACTGATATACCTGGCCAATGTCAACTCAGTACAATGGCCAGTTGTTGAGTAATCGCAACATATAGAGATGTCTTCGATTGTAGTGAAATGATTCTAAAAGTGAAAGATTCGTTTCTGGAGTTTTTATTTACTCATCAGCAATGGTGTCAACCCTAGAAGTTATTAGTTTTCAAATTATAAAATGCGGCTAATAACGCCAACAAAACATTTGGAGTGAACACTGCAACTTTGTAAACTGTCCAGCATTGGTTCAATAGATTTAGATTTAGAAATCTGAAGATTTATCTGATGAAGAATTATCGACAGTGGCCAACAACCCACGAATAACGGTTCGATCACTTTCTAAAGACTTTGGGACTTCAATGGTAATCATACTACGTCATCTCAAGGCAATAGAAATGGTTAAAAAGTTGGGAAAATGGATGCTAAATAAACTGAATGACAATGGAGGACTACATATCTCTCAACTGGCTGTGTCTAAACTTACAGAATTTAGATATAAAATCTCGCAACGTCCTTCATATTCACCTGACATTTCTCTTACGGATTATCATCTTTTCAAGCATTTTGAATTTCATATTCGTAATAAAAGATTCAATAATAAAGAAGCTTTTACTGAATTTGTGACAGATAAACCAAAAGAATTCCATAGAGATGACATACTATCATTGTAGAATCGTCGGGAAAAGGTTATTGCTCCAAGTGGGTTACATTTCGATAAAATATTTACCGTTTTTCGTGGTTTATATCATCCTTCATCTTACAATTAAAAACCACATTTCATATGTAACAACCTGATATATTATTTGAAACATTTTACGTTTTTCCGTATAAACTATTCAACCGGAAGCGTGCATGTTCGGTGCTACTAATATTTTAACCAAAAGCAGCAGTCATTTCGACAATTAAGGCTGGTTAGTGGCTGAAACAGTTGTATTTTCCCGTTGGCACCAACGGTCGGTGTTCGATACCAGGTGAAAGCAAGGATTTGGAATTCTGGTTTTCAAAGCAGACTGGCTCTTTCCAGATGGATGATTGACACAACACAACCTATCTACTCGTATCTGGCTTTCTATCGTACTAAATTGAGTAGATATATACGTCAGTGGGGACACACATGATATATATATATATATATATATATATATATATATATATATATATATATATATGTGTGTGTGTGTGTGTGTGTGTGTGTGTGTGTGTACATAATGGAGTAGGGATTCGCTGTACAAACATGTTCATGTTTCTGTTCGGCAGAAACATAAACATGTTTGTGTAGTGAATCCTTACCCTATTGTATTTTAAGCTCTATTCTAAATTAACTCAGTGTTCAATATTTAATTCATCGAGGACTTTATGGTATTGTGTCATATCATATCATATTGCATCCCTAATTTGTGTTAAATCACTTGATAATTACAAAATGTATGAAACAACCGCTGTGAGAAGTAAAAATCAACATATATATATATATATATATATATATATGTTGATTTTTACTTCTCACAGCGGTTGTTTCATACATTTTGTAATTATCAAGTGATATATATATATATATATATATATATATATATATATATATATATATATATATATATATATATATATATATAGTTAAAGCAGCTCCTTTATCTGGCTACATAAAGAGTTTGACCCTTCCAGCTCCAAAAAGAGGTAAGAAAAGGTGATACCAGCTCACTTGAACTCTTCACAGCCTGCCTCGAGATGATCTTCAGAAATCTAGACTGGAAAAATGAAGGAATCAAAATAGACGGCGAATATCTGAGCAACCTCAGACATCTTTAAAGAGTGTGTAGCCCACTGGTATAGCGCTTGCATACGATCTGGTAGGGCCACCGCCGAGTTATATACTAAGAACTTTTAAAATAGTACTGAATGCCTTCCGGCAAAGCACTCAGCACAAATACAGAGGAACCTCTTCCTGATAAAAATCAACATTCGATGCTGTTTTAGCCATTTTCTAGACATCTAGATTTAGCTATTGAAAATGGCCTTAACTAGGCTGACAACAGTTTTTCTTTTAGCTTTTTTGAGGTCGATTTAGCGCAAAAAAAATCTTGAGTAGGCGACCAGCCTTCATTTCTGACTCATCTGACATTTGTTCACGAATTAATGTCACATTCATCCCCAACCCGCTACGTCTTTACATTCTTTCTTGAAAATTCTCACGTATTCACGTACGAGTCGTGAAATTTTTTGATGTGTCGGAAGAGACATTTGTCGATGGCCAACTGACAGAGTTGAGAATTTTTTTACATTAGGAGTGATAAAAGATTCTTTTTCCAAGTGTTATTAGAAATTAATAGATACCAACTTTCAATTGGATTCCACAAGTAATTCACAATGGGTCTCAAGATTACTTACAACATCTTCTAAATTAGGGAGGTTATACGCTAATGATATTATATATGGTATATAATGATACGTAGTTTTCTGGAATATTGTGCTCCTGTTCCATTATTATAATATTGTACTCCATATTATGAACAAGATGATGATAAATTAGAATCTGCTCAGAGGAGATGTGTGAAACTTGCAACTTGTGGAGTTGTTCTTTCAACTTCAGTTGAAAAGGAAGCATATAAATTCATTTCAGGAAGTTATGCAACTCAATCATACATATTTTTCACTGAATCTCAACGCCAACTTCGTGGACACAGCAAAAAGCTTCAGGGACAGTATTCAAGAACACTCGTCAGGAAAAACTTTTTTTCGGAATGGGGGGAGGAAGACTGGAATGCTTTGCCCGAAGCAATAATTAGTGCACCCTCTGTGGTTACTTTCGAGTGGAGATTGTGGAGTAGTGACACATATCATTACCTATTGACAATGTTTCGATGATTGAAATGTTTTAATAACTTCAAACCATCTTAGACAAAACAGTCTGCTTCAGGGTCAAACTCCACTCTGAATGCAACTATTTCAGCGACTGAGCCGAATTAAAAAAACGTTTTCCCTACTCATTCAGGGGAGCGTGTGTGCAAAATTTCAAGTTTTTACTATGGACGATTATGGCTGAGAAGAGTAGAGAAGAAAGGAAAAGAAAAAGAATGATAGTACACGCAAAAGCATTGTCTCGAAAAATCAGACACTTTTTGTTGTTGTTTGACATCGAGCAACTGAGCAAATTCGTCGTGAGTTTTTGTGTATGTCAGCGTCTTAAGTGTATGACTCATCGGTTTTTGGTGAGGGAATCTTATAATGAAGGAAAACAAAGTCAACTCTGTATGGAGTTTGACAAAATTTCCATCATAGAAATAAACCCAATATTGTGTTTTCAAAAGATGTATCTCACTAATTTTTTAATATTATTTGTCCAAGAAATATTTCATACAAAACGTGAAAAGAAATAATTACACTGAATGAAAAAACATTGTCTGTAGCAATGTTATCGTTATTTATTTCTTATTAGATTAAGTATTGTCAACCATTATTATTCGTAGATTTTGAATCGTATTTTCTTTCGTCTTAATTTTTTATCCGTTGCTCTTTATCGTAACTTCACTCAGGTGTCAATCTCCGGCAGTGAATAAATAGTACAGAACAGAAATAAAAGAAAGTATAATCTGTGTCTCTTTTACCTGAAGGAAGCCTGGTTAACTGTTCCAACTGCTCTTAATGACTAATTTGCAAGAACTCCATGAGTTGGTAGAAGATCGATTCTAACCCTTGAACCAACCCTTCACTATTCCCTAATCACCCTTGGTACCATATTTGTTATTGTTTTCACACTGGTCGTATTAGTAGCAGAATATTATCTTTATTTATTACTTGATGAAATTTAGAAAAATGAAGATAAAAGAAAATACTTGTAAAATTCTAGTAAAAAATCAGCAGTAATACAGTTCGACGATGCTTCAAATAACTAAAAAATCAAGATGAAAGAAAATACTACTAAAAAAATAAGTAATAAACATTAACGGAAGTTCTACGATTATTTTCAAACTAATATCCTCATTTTTGCTTTTCATTCAACAAGTCTTAGTCGGTGCCATCTCTGGTTTTCTGTGAGTATATACATCGTACCCAATAAGCTCTTATCATGTGGGACCACCCCAGTAAAGTTCAATGCGTGAACAAACTATAAAATGCAGTTGTAAAGTGGTCTAATATTGTGCAAAAATTGACTCACGGGATTTCTTTCCAAAATAAAGCCGCTGACGAAACGGCAATAATTCAAGTAAAAATGAGCTGGTAACAGTTACGATTTATTAATCAATAAAATGAGGGGATTACAAAACAAAAAGCATGTCTTTGGAGCGTTCCTGAAGACTTGATAGAGGGTTGATGTAAACCATGAGGTAAAAGAGACAGGCTGAGGGACAGACTGAATGAGACGACAGGAGATAGTTGTCAAAACAGCAGATATTACGCAATGCTTAACGACCACTGCACGTAATTAACTACATTACTCTACCACTTTCGTACGCACACATTATTCAACGATGAACAACGTGAGTATTTGTGCTATGTACACATACGCTCACACATTTTGACTTTACAAACAATTCACTTTCGACAGTCATCGAAAGAATGACACTACAAGAGTCATTTATGAATGAATTAGACCAATTCTTTCACTCAATTTTTGTTCAACAAGAGACTTTTCATTCCTTTACTCACAAGGGAATTTTTATTCAATTTTTTATCTTCGACCTATAAACATTTCTTGGAATCTTTTGGCAGAACAATTACTCTTACTTTAACAAACATCGAATACTGTTCTTCTATAAATAAATTCGTTACAGGTCACATACAAATTCGTCCTTTCATTGATTTCACTGAACCTTGAACAAGGCAAATTTGAATTATTATTGTGGACAGATGTCCTCAGCCCTTACAATCGTTGATTATATCTGACTTTCGACTAACCAGCATATTCTCTAATTGAGGCTAATTTGAAATATAGGCTTACTCTATGGAGCCGAGCCATACATATGTATATGGAGAGATGTACTGAATCCTCAATAGAAGTGACATGAACAACGAGTCACGCCTGTTGTTATACTTATGATCCCTCATCGTCAAATATGTTTTTGGGGGTGAGTAAACACAGTGTTTCAAAAGTAATTAAATATTGTATAGAATAAAATAACACCCAAGTACAATACATTCACTTATGGAGCCGAAACATGGAACTTAACCAAGAGACAGACCCGTAAATTGAGAACCATGCAACGAGCACATGAAAGAATTATGCTGGGCCTCACATGGAGAGACCACAAAACAGCACAGTACATCCGAGTTGCCATGTTAATACAACTGTTTTGTTTTTAAATCCCCGAAATGGTTACATGGTAATCAATTGATGATCCCATTTCCATACTGCGTTGGGCTCCAGGTATTCTACATTGGTCGAGAATCTCGTCATTTCTCGTAAAATACGTAAGATAGTACATTATCCTACGAAAA
This sequence comes from Thysanoteuthis rhombus, assembly GCA_963457665.1. Classification (NCBI taxonomy): domain Eukaryota; kingdom Metazoa; phylum Mollusca; class Cephalopoda; order Oegopsida; family Thysanoteuthidae; genus Thysanoteuthis; species Thysanoteuthis major. The sequence goes on along the minus strand of OY735219.1, from coordinate 41,631,367 downwards.
TACATTACTTCACTAAACCGAATAATTACATATGAAACTTGTGCTTGCACTATGACCAGTTACCTACGTATAATAAAATTTGTCATTTGGATATTTAAAATAACTTTATATGTAAGAGAAAAAATGAAATTTTAAATTCAAACTTTCATGTTGAACAATTTAAACAACTTATAATAAATCAACGCAGGAAACAGCAAGAAACCTGTGGTGCAGGTTTCTCTTTTGATGCCCTAAACACGCGCTTATTTCGCTTAATAGTTAATCCGGCTCTGCCGACATGAGTTCAAAATCACAACCTTCAAATTAAGAGTTGACGTCTTCGACTGAATTTACTGCACGTCTGAGTAGTCACAAAATTCATTATACTTGAGGGTAAAAACCATCTAATCCAATGTCGTATCAACCATGAGGCATAAGCCTCAGGCCTCACAGATCTTTTTCCTCCCCCACTCTATCTCTCTCTCTCTATCTATCTATCAATCTATCTATATATATGTAAACATATATTGAGAAACAATGTGTAGATTTCTCGAAAGTTTGTATTTTTTTTCGACCCAACTAACTTTAGGACCAGAATTCGAAGCCAAATTCTCGGCTTATACACCGAATTTTACGGTAAGTAGTAACAATCAATTCAGTTATTTGTGCACACACACACACACACACACACACAAACACACACACACATACATACAAATGACTATATATATATAATAAACAATTAAAGAAAAAGGCGCTGCAGCAGGAATCGAACCTGTGACCGATGGGGTATCCGCTTCAACGTAGCGTTGCTCTCACCATTAACGACGGGAGATCATTTCAAATGAGAGTTTCTGTATAGTATTATGCAATTTATAACCATTCTGTCGGGTCATATACATCCATTTATTGATACATAAATGTTGCTTTGAAGAAACGAATAGACCCATAATTAACGAGATGAGAATTTGGGGTGAAAGCAGTTTTGGGGGTGGTGTTACCAGCGGCTGTTTAGCTATTGGTCGAGGGTTCGATTGCTGCAGCAGCCCCATTCTCTTTGATTGTTTATTCTATTTACGTTGTCTTGTTCGAGTGATACATTAACTCTGCAACGACAAGATATATATATATATATATATATATATATATATATATATATATATATATATATATATATATATATATATATATTGCCAAGATATAACTCGGATAGACGCTGTAGATGATTAGCTGCTGCTGTGTGACCATTTTGAATGGTTGAAAGTGGCTAAATTCTTACGGCTCATCAAATAACGTTATCTTCGATTGAAAAATACTTTAGAGCCAATACGGCAAGTAGTTAGGGTCATTAGGTAGGTCAGGGATCAGAGTTCCTACTTCCCCACTCATTATCGGTGTTTTTCGTTAACTGGAAACTAAATTTACCCAATAGCCAATTCATTTTTACGAATCTAGCCACTTTTAGCAATTCAAAAATGGCCAAATTCATAATGTTGGTTCCGCAACAGATAAAGCTTATCGCATCTGCTAAGAAGTTATCTTGCAAAATATCTACATTACGTTTTAATGCACTGATTCCAAAGTATTACTAACTTATCGACTTGGTCCTATAGTTTCAAACTACTTTGTTGGTATTCAATTCCAAGTGTTAGAATTATTAGGCCACTTACTGGAAGTTAATCCGGGGACTTTTTTTCCTTATTGGCCAAACATCGGACAATAATGGAAAAAAATCTAAAATCGAGGCTGACAAGAGCAGATTTTCCGAATACCGATTTCCTAAACTGGTGACTGTGACGAAGTTTTCAGTGAAATCTAAAATCTGGACTTTTTCCACGTTTTAAACAATCGAACAACGATATAAGAATAAAAGCAATATTTCTGTTGAAGACATCCGAACGTACGACCCAAAGAACAATTCATACTTACGAACGAATTGCCGTATAGATTTTATTTTTTTAAATCGAATTGCTGACAGTGGTTCGTATCATTATTACTGACGGTATTATAACTTTTAACCTATTTTTCTCACTCTCATGGATGTTAAAAGTGGTTGTTACGCTTGATATAAAGTCATTTCCCACAGCCTTAGGTATCAAGCACACTTGAATATATAATTTTTAATATTCATGCGTAATAGTGAGCCATTATTTTTATTCTTTTTCACTGATTTGGGTAAATTCTAGGTGAATTCAATCATTTTTATCAAATCAAACTAGGATTTATGGCAAACGAAGATGACAAATGGATGCTCCCTTTATCTATTCATCATAATTATTATTACTATTATTGTTATTATTAGTTGTATTATTTGGGTTTTTTTCTTTTGAATGGAAAAGTAAAATATACGTAATATACAGAGACAGCATTTGACTAACTGACGCTTGATATGCACAGCACGTAATGATTTCGACTAACGAACTGATCAGACTTACAAACTGACCTCGCTCCTGACATTGGGACTTTGTTTCTCGATAACTTTCAATTAATCAATTACTGTTACTGATAATTTCTACTCTTATCAATTTGGACTCATCAAACTCGAACACATGATTCTATTTTGGAACCAACGATCTAGAAATAAATTTAAGATAATGGTTTGCAGACCAACATGTTAACAGTGATTAATTTACTATAGTTGGATTTTTGAGGCATCCTCGTCTTTCTATAAAAGTCATTATTGGTTGGTGGGTCTGTCTGCCAGTCTGTCCCCATATTTTTTCCATAGATGTTTTAAGTCGGATTCACTTTTGACTGGGTAGAAGGATGACCTTTAATAAGATGCTTCTTACCTAAAAAGATCTTCCAAACGGAGTGACATGATCTGGTAATAATGGCGTTTACACTTACACTTTATAGTATACGCCTCATTGAACTTCAGCTTGTTCGAAAAAAAGGTTAGGTTCAGCGACTATTTCTGAAGACCACAGATTTCAGTTGAAATTACTTTACTACTATTTAATTAGAATGTAACAATGACCTTTGGGAATATTGCACACTGTGCCGTAACTTCTCAGTCAACGTTTTCTCAACAAAACCTGAAATTATGCGTTTCATCTGTTGGTCCCACAGTTGATATTGATATAAGGGAAACAACTCTGCAAAAAAGTAATCTCAATAGCCTCCCTTGTGAGACATTATTAGAATTTAAAATTTAAGAACTAAGTATCTCAAGAATAAAACGGTCATTTGCAACACTGAGTGAAATCAAACAAAATAAATTTCATTCAATCGTATATTTAAATTTAAATTCAACTATATCTAAATCTAATTCTTTTCATCAATTATTCTGATATATTCTTAATTGACATAATGTCTCTTTCATAATCATTTGACTTGTCTACAATGTGACTTAGAAGAAAATTCTGACAAATATTTCTTAATTAAATGGAAGAATGCAAAACTAAGAGTAATGCTCCTATATCAGAATACTACATGACTATTAATTATCCAAAACTAAAAAAAAATATTACAGCATTAGAAGAAAAGGGGATGAAAAGTATAACATTTAAAATAATCAACTGTAGTCTTAGATTTATTCATTGTACAATTGTTTTGTTTTTGTGGCTCACAGCATCTTTATAAAAGGCTGTTGAAAGAATTGTTTGGGGCTCTTGCGTAATCTATTGCTGTTGTTAATATCAATTTATTTCAAGGTTCAAACCAAGTTAAATGGCAGTTTCAAATCGTAACATCAGGTGTTATATTATCTTCACTTAATTGATTGTGTCTATACCAGAGAGAAATGAAAGATTGTATGTGCGTATATATATATATATATATATATATATATATATATATATATATATATGTGTGTGTGTGTGTGTGTGTGTGTGTATTTCCATAGTCTATGCCAATTGATACATTAACTGTGTAATGACAGGAGATCATTTCATAATAAGAGTTTACATATAATATAACACAATTCATAATTATTCTGTCAGATCATATATATTCATTTTTCACATTTAACTGTCACGTTGAAAGAAACGAATAGAATAAGAATAAGAATAAATAAGATGAGAATTAGGTGTTGTTGCAGTTATTTGGGCCATTGCATTACTGACAGCTGTTCAGCTCAATGGTAAGAGCAACGCTACATTGATCTGCTTACCATATACAAATATATATATATATATATATATCATATATATATATATCATATTTGATATTAGCAGTTAACAATATAGAAATATGAACAATTTATTTCTGCTCCAACATGCTTTGCTTACTTACAAGCATAATCAGGGAAAATGGAAAAACAGATGAACTAAGCCAACCTATATACTGAGCCCTGTAATTGGGTGGAGGTTATCATTAACCAAGTTCATCTTCACACAAGTGGAAAGGTTTGTGCAATAACAATTCTATTTTTTATATCCATTTTGACAACTACAAATATCCTTAGACAAGGTACAGCAATCTAGTCTTAACAAGGAAAGAAAAAGATATCATCCAACATTATAACATTGCAACCATTGGAAAAATTCTGTTTATCACTATCACATTCAGATAATACCTGTAGAATTAATCAGACAAAACATTGTGTTCAATGCTAACAAGGAATTCAATCATCCGAAAAAGAATATCATTGTCTGATATCCTACATTCACAAACCAAGCACACGCACACACATATATATATATATATATATATATATATATATATAAATGATTTTGGCGATTTACACAGCCATTCATCCATTATTCTACATTTTTATATTAAGTACTTAAATTGAAAAAATTGAAATGTTCTGTAATCAAGTGTCAAAATGCTGAAATGGTGTTAGATGAAGGCATGGCTGCAGAATTTTTGCCAAATGTGCAAAACGGCATCAGTAAACTTTTGCATATTTGTCAAGTATGCATGAAAATATTTTTCAATTTTTTTGGTTTTTACAATTTTTAATAATGGAGTAATTTGACATTTTCTAGAGTAGTTTTATCAAATCAATATGACGCTGAGTCTCATTTGAGAAACCTACTTATATTGACTCAATAGCAATTATTTTCACCGTGGAATTGAATCTGCTCAGGAATTATCACATTTTCTCACCAAAACCAAAAGATCACCAAGATGAAAATGCCAAATTTGTCTTCAGGTTTGATGCCAAATTCATTGTTAAGTTTACACCTAAAATAAATTTTTTTTTAAAAATTAGAATATTATTTTATCAAAAAACATCTAAATAGCAATTTCTGACATTTAGATGCAACGCAAAACATCTCAACAGAGGATTTCAATCATCTCCCTTTCTATCATTTGCCTTTTTGATACTGAATTGACACCATTATGGTCCTGTTGTGGTATGAGGGCTCAGTTCCTTGCCCCTAATAATCTTAGTTTTAATGATACCACTCGATCAAAATTCTAACTTAATGCAATAAGAATGCATAACTTCAAAGCAATTCTTATCGTTGGTCAGTATGAAGGATCACCTACAATGATTGAAAAATCTATCAATCAAAAACATACGATCCAGAGACAAATAAATTAATTTTGATATTCCAAAACATATTACTGTATGATTAACTTGAACAGGAAGTGATGACGAACTTCTTAGGCCTGGCAGGTTCAAATATTAATGTTTTGAATAATCCTGTTATCAGTGTTACTTACAGGTGTGCATGTATTTTAGTTTAAGGTAAATGCTTATAGGTACGAGGCCAATTTTCTGAGATATATTTTTTGTTAAAACTAGGAGTTTAATAAAAAGAAAAAAAAAATTAAAAATATCTCGAAATTTCAAAATAAACTTATAAAGCTTGGATGATAAAATCAAATCAAAAAGTTGATCTCATCCAAAAGTCTATAATGTGTCACCTAAAAACCTTGCGGCATGTCACAGCTGACATGCATCATATATTCGCAATATAACCAGATGAAACCAACAAAACAAAACAAAACATACTAAATAAAATTTATAATGATAATGAACAGAATGATTTTTTTTCTGTTCCTCAACCATAGCAATGGACTCTTCCACAATTTTGTTGATAAAAAGATATTTTCTACCGGCCACTAAAATCAATGGACTCTTCCATTGAAATTCTTCTGTAGAAATTACGATATATATCTGTGAATTTTATTAACAGGGATTAACTAGTATCATGATATCTGGTAAAAATAATTCACCAATTCATAACAAATCATTACGTCATTTGGAAAATTATGGCTTCTTTGTTAATGGTTTTCATTGAGTTCATGCGGGACCCACTTATATCCAAGCTTTTCCATTTTAATAATTTGCCTTGGATGGTCCGATATTTTCATACTGATGATACCCAGTATCTGCGACATTTTGTTCGACCAACATCTTCAGTCTAGATTGTCTATCGATAATTCAGAAAATAAATGGTGGATTTAAGTGAAAAGAGAAAATTTCAATCATCAAAACAATACATGTTGTAGGAAGTGTCTATAAGTTGGTATCAAGGATAAGCCATAATTTTCCAAACGATTTAATACTTTCAGATTTGAATTCCAACTATATAGTAATTTATGAAAACAAAGTAATATACAATCTGGTCCATTATTGAATTTCGGACAGTGTGAAAATAAAACTCGAATAAAAAAAGCCGAACCTCCCAACAGTCAGTCAAATATCTGTGGAATCTGTGGTACACTAACAGTAATAAATTCATGATTACTTAATAAGATTTAAAGCTGGAATATCATAATGTGAAGAAATAATTACTTCTTTAAATCCAATCAGAAAAAAAGTTGATTCAGCTTCCCCAAAAGAGAAAAAAAGAATGCTCTAAAATTACAAATCAGCTCTGTTTCATTCTAGAACAAGGATTGGCATTCTATGGCCCTCAGCCTCATTTCATCCGGACCTGCTGACTCTATTGAATGTGATGTTGTATACCTGAATCCTTTTTCCTTATCTATAGTTAACGAACAATAAAATTCAGAATCAAAAGTTAGAACAAAAGACTCATTTCTGCAGTGGCCACAAATAAATCTTTGCTGTATAGCCAAAATGTTTCAACAAAATGCAATTTTATTTACCTTGGCCTGCAAGGCATGAAAAGATTTTTAATCTGACCCGCCTTCAAATAAGTTTGCTGGACTCTAAGGTAATGGCTAAGGCTAACTTGAATACTGACAATCTATTTACAATACTTAGAGGAAAATTGATCCAGTTATTTATACATTATGATTATTTTTTGTTTCTTATTCACTTATCTTCCATTCAAAAACCCTAATAATCATATCAAATATGCTATGTTTGATATCTAGTTTAATCAACATTGCTTTTTATTTTCAGGTCTATTTCAAACATCGCCATAAGCTAACTTTGATGAATGATTCAGTAATTAATTCTACTGCAGGTAACCTATTTAGCAGAAGTAGGACAAAATAGAAATTATGTTTTTCATATTGTATGAAGTTCCATTGCAGAAAACAATTGCCATGCCATACATTTCGGTGGATAAGATGACACTCGCAGCATCAGAAAAAAAAACCCTCCAAAATTGGGGTCATTTTATAAGTGAGTGACAAAACAGTGGATTGAAACCATGAAATTCAGACTGAAATTGGGGTCTTGTCTCATCTAAAGGTTGCTGTATCCACTGAAATATACTGTACTTTTTATGGACAGTGTTGTATCAAATATTTCATAAACAGCGTAAAAAAAAAAATTTTGAAAAAAAAAATGTTTGGTTAAAAGAAAAAGAAAAAAAACATAAGTAACAAAACAGAATTTTTAGACCATTAAAAAAAACCAGATGAATCCAATTTGTTAGTTTGTTTGGACAAGGTATTTTTATTTTCACCTGTGCTGTATGACATAATGAGGATATGGCAAACCCAAGAAGAAAGGAAGGAAGAAGAGGACATGTTTTTAAGGGTCACCAGTCCAACAGGTAACACTCAGTTACAAGTTACACAAAATACTTCCACAACTAGGGATCTAATGTCTCCATCACATATGGCAGCCACAAGCAGACACACAGCTCTCTCTTGGTACTTAACGATTTTTTTTTTTAAATTTTCATTGCAGGAATTTGTCTCTTCACTGATATGTACAGTCAGCAGAATATGCATATCAATTATTAAAAAAATTAATCTTGAACATATCTGTACATCAGAATCAATAAAATACAATTAGTTATAATTCCATTTCCATAGACATGTAAATATAAGTATTTGTGTGTATGTTTATGCGTCCATGTGTGTGTGCGCGCACATATAAATACATGTAATGCTACTTGAGACAAAAAGTTGCATGTATCTGATGAAAATGAACAAGAAAAAAACTTTCAGCTTTTCCTTTTTTCCGCATGTGAAAATGTATTTTACACCTGGAGACGAACACATGCACGCATCTCGTTTAGAAGACTCATTAAAACCCAAATAAGAGATCAACCATTTTTTCCCTATTTTTCTCACGAGATAATTTTTCTAACATGATTGGAACAAATTCTCATTTAATAGATCAACTTTATTTGGATAAATATTTTTGCCTACAGGCACATATCTTCAACACAAATTCACTAATATACTAGCAGCTGCATAGATATGCACATACACACACACACACACATTTTGCAGATATATGTTTGGTTGTATTTGGATAAGATCTACAATAACTAGATGGCTAAATCCACTAAAGTGTTCAGCAGCTATTACATGTGGTCAGAGGTAAGGGAATATGGACGGCGCCAGGAAACTGGGGGGGATGGGTGGGAAACGGTGGCGCCAAGTAGTTCACAGAGAGGACAAGATGCATACTTTGTTGCCGACAGTAGGACAAGAACTCTGCTGGCATGCCACAATACTCACAGTAAAATTTAATTAGAATTGATTTTTAAATGAAGTAGCCAACACTGCCACTACTTTGGAATGATGGCCAATAAAAATTAGAAAATGTAGAATAATAATAATTAAAATAATGTCCACCCATGGCTTTCCTATAAAAAAAGAAGAAGAGGTTTAGTTTACTATGTTTTGGGGGAGGTTTTTTTTTATGGTAGAAAAGTTTGATCCTGCAATTAAAAGTATAGAGACACGAATGGGGCACAACAATGAGAACTTATTTAAAGATTATATAGAGCTGATATTCGAAAGGAAATTAGAACAAACAAACAACATGAAGAACTGATTATGCATTGTTTTTGTTGCTGAACTTAAATTGAAAATCAACTGAGAAGTGTAGATGATGATTGGCTAAGTAATAAGCAAAGTGAATACGTATAGAAAGTGTTTTCATTTCCACTTGATAAAATATGCTATACACAAAAAGGAAAGAGATTTTGTTTTTGGTTTTTCAAGTGTGCATTCAAATATAGTGCACAGATTCATAACAAGAAATAACATTTTTACAATTTCCATTTAAACATTTTCTAAGTGTCTACTGATAAGTTTTTCAACAAGAAATAGAATTTACTTTCAATATCACCAAAGAACAATTTTTTTTTTGTAAAACTGCACTTCTATGTACTTGCGTAGAGCAGATTGTGTTCAACATTGATGACAAAGAATAATTGTAACCCCCTAATTTTGCTCTTCAGTGTTACGAGAAAATACATCAAATACTTGGATGTCAACAGAAACAGAACAAAAGATGTTGAAAGTGACTAGAATTGTTCAATTAATAGAAGGCCCGCATGATACTGAATTAAATTCAATATCCAGCAGAGAAAACACCAGCTAAAAATCACCATTAGACAATTTACTTGACAGCATCATCACCATTCAACTGATAGCACCATATATAAGGGAAGAAAGACATTACAATAGAACAGCATTCAGAAGAAATCTCATGAAACAAACTAAATTTCATTCCATGAAAATATCTAATCTCAAAAGGATAGTTAATGATTGCACTCCTTCTTAATGATAGACTTTACAAGTACATAGAAAGACAGCCCCACTGATGATGAGAATAATGAAGAGATGAAAATCTCAAAGAATCATATCTCTGAGTAAGACCTGCTTGAACAGTAAACATTGAATTTTCCTTTCCAACACAATGAAAAGAGTGAGTACAACTCAAAAAATGAAAGACCTGATTTTTTCAAACATCATTAAGGACAAAAACAGAATTTGCTTGTAGTGTTTCTTCGTACCTGATGATAGAACTAAATTAGCTTCATAAGACAGTATCAGAAGAAGCTTTTTATCATATGTTATATTCACTTACTACATAAAAATTAAGGAGAGAAAAATTCTTCTGATGGCAGAACTAAATCAGCTTCATAAAATATCAGGAGCTTTTTATCAAATATTAAATCCACCTATCACAAAAAAATTGATACAAGAAAGAGTTCTTTATCAAATATTATATCCATTTATCACACTAAACTTAAAAGGGAAAGATTGATTGAAATTTTCACCCTGAACTAAAAATAAATCAGGATAATTATCATGAATGTATTTAAAAAGCTTCTTTTTTATTAATGAAACTATGATTTGTACAGAAAACAGTAAAGAAATCATGAGACCCAAAAGAATATAAGGACTGAATTTCATTTATTAATGACAACTTGGAAGTAAAATATTTTCTTATATCTAAGAAAATGAGGGAATAGTTGTTTTAAGGTGTTCAAATAAGTTCCGTCTTTGATTTGAATTCAACAGAAAAGGGAGAGCTGAATGTAGGTAAATGTTGAATACTGTAGACATTTATACCCTAAGATAATGGTTTTGAAAATGGGATCCTTGAACTTCTGGGGGTCCAATAAATAATTCTTGGGGTTCACAGCAGTGTTGCCACTAAACCTGACATTGCAAATCATGTGGAATAAAAACAACATTATCCACAGCACTGCAATCAATTATTCCACACACACATCTACCATATTTTAGAATTCAAATAAATGTAATCCATTATAATTAGGATTTCAAAAAGTAAAAAATCGTGTATTATTGTAGTTCATTAATTACAGTATAAAAACTAAATGGAAAAATAAGGGTCTTTCATTATAGAAGGAGTCCTTGTGTTTTCAAAGGTTCAAAACCATTGCCCTATGATATTGCAAATTTATTTTACATTAATGCTGTAAATAGCAAGTATGGATTGTAGAAAGCTTGTGCCATACCTAGTTGCCCACCAACCATTTTTAATCAACATTTTCCATATACCTAGATGATTACATTTCACAAAAAATGAATCTACTTTAATCTCTAATTCAAATATATAATTTGTATCTTATATAACTTGGATCTCTTTCACTCTCTCTGTATATAGATGTATGTGTGTGTATATATATATATATATATATATATATATATATATATATATATATATATATATATATATAATTTCATACACATACTGCTGCAAAGAACAATAACTGTGCCACCAACAAAGCCTTCACTGGATGATGACTCTGGGGCAGGCATGGTTTCCAGGCCAAAGCATCATTATGAATTTGGCTCAATATCAAAACCAACTCCAAATCCCAACCAGAAAAATAATACGTATCTTTTCTGATTTATGACTTCTTGATTAGAGCACAATGGCAATTAAATATAATTATTTCAACTTCAAGAGGAATCATTCAAAAAAAAAAAAAAAAAAAAAAAGCATCTCCTAGTCTGTGGTAAAAGATAAATAACATGAGGCTTATTGTCAAAGACATATAATTTGTATATCGATACTAGGAAGAGTAATTGATTGCAAAATGTAAACTTAGACAGTTCATCATCATAAAATGGACAAAACTGTTTATCAATATAATTGCATAAAAGATTCTATGGTAAGTACATTCAAGATTATAGTAAATAGGTTCACTTAAAGGATTAGTTAGCTTTAGATTTTTAACTCAATTTCTATGAACTTGGAATGTGAAAAAGAAAAACACTCCTAAAATAAAAATGGCTGCTGAGACAGACAATATTTAAACAGTATAAAAACAGATCCACTCCTTTAGTCTGCCAAACAGGATTAGGGTGAGGTTTCAAGAATGACAACTCTTCCCAGAAGATAAACAAATTCGTATAACTCCATAAATTGCACTATTCAAATGAAGAAAGCCATTTTCATATTATCTGTAATGAAGATGATGACGATAAATTGTAGTATTTCAAATTTTCGATCATCAATAATGGTCTGTACTGGTCAGTAAAAAATAGCTATTCCTAACAAAAAGAAACCTAGAACAAAGGCAAAGATATAGGAATAGAGGCAATTTGTAAATAGGCTTTGGTCGACAGATAAATACCAAGTTCAAGAAATAATGTTTGGATTTGATGTGTGGTTAGGCATAATCTCTTAACACAAATATTGGCAAAAATAATAGGGAGCATATTAAAAGTTCACTTTTGACAAGTGAGGAAGCTTAAGAACATGATGACATGTCTAGTAACTTTTCAGATAAAGTGAAGCTGAAAAAATTATCAACGAATAAAATAATTTTCAAGGAAAAACTAAAACCAAAAAAGACTTATAAGAAATGTTCAAGTCATGAAAGGCTCAAAATTTCAAAGAATCATTAATGTCCACAACTTATTCACAACCTATAATATATATTTATACATATACATGTAGTTTGTTATTGTGTTTTGATATGCAATCGCATTGGAACAATAGGTGAAGATGTAGTGCAACTTGTATAATAAAACTATTAATCATATATTTAAATCTACAATGAATTTATTGTCCTACTATAGCGTTGACCAGTTGTTTCACCATTACAAAAAAAAAAATGAATCTTCAATCCAATGCCAAGTTGAATAATCTATGTCAAGTGAAACAGAACTTGCCCTTGCTGTAATGGGACAAAAAACTCACAGTATATTCAATTTATTTGCTCTACTTCATAGTATTGAGCAATTCATACACATATATTTTTTCAATTTTATTATATATATATATATATATATATATATATATATATATATATGTGTGTGTGTTTATGTAGTGGCAGACTCAGCAATTCTTGGGGGGGGGTCTAAACCCTCTCGCCTCTCAGTGGGGGACCTCTTTAGATCTACTGTTCCTACCCCCATGTTGCAGGCCCCTTGGAGAAACCCACAAACTGGGGATCTGTGGGCTCCTTAAGTAGACGGACATATCAATAGCAACAACTACATATCCTCAAATTATATTGTTAAGGTTGATTTCAGAGTCTTTTTTTCAATAATTTCTTTTGGTTCTTCTTTTTATATTATGACCAAATAATCAGCATCCAAATCAAGATTCTAGTACCCCAACCCGTTACAGGCAAAGCATAATGGGGGGGGGCCTAAATCCACTACTGATACTCTCATGCATAAACAAGAAAAAACTGACAAAGAAGTTGAATCGGTATTCCTTGTCTGTCATACAAACATATATATATACACACACACATACTGATGAGCCAAAATTTCATGACTGGTGACATGTTGTAAAAATGACAGCTACTGTCTCATTACAACTGCCCATGTCAGGGTCAGGGGTATATAAGCGGATAAACCAGTCTTGAGTACTTGATCTTGATGCTTAGAATGTCACAGTTATTGGCAAGAAGAGAGATTTAACTGACTTTGATAAAGACCATATTATTACAGTTAAAACACAAGACCAGAGTATTTTTGAAATGGCATGGCTTATGTGATGCTCACATTCAGTTGTTTTGAGTACCTATTGGCAGAGGTCCTAAGAAGGATAATCACCAACTGCTAATGAGCATACAAGCATCGGAACTTGACTTTGTATCAATGGAAGAAAGTCAACTGGTACGATGAGTCTCACTTCCCCTGAATAAGGTGGATGGCAGGGTACATATGCATCTCTTTAGTGGAAAAACAACTGGTGGTGGCAGTGTGATGGTTTAGGCAAAACTGGGTCCAGTCATTCATGTGGAAGGTAGTTGGTCATATACCACCCACCTTAACATCATTGAAGACCAGGTACACCCTTTTATGACAACATGTCTTCAACAATGGCAACTTTCTGGAGGAAAATGCACTCTGCCACACAGCAAGAGTTGTACAGGAATACTTTCAAGAAGTCCTTGCCATCAGAGTCCTCAGATCTCATTGAGTACTTATGGGATGTATTGAACCAATGTTTGCTCAGCAGAATCTCGACTACATAACTTGCAGAGAACCCACTATCCACATCCTGCCACCAGACCCAAGAGGAAACCTATAGAAGTCAGAATTTTCGCCTGATCAGGTAAAAGCAGTTTGACAGGCACATAAAAGACAAACACCTGATAAGGAAGACGGCCCTTTTTTGGCTCATCAATATATACATATATATATATATATATATATATATATATATATATATATATATATATACGACATATACATACACTAGGGTGTTCAGAAAGTAAATACATATTTTCAAAAAAGAGATTAAAAAAAAAAAAAAAATGCCATCGACGTTCAATTAAATACTACTCATCAATAATGTAATCACCATCATTATCAATGACAGAGGCCTAAATTTTCGAATCTGCGTTTTTTGAATTACACTTTGAACAACACACTGCCAGATGATTTGGGCTAATGATTTATAGCAGTGAAATATATAATTACTTTCTGAACAAAAACAAACACACACATATATATATATATATATATATATATATATATATATATATACAAACACACACAAATATACATGTTGATGCATTACGCAGCCTAAAGAAAGATGAAAAAGGATAAAAATCATCATCAAACAAAATGAAAATGTGTTCCTCTCTTGATTCCCATATTTTTACGCCTATAAAATAGATTACCAAATTTCTTTTTAGCCAAACTGCATTCATTAAATCTTATAAATTTTTCAACAGAACGATTACTAACCTCTAAGATTAATAAAAAACCAAAAGGTTATCTTTCAAGAAAGAGACTGAATTACAGTTGCAGTTGTTTTGGTTTAATTTTTATCTTTTAAAACTCTAAGATATAAAAATGAAAAAATGTGTAAATTGAAAAATCAATATTGTAATGCTCTAACAGATATTTTCATAAAGAACCCTTTATGGTTTCTGGGAACTTTGAATCTATAACATGTTATTTCTTTAGTTTTTCCATCAGCTGAATTTCAACAGAATTTAACAAGATATTTTCTATTTATCTCATAACTGCTTAATACCACTTCTTGTTGACAGTGGAAATTCACCAGAAGCTGAGACAAAGGTAATTCTGATCAGTAGTTATTGATTTAAGAGTTAAAAAATATTCACTTTAGCTGCAGTTAAAATATTTTAGGCCCCCAGAAAACTTGCACCTTGGTCATCAGTTAATTTAAGAGACTATAATTGCTGTTGTCAACACTAAATTTTTTAAAAAATAAAATAATTCACCAGAGAATAAGTATTAATAAGTAACTAAAATAAGCATGAACAGAGGTAGAAATGGCCTTGAGAAAATTTTGCAGAGAAAGATAAAAGATGAAATGAAAACAAGAAAAACAAAAAATGTCCTTTGTTTCTTGTTAAATATAAAGCACTGACGGCACAGAGAAAGCAATATAATGATTAAAGAAACATTATGTAAGGGACATAAAAGTTGCCTACACAGATGAACAACTGAATGCAATTAAATTGATTGTTGCCAACAATATCAAAGAATTGAAGTTAAGGCATAAGTCTGCTTGGAAAAACAATCAATTATCACCGAGGACTAAAAGACACATACTACAAGACAAAACCATATTACCAAAATAAAAATATCAAAATGGAAAAAAATAGGGAAAGAATAAAGAAAAAAGAACAGAGTCACAGAAAAGAGTGTACTAAATCTCAGCAATTACATTTAATGATCTAAGTAGTAATGTGAACATTTTTACATTTTTTGCGATCTTTCCTTTAGTATATAAGTAGAATTTTCAAAATTAGGTTTCCAAAAACCTACTCGCGATAGAAAATGTCGTTTTGTGATAATCATCATCATTACCAGCTTAATTCTAATAGATATTATAAGCTATTTCACCTTATCAAATTTAAAATACTGCACCTGACTACTTCTGGAGTTGCACTTTTTAAGCAATTATTTAATGCTATATGTACTCTGAAATATCTATATAAAACAGTAAAAAATAAATTTTTCATTACTGGGCTTCCATAATACATACCATAACAAGACCATATTTGATGGCATTCAAAAACCGGCCTCATTTCAGAAGAAAATATTTTCAAAGTAACGTATTCCCCTGAATTCCTCTCATTTATTTTTACCCAGTTTTTAACTCCCCAAGTTCTAGTCAAGATGAGGTTGGAAGGTTACATTTAGCTTTTGAAACATTTTTGGGGAAGAAAAAGGGGGTCTTATGCCTTCATATATGGTAATTCTGCTCAGTGTTTGTTTGTAATGTAAAGTATTTCATTGATTTCTAACATTACTGAATTCAAGTTAGGTATACAAGGCCCATCAAGAAAGCAACAAGACCGATTGTCTAAAAATATTCATTATCAACCTAATTACAAATCAACTTCATCTCTTTCAAAACAGTTTCCTTGGGAAGCCACACCCCAATGGAGACATCTTTCCCACCCCTGGAAAGAGTGTTGGATGTCTTCAACTGACACTGCCTTCTGTTAGTTCGTCATGTGGGATGTTTGCAACAGTTCAGGAAATAGACAAAGACACAGATCAGGGGAGTAAGGAGCCTCAAAGAGAGGCAGTCAACCAAATTTACTACCCTGAGGTCCTTGGATGACACAGAAAAAGGATCATTTGTGTCCGGCCTGAGATCACAGACTCTTGGATGCTTCATCACAATAACGTCCCTTATCACACTGCACTCTCTGTGAAGGTTTTTTGGACTAAAAGAGTACTCCTATCGTACCACAACCCCCTTATTCCACTGACCTTGTGACAATTTCCTGTTTCCCAAAATCAAAACCCAACTCAGTGGTTGCCATTTGAGAACAGTTGAGTACATCTAACAGGTTGTGACAAACCAATTGAAGGCAGTGTCAGTTGAAGACTTCCAGCATTGTTTCTGGGAACAGGAACATCCCGATCGATGTGTGGTTCCTAAAGGAAACTATTTTGAGGGAGATAGAGTTGATATGTAATCAAGCTGATAATAAAGATTTTTACACAGTCTCATTACTATCTAGACAGGCTAAGATTTTTTATACCTAAAATTCAAAAACGGAGTAATCTGCAAATCCCACAAGCATTTATGCTTTCCTCTCAAGGAAATTTGTGAAAACCCATCAAATATTCAGTTTTTCTGCCACATCTTTAATCTTTTATTTTGCCAGTTTTAAATCAGCAGTGCCCTTTTGTGTGTGAAACTAAAATTCTTTTGGATAGCCAAGTATATATACGTATATACACATATATATATATATTTACCCCTTCCCTATATTTAACATGAACTCATGCACATAATGATGGAAACCAATCTGTCCCTTAAATACAACTAGAGCTTCATCAATTGACATATTTTGATAAGAGTTTTAAAGAGTTATTTACAGCTTGACAATATATCAATAAAAAAAGTTTGGAAATGATCAAACCACGAAGCTCCCAGTTCCACTGAATATAAATTCTGTTCCCAGCATAATTCTGATTGCAAATTCCATTGATGCTTTGAGAAGGATGTAAGCTCTATGACTATCACAATGCACCTTGCATAACATGTTAAAGGTAATTTTCAGACATGCATTCAAGTAATGTAAGCATTTAAGATACTATGGAAGCAGATTTGAGTCAGTAAATTCATTTTTTAGTGTCTTATCACAGAGATGAACCAAGAAGCTAGTCAGGTACAATAAGTTACCTAAAATATCCATAGAGACAAAATTTTATCTAAAACAGGAAATATATACATGGTCTGTAAGTACCGATTCACAAAAAATGGATTTATTACACTAACTTTCCACCATTTAAAAACTGGATGAGAAGATTCGAACTTGCACGATTCTATCATCTTCATGATGGAAAATAATCAGTTTCTTACATTCGGTTTTAAAATGAATTAGATTTTTACTTTTACATGTTAAAAAAGCAAGACATCATACAACTTAATTGCAGGATCAGAATTTTGCCAGAAAAAGTGGATTGTTGAATGGATGAATGAATAAATTTATATCAAACTGAACGGGCATTTTTTTGTGGTGTCTCTTGTTTTTCAATTTAATATTTCTTTTTTTTCTATTTCTATCTTAAACAATCAGCAAGCATGCTGGGAATGATGTTCTGCAGGGGCCTGATGGGAAACACCAAAACCAACATGTTGTTGATGTGGGTGATGTGTGTGTTGAGTATGCAGGCTAGCTTGTTGCTGTTGTTGTTGTTGTTGTTGTTGTTGTTGTTGATGGGATTGTGGTTGTTGTTGTTGTTGTTGTTGTTGTTGTGGATGGGATTGCTGCTGCTGCTGCTGCTGTTGATGATGGTGTTGCTGGTGATGATGATGGTGGTGGTGGTGGTGATGGTGATGGTGATGCGTGTGAGGATGTTGGGGCTGCTGAGCAGAAGTAGTCACTGGTGTCATTTCGGCTATGGTTGGCAGAGGAGTTGTCGACTGCTGATGGCAGTAAGAAGCGACTGTCATGGCGGTGCTACTTGTCGTTGAGGGCGATGCGGCATCATTGGATGTAGCTTGTTCTTGTTCCTCTTCATCATCATCATCGTCGTCGTCTTCATCATCATCGTCGTCATCTTCTTCATCGTTATTATTCTCCTCCTCTTCGTCATCATTGTCATCCTCGTCGTCATCATCATCATCATCTTCATCATCATTGTTGTTATCGTTGTTGAGAGATGGGACATTGTTTGCCGCATCTTCAGCAGCAACAGCAGCAGCGTGCGTGCGCACATGTCGGTGCAGTCCGTACTGATGTGCAAACCCCTTACCGCAGGTGACACAAACATATGGCTTGATGTCCGAGTGAATTGTGATGTGGTATTCATAAGATGACTTTTGGCAGAACATTTTTCCACATTGATTACACTTGTAAAGATTTTCTCCTGTATGAATGCGGACATGCCGCTGCAATGATCTGCGATGACTGAATGTCTTGCCACAGTGGACGCAGGTGCACGATACTTTGAGATTTGCCTGCAGCGCGTTGTTGGCTCCAGCGGGAGTGCTTTTTGCATGGACGTTGGCAATATGGTCACGTAGGAGAGGAGCTTGTGTGAAGATCTTGGAACAGTGATTACACTTGAAGGTCTGAATTAACCCTGGGCTCTCTTGTACTTTTTGTGGTGTGGGCTCTTCTTCCATGGACTTCTCTTTTGGTGCATTTTCGTCAGCAGTGTGAACAGAGTTCATATGGCGTTGAAGAGCTATTTCTTCTTGGAAACTATCTGTACAATAGGTGCAGTGCCATAACTCCTGCGGTTGTTCTGAATCACCAGCAGAATGAGTAGTGGCAACGTGGTTCTTGAGGGACGAAAGTTCGCAGAATGCCTTTTCACAATGGGGACACTGATGTGGCCGGACTCCCGTGTGGATTCGTAGATGCCGCTTAAGACCAGAATGTTGGGAGAATTTTTTGCCACAATGCACGCACAGATATGGCTTCTCCCCAGTGTGGGTTCGCTCGTGCTGTTGCAATCCTACCTGACGGAAAAAACCCTTGCCACACTGAGTGCATTTGAAAGGGCGTTCGCCTGAATGCAGCGTAGAGTGTCTTTTCAGCGTGGCTTCAGTGGGGAAAGTTTTATTGCACTCACTACACTTAAATGCGCCTTTCTTTGCTGTAGCCGAACGAGCAGCGCTAGCGGACTTCTTAGGTTTGTTTCCAGCCTCGTTATCACCTGCTTCCTCTTCATCCGCAACTCCATTGCCAGTAGACGTTCTATCTTGGATATTTTTCGATGGGTTGTGACTAGTGATATGGTACTTGAGGGAGGACTGGTTGTGGAATGCTTTACCACACTCTGCACAGGCGTAGGGCTTTTCATCAGTGTGGATACGCATGTGTCGACGTAGAGAGGTTCGCTCCGAGAATGACCTGTTGCATTCAATACACACAAAAGGTTTTTCACCAGTGTGGGTGCGCAAATGTGATTTGAGATGAGAGGCATGAATAAATGACTTTTGGCATTGGACACACTTATATGGTTTGTCCCCTGTATGCTTTGCAAGGTGATTCTTGAGCGAGGTTTGGTTATAAAAAGCCTCCGAACAGTAGACACACACGTAAGGACGTTCTCCACTGTGCAAGCGCAGGTGGCGCTTCAATGACGACTGCTCTGAGAAAGCACGTGGACACTTGTGGCAACGGTGCGGTTTCTCTCCAGTGTGCGTTCGCAAGTGGGACTTGAGATGCGACGTGGTAGCAAAGCACTTTTCACAGTGCAAGCACTTGTATGGGCGGTCGACATTGCTGCGGCGCAGGTGTGAGAACAGCTGGTATTTGGTTTTGTAGGGCTGGTTGCTCTCTTCAGGCTCATCGAATGACCACTCATAAATGCTTTCTCTCTCTTTCAAGCTGAGCCCAGAGCTGCCCCCACTTTTGTCTGTGGTTCCAGCACTACCACCAGCCCCTCCACTGCCTCCACCTTCACTATTTCCTTTTCCATCCCCGTTATCGCCATCACCTCCGCTGGTAGTACTGTTGGTGGGTTCTTCATTCAAATCGTCAAGTTCTTCTTCATCTTGCTGCTGCTGCTGCTGCTGCTGGCCATCTTGTGGAGATCCATGAGAGTTGATTGCTGGTGTCTGCTGCTGCTGCTGCTGTTGTTGTTGTTGTTGTTGTTGTGGTTGATGCCAGAGGCTATTATTGCCAGAGGCTTTGTATTGTGATGTTGCCGAGTACATCCTGAGGTAACTGTTACCCCTTGGGGGTGCAGCTCCGTCAGGCTTGACAACTGGACCACTGCCATTGGAGACTGAATTATTCAACTTGCTTGCAACAGGTAAACTGTTGTTCTTCTCACTGGTTACAGAAAACCTGCTACTGGCATCTTTATTGGTTGCATTAGTATCTATGTTTTGCACAGGTGATTGCAGTTTGCCTATCGGAGGCAGTGGACAGCGAGCATAATTATTATTTGCATTTTGTTGCAGGTCATTGTCATATTTTCCATGGTCCATCACTGGAGCGATAAATGCTAACTCCAGCTGTAAATAAGATCACCAGATGCAAGTCAACTTACTCACATTGATTGGTAATATTTTCAAACTGGCATTACCACATTGACTGAAATGAGAAAGAAGAAAAAAATTTTGTTATCAATAAATGAAGACAACAGAATACAATCATTACAACATTTTAGTAATTTTGCTACATATTTCATTCTAAATTTTGAAATATTTATGCATAAGATATATTCCTACATAACATCTTTTAGATTTACCAGCTAAAATAATACACTGTTGACCTGTTATAATGCAAAAGTGGGAGGGTCCATAATTTTCAACCACATTATAAGTTAGTCCACGTGGTAACAAATTTCTATTTTTACCAACCTAAAAAACAAAACAAAAAGCATCTATTCACCTATTAAAATACAAGCACAACAATAAATGAAATATCATTTTTTGTAAAAAAATCCTATGGTAATGTTCACTGCAAGTCCAGACCTCCCACTAACTTCTTCAAGACTGACCCTCGTAATTCATGCAGAGATGAAGAGCAAACTGTGGGGTAGTGTGACTCTATCATGACAGTAAGACAGAAACAAAAGTTTTAAAAAATTTAAATTGTGACAAAACTCAAGTATAAATGCGGTGAGCATTTAGAGAAGGATTTTGACAATACATAAGTGATCTTTCTAGTGACAGATAAATGGGGAAAAGGACAATGAGGAATTTTGTTTATTAACGACTCAAATGTTTTTGTCTAATTCATTTCTTCTTTACAGTTGGTGTAACCTGATTCTGTGAGGGTATTTCTATTTTAGTATTTAGCTATTATTTTGAGAGCCAAATTTAACGGTCCATGTTCGAACTGCATTGTAAGCGATCCCACAGTATAATGTGTCCACAGCATATATGCAAATTTTTTTAGATCTATTTATCTATATATCTGCGCTCACACTCCCCTCAACAAGTAGGAAAAATGTTTTTGTTTTTTTTTTTAAATCCCCCTCCAAAATAAGTTTTTAGTGGAGGGGTTCAATTTACAAAGTAAGTTCATGCTAAATTGATCCCTTGATTTGTGTCCAGCAGCATTCATGCTTATTTTTTTTTTTTAAATCATTAATTTATGGTTCGAACCATACTGGTAGTATTTTCTTCAAGCCCAATTTTATCACCCTCATTACTGTTCAATTTACAAGGTAAAAAAAAAAAGCATATATCAGTGGGTGTGATTCATAATTTCCTACTGATGCAAGAAATCTTAAATAAAAATCAACAAAATAGTCTATACAATAATCATCATTCTCATCAAGTAGATAATCAAAAAAAAATCTGGAAATTGAAGCCAGTTCTCTGATATAATTTCAGTCATTATACAAAGTTTGTTTTTTTATGAAAAATAGTTTAAAATCCTAATTCTTTTCATCACTTTACTGAAAATTACATAGAACTAGCTTACAGCATTGTCAAAGAAGGATATCATGTTGAAAAATAAATATTAACAGAGTGAAACAAATGCTTTTCCATCATTAGGCTACAGACTTACTGATATATATATATATATATATATATGCACAAATAAATTCAGGAAGACATTTATTAGTTTTCAGATGGATAGTAAAATTTGTCCAATCATGATAGTTCTATATTTAGGACATGTCTTCTTAAGAAAGTTTTTAAAATAAAATAGATATTAAACAATGATGCCTCCACCATCCTTGCATCCATATTTCAAAGAGATTCTAAACAAAGTAGTAGTAGTAGTAGTAGTAGCATTACTAGTTGTGGTGGCAGTGGTAGTAATAGCAGCATTACTAATTGTGGTAGGAGGTGGAGGAAGAAGATGAGGACGTTCACCCAAAGGTCTGGATCAGGTTTCATAATCTAACATGATATGGCTGAGTAAATTGATATTTAACATTACTAGTTGCAACAGCAGTAGCATGAGGAGGAGGAAGAGGAAGATAAGGATGGTTCATCTGAAGGTCTAGACTGTTTCATATCAATCCAACATGATACTGCTAAGAAAATTGATATCTAACATAATTAGAACTGACCAACCAGAAAGTGTCTTATAGAGATGCATAGACACATCTAAAAATAATACTATATGGTATAATGAGGATTAGGAAGAAAATAACAAGATAATTTATGTTTTGACACAAACAAGGCACTGAAGCTTATTCTTAGATAAACTCAAAGCAGAAGAGTGAGAAGAAAATGATTAAAAAAAAGAACACTAATGAAGAGTATAAAATAATCTTTGTGGTTAAATTTTGTTGTTCTAAAATTTCAGAACAAGTTAGTGTGGAATGCAGATTTATTAGACATTCACTCAAGTACTGTGTAATACCAATGCATACCAACAATTTGTTCTTGTAAGAATATTATATAAGTTTTTTACAAGTCTAAAATTAGACAGTGAGTAAAACACCTGTTAAATAAGAGCTTTAGAAAGTAGGCATGGAATTATCAGTTGCATACTGATTGCACTAATAACAGGAACAATGATCAGTTTTTCTTATAACAATGCTGCTTGATATATATATATATGTATATATATATATATATAGCTAAAGTTGCGTGTATTAAAGCTTTTGTAAAATTATTTGGCTAGGTGAACTTAAGTGGTTGCTCAGAGTACAAAGGTCCTAGGGGCACGTTCTAAACTAAAGTCTCGCCTAGGACACATGAAAACCTTCCGCCGAACCTGGGTAAAACAATCAAACAAGATAAAGTAAACAATTAGTGATTAATATTTCAACAAACTTTGTTTCATTCATAAGTGAATTTGTCATCAATCCTTTATCTTCACAAATTTTCACCAATTTCGATCAATCACACCATGCCAATATGATTTTAATTTCAGCTCTCAGTTTTCTTACGCATCACTTACTGGCAAAGTTAAAATATCATGTATCATAGGATAAAACTTGGGTTTACTCATAGAGAACATTATAGTAATAAAACAGACACCATTAAGAATTTGTAGGAAATAACTATTTTAACACTAACCACTGTTACGAGTATCATTTGATACTGACTAAAAGATTAAGCTTAATCTTTGCATTTCAATGCAAAAGAACATCTCTATCAAAATCTTTGGCAGTGGAATCGGATTCGGAAGCAAAGTAAGTAAAAACGTGCTGATTGTGAAAAGTCAGTCGGAGTTGAAAAATTTTGTGTACCAACTCCACAGCCAAGACTGTGGAATCGCAATTGCAGTGATGGAGTCAGAAGATATTATTACATCACTAGCGTTGGATTCATTAAAAATGTGCCGACTCTGAAAAGACGGAGTTGAAAGGTTTGTGTATCAACTTAACAGGAATGATAAAATGGTTATGAAATACTTGAATGTAAAGAATACAAAACACTTTCAATAAAATCTTTTGACAGCAAAATGTATCACTGCTCAATAATCACAGTTGGTAACAAGAAAATGCAGAAAAGATTGAAGCTGATAACAGCTATAAGCATATATATTACACGTTGAAACACCACCAAGAGAACAGCATTACCATTAGTTAAAACTAGATATAAAAAATAAATGTGGACATTTGTCTGGATTCATTTCAAATTTCATACATAAAGTTTACTTGGATTAAGTCATACCTAGAAAGGCAGTGTTTTGGGAGCACCAATAAGAAATAAAATAACCACTGAACACAAAGAATTGTACTTGAGAATTATCAACATAATACCTTTCTAAAAAGAATTAAATACCTCAAAAATGAATAAATAAAAATGTCAGCAATGTATAAACTATGAATCCATGAAAAGCAATAGTTATACCTGGCCATTCATGGGTTCTCAATTCGCGGTTTCAATGAGTCATGGTGTAGTCTTGAATAATTTGAAGGGAATATTCGGGGGGAATCTTTCCTATTTTTCTGCTGTATTCATTTATTTATTGGTACACTTACAATTTAGGAATGGTAAAGTGTTTGTTTATTAAAAGGTTGATGGTACAAGATCTATGATTTTGGGGGGACTGGAAAGAAGGGGGTCAGCAAAAATTATTCACAGATTTAGTGCTTTCGCACCCCCACCAACCCTGTGAATGGCAAGGGATAACTTATACTCTATTTCTTTTCCCTAATCACTAATTTTTTCCTGCTGTTAATACAAGATCAAATTCCAGTCCAAGTTGACTTTATTTTTCCCTGGAACAACAAGACCAATCCTCAACTAACAAAGGGGGTAAATTTTTCATTGTTTGTCTATCATGTCATATTAAACTGAACCTATACATAAATTTAACATTTTCTCACTGTTATTTGAAACCACAACCAAGTGATTGCAAGATGGTTATCTTACCATCTGAGCTAAACTGACAAGCCTTATTTTTTTCAACAAATCTATTTATTATATATACTATATAAAAGTTGCAGTAATCATCTTGAGTAGGAATAAAAGTAGTAATTTGATCCTACAGCAGCCAGCTTTGTTCATTTTCTATAATAATCTAGAAAAATCTTATACAGAAACTATCATAATGAATAAATAAATATATTTGGTATAGATTACTTCAGGGATGTTAAGAAGAAACTGACACATACTCATGTGTGTTGATTATTATACAGTTTATCATTTCAAGATTTTTATTTAAAAGAACATATTTTGTACTTTCAAGCTCTCATACTTATATTTTGTGGATCTTGTAAAAAAAATTACCAAATGATCTAAGAAAGTAACTTCAAAAAATAAAATACGAATAACACTTACAATGAAGAGGTGTGTGGCAGCAGTAATGAACACAGTTAATCAACATCAACCTGACAAGAAATAAAAAGCAAGAAAAAGAATTCAATACAATGAATGGCTCATTTTCAAGAAAAAAGTGAACAACATTTTAAGAAACAATATTGCAAGGAGAGAATACACCCTAAATTCCACCAATAAAATGCCTTTAAATATTACAAAGGTTGTTTACTCGCCTCCGCACAGCGGCAAGTTTGACATAAAGTCGAGTTTAGGGTGGGGTTCTTGCTAGCCAAAAATGGCTCTTGCCCTTGCAGCTAGTGTCATGGAGACATTACAGCAAGCTTGACTTGATCACAGAATGAGTCTTGGGCAAGCTTAACATGGCTTATCATTGCTTACACAGAACCATGCCACGCCTCGGTAAGCTCTCATTGGCAACGGCATCACAGTTGCGTCCACCTGGTCAGAACAACCAGGTGACAGGAGTTGTCGTATCCTGAGTTAGGTAAGTATTTAAATATCATTCAGGACTTGAATTTCTCTACCGCTTTGGAGTTTATTTAGTTTTACTTGTTATTGACAAAATTATACCAAGAAAGGCAATAATACATAATACTCTCAGGTTGAGGTTTTGAAGAAAAGAGGTGAAATAACAAGAGTATCAACTAAATGAGTTCAAAAATGAATAAACCATATTGTGTTAAGAATGAAAATATATAAATCTACTTTGCCTAACGCAATTGTCAAGTTTTTTTCCAAACATGTGCCCAAAAAACATGACACAAATAGATTAAGCGATTGGAGATGAGGAGCAAAAGGTTTCTTAAGATTCTGAGAACTGGCAAAAGAATTATGGTTATTCAAGGAAGTAATTTTTTTATTTCATGTTCGGATGATGGTAGGTAATAAGTGCAGGTGTTGTAATTTGGTCTTTATAATCATAGTAGAAAAATAGAGAACACTCAGAGAAGGCACACCTCAGCCAACATGATAGTCACTAAAAACTGAATGGACATCAGTTCACAATTGCAATGTAGGGTAGGTAACTTTCAAAAGAGATAAAAAGGACCAAAATACTATACAAAGGAGAATGTTCGATGGGACTGGCAAGTCAACAGCAAGAAAAAATTAAAATAAAAATACCTCAACATTAGAAACTGTCAAGCCATACTGTCAACATAGGTTTCTCCAGTTTTTTAAGTTGGTCTGGCTGACTAACTATGTATTATACCTAGAGGGTGGAAAATTTCAACATTTACTCCTTATTATGTCTAGGACAAACTTTTGGGGGTTTTTATTAGGGGGGGTCAATTTGCAATATAAGTTTATGCTAAACTGACTCTTTAGTTTGTGTCTAGCCATATTTATATTTGTTTTTTGAAAATTAAACTCTTTTAGTGATCACTGCCCAATAAAATGTGAGAGAAGTAACTCATTCATTGATCACCCCCTACATGGCATGCTGCCAGATGTTGATTATGTGGTTTCTATTGAACAACTAACTAGACTTGTTATTTTTCTGTCCATTCATGCCAAATCCACAGTGGATAGTCTTAATACAATACCTCAATGTTTAATTTTCCCCAATTCTACTGTTTTTTTTCAATCAGAAATGCCATTTTCTACAATCAAATATAAGAGGTAAAAAAATAAATGGATTTTATACAGATTGATAGGGAACATTGTAATCAGGCACATAATACCAAAAATGTAAAGCAAAGTGATACCACTTAAATTTGTTTTGGCAGATACAAACAATTCTCTCATCTCATAATAATAAAAGAAAATAGAACTATTACCCATGCAGTTACAGCCTTTCAACATGAAATATTGCGTCAGCTATGGTAATCTATATTTCTAAAATCATACATCTGTACTATTTTAAAAATAACTGACTTACAAAAAGGAAGACAAGTTTCTAATACAGTACAGAACATTTCATAACATGGGCATGGGTTTGAGGCTGACTTCTCGGTTACAATGGACTTGCAGCTAAAATTCCACTCATGATTTGAAAACTTCAAGAATTATTTTCATTGATTAGCTTTTTGAATATAGCACATCATTTCTGTAAATTCTATAGTGAAATTCATTTCTTCAAACAATCTTTTGAAATAACATCAGAAAGACCAGAATCATAAAAACAATCGTAGACACACCTCAATGCCTACTTAAAAATGATGGCTCTTGGGTTCAATTAAATATTTTGATTCAAAAGGGATCTAGCACCATATAAGTGGAGTTACCTGAAATTAAAGATAGGCCAGCTATTGAGAGTGAGACTTTGGAATGGCAACAACTGAGTTGAACTGGAGTGGTTGTTATGTATGTCTTTTTTTTTTAAGGGTTGGTCTACTTCATCCTATCACCAAGTGCGAAGAATCCCCTTAGTAAAGTTGATGCAAGATAGTGATATTTGTTCCAACCAAAAATATTTCAGTGAAAGAGTCTTAATACATCTAGGTATTAAAAATAATTACATTATACATAGCGTACATGTAAAATAAAACACTATATTTAACATTTTTTTATTTTCAACATTATCATTGTGTGATTATGAACACGAATGACAGAAGGTGTAATATAGTTCCGTCAATTGTCCTCCGCTCAATAGTCTTACCACAAAATTAAACCATGTCTAAAACCAAAATTCCAATTGAGATTATAGTTATTTTTGCTTTTGGCTTTACATTACCAAAAATAAAGCACACTATCAACTTCATTTAATAACTCTATTTATTGATTCTATGATTTTTTTACTTCTCTCCATATCATTTATCCCTATATTCAATAAACATTGGAGTTATACAAAGAAAAATAAGCCCATATATGCAATATTAGACTATTAAATTAGCATCATTTGAGTATAATAGATGTTATAAGCACTAAACTGATTGTAAAAAGAAGTACTATTATCTCAGTTTTCCTTTCCTAGTTGGTAACAAAAAAGCCCAACTAAACAGATACCAAATCTGTGGTTTTTGGTGCTGTACAAATAAATGTAACTAATTATAAGTGAAAAAACTCATTAAATCATAATATGGTTTTGAACAGTATAGAAAATCTTGAAACAAACTCATCAAAGTATACCTTTACACCAAATACAAATATGTACGTGAGAATTTTTTAAGGAATCAAAGGAATAAAAATTAGCTTAGTGGATCTAGAGCTAGAATAGATATATACTGACAAATGTTATCAACTCCAGAAGCAAGGAAATGGGGCTTATAATCCAAACAACCTCTTAGTTTAGTACTACAGCAAGAAGAAAGAATTAGGCAGCTAAATATTGTTCATTTCAAATGACAATGAATTACATGAATCTGATGGGGAGTGAAAAGTCCATAAAACACTGGGATTTTACTAGATGCACTCACATCTTCACCATCGATTACCGTCACTGACTGATGGCTGACACATCGAAATGTGAGTTACGTCCCATGCCCTGTGTGATCATTTCAGTCGTTTTCCCAAGTAAATTTAGATGTTTTTGATTGCGCCTAGGTATCAGAAATTACTTTTGAGACGGTTTTCAATAGAATAAGTAATATTTTTAATGAATTAAGTAATACTTTAATAAAATTTATGTTGAATATTCAGCTTACTAATAACATTATTTCATCTGGAGAATCTAGATATTTCTCGGTGTTCCAAGATATTATTTGACTCAATCTAAGATGTAATTTGAAAATAAAGTTGGTAACACCGCCCTTGCTAGATCTTCACAGAAGAACTACCGCATCTACGGTCTGACTTTCAGGGGGTTTTTTTTTCAATTTAGTGCAGAAGTTGGTTTTTATCTTCTAGCTTTACTATGATTTTTCTCCTTTTTGAAAATCAGAAAAATTTAGTTGAAAGTTATTTCATCATTTTCGGCATCACAATACTCAAAATCACTATTTGGTTATAGTTCGAGCGAGAACTTGTCAAAAGTGAACTCATTTCATTTCCGAACAATTAAAATAAATCTCTAGAATTTAGATCATGACTTCGAATCGCACTGGATGACAACAAGAAAGGCAGATGATAACGTGATGTTTTTGTAATGCTTATATTGTATATTACAACTAAATGAATCACAAACAAATACAATAAACTCATGAATCTGCTCTTAGCTCCACAAAGTAAGATAATATTTTCGACAAAAAGCAATTTTTTAAATAGTGCAAAAATAAGAAAACTGTCCTTTATGTTCGTCTCTGTTAATGTTAATAATGTACATCGTTGTTCGCCGGTAAAACGAATTGTAAATTTGACAAGAGGAAACAGATTCACAAAAATCAATAATTTACCACTTTTTCTCCAGTAGCTTTCCTTCGATCATTATAGTCAATAATACAACTACAATATTATTCTTAAATTGTAGTTTTCTTTCTTGGTCAATAAATGACAACAAAATGTTCATATCAAACAACAACAAAAATATAGCTAATTCGACAACAGTTTTTTGTTTAACTGAGGTTTTTAAAAAATGAATATAATTGATACTTTCTTCCAGAAACGATCCTGAAAACCAGAAATCAATTCACGAAGACGAGAACTGGATCGAAGAAAGAGGCATTAAATCGGTTCATTATATTTGACATCGTAGCGTATGAAGGTGAAAGTAGATGATATGAAGAAGAATTTAGTCGGTGCGATGGGGATCAAATGCGATCTTTTTGTTTTAAAAGACAGAAAGAAGTAAATGACTTTTGTTTTATATTGTTATTGTCCCTGAATGAAAAAAAAACAACAAAAAACGATGATATTCTTGTAGTATCAAAATCATTATGTTTCCAGTTGATCCATTCGTGGAAGAATCCTCGGCCTCCGCCGTATTTACTACGGATGGCAGCAGCCCAAATAACCTGAGATATACGACCAGAAAAAAAAGGGTCAACTCTAGACTGGGTTGAACAATGGGGGGAAAAAAGAAAGAGATGAAAAAGTTTTAAAAAATCCAGATTGATCTGACATTAACTTCGAGGTTTTTGTGTTTACGCAAGTCGTCATCACGTTTGATTAGTATCATCATATTGTTATTGTATCATAAAAGAAAAGAAAGGAAAGAAATACCAATTGGTCACAAAGTAGGGGATCGGTTTATATAATTGGATGAATTAAAAACAGGGCCTCCAGATTGTGACCGGTTTGGGTACGAGTTATTGGGGTGATAAAAAAACAAGATTTATATATGTTTTCAACAAGTTCCACTGTTGTTACAAGAAAAAGGAGACAAATATAGAGTATGCATATTTCAAAGGTGTCCAGATGAGCGATGAAGAAATCTGGAAGACCTCTGGGGCCATTGTGAAGTAAAGAGAAACGTTGGGGGTAGAGCATCGCTAGACGACGCCATGACGCCACGGAATAAGAAGAAGAAAACCAACACATCTTTTGTCTCATTTTGTAAACCCCCCTCTCTTTCTATCTCCCCTTTGTGGAAATAGATGTATTGCTGAGGCCTAAAACATAGCAAAAGAGCTCTTTTCAGCCGCTACAAATAAAGAAATGGCATTAAAACAGGCATAGGGGGTTCGTTAATTTCTAACGGACAGTTTATTTACGTGTAATTCCTTACCTCTTTGCCAACAACTGGGGACGACAAGGATTTTTCTGCGGCTGCTTTATCGAGAGCCTCGTTTCTCTACGCGGGGAAATCCAATTGCCGGAATGCTTTGTGCACAAAACGAAACACGAGTAAGTCAACGGAAAACGAAAAAAATAAAAACGTAACTGAATGGAATGACTTTTTTTTTTAATTCACTACAAGGGACTTCATAAATTCTGAAATGTTCTACATAGATAAAAAAAAAAAGAATTTTTAAAATGAACTTACTACAATACATATAATTTTAACCAAGTATTTTACACGAGTGATACATATTTTAGTTGTATCGGAAAATATTGATCCTTTGCTTTTACAACTTACAAGAATTGAAGATAAAATATTTGGCAATTTTATCGTTTTTCGTTTTGTTTTTGTTTTTTAGAGAGAATTAATTTCATTTTCACTAAATCTTATTTTCGCTGTGCTTTATGCAACAAATAAATAGAATTACATTTTCAGAAATAATTGTCATTCCATTTTTTTTAATTTTATTTTTTAGTAAAAAAAATGATTTTTTTTCCCACAATATCACAAGGTAGGCATGCATTCGTTGAGAAAAAATTGTTTACATTTGAATTCAGGTACATTTTTTTTTCATTTTACTACAATCAGATGATTTCTCTTTGTACTACTACTATTATTGTGTTCATCAGTAAGAAGCGATGGAAAAGTAATATGAAACATTGAAAGGATGAATTTAAAATCAGGCCAAGATGCAAAGCTGGTCACTGGTTCATCACAGTAAACACTTGAAATTTACATATGTGTTATCTATGAGAAAGCTATGAAGAATGTTCTAACAATAACAAGTAGTATTATGCCGTGTTCATGTCATCTAGTGTAAAAAAATAAGTAAAATCGATGTAAAACATCAATTGAAAAAAAATACTCATTTCATGTACACTTAAAATGCAGTATATATGATTTACAAATACCATATTTGCTTTGAAATTGAATCGCAGTAAAACATTAGTGAGTTCATTTTTTTTTTTTTTTTTTTGGCTCTTAGTACATACTAGACAACTAGAGTCTTGAATTGTCACACACAGAGGACTGGCTGATATTCAACGACATGAACTCCACCATGAAGTAGTATCCTTTTTCTTCTTACGTTGGAAATGTGCAATTTATTTTTTAACAAAGAAGTTAGCAATATTTTTTCCCATATGTTGAAAATATAAGATTAGAATAATGCTGGGATCGAACTGCTGATCAATTGGACAATGATGAAAAGTTACAGCTAATTAATTACACAGACATTTATCGTCATCAATTAATGTCCCAGCGATCAATTAATTACCGACATTATAGTCGGTTCGAGTTAATCATTACATTGAATAATGCGTTTTTTTTGTTTTGTTTTTTTGATAGGTTGTTTAAAATATGTTTCAGCTAATTCCGAATTTAAATATCCTACAATATTGAATATAACTGAATTTTTAAATTATTCGAAAAAAGCAACAAAAAAAAATGTATAAGTACCGGTCAATTGCAATGATTAAATTCATCATTATCCTAATTTCAAAACACCTTTTTTTTTTCTTAAAAAAAAATATTTCGAAAGCTCAAAAGCTTCTTTTTTTTAATTAATAATTTAATGATTAATCAAAAATAAGAATAAAGACATGGCATTAAAACGATTTCGGTCCTAAGAAAAGAAACAGGTTGTTGTATTAGAGAGAGATTTCCAGTTCGTTTTTTGTTACTCTGAAGAGTACAAAATATCAAGTGTTTCTTCTTTGTGTTCTTGAGTCGTCGACTTGGAACTGATACGGCTCAAGATGAAATTAGTAGCGACCAGTGTTCAGTATACTCATTTTTATTCGATTCTCAACTAGAAAGAAAAAAGGCTGATAAAATCACAAGATTGATCACCCACATACTCACCTTAAGGTTAAGATTAAAAGCAACAAGCAACTACAAAATGTCCGCCAAGACAAAAATGATAAACATATTGACAATAAACAAAAAATTTAAAAGTGATCCAACTTAGTTACATGAAATCCAAACTTGGAATTCATTTGCAATTGTCACCTACGGTGTCCGGTGTCACCCACAACTAAATTTTCGACTCGTGAACAAATCTGAACAATAACACAAGTCTTTGCTTTGATCAGCTGATTTTGATTCGATCCTTACAAGAAAGATCTTTTCTTTTTTTTTTCCATATCACTCATCACATCCCATTATTATTATTATTTAGACAATTATCATCATTAAAAAAAGAGCATAGGATGTTCAGAATTATTTGTTAACAATAACAATCTGATCAACAAAATATTTTATCAACATCCGAACAATTAAAAAAAACAACTAGTCGACATAATCACCAATTAAGAGCGATTGTCACTTTCGAAAAACAAAGTTTCTTGCTAGAAAGCCGACGAGGAGAGAGACACGCCTGATACCGGCACATGCTGCGATTTCGTATTCCCGCCACACGAAATGTACACAAAACACTCCTCCCCTACACACGAACACACAGACACGTGTGCGTACCCACGTGGAAAAATACACACACACACACAAATATATTCTCACGCGTACATACACACGTGCACACACAGGACCGAACAATGGGTAGACAGACATATTTATAAACAGTACACACACTGCAGACACGTGCTAACTTTCCATCAGCCGGTCCAACACACAGACACACAATATGCGCGCGCGCGCACACATACACACACGCACACGAAATGTCACACCACACACCCACATAAATACTACATACACACAGACACAGTTGATTACCAGATCTAAAAATAGTGTACCATGATGAATATATACATGCAAACGAAGAAACATACACGTGCACACACCTCACTGAAAAAATGATTTTAAAATCATTGAATTGATTGATTAGTGAAAAATATAAAAATTCTGATGAGTGTCATAAAATACATATGTAAACAATAAATACATATGAACACAGCATTACACACAGACACAGAACCAATAACCCTGATTTCTATTTTTAGATCTTGACACTGTGGAGGTCTAAAAATAGAAATCATGATTATATACATACATGCTCGTACACACGCACACACACACCACATAGAACGCTTTGATAAAACGACATACCATACACACATTTTATGTATGTAAGACACTATCTTGATCTCAAGTGATGGACAGATTGTATTTCTGGGTTAAGTAATATAAGACTCAGTGGATATTTCAATTTTTTACACAGGGAGGGGCCCTTTCTTACAGACAGCTTACCTACCAACCTTTAGTTGTTTTGTTTTTGTTTTTTGTTTTGTTTTTTTTAATAACCATTTTGATCTAGGTTTTAAATGTAACCCCTCACCTCACTGCCCAACGCAAGAATTGGACCCACTTGAATCACAGTTGAGATGGCCTACAATACTCCAGTATATACTCCATGTATCAAACAAAAAAAGTGTATTCACTGACAGGATAAAGTTTATGACGTAGACGTGTGTGCCTGTTGAGAAGAATTTTTTATAAAATCACACGTAAACAAATGAATCCAACAACAAAAAAGGGAGAGAGAAAGCAAATAATACATAAGCAGGGAAGAGACCTCATGAAAGTAGGCATGAATGAATTAATGCACTCGCCACCACCCACTCCCTCCCGTTCCTCTACGTACACACAGACACAGGAGCATGTAGATGCAAACGTACAGATACATACTTCAACATAATCAAGCACTCATAAACTCATCAATAGACATACACTTTGTTACACCCTTCCAATTCATTCATTCAACCTAAGTTGCCCACAAACGGGTGCTTGTTTGTAAACAGAAGACATTTCATTCATAAAATTGCTGATGCTTCACACACGTTGATGTACAGTTCCTGAAATTACAAACTCAAATTTATATTCTCCTCACTCAAATATAAAGACTGAAAAGTATTTTGGAGGAAGGTCAATGTTTTGTTATTTTTAGATTAAACAAACACATAAAAATGAAATACATTCAACTTAATACAAAAAAGTTTGTTCCAAATACTGAAAAAAGAATCACAGATTATTTAATTTTCACAGTTGATCATAGAAAATCAAATATTCTATAGATTCCTTCTAAATCAATGTTTCTAAGAAATGCCATTTAGCCTCACAAAAATAAATATACTAGCTGGGATACCTGGCATTGCCCGAAGGAAATAGTTCCTCAAATTGGACAACACAGTGAAAAATGTGTTTTTTATTCCCTCTTACACAACCCAACACAACAAATGAAAAACTATTATTGATACAGAGACATAAATCTTTACTTACGATATGCATTGTTTACTGATTATAATAGATTGATGACTTTACTGAAGTGCTGACCAAAAAGATGAAGCTTAATAACAGTCAAAAATGAATTTTAATGGTCTACAATACTCCACCCACCTAAAATAATCGAACAATTACTTTCAAGTTTATATCATAAAAGGACCTGATTCAGTTTCACCACTGCACCATGTGGCCTTCACTATGAACTGAAGTGCGTTGAATGAGAAGAGGTAGAGACAAGCTTCCATTTACTATGATATGAATTATGTTGGTCTCTTGGTGATAATCAATAAAAAACACCGATACATGTTTCAGAATTGTTTTTCATATAAGAGATGTGTGTGTCATTCACAAGAAGGAAGAATTACAAAAATCTTGGTATAAAAATCAATTTTCCCGATGTTTAGAACCAAAGATTGGCTAGAGAATGATCTCTGATGACCTTGAAGATTAGCCTATGTGGGAAGTTGAATTTTTATTAATTCTTCATGAAAAATATCAGCTTTGTAGTTTTTGCATGGTGTAAGTTTTTTTTCATCTCTTTTATATACACAAAGGAATCGAAGGATGTAAAATTTATTGAAAAAAGATATGCCTTAGTGATAAATTTAACATAAAAACAACAACAAAACTGATAATTGTTTAAAGCCAGTACAAAATCTTGCCAAAAATTTTAAAAAATATCTCAGTGAAATTCTCTAAGAAGCTTTGAAAATTTTCCAAATGTTGATATCTACCAGCTGTAGAGGAAACATGCATACAAAGCAGGAAATATAAAAGAGCATCATTTCTACTTATTGAAAATAATGTTCCATTTTCATTCAATCATATCTGAACTACAATTGGAATTAAACAAAATGCATCATTCTGAAAGTTGATCAATAACATTAGAAACTGGATCAAGGTTGTATGTATTGTTCTATCATGGTTTATTTATTATTGCTGCTTAGAAATCCATTTGGTTTCTGTGTTAATAGCTGAAGGAGAAAACAAAATATGTGTGTGCTCAGGTTGACAGTTTCTGGCTAAAGAGGCTGACCCTAGCTACTGAAAAAAAAGGGCTCTTCCTGCTCGCTTCCGTCTTGTGCACAAGGCTAGTGGTCCTGTTTCCGGCATACTATGGCCAGTAGTTATTATCCTTTATTTAGACATACAAAAAAGAATACATGAGCATTACATGTATCTAACATCATTCTCTACTTAAACCACCATTGTTGCACAGGCAGTTGTTAGTAAGACTTATTTCCAGCTTGCAAGGCCTGTCAAAGCTTTGTTCTACTAATGGCATCTAGTATTCCCAAACGGTTACCCCTCTAGATACTGACCAGGCTTTGCATTGCTTAATCAGTGATCTTAGAAAAACTAGTGTATCCAACATAACCCCTTAGCCTTAGGGAGAGGTCCTTCAATTTAGATCCTTGTGCTACATGCTTAGTGAAGAGGCATTGAGTACCATATTTAAAGTCTTTGGTATTACTCGATAGTGGATTGAACCTCGGCCCACTGAACCGGAGACAAGCACTCTACAAGTGGGCTATGGTGATCAGTTATGCACTGTTTTGTAATCCAAGGAATTAACAGCCAAATCATAAAGAGCTTATAGTGTAGAAGAGTAAATAGGTTTGGTTAGTCTGTCAATTTTGGGGGTGATCAATGAATAAGTTACTTCTCTCACCTTTTGTTGGTCCATGATCACTAAAAATGTCTGAAGTTTCTGAAAAAAAATCAAGGATGAATGTTGCCAGATTTTGCAAAAACTTACATTGCAAATTGAACTAAATAACTGGAATAAAAACCTATTGGGAAGGGGGGATTTTCAAAAAACAAAAAGCATTTTTTTCTAGACATGATAAGGAATAGATGTTTAAATTTTCAGTCCTCTAGCTCCATTGATGCAGCCTGTATATGTGAAACATACATGCATGCATAGCCAGACCAACTTGAAAACTGAAGAAACCTATGCTGACAGTTTTTGTTGATCGCCTCTCATACACTATGCTATAGAATGGCACTTACTTTTGCCTCTTGCATAAAGAGTCAAATAAACAATCACTGTATACATTACTTGCAATCAGAAGACAGAGATGATATGAAGGAATAAACTTCAATTTTATATTTCACTGACCACAAACAATGAACAATGGAAATAATTTCTTTTCTTCTTTTTTCTCCAGTGTTTTAGATGATCATTTCATAATTCATTCTTAAAATTCTAAAACTTTAAAAAACCTTAAAAATTTCAAATTCTTACAAACGTAGGTCGGTGATTTTTTTTCCTGTTGATGGCTGCCTTTGGTGTACATGTTACGGCTGTTTAGGCCACTTTCAACACCCTGATTGTTAAACCGTCATTATCCAGTGTTTCTGACTTTGGGCAAACTTTTACAAGTTTACTTTTGATTTGTAGAAACCAGTCACTGAACATGAATATTTTTTTTTGTATTACTTTGTTGTATTAATTTTCTTCTTTTATTATTTTATTATTGAAAATATTTCCAAAAGAAGTATCAAATAATCAAACTACAAAGTGAAATTAAAAAAATTTTTTTTTGTTAATTTCAATGTTTAAAGCAGAAGATAACCTTGAAATTTGCCCAGTGAGAGATGTCTTCAATTTAACTTACAATATTAGCCTAAAGTTGTCTGAATTCTAAGAAGAATTATTTTTTTTTAACTATTAATTTGGATGAATTTTTCTTTCATTCTATGGTTATATTTTGTCTCATATATACATATATATACATATATATATACATATATACATATATATGTATATGTATATATATATATATATGTATATATATATGTATATGTATATATATATATATATATATATATATATACATATGCATATGCATATATATATATATATATATACATATACATATGCATATATATATACGTATATATATATACATATACATATGCATATATATATACATATATATATACATATACATATGCATATATATATATATATATACATATGCATATATATATACATATATATATACATATACATATGCATATATATATACATATATATATACATATACATATATATGTACATATATATATACATATACATATATATATATATACATATATATATACATATATATATACATATATATATACATATACATATATATTGAGAGAGAGAGAGATAGATACATTGTAATCATTGCTTGTGAATTTGATCCTT
Source organism: Thysanoteuthis rhombus (assembly GCA_963457665.1). NCBI lineage: Eukaryota > Metazoa > Mollusca > Cephalopoda > Oegopsida > Thysanoteuthidae > Thysanoteuthis > Thysanoteuthis major. The sequence continues at coordinate 41,592,682 of OY735219.1, read as the reverse complement.
ACTGTATTTCTAGCTATTGTGTTCTTGTGTATTGAGTTAAGTTTAATGAATATTCATCCAGTTAAAACTAGTATTCCACAACATTCAGATCATTAAAAGTTTTTAAAGCAAATACAGGAATATTTTAAATCGAGCGGTTTTGAAAAGTGGGTTTTTCGATTTAGCATAGTTAAAGTATTGCTTCACAAATTCATGTAACTATGTGCTGAAAAAAACCACATTAAATTATAACAAAACATTTAGCAGTGAAATTTTGAAAAGTTGAGCCAGATTTGCAGCAAATTAACCACATTAATCAAGATATACCTGTATTTCCTCAAAAAGCTCTCTTAGGTAAGTGAAATACTTTGTGGAGATAGTTCACTCCCTATTTTGAAACTTATATGGGTACCAAGCAGTGGTGTATGGTGTTTTATATCCTTACATAGCACCAAAAAGACTTTTACTGCCCATCATTTTTAACAAATTCTAAAATATTTTTTTATTTTTTTGTATTTATAGCATACAAAACAACCAAGGTATAAATCACCATACACCACTGGTACCAAGAGGGACCAGTTGTGAAAAAAATCCACAGTCCATATTTAACCTTGGTAAGAGCAAAAAAACTTGTTTTAAAGAATGATAAGGAAGGAATTCTAGAGTGAATTCATAATAAGAAACTATGAAAAAAAATTAAATGATATCAAAGCCTATAAAGTATATCTTTTAGGCCAAATTGAGAAAGTTTATGGGCTTGGAAGCCATTTTATTTGAAAATGAACAATCCTCCTCCAGAATAAACAATTAAGTTTTATTCAAAAGATTACCAATCCAGGAGAAACCCAGTTGAATCTCTTAGAAAATATGAATTGTCAAGGTTTTAGCATTTTTGGCATCCTGAGGACCTCTAGTCAACTTTCTGGGTGACAACATCAAAAATAGGCGGCAACAATATTTTCATTTGCTTTTTTTCCAAGATGGCTGCCAATCACGTTCACTAAAATATCAATCTCTGAATTTTCCAAAATCAATATGTTCATTCAATAGATTATTGCTAGCAGGTTTTGTGGGTATCAACAGACTGAGATAAGAGGATTTTTCCTATTGTCATTTAGGCTGTAAAGATACAGTTGATTTAGAAAGGTTAAACAGATGATCCTTGAGTATGTTCTTGACAAACCCATGAAAATGATCTCAATTAAGAAACTGGGTTGGTTAATCAGTATCTCTATGAAATGAAAGTAAAGAAGGTTGTTAAAAACGGATATAACTCAAATTAGGTCAGACAAATGGAACGTGTATTGTAAGAAAATGTCAACTAAAATTGTCTACACAGGTTTCTCCAGTTTTCAAATTGGCTAGCTGGCCGGCTATGTATGCATCACTCGTACAGGCTGCACCAATGAAGTTAGAGGACTGAAATTTTCTACTTTCACTCTTTATCATGTCTGTTTTTTCACACACCCCCCAGGTAGATTTTTAGGGGGGTTCAATTTGCAAAGTACGTTCACGCTAAATTGATTCCCTGGTTTATGTCCAACAGCATTCATGTTTCTTTTTGAAATTTCAGACATACTCTGTATATATCACAAATACAGAGCCTGCCAAAGGAGCTACAAGGTTTGAAATTAAAACACTTTCTCCTTATTAGGTTTACAAAAAAAAACATTCTTTTGTTTTTTGAAAATTCCCTTCCAAAATCGTTTTTTTTGTGGGGGTTCAGTTTGCAATGTAAATTTATGCTTAATTGGTCCCTTGTTTGTGCCCACTTTTTTTTTAAATTCAGAATTTTTAGTGATCACTGCCCAACAATAGGCAAGAGAAGTAACTTATTTATTGATTATGCCCTTTTGAAATTTTTTCATTTATCACTCCTTTCACGGCATGCTGCAATAAAACATTGGTCACGTGACAGGTTCTATCGAGTGTCTAACCAGCCCCGTTTCTTTAAAGTGTTGAAATTTATTTGAGTTCATTGTTTATAACTTTGAGGAGCGTCATATCAACTTCTCCTTGTGCAAAATCAGAACTCTTTTCATCTTTGCTGTAGTCACATTATTCAAGTTACTTCCCTTGATAAACCACATAAATTATCAGTAATATTCTAATTGAGATGAGAACTATCGACTAAAATTGTCACCAAAGTTGTCTACATGGGTTTCTTCAGTTTTTAAGCTGACCTGGCTGACTGGCTATTTATGTATATATGGTGCATACAGACTGCACCTATGGATCTAGTAGTTTGAAAATTTAAGCATTTACCCTTTATTATGTCTAGAAAAAACTTTCTTTGTTTTGTTTTTTTTCACATTTCTGTCCTCCCCAAAATAGGTTTTTGGAGCAAGGTTCAATTGGCATCCTAAGTTTATGTTTAATTGATCCCCTTATTTTATGTCCGGCAACATTCATGCTTGACTTTTGGAAAATTCGGACTTATATTAGTGATCAGTGCCCAACAAAAAGCAAGAGAAATAACTCAAACACTGATCAGCCTTTTTTCAAATTCTCTAATTGATCACCCCCAACTCAGCATACGGTGAAAAGATGTTGGTCACATGATGGTTTGTAATGAGTGACTAACCAGATCAGCTCATTTTTTATTATTTTTAACGTAAATATTAATTTCCCACCATAAAAAAAAGGTGTTTCTGAGTATCTTAAAAATTCAGTGGTGTAAATGCTTTTCAGTATTTTGTCAATGAAATCAATAGTGATCTTTAATTCTAATCATCCACATCATCTCAGTATGTAAATTATTCACTGGTTGCAGTTGAATTATGTGAGGGGAAGGAGGAGGAGGAGGAGGAGGAGGAGAAGACAACAACATATTTATTTAAGAAAATAACATACATTAAAAAAACACACGCACTGTAAGGGGAGTTTAATCTTACCTTAAAAGAATTCTTCCATCCAACGAACCCCAAAATATTACAAATAGAATTTTTTTTATTTTTATACTTACTACATAGATTAAAAAAAAAAAGAACGAACAGAAAGGAAAAGAAGAACTAATATTAGCTTCAGTATGTGGTGCAAAGTCACTCAATAGAAATATTCACCAATAAGGTACATATATACATGTATATATATGCATATATGTATGCAGGCGGAAGGGGGAAGAGTTAAAAATCAAGCATTTATACAAGTATTAAAAATACACCTGGGCACATTTATGTGCAACAGGTATTTGCTAAGCTTAGTTTGGTCCATCACAAGTGGTTAGTAGGAAGAAGATGTTGCATTAGTTTCTCAGGTGGGAAGGGCTTGTCTTGTCTTGAAAAATTAAAGAAAGGAAGCGATCAATAAGTAAGTTACTTCTCTCAACTATTGTTGAGCAGTGATCACTGAACAAGTTCGAATTTTCAAAATGCAAGCGGACACAAACTAAGGGATAAATCCAACATAAACTTATATTACAAATTATCCCACCACTAAAAACCTATTGGGAGGGGGTTAAGAAAGAAAATTTCTAGCCACAATAACAGATGTTTAAATTTTCAGCCCTTTAGCTCCATTGGTGTATCTTGAACATGTGATACATACATACATTGCCAGTCACCTAGCCTGACCAACTTGAAAACTGAAGAAACCTATGCTGGCAGTTTTGATTTATAGTTTGTAATGTTCAGTGTGTGTGCGTGTGTGTTTTCCTTTTCGTCTCAGAACATTGTAGATTGTATAAACTAAGACAGTGCCTGTTACAAAGGTGTATGTTTGGAAGAGGTTGGACTTTATTGTGTGTAGAGTAGCCAACCATAATTGTTATATGAATTAATTTCCCATCCATCGCACAAAATCACAGCTTTGATGTATTTCAGTTACTCCTCTCCTATGAATTTAGATAATTTTTAATGCTTTATTAATTTTTATTAGATTTTTCGAAAAACCGCCAACCCCCCTAAACTTCAAACTTGACACTGCACTACCTTACATGCTGACTAATATATCTGATGAATGTCAACTTCATGCAATGGCCAGTTGCAGAGAAATCACGGTGCATACGCACACAGACATAGGAATTCTTTCAATTGTAGTTAGTTGAGATATCTTGATTTCTATGCCCTAACTTGTTCAAAGGGAGAAAACTCTTAATTGGTAATTCTAGTTATAATCTACGGTTTAGTTGAATCATTCTACTCAATATTCTTTAATATCAAATAAAAACACCTCTATGGGCATCTTCATAAACAATTTACACTAAAAATATGTAGTCAGCATCAAAATATGTATTAATTCAACTCATAAAAATGTATGAAACTTGATAAAAAATTACAAGCTTATCAATACAGTTGAAACATTTACTTGGCACATTTTATTTATACATTTCTAAATATTTCTGCTGATAACTCTTCAACACATTTCTGCTGATAACTACCCAAATTGTCTAATTAATTTATTTTTTATCCCGAGTAAATCTAAATTTATAGTAGTTATTCTTAAATTTATTTCTACATTGTACTATTTTTTCCATATGGGATGGTAAATTATTCCAGTATTTCAAAATTTTAGCAAAGAAAAAAATCAATTTATTTTTGTGACTTTATTTTTGTAAATAGACTTAGCTTGTATATTCCCCATCATATCTGACTTATTGAACAGTAGAATTCCATGTTTTATGAAGCCATTTGTTATCTTGAAAATTTTGATATAGTCTCCTCATTTTGAAATTGTTTGAGTGTAAATTAAAAAGTGTACAAAAGTACTGGTTGATTTTTTTATTGTTTATAATTTTGAAAGTAAATGATTTTATGACAAACAAATTACATTTATTTCATAAACATTTTTCTTGAACCTCAAGTTACCTTGATGTATGAAACTGGAAATTTTAGCTTGGAAAAAAATCACTCAAACTCAGATATAATCAGAAAACAAAAAATCCAATCATGTTGGATAAAAGCAAATTGAATGAATGAACGGTGATTGTGAAAGTGTATAAGCAAATACGACTAGCATTCCAAGGGAAATTATGAATCACTGCCACGCATTGATGCTTCTTTTCACCTTGTAAGTCAAGCTGTGGGGGAAATTAAGTTACCTTAATGAAAGTACCACCAGCATGCTTTGAACCGTAAATTTGTGATTGAAAAATAAAAAGGTCCAGTTAGTCACTCAATAGAAGCCATCAGGTGACTAATGTTTTTAAGCAGCATGTTGGGGATGATCAATTAAGAAATTGGAAAAAGGGGTGATCAATGGATAAATTATTCCTCTTACCTTTTGTTGGGATGTGATCACTAAGATGTACAAATTTGGGAAAAAAAGCATGAATATTGCCAGGCACAAACTAAGGAATCAATTTAGCACAAACTTACATTGTGAATTGACCTCCCACCCCCCCAAAAGATAATTTTAGAGGGGAATTTTCAGAAAACGAAAAAAAAACCATCTGTTTTTACTACTTATTAAGGGGAGTATGTGTGCAAAATTTCAAGTTTCTACCATGAATGGTCAAGGTTGGAGGAGGTTCAGATAAATAGATATATAGATTCATATACATATATATATATATATATATATATATATATATATATATATATATATATATATATATATATATATATATGTCAGGACAGGATACATGAATGACCTAAACCCCATGATAGTTTTTACTCAAAACATATTTGATTTTAGGATATTTTCCATAAATCGTTAATTGATACACATGAATATGAAGTTGCATTAAGACTAGTACATACTAAACATACAGACTTACACATATGATCAAGTGGTTACAAATACATGTATAACTACCTCAAAACTACACAATGAAATATGCATATATATATACACAGCTAGCAAATAGATATTGCTCATCTGCAGACATGCATTTAATGCTTGAAAAATATTTGACTGTAATGTTTTGTTTTTTTTAATCTGTGATTCAAGACTTTCTATTTGATAAGCTTACATATATAAGTTCATACATACATATCCATCTCTTCTATGGAAAACTGAGAGGAATCAAAGGAGGGAATGAATGATGGAAGATGGAAGAAATATGTAAGAAAAGTATGAAAAGAAAATGAACATTTAAGTAAATCTTTGCTCTGTCATATGTATATAAATATAGTCCAGTTATCCTTGACCATTAGCAGTGGTCAGGGATACCAGTGAACGCACTAAATCCACAAATAATTTTTGCTGATTCTTCCCCCAAGCCTTTCAGTACTCCAAACCAATAAATCTTGTACTGTTAACCTTTAAACAAACTTTCCCAAATTTATAAATTTACAAAAATGTAAATGAATAAATAAAGCATACAGTGAAAATTTTGAACAGTTGAAACTTGACTGAAAATTATGGTGGAGTTGCGATTTTTTATTAGTTAAAAATGTAAACACAGCCTTAATTTACTCAGAAATCCTCTGTGAATTCACAAATTTTTTTTTTTTTTTCACAACTAGCTTTTCTATGATGCAATTTCACATAGTATACCCCTAAACTCTAAACAGCAAATTATCAAAACCACAAATGGAAAACCTGCAAATGGTAAGAGGTAACTGTACTGTAAACCCTTGATTCAACAGACTAATGTAGGGGAAAGGGGGTCCGTTAGTGCCGAAAGTCCATTAAATCTGATTGTAACCTAGGAGGCCATTTCTGATGATTTTTTTTATGTAATAAAAGCTTTAATACAATACACAATGCTGTACAGTATAAAATTATTAAATTATAATTAAAAATTGGTAATATTTACTCACCTTCCTGTAGTGTAGTTTAGTGGTTCTTCAACATTTTTGGCATTGACCCAAAATCATAAAATCTATCATGAAGACATGCTCTCATAAATGAGATTTATTTTAGGAAGAATTAAAAATATTGATTATTATAAAAGGAAAATGAAAGGTGATTTACAATATCTTAGTAATGACTAATACACAGAAATAGAATTTAATTTTCATGAAAAGGTGGATTAAATACGAAATCCATTAAATCAAATTAAATTAAATAGTCTGATAAATTGAGGGTCAACACAATATACAGTTAAATGGAAAAATCGTCAACAAAGGCAAAAATTTTAAATCATTATAGTGTTATAACAAGGGGAAAAGATGCAATTGGAGGTTTGTGTCATTGAATAAAAACAAACTGATTTTTTAAAGGTAAGGTTTCAGTCTAATCAATTGAAGATATAACAAGCCTGAAAGTCAAGACCATAAATGTGCTAGTTCTATCTTTATAGCCTTCAGAAGCCCCTTCCTCTAGAAGCTCATTCCTTTCAAAGCTTCCACCTTTAAGAGCTTTTTCCTCTAAAAGAACTTTTATTCAATGCTAATATCATAGTAAAATAGAATTTCATTCATGCTCTTGATGCGTGCTTGTCTTCTGACATAGTAAAATAGAATTCCATGTTCTGATGACGTAATTATAAGATGTCACTTAAACGAGACGAAGTATAAGTATTCCTCTTCTATTTGGAAGGAGTGCTTCATGGAGATAGTGTCAGGTGTTTGCTATTTCGATTTGTCAGTCAGTTAGTCAGTTAGTGACAGGAATTGCTGCTAAGATGTTTGCACATTAAATAATGAGTGGACAAGTCCTACTTTATTGGTATGAAAGAGATATCTAAAAAAGCACTTATCTATCTGTTCAGCTACTTCTGATAAACCTTTACAATTATTTAAGCCACATTTGATATCTCTTTGCATTAGGATATTGATGCTGATGGTTGAGGTCCTGTTTAGCAAAGCAAGTAAGTGGATTTAAATTTTCTAAGAGAGCAAACAGCACATCAAATCAAGAATATTTAGGATCAAAGAACTCAAATTTGACAATATTTCAAACATATCCCGTTAGTCACTCAATGGAAACCATCATATGACCATTATACTGTTTTGGGGATGATCAACCAAAAGATTGGAATGAGGGGCGGTCAATATAAAAGTTACTTCTCTCGCCTTCACTAACAAGTTTGAATTTTTTTAAAAGAAGTGGGCACAAACTAGCGGCCAATTTAGTATGAGATCACATTGTAAATTGATCCTCCTCCTCACTAAAAACCTACTTTGGGGGGAATTTTGTAAGAATGAAAAAAATTCTTTTCTAGACACAATGAGGAGTAGTGATTGAAATTTCCAACCATTTAAGTTCCATTGGTATGGTCTGTTTGTGTGATACATACGTACATACATACATACATAGCCAGCCAGACTAGCTAAAAAACTGAAGTAACCTATTTCAAAATAGAAGACCTTATCGAGATGTCACTATAATAAGTGAGAGCTTAGGATGAGTCATAGTTTCAGGTACATCTCAGTAACCTTACCTGACAACCAACACTTGGATATATCTCCCACCTAGACCCGAATATATATATATATATATATATATATATATATATATACATATATATATAAACCCCATCCTCCCTCCAAATATGTCCCTTTCCCCCTCCCTCAAAAAATTTCAGTGGACACCCATGTTACATGTGTATGTAAAAATTGGATTTTGGCCTTCTTTATGGAATTATCCAAATGTGTATGAAGCCAAATGTAAAAGCCATTAGAGAATCGTTTGTCTAATGGAGAATTATTAAGTATGTTCCAAAAATGTCACTTTGTTTCACAAAACCATGAATACCACTGTTATGGGGAAAATGAAACTTATTCTCCCTGTTTTATTAAATCTTTCCAGTTGTTTCGTAAATTAACAGAAATTTCCAGCCAGTTTGTACACTGATGCTCAATTAATGGTTTTCAGTTAAAAAGAAAATAACTGTTTTATATTCATAAGATTCTGTCCCATATCCATAGAAAATTGAAATAGGAGGGCTATGTCTAATTTCAGAGAAACTTCTTCTTTTCTTATTTCTTCAGTAAGAAAAAGCAACATTTGCTTTGGAGAATATTGAAATGACTTTTGTGTGTGCACCTGCATATCAAATAGTTTCATTGTATACTTTTTTGTAGTGATTACCTCACATCACAAGAAAGTTTCTTGTCAAGTCACAATATCTATAGCATTTTAAATAAATAGACACATGGGGAAAGTTTTTTCTTTACTTATTTGTAACCGTCAACCAAAACTGTCAACATGGGTTTCTGGCTGGCTATGTGTGTATGTATCATGTGTGAATGCTGCACCAATGGAGCTACAGGGCTGAAGATTTCAACATTTACTCCTTATTTGACCTTGAAAAAAATTTTTTTTGGTTTTTTGATAATTCTTCCTGAAAATATTTTTTTAATGGGGGGGTTCAATTTGCAATGAAAGTTTATGCTAAATTGATCCTTTATCATTCACACTTGTTTTTCGAATATTCAGACATTGATCACTGCCCGAAAGAAGACGAGAGAAGTAACTTATTCATTGACCACTTCTTTTTCCAATTTTTCAATTGATCACCCCCAACGTGGCATGCTGCTAAAAGATGTTGATCACATGATGGTTTCTACTGAGTGACTCATCAGATCTGGGTCTTTTTTTAACAATTCTGATGCTTAGAGGAAATGTATAATTCAAGGTTTGCATCAAAGTAACCAGAAGAAATATGGAACATGAAAAGATTGATCTTATTTTCACAGTTTTTTTCTTTTAATGACATTTTCTTTCCTTTGGTCGTAATTCCTGGTGAAAATTGCTGCTTGTCTGAATTTTGCTTGAACTTGATTTTGAATGCACCATCAGCATCTGCCACTCTACAACAAAAGGCCGACATTTTGAAACAGGAAAAGTTGCGATTGCCATACATTTCATGTTATTATCAAAACAGAAATAGTTTTCCATTCTTTAGAAAGATATTCAATTACAAAACTATTCATTTTCTCTCAAACTCAAAAGTAAAATTTTTAATCAATACAGGAGTTCCATCTGAAAAGTATCCACCTATTTAATAGCAACAAAGGTAATAACACCTTAGTCCCCTTCAAAGTACTCCCTTTGGGACCTCATGCATCCCAACGTCCCGTCCACTCTTCAAAACAGTCTGCAAAGTCCTCTTTTTGGATTGCCATCAGTTGCTTCATCATGTTCTGCTTAGTCTCATCCACAGTCGCAAATATCCTTGTTTTCACTGATGATTTTTATATTTTAGGAAAAGACATATGTCGCAGGGAGTCAAATCTGGTCTGGGGTGGGGGTTGCAATGTTTTTCCCCTAAAAACACTACAGAAGAAATGAACATTGATTCACTCAGTCCAGCACCAGATTCAAATTTTGTAGGCCCCTCAGCAATAGGTATCGTAAGGTCCCCTAGTAATATTTTCAAAAAGAAAAAAAAAATTTTTTTTTAAATTAAATTTTTTATGTAAAGTTAACGACAATCAAAATTCAAATATTTGCTTCACATAATTTCATAGGAACAGATTTTTTCAAAACATCATTGAATTGAAAGATTTTGAGAAAAGCAACCCCTAAAGTCCACCAAGTCTTAATCTGGCACTAACAAGGTTATTATGAATGCACTGGTAACACGTCACATGAGCTCACCCAATGGTGTTTCATTCCTGACTGAGTAACCCCACTTGAGAGAGTCTGTTCATGCATGCAGAGTAAGGTTACCATTTATTGGTTGCAAAGTCAAATCAAGGCTGTGCAACTGGCTCTTAAGATATTCAAAATGGCTGAATACTTTCTGAACAGATCTCATATATACACCTACATTTACATCCTTGCATATCTTCAAATAAATAAATGAATTAACATTTACATAACTGTACATAAATTAAATTAAAAAAACACACAGTCTATACCAATATGAATAGTTTAAATCTAAACATGTTATCCATCTTTTTGCATATATTTGTAAAGATAGATATTCGAGTTCCATATTCTTTTAGATGTGTCCACCCACCTCAATTAGACACTTTTCGGTCAGTTGTTACCAGTTATGTTAAACGATAGTAAGATGAAGGAAGAGAATGTGTGATGTCATTTTTAAAAGGACATCTATTCGGATCAATAGATGATGTATCAAGTATCGTTTGTTATTAATAGCTAAAACTGTCTTAAAAAATGAATAAAAAAAGCTGAACTTTTCAATTTCCAGCCAACATTATTGCTAAAAATGTTATATATACTAATTTAAAGCCCACTTAATAGAAAAAATAATCATACACCAAGACTCCAGAACAAATTATTGATAAAAATTGTACACTTACTTTTAATCAACAGATTTTCAGTAGAACCATCCTCACTTTTGTCTTCCTCTTGCTCCTGCTACTTCTACAACTATTAATGTTACTACTATGGCTACTTTGTAATCGGAAATCACTGATGTGGACATAAGGATGGTGGATGCATCGTTAAATTCATGGTTCATGTTTATTGTAAAATGCCTCAACATCAAATAAATATATATATCAATGAGGAAGAAGAATTATGTTCGACTGATCATTTTGGAGGAAACTAGGCAACATCATCATCATTCTTTCAATAATAAAAAGAGAAATCAAAACAGAAAGAGAGAAATGTTAAGATATAGAGAGGGGAGAGAAGAAAAATTAGTAGATCAAGAGAAAAATGAATGAAGAAAAAAGGTATAAAAGAAATGAAAGAAGGAAGTAAGAACGGGAGAGAAAGAGAGAGGGAATAAAAACAAGAATGAAAGAATGAATAAAAGGAAAAATAAATAGAAACTTGCTAGCATAGTCAATAATTGAATGACCATAGCATAAAAATCAGAAGCCATGTTAAAAAATTCTATTGAAGAGTAAATATGGTCAGAATAAATTCTATTTATGACATCACTAGCATTTTCCATGGGGAAGCATCTTATATAGAGTAAAAAAAAAACACCTGGAAACATACAGATTCTGGAGAATCAAGATGTTATTAATAAATTATACTCTTCGAACTAAGGCCTCCAAAAATCTGTAGACTAAACGGTATGGCCAAGAGTGCTGGAACACACAAACACACAACCAGACATACGTATAAAAAGAGATAGAACCCTTTGCAACCTTTCGTGGCTATGGTCATTCAATGTAGGACGAGTAATGTGACAAGTTGCTGACATATTCAAATACACACACATTTGAAAAAGGATAGAGTCCTTTACCATCCCTGATGGCTACGGTTGTTCAATTACAAATAAAAGAAACAGATCTGGTTAGTCACTGAATAGAAACAGTTACATGACCAACTTGTTTTTGTTGCGTGTTGTGTTTAGGGTAATCAATTAAAAAAGATGGGAGAAGGGGTGATTAATGAATGTTAGTTCCCCCACCTTTTGCTGGACAGTGACCACTGAAAAAGTCCCAAATTAAAAAAAAAAAACAAATGTCTGCCAGACATGAACTAAGGGATCAATTTAGCATAAACTTACATTGCAAATTGAACCCCCCCCTCCTAAAAACCTATATAGGGAGGAAATTTTCAAAAAAGAAAAAAAGAAGTGATTTTTATTGATTTAGTAAGGAGAAAATAAATCTCAGTCAGCTGGCTATTTTGATATTGCCTGGATGCTTGATAAATACATAACAAGCCAGACAAACTCGAAAATTAAAGAAAACTATGTTGACTGTTTTATTTATTTATTTTTTTTTTTTCTATCAAAGAAAGAAAGAAAACTAACAACTAGGAGAAGATCCAAGAGAAGAAGGAAGAAAAAAAAGAAAAGGAAGGAAAAATATGATAAAGAAGACAGGTCTAGTTAATCACTCAATAGAAACCATCACTTGACCAATATCTTTTGGCAACAAGGCGATCAACTGAAAATTGGAAAAAGTGGTGATAAATGAATAAGTTACTTCTCTTGCCTCTTGTCAGGCAGTGATCACTAAAAGAGTCTGAATATTCAAAAAACAAATGCGAAAACTGTCACACACAAACTAAAGACTAATTTAGCATAAACTTACATTGCAATTAGACCCCCTTCAAAAAAAACCTATTTAGAGGAGGAATTATCCAAAAACAAAAAAAAATGTTTTTCCCAGACATAATAAGCAGTAAATGTGGAATATTTCAGCCCCCTAGCTCCATTGTTGCAGCCTGAATTCACCATACATACATACACACACAATCACAGCCATCTGGACTGAATCAAAAACTGAAAAAACCTATGTTGACAGTTTTGGTTGATGATGTCTAATTGAAGAGAAAAAATTGATTTAAAAAAAGAGAAACCAAAAATATTGTTTGACCTAAATTTCCTTCAAAGATTTCTAGCAGAAATCCAGAAGAAGCAGACATAAACAAATCTATTACCAAACATCAACAGACATAAATTCCAGTATTCGTGTGGTATGTATTGATCTGCTGTTCGGTTCATACTTGTAAACTGAAAGACATTGTAGTGGACATCTTAACTGATCATTAGTAATGAAATGAAACATAGTAATAGAAACTTAGTAATAAAAAGGTGTTGTTAACATTTCTAGGATTGAGATGTATTTTGAGATACAGGCATTCATCAAAAAAAGGTGAAAGTACCATATATCTTTGAATATAAGTCAAGATCTTTTCCTAAAAAATGGCTTAAAATTAACACTTTAACTTGCACCATCATGGAGCATTACATTCAGTTCATGTAGGACCAATTCTTATAAGTTTTTACCCTTTCTTATTGCCTTGAGATGATATGATGTGGTTGCTGCTCAAGTCCCAAAGTCTCTAGAGAGTGCTTGAACTGTTGTTCATGGTTCATTGGCCACTGCTTTAAATAATTCTTCATCATTAAGAATAGGTTTTGGACTCCCTGGATTATCATTGGTATCCATATTCACAAACCTAAACCTATTGAACCAACGCAGAACAGTTCGCATTGTAATAGTGTTAACTCCAAATCCCTTGTTGATATTATCAGCAGCTTGAGCTGCATTATGTTGTACTTGACAGTTAGTCTAACTTCTTAGGTAGACAGTATTGCTGATAAGGACTCAAAAGCCTTCAATAATTATGATAATAAATTGTATCTCTGTTTACATCAAACCTTCACAAAACTTAAATAAATTCAGTAAATCCTTCACTTCTAGCATTATTCTCTATGATGCGAAAAAAATCAATAGATCGTGTTGATATTGCAGATTTTACAAAAGCATAAATGTAGTGATTGATATCAAGGTAGAAAGATTGTATTACACTAATCTCCCAAGTTAAGAAGGTGTTCCTGCCAAGAAAATCATCAATCAAAATTCTATTATTTTACCTGGGCTCAATCATTGATCACAGAAACGAGATAGAAATACCGGAGTATGTAAGTCACAGGTAGTTTCTTTTGTTTCAGCTATCAACAGATGTTGAACTTTTTAAAAAATATTCTTCTTATTATTATTTATTGCCTTTACTCTCGGTTGGCCGGCTTGGGCATCACATATTTTGTCTACCATTCTTCTTCAAGCCTCTCTATCTTCAGCTAGTCGTCAAAGTTCATCAAGGTCATTCTCTGTGTCAATTTTGAGTCTTTTGTGCTTGTGTGACCCTTCGGTGCTGGATCAGAGTTGGGTAATTTATCAAGGTCACTTTTTATATTTTTGGTTCAAACTCTAAGTCTATTTTCACAAATTTTTCACCTATCAACACTTCTCATTTTATCCAACTATCATGACTTAGACTCCAAAATTTTTAAAAGAGAATTATTCTCTTTCCAAATTCTGCCATGAAGATTATGACAAACATAAATCTAGTCCATGGCTTTAAGAGATGAGATCATCAATTAAATTTATGATTCCATCTCTTGAAGTGTCATCATTTAGACTTGAATTTTTCCAAGTGTTACAAAGCAAAGACATAATGGATCAAGTTTTCTCATTTTCTAAGAAACACTGGGAAGTCATATATCATTTTGAAGGTTATAAGATGAGGATTATATCTATGGTAAATATAATGGCCATGTTACCTCACTATCTAAAAATGGCTGCAAAATTTAAATAGCACCTACAAGTGCTCGCGGCTTGACTGAGTTAAAAAAAAAAAAAGCAAACACTAACGTTCTTTATTACATTCTTGTGTGCTTTTGAAGCAAAACCACATGCTGACTGTGGTTTGATTTTACTTTCCTTTGCAGTCTCTAGTCTCACTGCTTCACACTAACAGTAATATGATTATTTGTTAGGACTAATATTGAAAGTTATTGAAAAAAAGAATGTTTTTTTTTAAATTTCATAATGTGAAAACTTCCTTATTTCTCTTATCCCTGCATTCATATATTCATTAGAATCTGGGATGATCCAGATGGAACTTATACTAATGAATGGAGTGTGTGTGTGAGTGTGTAAATGTACGTACCTTATATATACAATATAATAATATATATAATATATATGATTAATTATCACTACCCAAAACAGACCAGTTCAATTGCTGTTTTTGGGTTTAGGTTATTCATATGTTCTGACTATTATACATATCTATATATTTATTTATCGATCGATCCCTAACTGTTCATAGTAGAAACTTGAAATTTTGCAACCCCACCTCAATGAGTGGGGAAAATGTTTTTTGGTTTTTTGGAAATTCTCCCCCCAAATATGTTTTTATTTTAGGGGATTCAATTTACAATGAAAGTTCATGCTGAATTGGTCTCTTGGTTTTTGTCCATGTTTTATTTCTTTTTATATCATAAACTGATAGCATTTTCATCAAACCTAATTTAATCACCATAACTGCTTGAAAAAAGCAGCATATATGGGTGGCGATGATGATGATTGGACTGCAAGTTGATTTTGTCCTTTGAATAGGTGAGCATGAACACATACACTGGGTGCCCATAAAAATGTATACTCACTTCATCAGCTTCTTATAGACGAGAAGAATTTTCATTTAAATTTACATCAAGATATAAGAATTTACAACCAAAACTGTCACCATAAATCCCTTCACTTTTCAGGCTGGTTTGGCTGGCTGACTATATATGTATGTATGTATCACAGGTAAAGGTCGCAGCAATGGAGCTAGAGGACTGAAAATTTAAACATTTACTCCTTATTATACTAAGAGAGAATACTTTTTAGCTTTATGAAGATTCTTCCATTAATTGGTTTTTAGTGGGGGCTCAATTTGCATTTTTAGATTCATGCTAAATTGATCCCTTAGTTTTCTGTCTACAGCATTCATCCTTGTTTTTTTGAAAATTCAGACTTTTTTAGTGATCACTGCCCAACAAAGAGAGAGAGAGAAGTAACTCTCTATAGAGTGATGAGCTGGACCTGTTTCTCTGATTTTCTGTAATATTATTAATTATCTTTATGAAACTTTTACCAACAAATTGATTTGATGAAGATGAAATGTTAAGTGTCCAGTTCATTCAGCTGATCAAACAACACTTGATCATTGTCTTCAGTTTTGTGAAGAGTCATCAACATTCAAAGAGTTTTCCAAATGAAGAAGTGTATAGTCTCAGACAAGTGTGGTGTTCAACTTGAGGTGGTTTCTACTTGGACAAATACGGAAATCCAGGACTAACGAAGGGAAGACAGAAAAACACCCAAATCTCACATTACAATCATTGCTACCATTGAGGAGGAAAATGTTTCCGTTTACTACCATCACATTCAGGTAATACACCTGAAGAATGCCATAGAATAGATTGCCTGAAACACTGAGTTAACCATACAAGCAACAAGAAAGCAATCAATTGTCCAGAAAACTCAATAAACGCTTGATCATCATTTGTGGAAATAACTAAAAAATAGAAATAACGCCACAAGGCCAACAAGACTTGAACAGTTAAAAAATCACAGAAATTTGTCCTGCGAATACATGAGATACATTGATCAAGCAGTTTCTAACCAATTTCAGTGTTTCTTTCATCAGGATGGAAAATGATTTTAGATACTTAATACATAATTTAAATATATGTAAAGCTTTTATATTTAACATTTACTCTTTATCATGATATGAATTTAAGAAAATAACCATCGTCATTAGTAGATATGTGTTTATGCATTTGGGGAATATCAAACACACATACACACAGAGAGGTCTGGTTAGTCACTAAATAGAAACCGTCACATAACCAACATCTCTTAGCAACATACCATGTTGATGGTGATCAATCAGAAAATTAGAAAAAAAGGGTGATCAATGAATAAGTTACTTTGCTCACATTTTATTGGTCAGTGATCACTAAAAAAGCTCAAATTTTCAAAAAACAAGCATGAATGCTGCCAGACACAAACTAAAGGACCAATTTAGCATAAGCTTACATAGTTAATTGAAGCCCCCTTCACCCTCACTAGAAACCTAATAAGGAGTAAATGCTGAGATTTTCAGCTCTCTAGCTCCATTGATGTGGCCTGTATGCACAATACATACATAGATAGCCAGACACACTTAAAAACCGAAGAAACCTATATTGACTGTTTTGGGTGACAGTTTCTTATTACTGAAGAGAAAAATTGAAATTCATTTCAAAACTAGTTCATTAATAAGTATGTATAGGTAATTGAAATACTTATTTGAAAAGCTGAACAAAAAGAATTGTTACACACTGAGCTTGTTGGCCAACTTCTAGTATATCAAGTGTGGACTGTTTGCACAAACTTGTTCCTACCATCTGTCAGCTGTGGTAGTGTGTTGACTTGAAAAGAAATGAGTAAAAAATACATACATGTACAAGTAAGATAGAATACACTCAGCCAAGGGTAAATATCTACTATTTAGTATTTACCCAAAGTGCCAGATTTTGCATTCAACATTCTACTGATTCATAAACAGAAAGATTCTAAAATCTCAAAGGGGTGCAAGCCTTGAAAAAAGTTAAGGACTGCATGTATACCATTATAGGAAAGTAAAACATTCGGTGATTTGGAATAGAACCAGGTAACACAGTAGAAATTTTTAAATTGTCAACTTTGTATATATTTGTATATTCTAAGGTTTATTACAACAACATAATTGCATAATTCAAAATGTTACTCCATACATTTTCATATAAAAAAAAAGAGCATATTTCAAGATTTATTACGACAATATAATTGCATATTTCATGATGTTACTTCAGATATTTTCATATTTCGGAAAAAAAGATGTGTATTTATTTCCTTTATGGTATGAATGCACAAACGCACAAAAAAAAAGCAATGACATCATGGGTAGAATACACAGACCCTGGCAAAGCTAGGTACTTCTGCTAATCATGTAATAAAATTGAATCAGCAGATTTAATTCAGTTATTCTGGTTGAAACCACAAACAAATGTAATTAATCTTCCAACTAAATTTTGACAGAGCCAGAAACACCTGACATAAGAAAGAGATAGCCATTAAAACATAATTACTAATTATATGCTGTGGCACTTAATCCTATGTACTGGTTAGAGGTCAAGGTACCAAACAGTGAGTAGCAGAATCAAATGTTATCTGGATTTGTTTTCTTTGTTCAGCAATGAAAATATTATATGCCTAAACAACAATAAATGTATTTTATGACCCAATCTTGAGTGCATAAAGCGTTCAGCTGGAAACCATTAAATCTATTCAGTATCTAAACCTCACAAAGTGGTTTTGGAGTTTGGGGATATGGTATATAGAGGCAGAGCATTGGCCAGCTCATTTTTGTCAATATTGGTTGCCATTCAACATGTTTCTTAATATCATTTCATTTTAATCATTGAAATTGATTTTGTCTTCATTGATAGTGAGTGAAAAGAAATTCTTTAAGCATCTTATTTAGTGGAAGGAAACTTTTATGCAATTATACAACTTTACTTCAAGTCAAGATATCAATCGAAGGTGTTTCAAGCATCCCACAAAATGAAGGCAGAGAGAGGATGAAATTGTACCAAAACTAACCAATTCATTGAGAATTTAAAGTGAAATCAAAGACTAACTGATGTGGTACCAAAATCTAAAAATATACACTACAGATTGAATTTTATTTGAGCATCTGTGAAGGTGAGTAAAATATATATACATGTGTGAAAGAAACAAATAGAGCAGATATAGACTGTGAATAAGCAAAACAAGAATTTGGAGTTAAAACAGTTATTTGGGCATTTGCATTCCTGGTGGCTGTTTAGTTCAACAGTAAGAGCAACGCTACATTAAAGTGGCTACACTGTTGGTCGCAGGTTTAGTTGCTGCAGCAGTCTCATTTTCTTTAATTGTTTATTCTATTTTCATTGTCTAGGCCAAATTATACATTCATCCTGTAATGACGTTTATCTAATGCAATTTATAATCATTCTGTCAGATCATACATCCATTTCTTAATGACATATATATATTGAGGAAATGGGTGAGATTTATTTAACATAATGGTGAATTTAATCGACAATATGAAAACATGAAAGTCTGGAAACTGAATCGTATTCATTTCCATCAAGTATTTCAAGACTGTTTTCTCTCATTGTCAAATGTCAAATGAGAAGAAAGATAAAACAAGGCAGGGAGCAGAGATGATGCAAGGTTATTGTTGTTCTAAATTTCTTATCTTTATTTGTGAAAAAGGAGATTTCTTCATGTCAAAGTTCAAGTCATTTGTGTATAAGAAGTGAAAATGAGAAAGGTTTTGTATGAGTATATGAAGTTGAATCTAGTAACTGTTTATGAGAAAAATTGTATGTGTGTATGTAGCGTATATAAGTGTGCATTGTAGCTGAGGGAGACGGTATGTCGACATCAGCATATGTGTAAAAATTGCCTAAAAAGTTTACGAATTTTTGTGTTTCCATATTGTCTATCAAATTCAACGTATGTATATATATACATATATGTTTGTTGTGATCCTCCTTATTTTGACCAACTTTTTCCCACTGACACAGATACCAACTCCTTCCCCTTCCTCTCCTACTTAACAACCAGAAAACACACAACCAAAAAGACTTGTTTACTCATTTCATTCCCCACTCTCAAACATGTAAGCAGCACACAGTTTTTCTGCATCTGCTACATGTGATTTTTGAAAAAGTTGGTGAAACCAACGAAACGCATAAAAGCCTATCCAGATGATGACAAAGAATTTTGAGTTGTAACACTTGTTTTTTTCCTAAATTTCTTTCCTCCTTCCAATTGTCAAATTACCACTATATATATATATATATATATATATATATATATATATATATGCAATGCTCTCTCTCTATATATATATATATATATGCAATGCTCTTCCATAAGAATAGAGCATTCTGGTGGATGAGGAATTTCTGCGTAAAATGAATATTTCGCTTAAATTCAGCCTTACTGACCACCCAGTTCCGTAGTCCAGAGGAAGGTGTCGGCCTCTGGGTCTGATGTGAGGATTTCAATTCTGCCTCGCGGTACTGGATGGGATAAAAGTCTATAGCCACACTGAAGAGATGTAATACATCAAAACAGCTGTCTGTGGAGGACACAATGATATATATATATATATATATATATATATATATATATATATATATATATATATATATATATATATATAGATATATATATATATATATAGATATATATATAATGTAATTATTTTTTAAGGTTGAGTTATTTATGAATGAAGAGTGCTTGATATCAGGGATAAAGCATATGTAAATAGATATACACTGCTTCATGCTGCAATGATAAGATCATGGTCTGATTGCACCAACATGAAACAATGAATTTTCTGTATATATCAATCTCTCTTTCTCTGTATATATATATATTATATATGTAAAGAAAGTTAACAATATAGAAGAGAAAAGACTTGGGACTGATAAGTACATCTAAAATTCTCTATTGGTAGCTGACATTTTGTCTGAAATTTGGACTTCTTCAGAGCTTCTAGTGGAAACGATGGTAATTTTATATCAGATGAATCCTAGTTAAAATGTCGTAGTTGTGGATTTTTTGTTCTTAGTCACCATTGTTGTATAATAATGATTGTTACTACTACATAGTATTGCTATATCTTATTCTGTGTAAAACAAATAACCCCTTTTGAAAAGCTTGCATAAATTGTATTAACAGATATCGAAAAATAATTGACTGAAATTTCAGAAATTCTTTCTCATCCTCAATGTTTAAAGCTATAAGGCTTTCTAGACTATACATATATTTATAAATATACACACGCACTCACACATATATATATACATATATACAGGTATGGATAATGGTTTATACGCTCACTCATATATATATATATAGAGAGAGAGAGACAAACAGACAGACACAGATACAATATATGTGTATGGGAAGAGTGCTGAATGATGATTTGAATTGATAAAACTAACCAATTTCTCCCTCTCTTTTTATCAAAATTCTTTCCAGATAAAGCTGAATCTTTGTTAGAGTCTGTGTCAGAAAGAGTTCTTAACTGATGCAGTTGATACATTGGTCTGAGATCTGTCAATTTTGCTATTAGTCTTTGCTTTCCTCGTGTTTGGTCATTTGTCTTTCCTTTTATTCTGCTGTTTGTTTCAGTATTAAATCAACATAGCATCATGCAACAATAATGGATTGATACTGATCTACCATGCAAACAAGTCATTGTCTTCAGTCTGATGGAAGCTGACCAATTTTGATGTGTAATATTTCATTTTTAAAAGAAATCCTGAGGGCAGTTCTGCTGTATTATAAGCAAATACCTTCAAATTAACAAACTTATGTAAACACTGTAGTTATCCATTTAGTAGGTTCATCAAATCCAGTTATTTTAGTTTCCAGTTTAAAACAAGAAGAAGAACAGACTCTATTCAAAAACTGCAATGTTGTTAATAAAATTTTTGACAGCATTTGGCAATATTTGTTTCTGCAATAAAACTATTTGTTTCCAATTGAGTTTTCAAGCTAATCCTTGTTAAAACATCTAAAAAAAAATAATGATTGCATGAAAAACAATATAAAAAATATTGTCCAAAATGCAATATAATTCAGTGGCAAATGAAAAAAGTTATAAATATGAACTGTATATATTAGTTATAAACACTGTATAGTATGCCTCCTTTCTTTCTCTCTTTCTTCTCTTTCTCTGTTGTACTTTCTATTTTTTATCTCGAGAACTGATCTATAAAGAATGAATGATATGACGTAGTATGATGAGGAAAAAAAAAATTTCCTCTTCCTTCTCTCATTCTCAATATTGTATTTTTCTATCTTTATCAATGCTATGAACCAATTGAAAAACAATAGAAGGCTGTCTTTCACTCTTTAACCACTTCCTCTTCAGGTTACTTGATTCCTTACAAATACTGTTAATCCATTTGAATCTGGTCTTGATAAGAAAATTTCTACTGTTCTGAGAAGTGTCAACTTACAACACAGTTAAAAATAGGTGTAATCACCGCACTTGAAAGCCATAAAATTTTTCTTTGACATACCAGAAGTGTACAAACCTTAAATATATATAATGAATACACAAGCAAGAATATGTGGCAGTGCTCTAATAGTTCAATAATATAACATTAACTTAATTTTCAGTATATACTGATGACAAATGTGAGTTAGTGATTCAACGTAGACATTCTGTCAAAAATTATTAGAAGCTTCTAGGAGCAGGGTCATGCATTTGTAACTTTTACCGATACAAATATGAGGAGAAAATTATCCTGAGCAGAATCCCTCATTTTTGAAACACTTGTATAAAATTCATCATTAAATGGCTGAATAGGAATAATTGGAAGCTTGCCTCTATAATGTAGATAAGTTCTTATTTTGTTTTTTTTAATCACCATAGCTCAATAGAGACAGGTTTAATCACAATACTGGGTTTAGGTTTTTTGTGTGTTTTAACATTTTGTATATCTATACATACAGACTTCATCCAGCTCTTACTGTTCATAGTAGAAACTTGCAATTTTGCGCACGCATTCCCTTCAATGAAAACGGAAAATGTTTTGTTTTGTTTTTTTAAAAATTCCCCCCCAAATAGGTTCTTATTTTGGTGTACAATTTACAATGAGAGTTTATGCCAAATTGGTCACTTGGTTTGTGTCCAGTAACATCTATGCTGATTTTTTAAAAATTTGTTATTTCTAATGATCACAGTCCAAAATAGGCAAAGAAAAGTGACTTATTCATTGATCACCCTGTTTTCCTATTTTAATTGATCACCCTATCGAGTGGCTAAACTGACCTTTTTTTTTTTTTTTTTTTTTTTAAATTGTAAATTTATGATTCATACCATACTAGTGGTATTTTCATCAAGGTAACTTACTTTTACCACCACCACTGCTTGATTTACATGGTTAAAAGCAGCATATATAAGTGGTGGTGATTCATAATTTTCCTTGTAATGCTAGTTCTAAATATTGTGAATGCCTTCAATTCAATAGTGAAAATACCATGTAAATTTTTGCGTTAAGTTTCTTAAATCTAAACTATAATGTGCTTTTATTGTGATTTCTTGATGTTTTTTGCTGTCTTTCACATGTTTGTATCTATTTCTCTTAACCTGGAACTCCATTTTATGCATATTTATCTTTCACAGACAACTGTCTTCATATTATCATAACACTTAGGTACTTCAGAGTTTACAAGTTCATGAATGTAGGTGGTAGGTAGATTGTGCAGTGCTAATTTTCCAAATTAGGAGGAATTGCTTGTTAAAAAATCAGAATGAAAAAAACATGACCTTTACTTGGACTTGAACATTCATTATTGGTACCTGAAGAAAACTTGTCACCATTTCAGCCATCAAGAAAACCAAAGAATGTCAGTTAGTCACTCAATAGAAACCATCATATGACCAATATCTTTTGGCAGCATGCTGTGTTGAGGTGGTCAATTGAAAAAAAGGGAAAAAAACGATCAATGAATAAGTTATTTGTCCTGAAAATTTTGGGGCTGTGGACTTTCAAAAACAAGCATGAATGCTGCTAGACACAAATTAAGGGATCAATCTGGCATAAAATTACATTGCAAATTGAAACCCCAGCTCAAAATCTATTGGGAGGGGGAGATTTTTAAAAAGCAAGATGAATTTTTCTTCAAGACATATCAAGGAGCAAATATTCAAATTGTTTGTCCTCTAGTTCCATTGGTGCTGCTGGTATACATGATACATACATACATGCATTCATAGCTAGCCAGACCAACTGGAACCTATGTTGACACTTTTGGTGACAGTTTCAATTAACAATTTCGAACATGGAAGTAATTAGATATGAACAGATTTAGATAAGTAGATAAAGAGACAAGTCATATCTATAATAATCCACTGTATACCATATTCCATCATTTATCTTTCCTTTTCTTATTTTATCTTGATGTCAAGACTGAAAGGAATTTTATATATTACATATCCATTATGTAAATCAATGATTGGTTATCATGTATAACCAATTTGCTGAAGATCGATCAAAAGGTCAAGAGATCCAAGGGAAGTAATCAATTCTCTCAACCAACACACCGTCAAAATGGAGACATTCCTTGTCATGTACAATGTGTGATCCACTATCTGGAAAATGTGGATAGAGCTGTCCACAGCGGTTTTGTTCATACCAATGAAGTTACAAGCTTTTTTTTCCTAAAATTAGAGACTGTCAATCAAAACTGTCTACACAGGTTTCTTCAGTTTTTTAGTTGATCTGGCTGGCTGGATACATGCATTGCCAGTCAGCTATGTATGTATGTATATATCATGTGTACAAGCCACATCAATGGTGCGAGAGGACTGTAGTTCGAAACATTCACTCTTAATCAAGTCTAGATAAAATGTTCATATTGTTTTTCTACCCGCCCCCAATTGGTTTTAGTGGGGGGGTGTCAGTTTGCAATGTGAGTTTATGTTGAATTTTTTTAAATTCAGATTTTTTTAGTGATCACTGCGAAGGAAAAGGTGAGGAAAGTGGTTTATTGATCACCACTTTTTCCAATTTTTTAATTGATCACCCCAAAGATGTTGGTTTTGTGATGGTTTACATTGAGTGAGGAACCAGACCTGTTTGTTTTTAACTTTCAATGAATATAATAATAATTCTTTGTAAAGCATTCAGAATTTAGATAATTTTTCTCTTCATACTATGAATATCTTTTTTCATTTTCTCTCTCTTCCCCTTTAGATATTTCAAAAACTTCTGAAAGAAAATGACAAAATTCTTTCCTCAATCATCCATTGATATATATATATAGGTTGTGGGCATCACGACTGTTCAACTCCTTTCCAGTTGAAATTGAAAATGTTCCAGTGGAAACTACAATGTCAAAGATTAAATCCCTGCCTGCCAGACAGATTCCTACAACCCATCCATGATGAGCAAATACATTGTGAATACACAGAGACAGTGTCCAACTCGATGATTCATCAGAACAGGACAGAGGACAGTCACACCATGATGACTGGCAGAAATTAACACAAACTACAGAATGACACCATAATTATTTTCAGTTATTTTTCATCTCAAAATTTTTGCAATGTTGCTTCTCCCTTTATTGTTTTCTTCAAGTTATTTAGTATTATGAATAATTTTGTTTAAGAAATGGTTAATCTTAACAAATTGGATGATAATACTTGTCCATAACAATGTCCAGGTAAATACAAAATAATATTATCTCAGGTCATGACATCCATTCTTTGTCTTTTAAGGGTGCAATATTTTGATTTTTTTGTTCGTTTATCATTCTCACATGATACTTCAACATAAAATAATCTGTGCTAGATTTTTAGTTAGTGAAAATCATTCTTTATAATATTTTTCATCATGAATTCAATGTATTCTCAGGGAACAATGCAAATATCTTTTCAACATGTTTTAGTATTTTAACGTGTTTTTAGAGTTGTATCTATATCAGGAAAAGAACATCAGTCAGCATTTAAACACTTGCCTTTCTCTTCTTGCTCAATATCAAAAAAAAAGTCATGTTTGGACAAGACAGTCACTGACAATGAAAATTGGGTTTATCTAAATTGAAGAGAATTGCGACCATGTCCAGGAGAGCTATCAACATCTCAATCTAAATGGAATCTCCAGGGAGAAATGTTCGTCTCTGTGTCTGATAGGATTCAAAGGGAATTCTTTATTATGAATTGTTGGAACTTGGACAAAGTGTTATGGCGCAATGCTACATTGAGGAAAGACAGTCAAACAGTGATTTTGCTACAACACAATGCCCATTCTCATATTGCAAATGGCATACAGCAAATAATCCTAGAGCTGAAACGGGAAGTTTCTCCAGACATATCACGTTCAAACTATTGCTTGTTTTGCTCAATGCAACACTGCTTGTCTGATCAGCTGTTTCAACGAGTTGAAGATATAGAAAAATTTCTTGAAAAATCCCTCAAATCAAAATAGGATCATTTATAGAGGTGGCATAAGGACATAGAAAGCCAGGAAAATTACTTTGATAGCTGAATAATGATGCTATTAATTTATATGAGTAGAATAATTTGTCAAAAAATGCTATGCACTTTTGGAGAAACATATATAAATAAGCTTGCTTGTAAACTAATTCAACTCTGCTGACTTTGCTTAAAACAGAAAGAAATTACTATCGGCTTGTGTAAATTTTATGTTTGTTCACTTTTGGTTTGTTTATTTATGAAGTTGCAAGAAAAGTGGGCCAATTCCTTGGGGCTGTGACTGACCGGTTATAATTTCACCAAAAGGTTGAACATGTAGAAGGAATAGAAAAGTTTCTGTCAGTATTAATAGCTACCATAATTCTCATATTGAAAGTTAATGATACATTTTTATCTAGAATATAAGAGCAACACATTCATTATGTTCAAAACTTTAATACTATAATTCAAATATTTCTTGATTTCATTGGTCAAGCAGTCTGTATCCTTCATTTAGGGGATCTTCACCCTGTATTCTACACTTTGGGGATATTCACCCAGCTTGCTTACTTCATAGCAAATACTCCAATCAGAGATATGACTCAAAACAATTTTTGTTGAGTAGCAGAACATTCTGGCCTTGTGATATATATCTCAAATAAATTAGATTAAAATACTTAAATCAATGGCATATTTTTTCCAGATCAAATAGAGGAAGAAATTGTGTAATCATTTGTGTTGATGAACAAATTATGGAATCACTTTGTAATTTGCATTTCTAAAACAAATACCCAGCTGAAATTCATGCAAATTAGTACGAAGTTAAAAGAGAGTGCTTGCAGGTCTTAATGGGTCGTTGAATTTGGCTAATTGAAATGAAACATGGCTCCAACAAGAGAACTGTCCATTGAAATGATGGAAAGGGATCATAAAACTCCTTTGAAAAAGAAATCCAACACAGAGTGTTTCAAAAGATGTTGGCTGTTCCCAGTCAGCTGTGTCTAAAATTTGGCACAAGTGTAAACAAAAGGGGAAGGTTAAAAAATTAAAACACATGTGTAGACTGCAGAAGGCGTCAAAACATCTGGATAGAGAACTCAAAGCAATATGCTTTGAACATAGAAAATGCACAACAAAACAAATAAAAAATGAATCAGGAGTCAGTGTTTATGACAGACTGTCAGGAATTTGCTGAATGATATGGGATTTATATGCAGAAAAGCCAAATGAAAAAAAGCAGTAACACCTAAAAAGATGAAAACAAGGTTGCAGTAGGCTAAAGAGAAGCAATCATAGAGTTTGGATGAGAATGATATTCAGTGATGAATCATGAATCTGCATTAGCCAAGACAATGATGATGAAACTTGGGTCTGTGGCCGTTCCAATGAAAGATCAATGCCTGGAGAAAATTACAAATCATCTTACTCTCTTATGATATGGGGCTGCGCATCAGGTAAAGTACCAAAGAGAAGATGGCAAACATTACCTCAATTGTCAATGCACTGAATGTACATTGAGATCTTGGACACTTTTCTCATTTCATTGATAGAAAATAGGTTTGATGAATCATTTTACAGGATGATAAAGCATCTTGCCTCAGAGCAAAGAGGGTTAAAGCCTTTTTTTTTAGGAAAGGTATATCAACTCAATGATATCACCAGCAAACAATCTGGATCTCAATCCTATTGAATATTTATGGATGAAATTTAAAAAAATAGTCCATGACAAGGTTCCATCCTGTAAAACTAATCTATCAAACACTAGCCAAGAAAGTTTGAATCAGTTTGAAGCTTTAAAGAATTCAGATTGTCATAAAAGCCTGAGGTGGAGCAACAGAGTGCTAACTGTGAATTTTTTTGTTGATGATTCCATAATTTTTCCTCTATTTGATCTGGAAAAAATATGCTATTGGATAAAATAATTACATTTAATTTGTTTGAAGTACGTTTCATAAAGCCAGGATGTTCAGCTGTTGAACAGAAATTGTTTTGTATCGTATCTGAGATTTGTTTATTTGCTATGAAGTAAAAAAGCTGGATGTATATCCTCTAAGTGTGGTGATTCCATAAGTTGTACCCACTTGGTTCTTTGAACTCATGGGATTAACTCCTTGGGAGGACATTTGACCTGGATCTTAATGAAATGGAATTTTCCTAACTTGATAGGGGTGAAAAATTTCTTGAAATTCATTTTTGAGTTGGGGAGCAAAATGTGTATTCTCAGTGTGTGTGTGTGTGTGTGTATGCATAACTTTATATGTATTACATAGCAAAAAAAAATTGTATTAAAAGGAAGCAGACTGCTGACAAGAGAGGGAGGTAACTACCAAGTGAGGTGAAAGCTTGCAAAAAACAAAAAAAAGCAGTGTTGCCAATTTAACTCTTTTGTGCTAAATTTAGCACATTTTGCTTTGGCAGTGTATAAATTCAACATTTAATGCTATTTTTCAGCAATTTTAGCCAGTTTTCAGCTATCCCTACAATCTCAACAAATCTAGCCATTTTGAACAATGAGAAGTAGCCATGAAATAATTAACAGTGTTTTGGGGCATGTTTTGGTATTTTTAAAGCTTTTTTAAAGTTGAATTAAGGCAAAAAGATTTTTTGAGTTGGTAACACTGCAGAAGGGAACTTTTGTCCTTCTTTTTATTCTTTCAATAAATGACTATAAAATGTCACTCAATATCAAATTAGGAAAGTCGAAAAAGGACAAAAGAATGTAGGTAAATAGGGTGACAAGTAAAACCATTAATGAAAGACCTCCATGAGTCAGAGACTCTGAGAATCAAATGCAGCATAAGGCTTGATATAACTAGGACATGAGTTCAACAATGCGTCCACATTCCACCTGCCATTACTACAATGCAATTAGTCTTTTATTTACATCACTCTTCTGTGACAGGCTGAGAAGATTCACATTCAATGTATATAGATGTATAAATCATGATCAGCGCTCTACCGAACTGAGTTGTATCAAGGGATGCCTGTATCAATATAATAAATATTGTTGATCTGAACAATATGTGTTGCAAACAGTGCGATATTAGAGGCACCACTAACTTATTCATTGATATTGCGACCTGTGTTACATTGGAGGATGCCTGTACTAATAGTATTTTTATAGTACCAATATGTGGCCAGGTAAAAATAAAACTAACTTCTTGAAGAAAGAATATCTGATCAGATTGTTTTGTTCTTTGAATCTTAATGACATCATCAAAGCATTTTTTCATTCTCTGATTGATGTAATTTCAATTAGGCCGTAAAGTTAGGGTCCAGTTCTGCATTGTAATTGTATAGTAAATTGAACCCCCCCTCCTTCTAAAACATGACGTATCAGGCAGAAACTGCCTGTTTTAGTTCTATTTCCTAAGTTAGAGCATGGTAAGGATACAGGGCTAAAAAGACTCTTTCTATCATGTTCAAAAAATCAATTTTAAACATATTGCTTTTTGGTAGCTTGCCTTGTTGGGGTTGATCAATTGAAAAATTTGAGGAAAAGGTGACCAAAGAATAAGTTACTTCTCTCACATTTCATTAGGCAGCGATCATTGACACAAAACTTATAGAGATGCGTGCGGATGCATCTAAAAAAATTTCCAACCTCTCTGAAAAAACCAGATGTATCACATGATATTCTGTGCCACAAATATGTATTATAGAAAAGCATAGACTTTTTATTATCAATTGTTTCTCTTTTTAGCAATCACATCCTATTATTGTTTTTCTATAGCTTTTCTATAGCTGTTCTTCTTTCTATTGTTTGTTCCTTTTATGCTACTATGTCATATTTGTAATTCTATTTTATTTCATGTTATTAGTTGGACAAATAATTACACAGGATGAGAAAACAGTGTTGAGCCAATGTCAATTAGACTGCCTTGTGACCAAGTAACCAAGCTGGTTTAAAAGTTTCTTTTTCCAACGGTTTCTGGGAAATGTTATAACAATTTTGCTATGTTAATCAGTTTTACTTTAGAGTCCAATTTAAAAAAATGAAACAGGTCTGGTGAGTCACTCAATAGAAACCGTCAAGTGACCAACGTATTTTATCAGCATGCCTTGTTGGGGTTGATCAATTGAAAAGTTGGAAAAAGATTTGATCAATGAATGAGTTACCTCTCTTGCATTTTGTTGGGCAGTGATCACTAAAAATGTTTGAATTTGAAAGAAAAAAAAATGCATGAATGCTGCTGGACACAAAGTAGTGATCAATTTGGCTTAAACTTACATTGCAAATATGACTCCCAACCAGAACCCTATTTTGAGGGCAAAATTTCAAGAAACAAAAAAAAGACATTTTTTTGTAGTCATAATAAGGAGTAAACGTTTAAATGTCAATTCATCCCAGTCTTGAACTCATCTCGTGTGTATTCCATCTATGTACTCGTTTTTGCTGTTGGTGTGAGCAATGTCTTCATTTGGATTTATAAAATATATTAAATTGAAGTAAGGCTCGATATCACAGTGAATAATTGAACAACTGTAGCATCAAAATTTGAAATTAGGTAAAAAAAAATCCATCAAAGAATAAATATGG
This sequence comes from Thysanoteuthis rhombus, assembly GCA_963457665.1. Classification (NCBI taxonomy): domain Eukaryota; kingdom Metazoa; phylum Mollusca; class Cephalopoda; order Oegopsida; family Thysanoteuthidae; genus Thysanoteuthis; species Thysanoteuthis major. Next base: position 41,562,099 of record OY735219.1, on the reverse strand, counting down.
TCAGAATGAATTCAATTCATGACATCACAGGCATTTTCCAGTGGAAAACATCTAAAATAGAATAAAAAAAGATCTAAAAACATTCAGATTCTGGAGGATCAAGACGGGAATGAAGCCTCAAAAAAATCGGAAGAGTTTTTAAAAAAAAAAATCAGAAGTGACATTTCTAGAAAGTGTCACGTGGAGTACGGACGCCAATTTTCTAGTCTGTAGACCAAACAGTATGGCCAAGAGCACTGGAACACACAAACACATATAAAATGGATTGAACATTTCGGCATCTTTGATGGCTAAGGTCGTTCAATTTACTGGAAACATTTTGTTTGTACTTTATACTATATCTGTGTTATTGCCTTTTTACTACACCACTTAGTGCATAAATATATATATATAAATATATATATATATATATATATATATATTTAGAGAGAGAGAGAGAGGGGGGAAAGAGAGAAAGAGAGCAAGCAAGCAGTCTGAACTACAATGTAGATTCGCCATGCTATCTTGCTGGCGAAGATATGAGGAAAGGGATTAGTAGGTGTTGTTAGGAGGTCTGTGCATTATGAAGAAATATAAGTGGTCGGCGGAAGATTCATCTTGTCTCTCTCTCCCTCTTTCTCTCCTTCTCTTGACCCTTATCCTAACCCCTCCACCTTTTGAGTCTCTAGTTTTTATTTTTAAACTGTATTGGATAAGACAACGGAATTGACACATCAGCAACAGTAGCAGAGGCAGAGGTTGCTGTATTACCAGCAGTCAGCGAACACATGAACACACAGCAGGACTTGCTTGGCACCAGCCAATTTTGTGTTAGGATGTTCACATTCCCACCCTCTTCCTCTCTGTCTGTGTTTTCCGTCAGTGGTTCCCAAACTTTTTTTGAATTAAGGCACCCTTAGTGAATCAAGTATATCAGAAAATTTGTGAAAATTTAAGTTTGTCAGGCAGAAAAATAATGAAAAATATAATTTAAATTCCAAAAAATGTTGTATATTTATTTTCTCTTTGAAATGAAATTATTTTTACTTGAACATTTAATTTAACTCAGTAGCTCCATCACTCTACCATTCAGTAGATTTAATCGTTAATGAGGCTGCATTATATACAATTACTATGCACCGAAAATGTTTGACAGTTCTAGAACAGTACAAAGTATAAACCTTGTCTATCGAGTGAGTGCCATCAAGTGTTGAAACATTATGGTTTAACACTATATATATATATGTATATTCACGATGCGCCAGTTAGATGTCGTTTCCTATCCTTGTAACTGTGCATTAGCACTTTGAATGTCCTGTGGCTCTCCTGAAATTTAACTGCGGCACCCTGGGGCATCATGGTGCACACATTCAGAATTACAGCGTCAAGTGATAGACTGACACATCACTAATCATATAATAGATTGATGAAAATATCTTGGATTTTGCATAAGAATAAGTTTTATCAAATGTACTAAAGCACATACTAACTATATATTATACATACCATACACATATGGGAACTCTTTTGTTAAGGAGGGCAGAAGGCTTCATTTGCCAAAAAATTTACATAGTTTTGCTCAAATAATACCGTTTTGGCCCAAATTTCACATGGTTTTGTCTGAAAGGGGGGGGGGGCATAGCCATACATACATGTACATCAAATGCATTAGTGGAAATGTGTGATCATGAGGGAGTATGGCATATACCTACATCTCAATTTCCAGGTTTTCTCTATGTTACAAAATGACCCTTAAATAGGCCGTATTTTTTAAAAATGACCTACAGGGACTTATGGTGCCCCCAGCTGTATGAGTTCACTGCTAATTCCCAATGAAGCCTTTTGTGATTCTTAAGCATAAATCCAAGATTCAGCCTTACTGTATGCCTACCCATTTCAATCACTGATTAAATGTTGAGAAGATTTCACTGAAATTCAAGTTAAAATTATATATTTTATGGTAATTGTCCTGATGAGGTTCGCCTAGAGAAGAAAGGTAACAGGTATAGATTATGCTTTTCTTACATATAGTGTCTATCTAGTCAACTCCTTTTTCTATGCGAACCTCATCCAAACAATTACCTATTTTATAACCAGCTTTTTAGCATCTACTTCCAAGTTTAAAAAGTTGACTAGGACACACTCAACAACAGTATCTAAATTTAGTTTCACAAGCAAAAGAAAACAAGTTAAAAAATGGATTTCATAGTTATGTTAGAAATTCTAATTTAATTTAAAAAAAAATGTTGTTTGTTAGCTCAACTTTTTCAAGCCATATGTCAACATTGACAAGTGAATAGGGTTTTGTTGAACAGGTGCAGATAACTCGAGTCAGCTTATTTGATGATGACCACGTGATGTATTCACATGCTTCAGTCAATATGGCCGCTTCTGTTCGGTTTCTCGGGAGGTGACACTTGGATAATAATAACGAAACAAGAACAAATAGCAGAGAAAGAATTAGCAGTTCTGTTCTAATATATCTTTTTACTATAAATGGCCTTGACAAGAAAGGAAGCATACAATGCACTTGAGTTGCCCTTCGGTACGTCCTTTTCTTGCAATCGATTATATTTGTATAATGAACTGAGTGTGTATGTGTGTGTTTTTTTTCTCTTCCACCCATTTTCAGTTGTTGTTTGTGTTTTCTCTTGTTTTGTTGTTGTTGTCCTCCGTTTTTCTTCTTTTACTTTCTTACCTTCCGTCCAAGACAATCCACCCATGTAGACTCATCGAGAAGCATACACGAAACAAAAAAAAAATCACAAATTTTGGGCTTATTTTTAAATTATGCTGAAAAATTCCAACATGATGATGAATTAGAATTATAAATTCATGCCTGTGAATGTTGTTTTTGAGGGGCAGTTTTAAATCGATCATGAGAGACCGAAATACTGTTTGCATACAATAAATCTTCAGTTGACAAGTATGATTATAAATAATAAAATGATTCGTCATTAAATGAGGTGTTCTACTATTTAGATAAATTCTGACCTCGGCTTGTAGTCCTGATGTTACAGTTGTGTGAAACCAGATTTTGACTCTGGGTAATTTGATATTTTTGTTTATTTAATACTTATTTATTTGCTTTAGTTAGTAAGTTAATAGAACTGTTGACAATCACTGTCTTTCATAAACTCTAAACCGGCGTTATGATATCGTTTTCTTTGTATTATCAAAATCAAACATGCAGGCTTTAAATTAGATAAAAAGTGGGTAGGGGGGTATTTTTATTGCTGAGTTGTCTGGAAAAAATACTGAAAGTAATTCGAATTAATTTTCTATCATACGGTTTTAAGACATTGCATAAATGAAATATTTTAAAGACAAAGGTTGTCTAAATTATGCATTTTTATTGTGAATACAATCATTTTCCTCATGCTATTCTTGCTGGTAATGTTTCCAAGACTAACTTATTTTTCACAGATTGTGATGACTTTACAATTTAAAAAAAAAAGAGAAATAAAAATACTCGCTTGCCTTGATTAATGTTTAAAACTTCGAAATCTTTTTTCAAGCCCGTGAAAACACCACCGTTTTCTAAAAGCAAATCCAACAATTTTTTTGCCAAATTCTTGCGTATTTCGAGGATGTGGTCTAATTTCCCATGTAGACAAATTTTCGAATTGAAACCATTTTGTCATGAATAATTTGACAACCAACTAGTTTAATGGAGCTTTTCTTTTTGAATTAGACTTTTTTTTTTCTCACTTGACTGTGTTTATGCTTTTTTTTCTCACTTCGCCTTGTAAATTTCACTACTTGATACTTGAATATTTAAGATAAACAAATGGAATTATTTCCTGGATATCAATTATAATGTGTTCAGAATTGAAGAAATTATCTTCAATTATTTCTTTTGTAATTCGTTACAGAACGAATTTATTTGAATTCATAAAGTGGAGTCAATAGAAACTAAAAAAAATAAAATGAAATATCTTGCCACTTTTGACTTGAGCGTGAATATTTTATGGTTGCCAGAATCAAGACAAGATGATGTGTAGATGGTACTAGGTTCGGTTCACTCGTTTACAAATAGTCTTCAAAGTTTAAAAAATTGTTAACAAGCTTTTGTTTTTCTTCGCTGCTGTATTTTTTGTGAACATGTCTGTAGTAGTAGTGTTCCTGCACGCACGACGGATATTGACCCGGTGTATTTAAATTACTATTTTTTGATTGTAGTATTTAATGATGATGATATGTCTATTGTCTACAAACCGAATGATTTTATATCGTCACTCACTGTCAATTCACCTAGTAGCCGTTTTCTACCCATACTTTTTATTTTACACCAACAAATAGAACAGCCCAGCTTGCGGCAGTTCAGTCGAAAAAGAGTCAACGTACTTGAACAAAAAACAAAAAAAATACCTTTTCTTCAGCTGAATGTTTTGCATTACATAAAATCCTACGCGCACACACAACCTTACTTTACAATTACATACGTTTACTTATCAACACACCAGGTCATAAGTGTCTGTAATCATCAACCTCAAATTCCTTGTGAACCATCCTTCATATATTTCTTCTGCTGCTAGTAGTAGTACTATTTAATAATTACTAAGTAAGTAGCTGTTGTGTAGGAACTGCTTCCCCAGACGTTGAGGATTTTGATGTATCATTTGAAAGGTTCCACAAATGGTCACTCAGGACGCAATTTTTAATCATCAACTGAATAATAGGTACAATGAAGTTAATGAGGGTAGAATGGAAAGCAGGAGGCGTGAATGAATTCCAAGAAAAATATAATGATATTCTATTACAAAGAAAGTGTTAACTGCTTTAAGGCTCATTTTATTTGGCACTGCTATCTTTGTTAAAAGATAACATTAACTCTTTCAATTCACTGATGAAATTAGCCTCAGGCATTTTATCAGCGAATGCCTTTCTTAATCATTTCCTCTAGTGGTGATTCTCTCTTCATTAGTCTGATAATGTTCTACATGAAATTTCCCTTTGAACGTCGTGAGCTATAATTATCATTTTTATTGTGAATTTCGAAATTTTAAATAAAGTTTACTTTCAATATCATGCACTTGTTTAAGATTTGTTACGCTAGCAATTCTCTTCCTGGTACCTTTTTTCATGACCTACTGAAATCTGAAAGGCTTATCAGTATCAAACTGAAACGGAAGTAAATCATACTTTTACTTCATTTCAATTTGTGTCACTCACTGTCTCTCAATTCCAATCATACTCTGTTCAACACTTACCAAAAACCAGTCAAGACTAACCTACTTAGTTAAGCCAATTACTCTAAAAAAACAAATATTGTAAAACCTTCATTACCATCATCATCATCATTCTTCCTCGTTGAACATAGGCTTTCCCCAGGAATCACCAGACTTCTATCATGGGCGTCACGGAGCCAATACTTTCTGAATTTGTCTTTCGTCACGCCATCTTATTTTCTTTTTTTTTTTTTTTTGCGGGTCACAGTTCAGCATATTATCTCTGGGGATCCACGTTTTGAACTTGTGTGTCGTGATGTCCAACATGATCAGCCCATTGCCATTCTAGTTTTTTCTCATGGAATCTATGATATCCCTGGCTCCTGTTTTCCCCCTAATGTTTTGTGATCTCTCTAACAAATGGTAACAATTAACAGCTCATGCGGCTAGACTTTTTTTGGTCGTTGGAAAAAAATTTTCTCGAAGAAACAAAAAATTGGGAAAAGGGAAAACTTTCTCCGTGTTCGGTTCTATGGAAACATCCATAATTTCAAAATATATTGCTTAAACATTCAACAATTAAGATTGAATTAAAATTTATTGCAAGCTAGAATACAAAAACTAATTGCACTTGAATTCTGTTTTGAGTTAGTGATTTATTTCTCAAAGCAAAGAAAAAACAATTTCAATTCTTTTGAAACCAGACATACCGTGCATTCGTCAGTTTTTTTTCCATACATTTTCTCTCTGTGTTGATATTTCCCTTCTGTTCTACGTCACTTGGAGGCGACTAAAAGTGTCTGAGGAATTCAAGGCTTCATTTAGATGTTTGGTCGGTGAGGTTTGTCTCTGAAAATTCAATTGGAAATGAAACTTTCAAACGGGGCAACTTGCCATTTCTTTGTGTGTGTAGTAGTCAGCTTTGCAATGCTCAATCTGAAGAGTACTTTTTTTTCTTTTTTTTATTTGAAAAAGTCTGGTAGAAAAACGTGTTTTCTCAAGTGGCAACGTTACTTTTTTTCCTCAATGTAGAAAAGGTGGTCCGGATGGTTGAATTTCACACACTCGATGTTGAAAACAAGTAAAAACAATTTAGAAATTCAATTTCACAGTAATGATGATATAATTTATGCATTTAAATGTTTTTCTTTCGTCAATTCTCTTATTATATTTTTTGAGCGTCGTTTTAAACCCCAAGTGAGCGAGGTTGTGAAGCTTTACAATCAGGACCACCTTACTTACGTTATGCTCCTTTTTTCTCTCCGATTAATTTCTTAAAGAGTCGTTCCATTGTAAAATAGATGAAGGAATATTGATAAAATTTGAATCGCAGACAATGTGTATGTGCACTGACTAGCTCACCTACCCCACAGAATTCATTTCTAGAAAATATACTTACTTCTAAAATCTCGGTTTCAGCAGAGATTAGACCGACATTTGATGTCTTCAAATAAGTTACCTTATACTCCCTCTTTTTTTTATTCAACAATTCACATTTACTGATTGGTTTGTGGAAAAAGAATTACTATTAAGAAAATAAATTACTTTCAATTTTGTGTCTGCGAAAATTTGGGCGTGGGAAGAAATCGGATAACATTCTCTTAATTTCATTTGTTTCCCTGTTTCTTTTTTTTTCAATCTGAATGAATTATACGTTTCTTTAAGTCTCTTATTCCAGTTTTTAAGAAATAAATGGTAGTATTGAATTATAATTTTATTTCCTGTTTGCTATTAATAGATACTAGGAAAGTTTGTGGTATTGGTTTCCTCAGTATGAGCTGTTTTTTTTAATTTCTTTTTTATTGAAAAACAAAACTTGAGGCAGGGCAGGTTTTTCGTAATTTAGAACTTGTTACGTGTTGATCTATTTCTATTTTTGAAATTTAATTGAGAATATATGTTTTTTTTTATTGGCTAATAAAATGTAAAATTAAATATTTAGATGTCGTAGAGACCTTGACATATTTTTCATTAAATGTTTTTTCAACCTAAAATTTAGCACAGCTGACTTGATCGAAAAAGTACACCGATACTCGTTTCCAAAGTTCTTGTTTTATTTTCATTATTCATATTTCTGGATTATTATCTCTATCAACAAAGTTGGGGAGTTATATGTATAACCCCGTGTCTTTCCGTCTGTTTATCCACTTGATATCTCCAAAAACTCTCGGTGAATTCAATCAAAGGTAGGCAATTTGAGCTACAGAAGAAATAGTTAGATTTTGGGGCAGATCCATGCACAATTATCTCCCTTACGTCGTAGTATAGTGTCAACACCACATGATATCATGTGGACGGACGGAACTTTAGGATATCTCCACAAGTTGTCAATGAATTTTAATGAAATTTTGTTGAAGGGTGGGCTATGAAAAAAAAAAAAAAGAAAGAAATGATTAAATTTGGGTATGTATTCATGCACTGTAGCCTCCCCCTCCATACCACACAATATCCCCAGATGTTCTGAATGAAATCCATTTAAATTTTATGGAAGGGTGGGCAATGACCTATGAAAGAAGTAATATGATTATGAAATGGATCCAGAGATTTTATTTTAGTTACCTCCTCTGCATTGACAATTGTTCATTCAATATCAGTAGTTTCCACTGAATTCAGATGAAAATTTTGGGTTATCAGGTAAGGGATAATTTGTCAAATTTTTAGTCTAATCCATGAATCTTTATTTGATGGATATGTTTTTTCATACATTTATTCATTGATACATTTGTATTTGTCCACACAATATCCCCCAAAATTCTCAATGAATTCCAATATTATTTTGTTGAAGAGTAAGCCAGGGTTAAAGAAAAATTGATTAAATTTCATGGTGGGTCCAGGAATTTTTTTACAGCTATCTTCCTTGCATCGTAATGCTTTCATTCAATTTTCAGTGGCATTGACAAAGTTATGTGCTCTCTGATGTTGATGTTTTCATCACCTGAACACCTCACAATGGAACGTTGGTTAGCAAGCTAATCTTGCAGACAATTATTATTTCAAGTTCAATCTTCAGTAGGTGTACCACATTTGTCATCTTCTGCCAGAATAATCTCTGCTGAAAAACTTAGTAAATGAAAATATAGTGTCTTCATTTTTACCAGCATTTTGATTCCTACTTGAGGAAGGCTGACAGGCTGGAACTTTTTGTCTAAAAATCATCAGTAACAATTTTACTTACCTCTGCCAATGATCTTTTAAAAACTATATGTATTAATTTGTTCATGTCTGTCTGTCTGCTCAATATTCCAAAAGTTCTGTATGAATTTCAATAACCTTTAGTCAAAAGGTTGGGCTAAAGAAAAATTGATCAAATTTTGGGGCAGATTCGGAATTCTTACAGGTACCTGCCCTGTATCGTAGCTATACATGATCTGATTTTCATTGTCCTTGTTGCAGAAGAGTGCAATCTGTCGGTGCTTTCTCATGATTGTTTTTATTTGTCTGTATAATTCTAGAATGCTTTAAGATTGCTTAACTGTATTCAAATTAATTGGTTGAATAAATCTCTCTAATATAATATCGAGTATTACTCTTTGGAATTTTGCATCTAACAGCCGAAACTGATTTTTTTTTTTGTTTTTCTTATAGTTTTTAAATGTGTCGTCATATCTCTATAAGATGCATTTTGGTTGGTCTGTTCCAGTTAACAGGAAGGAAGAGGTGTGATGTTATTAAAAGGTGTAACATCTATTCTGATCAATTTATTTGATCAGCTGCTAATAATGTCATAATAGAATATCCAAGGTCAGCATGAAAGCCAAAAATGGCCGTTCACGATTTTTATTGAAAACGATATTTGCAGAATATTTCCGTATTACAATATTTTACTAGTATGAGAATCAACTGACTAAAAGAAAGACTACTTGCTCTTCTTTCTGTTCCTTCTACGGATGGGGAACGCATTGTTTAACTCTTGGTTCTTGTTGTTTAATATCTCCATATTCCCATACTTGCATGATTTGTTCAAATCTTTCACTGTTGACTTGAAGTTCTTCAGGCTACTGTTACAAATGACTGTTGAATAAACTACAGGAAGTAATTCCTTTGTTTCATAGCATTGAATTACCTTATCTATAAGATTATTCTAAAAACAATGCAAGCTAATCTGAATAATAGAATTGTAATTAATCAATATTTGATTGACTAGAAAATGAATTTGATTTAGCAATTGTGACTTTTTCTGTTTCAAAATGGTTGCCGCTCCAGCTGTGGAGTGGTAGGTATTGAGAAGCAGACGACAATGAACCTGAAAATTCTAGTGTACTGCTGGACTATTTGGCATTATGAATGTATCTCTTAAAAGTATTCAGTGTAAATTGAGGAATTTGGTTAACTAGTTTTTATCAAAATTATTCTTAGGCTGGGCTATTTGGCACTTGATTATTTTGAAAATTTACTTCTACACTGTTTGTATTGCATTGGGGGGGGGGGCATTTTGTTTGAGATCATTTAGCTTCTGCAGTCTAAACAATGGAAGGGAGACCCCCAAAAGCTTCATGAATAGTAGTTCACCTACTGCATTTTTATTAACATTATATGATGTTTGCAGCCCCCAGATGCACTAAATATTTGGAGGGAGGGGGGCTCAAGGAACTTAGTTCCCCCAGCCATCTATGTTGAGAGAGATGGTGAAATGAGATTTCAAATCACCTGGGCTCTCAAAACTTCTTTGAATATTAGTTCACCTGGTGACAAATCATGGAGCCATGTTCCTGTAGCCCCCCCATATCTCCAACAATGCCTCTATGTGAGAGCTCAGGGTCAATACAATGGAAGGTTTTAAGGTAGAGAGCCAAATATTCCCAAAGGCAGGGCTATTTGGCATTGGTTTTTGTCGGCCATTCTTTTTATATGCAATGCTTTTACAAATTTTTTTCGTAACATCTTTGGAGAGTCTTGTAGAGTGATATAGTTTGATGTATAGATGATAAATTCAGTCATAACTTTCAGAGTTATTGCACAAAAAAAGCTTTGTAGATGGAGCAGTGGCCATTTGGAAACTGGAAAGGTAACAATGGCTTTTAAGGCTTTAATCATTTCAAAATATTTACAAAATTTATTTACTTTTAATGATTTTTTTGTGCATCAACAGAAGCATCAATTCCTTTTGTTGTGCTGGAAATATGATGATATAAGCAAAAAAAAATGTTTGTGAATAATTTTGTACTCTTGAGAATCTGTACATAGATTATCCTTGTGTCCGCACTTAGTACATATGTATTGAATAAGAGTTACAGAGAAAGAAAAATTCTCTTCTCTATTTGTATTAGGCTGGTATAGGTAGAAAAATATGCAACAACAAACAAAATTCAGCAGAAAACATCCACACTACTCGGTCTTCATCACCATCTTCTTCAGATTCCTCGTCAGCCTGCTCAAGTCAGGTCAACCATTGATTTACCTGGAACCGGATATTCATCATTAATATCTTGCTTCTATTTTAAGACAGCTTCTTCTTCAATTATCTCCATATCATAAAAGTTCATAATGAACCGGTGTAACATGCTTTTAGGAAAGTGGTAATTGTAGCAGAATACTTGAGATGTATAGAAGTGCACTGAGGAAATGCTGCAGAACAACCTTTTTCTTTCTTAGATAAGTGTTTGTTTGGCACCACGTTGGGATCATATTTTTTCAGACAATATTGAGGATTTAGTCCTGTATTTCAGAATACTTGTGGTCAGAATGTTAAAGCCAGGGTTGTAGTGGAAGTCGTTCTTGACCTTATCCTTGATCTACTTAAAGATGGCCGTGGCAGTTGGATTAGACTGCATATGGTGAAGAGGAAATCAATCAATTCCATGAATGAACCAATCAAATGTGCATTGAAGCTTACATCAAACTTAACTAACTTAGATGGACAAGACGTGTTTTGCGAATGAAGAATGAAAACTCCCAAAGCAAATACTGGATTCTGAACTCAGAGAAACAATAAAAACAAGGGGTATTTAAAAAAAAAAAAATAAATAAATAAAAGAAATACAAGTATCAACTCCTGGATACTCTCCAGAAATTTGACATTCAACTGTCCAATTGTGAAGTATCTGCATGTGATTGGCCTGCATGGAGAAGAATTTGCCATCAGAAAGAAGAAATTTGAGACTGAATGTAGATCAGATGCAGATGCCAAATAAACATGCTAGTATTGTCACAACAAGAATGAATCGGCAACCCTCACATCACTGGGCAATTTCTGCGCATCGTGTGTGGGAGAATATGCCTTCCAAGGATTGGACTTAGAAGCCACCAAAGAAGACATTCTGGACCTCTTCTTGACCATAAGAATTGTTGATGATTACATATGCTAAATGACTCAGCTAGTAATTTGGTGTCACCAGTCTATAATATGCTACAAAATTCCATCGATGATTATCAGGAGGATGCATTTGTTGAATACTCTTCTTTTGAGAACTAATGGGATTTTCTTGTTCTTGAAAGTTGAACTTGCTCTATCAAAAACTTGCCTTCCTAGAATGATTTTTTTTTTTTTTGTGGATTTCATGGGGATTATTTGTCCTATGAAGATATAGCGGTCTACTTTCTTCAGGTCTATGTTACTGATTTCAATCATTGTGTCTTTGTCCTCAACAAGTTGCACATGACATTTACTGAAGTTCATGTGAAGACCTACTTTCTTGCTTTCTTCATTCAGTTTGTCTAGCATTGTTTGGAGATCATAAAGGTTTTCAGCAAATCTGAGGTTAGATATTACTGTTAGTGACTCATGCTAATCACTCGTATCATGTTCAAATAAAATGGTTTATTCCTTTATTAGTTAGCACTTAATTCTTTCTGTATTTTGTATGAGATAACAATCAGCATTTAGAAAAAGCTAAGCTTACATGATGCATAACCAGCAAAACCAGTCTTTTTTCTATTTTACCTTTTTTTTTTTTTCTTCTCATTCCAACTTTGCATTGGGGATATTTAGTATACCATGTAGCTATTATCAAAAAGATTGAAGAAAATCACTATACCCTTGTTAAGAACTAGTTTTACTTGGTCAGCGTATGTTGATAAATGTCACCAATCTTGAATTTTTATTTCAATGAGGTGAATATTATAAAGGTCAATATTGAAATATTTTTTTTAGGGGGGGGGGAACTTTTCAGGTTCTTTTTAATCAAAAAGAAAATCTAATATGTGCATAAAGTCAAATGCAATCAAAAAAATTGTCTTAACTTTTTATAGATGCTATTAAAGCATTAGAAACAGTTTTTCTTGATGATAGTCTCTAAGAAATATTTACTATCATCAGTCGTTGGACATAGACCTTCCCCAGGATTTGCCTCACCTCTCTATCATGGGCGTTGCGAAGCTAGTACTTTCTGAATTTGTCTAGTTCATCTCTTTATCTTGTATTTGTTGGTCTCTGTTACGCATATGATCTTTGGAGATCCATGTTGTGAGTCGTGATGTCCATCTGTTGTCAGCCATTCTTGCAACATGACCAGCCTAATGCCATTTGAGTTTTCTAGTGGATTCTATGTTGTCTCAGACTCCTGTTTTCTCTCTGATATACTGTGCTGTCTTGTGATCTCTCCATGTGATGTTGAGCAGGATTCTTTCATGTACACATTGCATGTTTCTCAGTCTGCAGGTCTCTCTTAGTTAGGTTCCATGTTTCTGCTCCATAAGTGACTATCAGGACTATGCATTGGTTGTATACCATTCTTTTTTGGATTAATGGGATCTCTTGGTTTTTGAAGATTGAGCTTGCTCTGCTGAAGGCTTGCCATTGTAGAGTGATTCTTGGCTTGATTTCTTCTTTTGAGGGTTTAATGGAGATTCGTTATCCTAGGTAGATGTAGTGGTCTACTTTCTCCAGTTTTGCGTTTTCGATTTTGCTTGTTGTGTTCTTATTTCCATATGACCTTTGTTTTGCTGAAATTCGTATGAGTTCATCTAGTATCAGTTGGAGGTTGTGTAGATTTTCTGCAAAAAGGGCAATGTCATCTGCAAATCTGTGGTTGCTCAGATATTTGCCGTCTATTTGGATTCCTTTATTTTCCCAGTCCAAGTTTTGGATGTTGATCTTGAGGCAGGCTGTAAAGAGTTAGGATGAGCTGATAACACCCTATCTTACCCCCTTTTTAGAGCTGGAAGGGGTCAAAGTCTTTATGTAGCCAGATGAAAGAGCTGCTGTGACTGTATATATGTTGCAATACTCTGACATATACAGGGTATATACTCTTATAGAGTGATGGTCTTCATGACCATGGAAATTTCCACAGAGTCATAGCTTTCTTGAAGTGTATAAATGCTACGAGTAGCATTTTGTGTTCAGCTGATTTATTAAATTGAGATGATCCATGGTTGAGTAGTTTCTTCTAAAGCCAGCTTGTTCCCGTGGTTGGTTTTTATCTAGTGTTTTTTTTTTTTTCTTTTTTTTTTTTCAGTGGTTTGGTTGGTGATGATTTTTGTGTAAAGTTTGTAGATGCATTTGAGTAGGCTTATTGGTCTGTAGTTGTTGAGTTCTTTTGGGTTTCCTTTTTTATGTAAAAACACTCTGATTGCTGTGTTCCAGTCTTCTGACTTTACTTTGTTCTGGGGATAAATTTAATAGAATAGCTAGTTTCCTAGTGATGATCTTACCAGCTTGTTTGAGTAGTTCAATGGTGATGTTATCTGGTCTGGGGGCTTCTCTTTTTTTTGTTTGATGGCTTGTTTTACCTCCCATGGTGTAACTTCTGGGAAATTCTTGAAGTGATTGCTTGCATCTTGCGTATCCTGCTTGATGTTTTGTAGTCCATCTCTTGAGGAGTAGAGTTTTTGGTAGAATTCTTAGGCGTGTTTGACCATCCTGTCTCTGTCTGTTGTTAAGTCTACGTTTTCTTTGAGTATGCTAGTTATTTGTTTTACTGTAATAACTATCAAATAGTGAAACATTGTTTTAATTCTGAAGGCTTTTTAAAACTTGAGAAAATTATAAAAAATACAACCCTTTCTATATTATAAGTGGATTAAAATAACCAAAAAATGAGATTACAATATGAAAAAAGCCCTTTATAAGTATGCCCTCTTGGTCTTACTGAGAACTTCACAAATATCCGCTGATGAGCCAAAGCATTATGACCAGCAACATATGGCAAGAATAGACTGTCTTATATCAACTGCGCATCTGAGAGTCAGGTATATAAGCAGGTAAACCAGCCTCAAGTACTTCTTTTAGATATGTTGAATGCCACAATTATGGGCAAGAAGAAAAATTCGAGTAACTTTGCTAAAAGCCAATTGTTATGGCCGGAAGGCTGGGTTAAAACATTTCCAAAATGATGTGGCTCTTGGGATACTCTTGTTTAGTCATGATTAGTACCTGAGTGGTTGGAGAAGAGGAAAATCGCCATTTGCCTTATTGATGTAAGAAATGAACAGAGGCTTTCCCATCAAGTATAAGCCAACAGAAGGGCTACTGTATTACAAATTGCAAATACTTTTATTCTAGGTGAAGGAAGGAATGCCTCACAAAAGGTAGTGCATCAATCTTTGCTGCGTATGGGGCCGTGTAGCTTCCAGCCAGTCAGAGTACACTTGCTAATCAATGTCTATTACTGAAAGTGTCTTCTATCTATACGTTAGTGTCGGATCTGTGTCTTGTATCAATGGAAGAAGGTTGCCTGATCTGATGAATCATGTTTTCCCCTGAATCAGGTTGATGGTAGGGTACATATATGTGTTATTATTCTGGGGAAGCAATGGCTCCTGGATGCACTGTAGAAAAACCACAAGCTGTTGGAGGCTTGGTGATTGTATGGGCAATGTTCTGCTGGGAAACACTGGGTCTTATCATTTATGTACAAGTTATTGAATCACGTATCACTTACCTCAACATCATTGAAGACCAGGTAAACTCTACATGGCAACAGTATCCTCCAATTGCATCTTTTGATAGGAAAATGCTGCATGTGTTATATGAGAATAGTTTCAGGAACATGAAAAAAACTTCACTGTTGCCTTTTGTCACCTAACTCCCAGGATCTCATTTCCATTGGGACTATGGGATGTGTTGTTCATTCTGCAGAATCTCCATTATATAGCTTGAAGCTGTTGAAAAAAACTGCTGTTAACTTCATGGCACAAGCTCCATGAGGGAACCTTTTGCAGTCTTGTTGAGTCTATACTTGAAAGAGTTGTTTTGCGGGCAAATGAAGGATCAGCACCCTATTGGACAAGTTATCATAATGCTTTGGCTCATCGGTGCAATTGTATTATGTCATTATGGTAGATTATGTTCATTGGTTTACTAATCACATAACTGGTTTTGTGTAATCTCAGTTTGTTTTAATTACCCCTGCCAACAAAGTTAAAGAGGTATATGTTTTCGGTCTTGTCCTATGAAATTTCGTGGAAGGGTTGGCAATAGGCTACATGAGAAGTGATTAAATTTTTGGGCAGATCTATGCATAATTACTTCCCCTGACATTGACATAGATATGCACTCTCTGAGTGCTTTCTTCCTATGGTTATATATTCAATTTTTGCTATTTTCTTTTTTTTTCCATTATTTTTGTTTCAATATATTTCCATGTAGTAACTACCACACAAAAGTTCTTCTTTGACTATGAAAATTAAGAAATTTAACTTGGTCAATACTTTAATTCTTGGAATATAGGTATGTAGTAGCAATGCTTACATGGGTTGAAAGCAGGTAGTATATTTTGTTGATAATGGATAAGAGTAGCCTTTTAAATATACAGATAAAATATTTGAATATATTTATATCATAGGGATTTAAATTTCATAACCATTAGAAAATGGATCCTTTTCAGAAAAAGACTTTGAGAAAGCCTGAATAATAAATTTATTTTTATCAAAACAAATCAGGAAATTCTCCATGTTTTGCCTAGTGTTTTGATTTGGGTAGATTTTATAGTTTCTCTTGATATGCGCACTCATGTACCTTTCCTGATAAACTGATAAGTTTTGTGACACTCAAAAATGTTGCTGTCTTCTAGACTCAACCACATTGCCTGACTCAACTCTATATTTGCCTCTTCTGGCTACTGTTTTGCATGTGTGGGTGAGAGGTGTTATTACAATTATGCACGGTCTATTCAGCAGTTGGGAAACATTTTACAACTTCACAATGGCCATATTTAGTCTGATTCATCTAATGCAGCAAGTAGCACTTGTAACTATGTTGCCACAGTCTTGTGGTAGATGTTTAATCAAGAAGGGTATGTGGCTAATAAAAGATGCTGAAGTGTGATGGATAATTGAAAAAAACAAATTAACCGCTTCTCATTGTGATGATAATAGTGTATTTATGAACAATACAGTATTCAGGATGGACTATTGTGACTAGAAAACTGATCTGGTTAGTCATTGTATAGAAATTGTCACATGATCAAATGTCTTTTGACTGTAAGCCATGTTGCAGGTGATCAATTAAAAAAAATTGGGAAAAGGGGTGATCAATGGATAAATAACTTCACTCACCTTTTGTTTGACAGTGATCAGTTAGGAAATCCAAATTAAAAAAAAAAACAAGCATGAATACAGCTGGATACAAACTAAGGGACCAATTTAGCATAAACCCACATAGCAAATTGAACTTCCTCTGAAAACCTGACTTTGGAATTTGGAAAAAAATGAAAGTTTTTTCTGATAGTGAATGTTCAAATTTTCAGCCTTCTAGCTCAACTGGTTTGACTTATGCGCAACACGTGCGTAAAAGGCAACCAGGCCCACTCGAAAACTGATGAAACCTATGTTAACAGTTTCTAGTAACTACTCTATATCAATTTGATATGAATGTACATTAGCCTCAAAACTTAATTTATAATTAAAGCTAGTATAACTCTATAGAAAGACTTGCGACTACAGTTAGTAACTCAACAACCATAGCATCAAAATTTAGTCTTGTGAAAAGATTCCACCGAAGAATAAGTATGATCAGAATTGATTTTATTTATGACATCAATAGTGTTTTCTACTGGAAAACATCTAGAATACTTGAAATAAAAAAAATAAAAAAGATTTCAAAACTTCCGGAGAATCTGGATGTTATTGATAAACCCATCTGAATAAGGCTCTCAAAAGGTCAAAGAAGCTTTTTTTTTTCCAAAAATCAAAAAGAAACCTTTTTAAAAGAGGTCTATTGGAGTACTGATTCCAATTTTTGTGTCTGTAGATAAAATGGTTTAGCCAAAAGCCCTGGAACATATAAACACACTAATATATAAAAAAGGAACCCTTTGCCACCCTTGGTGGTTACAATTGTTCAACTAACCTTTGATATGTAAATCAAGCTTTGATTTTAGAAAGATTTTTACAGCTTTGAAGGTTGGATTATCCTCACCCAATTGATGATCTGCTACTTGGTATTCTTTGCTTCTCTACAGAATCAGAATTATTATTTCAATCAGTGATATCAGTGGATCAAAATATAAGCTTAATGTTCAATTCATTGTTTGAATTCAACTAAAATAGAATTATTTCCAAACAGTAGGTTTGGAAACAAATGATAAATTTAGATTTTTTGTTAGCTTACTTTTATGTCTCTCATCATTGAGTTTCAAGAAAAGTGACTTTGAAGAGGTATTATGATATACAAACCTGACTGCTGCAGAGTCAAACTCTATTCCTTCTTCTACTTTGACTGAAGATGATTACTGCAACTTTTGTACTTATATAATGGTGGTAATTCAACAATGTGCAAGTGAAAGATTTCATAACAAGTGTTACACCTTGAAGATTTTCATTATCAGGCAGATAGGCTTGGTACATTTTACGGAACTTTCATGATTTCTTCACAGAAGTACTCAGCAATGCAAAAAAACTGCATTTTTTTCTATAGTTTTCTACCTTGAAGTGCTTCTTTGAAGATGCTGAAGAGAGTTCAGTGAAATGCATCAAGCCTATCTTTGAATGACTATAAAAATTTTCGAAATGTTCAAATCTTTCATTTTTACATTGTCAAACTACTATCAACATTTAGTTAGATTACCTTACATCCATATAACAAACATTGCATTTATAATAAATATATTTGTAGGTATATAAGACTTGTCGGTTTAGCTCAGTTGGTAAGAGAGCTGCCTTCCAATCACACAATCGTGATTTCAAATCACTGTAGGGAAATGTTAATTTTATCCAAGTGAGTCAAGCTTGTGTATTGATCAAGGCCTATACCTTTCTATATGACAATGACATCCATTACAAATCTACGCTCACCTAAACCTCTGAACTGAAATTCAAAAAAATATTCATGCAAATATGATACAACCTAACAAATGTCATTGGTTATATAAAAGACAGGATTCCCCAAAAAGATAATCAGTTAAAATCATAAACACTGAATTTATTTAATGACCTCTTTGCGGCTATCACAATCAAAACATTATTTCAAAACTCATTCAATATTTTGAAAGAAAATCAAGCTAGGCATAAAAATAACATCTATCACTACGGGCTTTTCATTTTGTTGCTTTTGAAAAAAAATCAAAATTCAACATGTGTCGGAAAAACACCTGAAACTTGTAAACTATTAATTTTATCATAATAATCACAGAGTTATTAATAATAAGATAGGAGAAAATTCGGGTTGTTTATACAAACTGTAGAACCATGAAAATTTGTCTAGAGAAAATCAAGCCAAATTTTCACATGAATTTTATTTTACCTCTGGATGATGTTACTTTATACCTCGACAGTCTTATGAACCTAAACAGATATGATTTGTTGAACAACCATAGCCACTTGAAAAAAAAATAGTGACGTGTTCTTCCCCTTTTTATATGTGCTCCTGGCAATACTGTTTTGTCTACAAACTCAGAAATTTGTGTCAGTACTCCACTACAACGCTTTTAAAAAATCTTTTTTGACCTTTTTTTTTTTCTTTGATGGGTTTTATTATTTACATCTAGATTCTCCTTTCTTTACTCTATTTTAGATGTTTTCTAGTGAAGTCATAAATAGAATTCATTCTGTCCATATTTATTTGTTGATGGAATTCTTTTTACATGGCTTCAAATTTTAACTCTATGGTTGTTCAATTATTGACTGTGATGGTTAGTCAGATTTTTTTTTTCAATCTATTGGATGAAGTATTGTAACAATATTTTTATAATCAATTTTGACATGCACAGTTACTCTTCTTAAGGATGGCATCGCAGAGGCATGTGCTCTCTGGGTGCTTCATAGATTACTCTGGTTTATGATTTGTTGGTATATATTGAGCTGTTTCTTGAGATCTGAATTTCATCACATTTAAAATGCTTATATCAAGTTATGAGCATTAGGTTACCATTAATAAAGAAACCAGAATTAGCCTGGAAATCAAATAGCAACTGTTCCTCTCAAATTCTCTTCCATTATATTCTGGAGGCATATGCTACATTATGGGCAACAACCTCTCTTTTAGATTCCATTAATCAAAAACAAATGAGGGGGAAAAATGCATTCACCCTTTACATGTGTTTTTGATTTTAGTCCTGCTTGAATGGTGGCTTGTATAAACATATCCAAATGACACCTGCCACCTGGTTCCTTGCTAAGAGCATGTTCCCTTCCTCCTTATTATTTTCCTTCTGCTTGTAGTTGCTTTCTTTCTTGATTGCATTAGATGTTAGCTGTGTTATAATAAGGTTTGTTTTATGTCTATTCCAGGCTGCCATCACATTTCTAATTTGTACTGAGAAGTATGTACAAGTTGCCTTGTATGCTTGTCCACAATTGACAGGACAATACTTCTTCTCCAATCATTCATTCATTCAGTGGTAACTGGGGTCAGTGAAAAGAAAGAATATTGTTTTGCTTTTGTCACTATTTGGTTTTGGTGATCCTATCAGGCCAGAGGATGTCCATGTATAGAATGTTGTCAGTCTGAGCATTGTTAGCATACTTTCAATGAACAAACATTTTTATTTGTTCTGTCTTTTTCACGTTGTTAGATATGAGCAAGATATATTTTCTATTTTACTGAATCGAATTATCATCTCTACTCTAGTATCTAATAAGTAGACCCAAATAGTCACTCAATTGAAACCGTCATGTGGTCAATGTCTTTTGGCAGCTTATGAATAAGTTACTTCTCTCGCCTTTTGCTGGGGAGTGATCACTAGAAAAGTCACAGTTTTCAAAAGACAAGTGTGAATGCTGCAGGACACTAACTAAGTGACCTATCTAGCATCAATGCATATTGTAAATTGAATCCCCACAAGAAACCTATTCAGGAGAGAATTTTCAAAAAAAAATGGAAAATGTTTTTTCTTGACATTATGAAGAATTTAAATTTTGAATTTTTAGCCTTTCAACTTCATTGGTGGAAGCTGAGCCAGCTAGACCAACTTAAAAACTGGTGAAATCTGCGTTGACAGTTTTGGCTGATGGTTTCTTATAGAATATACAATTATTAAATAGAGTTGAAAAGGATTCTTAAATTATATATTTACTAGCATTTTGTGGTGAAAAAAAAAAATCAAAAATATAACGTTTCAGCGCACACACTCAGACCTGTATTGGTCTGCACCAAACCAAGTAGTCCTGAATTCATCTGCTCACTTTTGGCATTAGTATTTTGTATGATAGAGTAGAGCATCAGATTTGAGTAGTGATCACGTTCTGTTGTCATGTTAGGTTTGGGATAATGGATAGGACAAGGGTTTCTGCTCAGAGAAAACCCTGTTTTATTGTCAGGTTAGGGTCGGATTCCTTGAAAAAAATACTGCCAAACTGGCACAAGCTCTGAGAAAAAGAAATTTGTACGTGTCTGATTCCTTTGACAAACAGAAACTAAGAGTCCAGTTCAGTATTATAGTTACATTGTAAATAGAACCCTTTTTTGGCCTCTAACTCCTTCAACCAAATTTTTTCTCACAACCGACAAATTTTTCAGGAGGTTTGAAAATCTAATAGATTGGAAGTACATAAAATTGAAAAAAAAAACGCTTTAAATTTTCTCCTTTAGAGTATGAACTCTGTCCATCTATTCTATTTTCTACTACTCTAACCACTGGAGCCTTACCACTACCAATGATTTTTTTTATCTGTTCATTTTTTTTTCTTTAAAAGAAATGAATAAATCTTCAAATTTAAACTTACAAATTAAAGTGGAAAAGAAGTTTTGACAATTGACCTTGAAGGGACCTCAGGTTAGATCACCTCTCCTATGTTAATCCTGGGGTCATGTACTCCTATAGACCAATTTGCAGCCCCTTGAGTGCGGCTATTTAGGAGTCTATATATATGTATACACATACACAAACAAACATTCTTTAGTTTTAGATTAATTTTCAGAATAGTATATGATGAGTGAGAAACCCACTCTGTGTTTATATATATAGAGATATTTATGAAAGTAATTTATGAAATTCAATGCTTACATTGTTATGTCAATAAATTCTATAATAATAAATCTTAGTGGACATTCACAATGAATATAAAAAAAATACCCAGCTACTTTGAAATATACTGACAATAAATTTGAAGATATTTGTCTTAGTCATAAGTGCGACTGATACGTCATCTTGGGATTAGACTTGTTCATGTAGTTTCTATCTTCACCCAACCGAAGATAAATGAAAATATTAAGACAGCAGCTGGGGAGGACCCTAAGAAAGATACGTTTAGCTTGGCTCTGTGATTGATTTTATAGCTTGTCCAATAAGATATGCCAGACGTTTTGGTAAAAATAGGTTTGATTTTGTCTGCTTTCATATTAAATCTTGAAGTTATATGTTCCATATATAAAGAAACTGTGATGTGGAGATGGAATGGTTCAACTGGTTTATATGGAATAAAATACATTTTGAAAATAAGTGGCTGACCATTATGAAATGGTCTTTAAACTTTGAAGGTTTCATCTAGGAATCGCTTTCCTCTTTGTAACAAATCGATGTAACGGAAAATTGTCTTATACAATTCTATGTTCTATATGTGTAGACATGCCTAAGGTAGACTTTTAGGAAGGTGTCTTTCCTGCTATCAAACTTGAATGTTCTAAAGTCTAACGTACTTGTTGAAGTTATAGCTTACCCAAGGTGACATGGAGACCTTGAGGCTAATGTGTTTTTGACAATTTATTCTTTTGCATACCCATTATAAGTAAAATGAAAAAACTGAGTCATATTTTGAAGTGTTAAAATTTTTACTCTTGAAAATTTATCAACATAGGTCGCGTATTTGTTGAATTGTGATTATTCTTTATTTCATTTCTTACTATAAATCTATACACGATGATCACTGAGACTATTTGTTTAAAAAAAAAAACAAAAAAGACTGGAACACTCATTTAATTATTATATCCTCAAAATGTTAGAAAGATTTTCATTCCTCTAATTTTTCTCTTGGGAAGTATTTTTTTTTTTTCATAAAAAGCACTTATATATTAAGATATATAAATAACTATTTCTTATTATTAACAATTTAGAAAATTGAGATACTCTGCTCATTACACTGGCCAATGAAATTCTTTAATTGATATTAATGGTATTTGCTTAGCCAGAAAACTTCAAGCAAAAATTTTTTTATAACAATAGTCTGAGCAAACAAAAGAAACAGATTGAGTGCAAGCTTGTCTAAAAGCAAACCAGCTTGGAACCATCATTTAACACTCATTCTGTGGAACCAAATGGGAATTGAAGAATTTGTCCCTCTTTGCCTTTCTATCAAACCACCGTAGCCCCACAAATGGCCCAGCTGACCAAGCAACCAAGTGGGCTTTAGATTATCCTTTTGAGTGTCCGTGGGTCTTCAGCCTTGAAAATTGGCGGGAGTACATCACTAAGCAGCATCTAAAAAAACTCCTTTTTTGTGCTTCTTTTGGTTCCTATGGTTATTTTGGACCAACTATATCCAGATCTTGTGCTGGTATATTTTTGATAATTTCATTCATAATTAGTTTTGGTACATCAATGGGCAATGGTGATTCACTCATTTGAGGTATGGATATTTTTCTTCTTTTTAGAAATTTCTTAAAACATCAATAAAGAAAGAAAAAGCACTGTTCAGTGTGTAAAATATTCTTCTGCTTCCTCTCATTTTTTATGGAAAATTTTTTTACTTGTGTAAATTATTTGAAAATCAATTCCAAGAAAAAAAAATTATGCTGGCCATAATTCTCTCCAAGCTGTGTGCATGCACACACATTTTGCAGCCAGTGAACAAAGGAAATTAATGTGTTTGAAAGTTTTCAAATTGTGTAGGTGGCTTTTTATTGAAAAAAAAAAAAATGAATTCCATTTGTTTGATTCAATAGTGTGCACATACTTTTATCACCAGAAAAAAGATTTTTGCACCCCCTGACGACTAATGATTAGAGGGAAGGAATATTGATGTCTGACCAAATTCCTCATAAGCACTCATGATCTAATGTTGGTATGGTTCCATAACCAAGTAGTTTCTCTGGATGTTCTTTGCCTTTTCTTTTATAACTTGCTTAAAGGTCGTCTTTGTTGGTCATTAGGCTTGATGTCAAGTCATTCCTCTCGTATTGTAAAGGATTTATATTACTGTGCCCTCTCTGGGGATGTGAAACACATCATAGTGGTATTCACCTGAGCCAGTATAAGAAATTTAACTTTGATTTATGAAATTTCAAACACACAAATACACACACGCACACACTCACACATGGGCATCAGCTAACAGTTTTCCAGAAGAGGGTGCAAAAAGAATATGATCAGAATATATCATAATGTCAAGCCTGTTACATGAGAGGCATTCTACTCATGGATGATATAACTGTTTTGTTCTTGAAATCCCCGAAACAGTTATACGGTAAACAACTGATGATTGCAAGAAAGAGAAAATTTACACTCAGCACCATAATAACAGAGTATATGTGAAAAAGAAAATTACTGAATTGTAGAAATGAAAAATTCGAGAAGGGGTGTTACATCTCAAAAAAACATTTATCATCCTAAAGATGACAAAGCTTTAACTTTGAATTGTTTCTCTTGGGTTTTACCGTAGATTTTGCAGATTAATTCAGTTGTTAATTGATTGCTATCTAGAATACAAGAACATTGGTGTCTGCTGGGTGGGGTGCATTTCCCTTCTTACCAAGGGCAATGCGATTTGAAAGTTGGTATCTTATCGTCAATAAAAGATAATGGCGCAGTACAATCGCTTTATTGAAACCCAATTTAATGTTCCCACATAAAAAGACTTTATAATCATTTGTTGGTCTTTCTTCCATCATTTCACCCTGGAGTCAAGTCATGCATCACCATCAACAGTCAAGTGTTCCATCTGACATCTGGATCATACTTGCTTACACAACAAATGGCAGTGAGTGCAACACCTTCATGAGTGGAATGCCTCTTGTGTAACAGGCTTGCCACTAAGATATATTCTGATCGTATTCTTTTTGCTCCTTCTTTTGGAAAACAGTTTGCAGACGCCCATGTGTATGTATACCATTTTTATCTTAACTTGATTTCAAAGGTTTTGTAGGTTACTTATCTATAAGTAGATTTCAATGATATGAGTTTAAGATATAACAGCTACCTCTAAATTTTGTTGAATTGTTGCTCAAACTTCCACCCACTGATTTTCTGAAGTTTACATTCTTAGATTCAGAATGAATATCCTGTATTGGAGTATAGATATTTTACAAGCATTCTTCCATTTTCATTATTTATCAAAGTACTTACTGTTAATAGTTTGAATAGAGTAGTTGTTTACTAATGATAGGTTTAAGATGTATGTTGACTATGAATTTACCTTGGAGAAAAAAATTTCTGATTTCATTTTTGACTGGAAGCCTTTTTTTTTTTTTTTTTTTTTAATAAAAATCAGTGCTATCAGGTGGTTTCAATATCAGTATTTTTGTCTGTAGGCTTATTTAGTACAATAATGCCTCTTATTTGGGTCATTCTAAATCGACTCTCCTGATGGCTGCATGGGCACTATCTTACATTTTGATGAGAAGTATTCAATGTTTATAAATTCTGTTTCTATGTCATACTCAAGGTTATTCAGCAAATTCCAATTTGTCATAACTTCTGAACCATCTATTCAAACAAGCTGAAATTTTCAGGGTTGAATTTTTGATAGAAAAGGTGCACTCGCTGAAATTTCATCAAATCAAAAATGGTGCCAATCAGGACTTGAGAAATATTTGGTGATTTGATATGGAATGACTTGAGTGGGATTTTAATTTTTGATTTGAAATCTTTCTACTTCCTCTAGCAACCATAAATTTCATTTGACTAGCACCAGGATTGAAACAAAACAATTTTGGTACTTAGGTTAATGCTTTAGCTTAAAACGTAATTACATCGAACATGCCACATATTCAAAAACATCTCCAAATCTGACAGCATTCAGAAATTTGATTTCATCCAGGAGTTGGAGATTTCTTCAGAATTGAGCCATGAAGGCATTGTTCATTCAGTGAGAAATGAGCAATGGTGGACACAGCTAATGAGGATGCTAAACTGATAAACCACCAAGAATTTAGTGGAAGCAAAGCTAATTTTTATTATATGAATTTGGCTTTGGCCTGTTTATCTATTTTTGCTATAAAAGATAAATTTAGCTTCAAATAAACTCTTTGGAATGTAAACTAATATTCAACTCCATTTGTTCAATTATTTATGTACACCTTGAATACCATCTGATATTGGCGTGTATTCTTTTGGAAAGTTTTTTACGTCTAAGCTACAATATATTAAAGTTTTAGTTCTCTAGGTCCGTTTTTAAGGGTTTTAGAGAAAAGAATGAATATAGCTAAATATAAAAAGTTAGCAGTACTTCAACTAAACTTTCAATGGTTTATCAGTTTAGCATTTTGGTTTCCTGTACCCACCAATAAGTTATCTCCTGAAACAGCCCAGAGAGATAGAACCTTCATTGAGCTAGCCATTATGCATACCTCCATTTTATAAACACCAAGTACCAATTTTTACACATCTGGCAATCTTGGCACATAAACCTCAATTTTGTTGTAGGCATTTTTCTACTGGAATGGAAATTTTCTGAGGTCATTGATAGATCTTCACAGTTTATTTAGTTAGAACTGCAAGGAGAATGTCCTCTGTTAGAAGATAGTGGAAGCTTTGAGTTGCAGAATGTTATAAAAAAAAATGAGGAAAATTTCTTTCGTAAAACCTGTGTTGTGGATAGAGGATTACTAATGCTGTGGTTACCAAGGTTGGGGTTGGAACTTATGCTAATTAGAAATTCAAGGATTGCCATTAAATGTTTCAATATAAAAAGGCTAGAATATTTTTCTTCAGCCACTTTTCTTTCTTTGCTTGAATATAAGAATCAAAGTAGTGGGCGGCTTGTGGTGGGTGTCACCCGTTGCAGCAACTCATGGTGTCACTCCCCGCTTCCAGAACTTGCTCTCTTCTCAGGATATCTAGAATTTTGGTGATCTTCCTGTACTAATACATTATACATCGTGATCCTGATGGTATAAACTACTTTTACTAACAATTCTATTCATCTCTAGATTTTAATTTTTCAGCTCTGACTTTGTGAAATATGAAGATGAGTTGTAAAAATGTTTTTATTAAAAATTTAATCACTTTTTTGTGGGCCTATTGTTCACCTTTCTACAAATTTTCAGAATAATTCATTGAAAACTTTTCGAGGTATAAGTTGGAGAGTCATGAGCATACATAAAAATGTGTGAAAGTAAAATGGAATATCTCTCGACGGAAAATTCCTGGATCCGCCCAAAAATTCAACTGAATTTTTCTCAGCCCATTGGCACCTCCCACAAAATTCCATTGAAATTCATTGAGAGATTTTGGAGATAGATTTTTCATCAGAAAAAAGAATTATCTAGAAACTATAAGAAAATTTTCCAGGCAGTCTGCCTCCAAAGAAGAAAAGGAAAAAGAGGAACAAGGAACTTCAGACATGAATTAAAGAAACAAAGAATATTTAATAATAGAAAAAGGCAGTCAACATGAATCAATCCACAAGCAAGTGAAATGCAATTGTAACATCTTTTTGAAAGATAGATTAAGCAGGTAGCATAATTACCATACAAAAGCATGCACACAAAGGATATGCAAAAATCAATATTTCAAAATTTACAAACATTGGTAAAGACAATAGCTGTGTAAGCATTTCAAAGCGAAAATACAAAGCAATAACTCGGTATTTACCAAGAGACAAATTGGTAAAAAGAATAACGTACATAGGCTGATATTCAACCTCTTCAACATAGTGATGCACTTATCATTGTGCTAAACAGCCCGCTGATAAGGCAAAGGCCAAATGATTGCTTTCAACCCAAATTCTCATCTCGTTTATCCTGTTTTTGTTTTGTTTTTTTTTATTGCTTTCAATGTGACAGTATATACCACAGACAATACAAAAGAGAAACTTAGAGAAAAATATGGAAGTCTCACAGTAAGGCATTTTATATTAAGCACAAAAGGTCTTCTTGTGCTAATGACTAAAAATGGTCAAGAAAGCATTTTGCAATAGATACACAGGGATGTTTCAAGAAACTGATGATGTTGAATCTAGTTAAGATCAGAAAAAAGAATACATTACCAAAACATAGTTTTTCCTCTTGAACACAATAGGGGCTACAGTTGACAATGGCACCTAAATTTTGTTCATATGTGTTAATTATAAAATTATCTGCCTATGATTTTGTTTGAAAATGTCTCCACATTTACTCTCTAATCTGTAAGCCTCACTGCTCAAAATGCAGTGGAGATCATACAAAGGCTATCCACGTCAACACATCTGTTTAATTTACTCTTTGAATTATATATCTTTCTGTCAAGCTCCTACTATTGAGTTTTGACTATTTTTCTCTACAATGACAATGATCAGACCAGAAACCAGTGACATCATGCACAAATAACTGACACATTGATCTACGCAAAAACTGATGATGAATTCACTTTCACTTCTAAAACCCAACTCAGATTGACTTATTTTACTAAAGTTTGCAAATGCCATTTACAGTAACTATTGATAAAGGAGTTGAAATGGGACACACAGTTTTGGAATTTTGTTCACCTTTTAGATTTTAATGAAGGAAAGAAGTTTGACCCTTACACAGCCAAAGTTGTTCTGTTTTACTCGCTTGCTCTGTGAGCATGTGGAAATATATACAGCTTTATATTTAATCTGTAGCTGTGTATAAGTAACTCATTCAATAGTACTGGTATCTAGCAATTTAATTTCAAGTCTGAAACAGAATGTGCTATTAATTGCCTGTGTTTTCCTAATCATAAACTATGATCTTTTGATAGTTTGTAATGAAAGAGATTCTTGAAATATTTGAAATTTTGAAATGTTAACCTAGAAAATCTTGAATATTTGTATATTGAAAATTTATGAAAATGAAAACTTTGCTTCTAAACTGATGGTTAATATAGTCTTAGGAATAAATATATATTTTCTGAAACTTTGTAAGGTCATTTTTTAAAAATCCCAATTGAAAAAATTGTATCACCCTATATTTTAAGATTGAGTATTGCTAAATTATTAGAGCTAGAGGTTTCTTAGTGTTAAAATAGAATTTTTTTCAATTGTATTTCAACTCTAATTTCGGCTTGATATTCTTGGAAAGAAGTGTTACATATGTAATTGGCTGGGCACAGTGTTGCCAACTTTTATAATGAAATCAAATTAATGTCTCTAAATTTACTATATTCTCTAAATTCCCATTTGTAAAATGTGATCTGTATCCATTTATATACCCAGGGAACAAAATTTATCCTATACTGAGCACACACACATAACTCTGATCCTTTGCAGAATTGCTGAACCATATCCATTTTCAAGGAATTTTTCCGGACATTGAACTCCTCCATTTTGTTGTTAACATAACGTTTTTGGGGAAACATCCCGTCATTTTCCTATGGGTACTGTGCTAATGTTATATGTAATGTTCGGATCCTAAAAATAGAAGTATAAAAATAAAGTTACCACCATTACTTTTGCCATTGACATTTAAACAGATTTGAAAAAAGAACCACGTTACTATTGAATCACTTGAGAACGACCCCTCCCCAAAAAGATGTATTGCTCCAATAACCTTGCATCATATTTTTTGTATCCCCCCCCAGAGTGGCTTGAGGCAACAGAGTGATTCTCTCTTTCCTTTTATAGAAGTTTGCACATCGTTTATAAAAGCATTACATGTTCCCTGTTGTCTTAATTTACTGTTTTTTTTTCTTTTCTGTTCTTCAATGTGTTTTTCCTGCACTTGTGCAGATTTGATTACAGGGCTGCAGGTTTAATTCCAGCTCTTCCTCCTCTTCTTCTTTCTATTTGTGCACAGAACACAAAATGCATGCAAGTAATGATAATCATTATGATTAGACATTGAAATGTGTTTGAGCAAATTACCACACCTAATAATAGTAAGTCCTTTCATTGGACTCGTATGTTTTTTGTTATTAAATTCACAGTTTACGTACTCTCAACTGAAACTTTAAACTTCCCTGAATCTGATATCTTTCTACAATTTGTCATTTTAGACAGTTTTGAGATCCTGTTTAAACATGACCTGTACATTTCTCGATTTACCTTATTGAGTATTATGTTCATCATTTAGTAGCATAAATATTTATTTTGGTGTGTGTGTGTGTGTGTGTGTGCGCGCGCGGAGTTCTGTAATTCCCTTTGTATAATCTGCCTTTTTCTCCAAAAATTGTGAACTAAAAAATCCCAGGTACACCTCATCTACCAAAACTTGATCGTGGGACATTTTCCAAGGACTGTTGGAAGGTTTGTTTCACTGTCATCATTACCATGATGGTGATCAATGATATAGAAAACAGAGAATGTACTCACAAGGTGGCAGTAATTTACAATGAAAATACTCTTTCAATCACATCTTTTTCAGGTAATTAAAATAATGAAATTATGAAATGCAGATTTGGCTGAACATTAATAACTTGTGTACATTTGAGGACAAATAATATTATTACTTAATGAGGCTTAGATTAAAATCACATTTTCTGAATTGTGGTAAGCATTCAGAGATGCCAATCAGATCAAAGTGGGTGCCTAGTATACATGGGAGATGCATTTTTCATTCAAAATGGAAGATTAATTAGGGGTTGTAGGTTATCTAAGGTAGTGGATTAAACATAGGGAATTACAGTGCACAATCAGGGGTGGACTGACAGTGATATGGGCCCCAGGCGTATAAAGAGTTATTTGCCCCTTAACCCTTGATACTGGGGCCTCTTGGTACTTTGGGTCCTCAAGCATTGCATGATTGCCTGACTGCTTAGTCCGCCCAGTACAAATTGTATGTACAAGCAAGCATGCATCATGACACTTATTTACGCAAAATCTAGAACCTTAAACATTTGCGGTGTTGTAATGAACATGATAATTCTTCTTAAACTCATTTACATTTCTTGATAGCCCTACAGAAAAATTTCCTGGAATCATTAATTCTAAAGCACACATAATCTTGAACAATTGCTATTGAGTCTTTCTGAGGCATATTATCTACCAAATTATCTACTGTTTTCGAACGATGTTGCCCCTAACACTTGACCTATCCTTGTAACTCATACTTGGTTGTTTGTCTCTGGACTTTTTCTTGAAGATTTTTACTTTTTTTATGAGTAAGGTGACCAGTCCAGAACACAGTACTCAAGATGCAGATGGATATAACTCTTACACAGTATAAGGAACGAGTTTTTGTCTGTATATGAAAAAGTTATCTTAAACAGTTATAGTACCCTTTTTGCCTTAACAGGTTTGAAGCTATATTACTTGGGATCTTTATTGTATTTTTTGTGAAAATCAGAATTTTGTCTCTTTCTTTTCTCCCACAGTTTGCATCTATGAATCTGTGTGTCTTCGTAAAAGAATAGTGTGGATTTTAAATTACAGAAAATTTTCTAATAAAATATTCATATGAAAAAGATATACAGTCAAGATAAATAATTTATCACCAAATACAATGGTGTGTCCACCATCCAAATGTCCAGATCTGTGATTTCAAAGGGATTCTAAATGTGGTAGTTGTAGTATTACTAGTTGTGATAGTAGTTGCAGGAGAAAGAGAAAAGTCAAGGTGGTTCACCTGAAAATCTGGCTATTAAAACAACCCCAGTAAGTTTGAATTAAAGTAAGTGTACAATTTTTTATCAATTATTAGTTCAGAAGCATTAGTATATGATTATTTTATTTGATAAGAGGGCTTTAAATGGGTATAAGCAACATTTTTAGCAATAAAGTTAGCTGGAAATCAAAAGGTTTAGCTGATTTTAGTCATTTTTGCAGACAGCTTGAGTTATCAATATCAACCAATAATTGACAACACTGTAAAAACAAAGACAAGAACAAACACTTGTTATGTCATCTATTGATGACATCACACTTCTAATGACATAATAACAACTGGTAAATAAAACAAAAAAAACTCCGTTCTCTTCTGTTTAACATAACTGGGACCAACCAACCAACCAACCAACCAAAAAGTGTCGTGTAGAGATGTGTGGACACATCTAAAAATGAGTCTCCAAAATTAAATTATGAACAGTTTCTTTTGACTTCTGATAAATATCTTATGATTTCAGAATTAAGAGTATATTATCTATCATTTATTTTTTTTCAAAGCCTTTCTCCTATCAAAGCAAGTCAGTATACATAATGCTATTTTGTCTGTAAATCTTAAAGAAGCAACAAAGATATCCTTATCTACTATATTTATCACTGTATATGGTTAGTGTTCTAACATCAGCCGTTTCAGTGCTCTTTCATTGTTTTTTACATTATTATAATGGTTTAAAGCTTTGATTCTTGTCAAATTTATTTTAGTTTGATAGATTTTACGTTCAGTATTTTCTGACACTTATTTTTCTTTTTTTTTTTGTGTATCTTATCTTATATTTTGGTGAGTAATCATGTGTTTTGCTTTTTTTTTTTTCATACTTCCTTCATGACTAGATTGATTAGGAGTTCTTGTAATTTAGAAAGCTCAAAGAAATCTATAGACAGGTTTCAAAGTATTCATAACTTGTAAAATATTTTTACTCTCATTTCACAAATTTCTGTATTAATATTTCCATATGTCTTATAGCTTGTTAACATATTTACATGCATATATTTCTTGAAGACATATTGTTTTCATCAAATTCTCAGTGCCTTGAAAAATAAGTGATGGCTTATTTCGTACTTCAGAAAGTATTAGCTCCGTAGCACCCACGATAGAGAAGTGTGGTGAATCCGGGGGAAGGTCTAGGTCCAACGATGGAATGATGATAGTATTTTGCACTAGTTAAGAACAAAGGTTTTCCTCTTGAAAAAAAGAATAAGAATTTTTGTGCTTTCTATCCTCCTTTTCTTGAGGAAATTTGTCAGTTTTGAAAAAAGCTGCTTTTAGGAGGGAGGGGCCTATTTACAATGTAAACCATTACTTTCTTTAAACAGTATTGTTTTGAAAAGGTCAGTATTATAATACACGCATTATGAAAAGTTTCATTTACATTGTGTGTGCATTATGGATATTGTACCCAAGTTTAAAATAAGCATTTTGTTTCTAATCCGGTGCATTGAATGGAATGTCAAAACTATTTGTTCTACTAACAAGCCTTTTTTACAAGTTATAGCAACAAAAATTGGTCTTGATATTGCTTGGATAACATGGATTGTACCTGAATAGGTATTTTAATTGGCACTTTGTTAATTACACTGGACTGATTGCTTGTTGGAGACTTGAACTCTTTGCGACCAGTCCTTTCAATTCATGGCACCTCAGATAAAATCTTGAACTTCTATTGTTCTACTTCCATGCTTTCTAGTTTAATAGTTGTCATAAACTAGTAGTATGCCTTGTACTAGAGAAATAGGTAGTAGTTTTAAGTATTGTGGAGCATTTGCAATAATCTATGTAATGCTGAATTGGGGAAATAATGACTAATTGGTGGAATACAATTTTCTTTTTTTTTTTTTTCGTAAGAAAAAGTTTGATTTTACTTCAATAGTTGTTTTATATCCTTGTTTTTATTAAATAAACCTTTGATCAAATTAAAGGTACATTTATTTTTTTTCAAAAGTTTTGCCAATTTTGCAAGTTGATTGTGGAGATAAGCTGGCAGTATTAGATTTATACTGTTTTTGATATCAATTTGCTAAACAGGAGGGATACAGGTGATATTGTAGGTATTTAAACTAAGACAATATAAAATTTACAAATGTGTGAATCAACTAACCATAGATGTTCAGAAATGATTTCATCAGGTTGAGCAGTCAGTACAAGGTTCAATTGAGCTACTCATGTTATTAATCAAATCACTGTAGCCCTATAAATGATCCCCCTGGCCAACCAACTGGGTGGGCCATTAATTCTTCTTTGTTTGTGCGTCTCTGGGTGCTCCTGGTCGCATTTTGGGGGCTACAAGCTTGAAAATTTGCATGAGTACACCCCCTATGCACCATCTATAAATCCTATTTTTTTTCCCCCCAAAAGAGTACTTTTTGGGGTCTCTATTGTCATTTTTGATCCATCAATGTCCAAATCTTATGATTATCTAAAAATGTTTCTTTTTATTATTTATTTATTTTTCCCAGATGATTAGTTCTGGTACGCATGCAGGCTACGGTGATTCATTTTTACCAGGGGAGCTTAGGAAAATAATTGAAAATGCTTTTACAGTGTGGATTTCACAAGTACATTAGTAACCGTAGTGAGTGTAAATAGTATCTCACAAGCTAAGATTTTATCAATTAGTGAAAAAGCAAACCACCTTATCCTCTCTTGGATCTAATGGTTCCATGGTAGTTTCCATGAAATTATTTATCGCACAGTCACCAAGAAAAAAATTGTTCTAACTGGGCTAATAAATCTTTTTCTTGCAATTGCTTGTTTTATGAAGTTTAGGATATCTATTCATGTATCAATAATAGCTATCATTATTCCTTAAACTAAATGAAGATATCATATCAGGAAGAAAATTACATTGCATGACAGTTCACTATTTTAGAATGACTTACTCCAAGGAAGGCAAGACAAAATATTTCTTTCAGACCCTACTAATAGTACAAAAATGGGTTCAAGCTGAATTTTCAAAAACCAGACTATCCCAATTATCCTAAAAAGAAGAGTGTACAACCAATGGATTCTCCTGATAGTCACTTATAGAGCTGAAACATGGAACCTAACCAAGAGACAGACCCCAAAACTGGGAAGCATGCAGCGTGCGCATAAGAGAATCATGCTCAAACTCACATGGAGAAATCGCAAGACAGCACCGTATATCAGGGAGAAAATGGGAGTCCAAGACATCATAGAATCTATTAAAAAACTTAAATGGCAATGGGCAGGCCATGTTGCAAGAATGGCAGACAACCGATGGACATCATGACTTGCAACATAGATCCTAAGAGATCACATGTGAAACCGAAGCCAATAGAACACAAGACGGAGAGATGAACTAGACAAATTCAGAAAATACTGGCTCCGTGATAGTCTGTCCAACGACGGATGATAAAAAACTGGTTATGATGATTATTTAGAGTATGAAAGATCGAACATTGTTGCTGCCATTCTGGATTTGGCCAATTGAAATGGCTATAAATGGCTATAGGGTAGATTTACTGCTGCTGTAGAAAACATTTGATTAAATCAGATGAAATCTTTGCATGATGTAGCTAAAACACTTAAATGTACCTATTCCATCACATAAATGATTTGGAGATTAGAAACACTAAACACAGACCTACCTACTAACTTGACCTCATTCTCAAACCTGTGTACTAACCTTAACCCTACCTACTTGCCCTAACTACCAACCTTACCCCAACCTACTAAGAACTTCATTTGATCAATGATGAAGATCTAGCCTTTTTCAGCCCTTCAAAATCATGTACAATGTCCATCTCAGTTACCTCACTTGCAAAATATTGCCATAATGTTTAATCTTACCTATTCCAAACAATTACCCCGAAAGTAAATTTTGAAGAACATTTTTTCCCAAGACTACCTTGAATTGCATTCAGGAAAAACATCTATAATACATAGTGTTTAAAATTGTGAAATTTAGCGATGTAAACATTAATATTTTGTGGTATTTGTGATAATGGCAGTACTTTGTAATCGTAAAAGTGCTTTGAATTTTTTTTAATTATCTAAAATATTGCTATGTGCTTACTGATAAAAAACAATTCTTTCTGTATTGAAATGTCTAAATAGAAGACCTTAACTAGCTCTTTTGTAAAGAGTACAAATTCTAAAATACTTTACAAAAAAGATTATCTTGGGTTGTTGATAGCTTGAGCTAATGATATTTTATATATCTTATATCTTTTGGTTCAGTGAAACATTAACTTAAATGACATTGTTTGCAATATTTTAAGTTTTTAGACCTTGCTACATGGAAAAAAAATGAAGGGAATTAATTGCATGTTGGTGAATTCTATTAATTTTTGGCAAATCTATGCTGAGTGAATGTAGTTGATTAGGAAAATATAATTTGGGGTTTGGAAATTTGCAATATTCTATAAATTTCAATGTTACATTGGTTTATTATACTGAATGATTTCTACTTTTAAACAGTCTTTGATTTTATAGAATTGCAACTGCAGGGATTACTGAATTTGTTCCAGTGAAAGAGTCCATTGTTTCAAATAGTTGGTAAGATATATCTTTATCAGAAAAATTGTTCCCTTTATGTAAAGGAGTATTGTTACTGACAGAAAAACAGAAAAAAATCCCTCTGTTCAATATGGTAGATTTTCTGTACACTCCGAGATAAAATAATTGTTCAATGTCTGTTGAATTTAAAATATGAAAATGAAAATAGCTATTCAAGATACGATTCCTCTGATAGATTGACATTTTTATATGTGCTCCATGCTTTCTTCAGGTATGATTTTTACCTCTGCCAATAAAGTTAGACAGACAAATGCATGTACCTTTCTATCTGTCTGTCCGCATGCTATCTCAGAAAGTACTCAACAGATTTCAATGAAATTTTGTGGAAGGGAAGACAATGTGCTAAAGAAGAAGTGATTAAACTTTGGAGTGGATCCTGCCAATATCTCCACTACGTTGTAGTTATATGTCCGCATCACATAATAATGCCAAAATTTCATGTCTGCCCACACGATATCTCCAAAAGTTCTCTATGAATTTCAATGAAAGGGTGGGAAATGGGCCATGGAAGAAGTGACTAAGTTTTAGGGTGGGTCCATGCACAAGTATTTCTCCTGACTATTTCCAACAAAAAGACCTTGGCCTGTATGTGTCGACTCAAATGGATAATACTGAAGTTATTCAATTAATTTGATTTGCGATAAATGTCTTCCCAAATTTTGTCTGAACTTTTTTTGAAGGTGTTGAGCAATAGTACACTCTTGATATTGGCAGGAAGATTATTCCAAACATTAACAACCCGTTGTGTAAAGGAATAAGAACCTGTAAGTTCAACTATGGAATTATTAAATACTTTTTGGAAATGCCCTTGAGCATGAGAAATTTTAGCAGGAAAAAAACTGTATTTTGATGTTTCTCTGCACTAATCCATTCATAATTTTATACAATCGGATCATGTCTCCTTGATGGTGTCTTTTTTTTGTACAACATACCAATTTAATATTTACAATATTTTGTGATTTTGCTTTGAGGAAGTGGTTAATCACAACCAGAATATAGTTAGGTTAACTATAAGTCACTTATAAGTAGCTAATACACTCCATTTTGTATTTGAGGGGATTTATCCAACAAATTTAATATCCCGATCAATCTGAGCTCTTGAGAGGAAAAGCTTGAATTAGATTTTTTAAAAAGTTTCCTTCGACTAATGAAGTGTTTTTGTCTGATTCAATTCATTTTTACTGTCGGTTTAATATTTCTTGGTGTATCCCGTTGTCTGATATCATTTAATATCAACAATTTTATTTCCTCATGGCCTGATATCATTGTGGTTGTGGACCACTGATATAGATGGATACATGGAAATCAGATCATTATTAATGGGAAGAGCGCATTATTAAGGGGAGACCCCATTTTTTTCAAAGAATTATCAGAGACTAATATGTGAAAAACATGCCATGGCTCCCATTAGTGACCATAGAAAATTCGGTAATTATAGCTGTCCCTGAGTTAAGTATGCATGTATGCTGACAGGCACAAAATAATGGATCAATTTAGCATAATTCGTGAACAGTATTAAAAAAAATCTCTGAATCAAAATCAAATCTCTGGATCTGCCCCAAAATTTGATCACTTCTCCTTAACTCTATGAGCCACTTTTCCACAAATTTTAAATGAAATACATAGAGAACTTTTGGAGATATTGTGTGTACTGACAAACTGACCAAAAAGATGAAAGGATGAAAAGAATGTCACCGGGTAAAACACATTAAAAAAGAATTATAGATATATGAATCTTGATTACTTGAAAATTGTCTGGAATTCATCCTTTTTGTTTTATCATATGGTAGATTATAATGACCACATTTGAATGTCTGCTGATTGACTTTTATCTCTGTCAGCTTTAGCCAGTCAGAGTTAAAAGAAACATTTTTCTCTTTTAGTGACTATGAGTTTTTAACAATTGTCTTTGGGAGTTTTCTGAAAATGTGCTGCCTATTAATAGAAACATTTGTCCCCTTCTCCTTATCTGATTCTTTGATTTAATTGTCAGGCATATTTCAATGTTTATTATGTGGATGTAAGGAAATCTGACAAAATGGTGGTAGTTTTTTGATAATGTGGATGTGAGATTTGAGAAAAAGTGTTACATCATAAAAGATAAGGCTCATATACTTCACTAAAATTCCATCAGAGATTTCAAGAAGCACTTTTGTGATGCAGAAAGACTTAAGCAAATGTAGTTCTTCACTGCATACCATCCGAACATGTGAAGAACTGCATTTGCTACTGTCTTTCTGCATCGCAAAAATGCTTCTCTTCAACAATATGCGTCGAGGCTCATTTTTATGATAATACTAATTTGAGATGTTGCACACTTTTTCTCAAATCCTCTTCCATTTTGTCAAATTATTGTAATCATATTTCAATATGTAAAATCAGTGGAGAACTTATACATATTTTTATTCTCCAGATATTCATTGACCCAAAAGATTCAAATTGATGTGTACATTACTTTTATAATTCATTGGAAATTAAGATCAGAAGTTGAAACTAAGTATCAATCTTCATATGAAGATACATAATTTCTGTATTTTTCATAATTGTAATAAATATAGCTTACTAATTTAATTGGTTCCTCAATCTTATTAGAAGCACAAGTTTAATGAGGTCAGAATGTTGTATCTAATTGTTCATACTTAACTTAGTTTATACTTCTGTTTACTGCTTATTAAAATTATTTACCAAAATTGTTCCTCAAATTGTCAAAATAGAGGTCCTCAGTTTCCAAGTGGGTCTTGTTTGCTGGATGGCTATATATCATACATCAGTGGAGCTAGAGAGTTGAAAAATTCAAAATTTACTCTATATTATGTCTATAAAAAAAACTTCTTTATTTTTACCCACCCCTTAGGTTTTTAGTGGGGTGTCAAGTTTGCGTCCAGAAACTTTCTTGCTTGTTTTTTTTTTTAAAAATCCGACTTTTAATGATAACTGCTCCACAAAAGATGAAAGAAATAACTTATTCACTGATCACCCCCTTGAAGCTGCTGAAAGAGATGATGTATCATTTATTGACTCTCTTAATAAGTTAGATCTTGACATCTTTGTACAAATATAATCATAGATCCATTAATATTTACTAATCTGATGACAGCAACTGCGTTTCTTGAACAGATAAGGTAGTATTACCATAAAATAAAGGAAGAATGATGATCTTATTCATGAATAGAAATCAAAGTTCCATATACTTCTCAACTTAGTCAGTGCCTGTTAAGGTTGATGGTCTAGTTATAAAATGAACACTTTTTGAACCAGAAAGCACTTGGAGGGCACATGCTTATAATTCTGTTTCACTTACGTTAAATGTTTGCATTTTCAATTGAAAAATAAAGTAAATTAATCTCGATACATAAATATTTGTTTTAAATTTTTCTTACATTTGATAAATCTCTTTTATTGAACATTCTTTATCAAATTTTTAAGTATATATATATATATATATATATATATATATATATATATATATATATATATGGTAGTATGGAGTCCAAATGAGAAATAAGTGATTATAACCAGAAAGAACCAATCTTTGTAATTTGTTAGATCAACCATATCTTGGAAGATTTTCTGATTAATCTGTAGAGAGAGTAAATATTCTTCAATGGAAGATCTAGAAGGAATGTATTTCACTGTTTAGAATTGAAGGTACAATAAAGCTGTTTGCTACCTGTTAGACATTGAAATAATGGTCAATTCTACAAATCCTTTAAAGAAGTTATCCAAAGAATTTTTTCATTTTTTTTATTGAATCTTTAAATTTCTTTATCTTGTCACAGGTTACTGGAATTTGTTGCAAAAAACCTGTACAAGACTTGAAGAATGACTTTCTTGGTCATTGCGAATGTGATGGTCACAGTATACAAGCTTACTCAATGGAGACTGTGTTAACTGATTAACCTCACAGGATAGTGTCTGTTCAATTAGGTTACCTCTAATTCGATGGTTCTCCACCTTTTTCAACTAATTCTCCCCTTGATCAAAATTTGAGTACCATCCCCTCCCGAGTACCAAAGATTCATACTAACTACATTGTATGAAGAAGATGACCTAAAAATCTATGAATGTAAGATTGTATCACATTTTTTATTACTCTCATTTCCTGCTCAATTGTTATCAATGTATTCCATCCGATTGATTCTATTATGAAAAATAGGTCAATCAGGGATGAAGCTATTTAAACAAACGCTCAAGACTCATTTACACCTGCTTTGAAATGAAATACACACCCTCCAGTATTTTGGAATTCCCCCCCCCACCCCACCCAGAGGGAATCCCAAGAGGGAATCCCCCCCCACCTGTTTGAGAACCTCTGCTCTAATTAGTTACCAAATTGCATCAAATCCACAAAACAGGTTTTCGAGATATTTGAAATGGCTTGATATTTTGTTGACAGACTCTGTGGTACCATTTTCTTTTCTTTCTGGATTGATAAATTTCCTTCCTGGTGATAATAATTGGGCGAACAAACAAACGATTTTATTGTGAACAAGGCTTCAGCTGTCTTTGATGAACATTCTTTTCATGAAGACTGAATGAGGAAGCTAGATGTGTTGTTTTGAAGTGTCTTGGTTTCAATGTAATCGGATGTTCCACTTTTTTATAAGAGAAAAATTATCTGCTTGTTAGAGCTGAGAAAATTCAAATCTGCACCATTGATGAAAAAAGAAGGTATGGGAATTAGTAGGAAACATCACTTGTTTGATATAAACTAGTCTGCTAGGGTTAAGAAAAATCACAATAATTTCATAACATTGGTTATGTTCTTGCAGTTGAAATTGAGTAAAAACACTGATTAGAAACAAGTTTGGCTGCTGCAGGGTCAAACTCCACTCTTACTTCTATTCTGTCTGAAGATAATGTTTATTTCTTTTTATGATAGTGAAAGAAAGAGGAGAATGTTTATTTCTTCTCACTTGAATTTTTTGTTGATATAGCTCGATAGCTGGAGTGAAAAGTAGTGCTCTAATGGTGATGATGGAACAAACATTCAAGGTGGGTTCTGTAGTTCTATAGATAATCTTCAAAAAGTTTTACATCCGAATATCACTGGAGAATGTGTCCATCATCAAGGCTTATAAGAATATGAATAAAGGAAAGAAGAAAAAATTCATACATTAGTTCTTATTTTCTCTCTACTCTTGATTAGATTAATCAATGTTGATTGCCTCAAGCCATTAGCTGAACTATTCATAAGTAAATAAGGAAATCCCCCTGATAATACATTCATTATTACTTTTAAGACCTTTCAACCATTCACTAGGATCTTTTACTGCAATAGAATATATATCATTGTGATAATTATTAATTTAATTAGTTGTTGCTATGGTAACTGCTATGTATTAAAAAAATATCTTTTTTGTAAGTCAATCTTTTGGAGGCCTTTAATGTTATCTGTAGACTTTTCTTCTGGTTTTGTTGACACCATTGTTGATAGAAAGGATATTACTTTAGAGTTTGGTATAAGTATGCTAAAGTTGACTGATTGAATCAATATCACTAGCCGTTCCCCCCCCCCCCCCGTATCACTAGCCGTTCCCCCCCGTATCACTAGCCGTTCCCCCCCCCGTATCACTAGCCGTCTCCCCCCCTTATCACTAGCCGTCTCCCCCCCCTTATCACTAGCCGTCTCCCCCCCTTATCACTAGCCGTCTCCCCCCCGTATCACTAGCCGTCTCCCCCCCGTATCACTAGCCGTCTCCCCCCCGTATCACTAGCCGTCTCCCCCCCGTATCACTAGCCGTTCCCCCCGTATCACTAGCCGTTCCCCCCCAAATCACTAGCCGTTCCCCCCCAAATCACTAGCCGTTCCCCCCTATTTATCTATCTCTCTATTTATCTATCTCTCTATTTATCTATCTCTCTATTTATCTATCTCTCTATTTATCTATCTCTCTATTTATCTATCTCTCTATTTATCTATCTCTCTATTTATCTATCTCTCTATTTATCTATCTCTCTATTTATCTATCTCTCTATTTATCTATCTCTCTATTCATCTATCTCTCTATTCATCTATCTCTCTATTTATCTATCTCTCTATTCATCTATCTCTCTATTTATCTATCTCTCTATTCATCTATCTCTCTATTCATCTATCTCTCTATTCATCTATCTCTCTATTTATCTCTCTCTCTCTATTTATCTCTCTCTCTCTATTTATCTCTCTCTCTCTATTTATCTCTCTCTCTCTATTTATCTCTCTCTCTCTATTTATCTCTCTCTCTCTATTTATCTCTCTCTCTATTTATCTCTCTATCTCTATTTATCTCTCTATCTATTTATCTCTCTCTCTCCATTTATCTCTCTCTATCTATTTATCTCTCTCTCTCCATTTATCTCTCTCTCTCCATTTATCTCTCTCTCTCCATTTATCTCTCTCTCTCCATTTATCTCTCTCTCTCCATTTATCTCTCTCTCTCCATTTATCTCTCTCTCTCCATTTATCTATCTCTCTCCATTTATCTATCTCTCTCCATTTATCTATCTCTCTCCATTTATCTATCTGTCTCTGTCCGTCTCTCTGTCTCTCTATCCGTCTCTGTCTCTCTATCCGTCTCTGTCTCTCTATCCGTCTCTGTCTCTCTATCCGTCTCTGTCTCTCTATCCGTCTCTGTCTCTCTATCCGTCTCTGTCTCTCTATCCGTCTCTGTCTCTCTGTCTCTCTCTATCTGTCTCTCTCTATCTCATGTGTGTGTTCTTTTTTTGTTGTGAGGATCCCATAAGTGTGTGTATATACATGTATATAATATATGTGTGTGTGTGTGTTGAGCAATATAATATTTTGATTATGTATTTACCTGAAAGAAAGATCAAAGAACAAACAGGTCAAAATATTCCCAAGGTAAGGATAATACTTATCAATGCCATCGATCAAGTTGATTTTAAAATATGAAACTTGAAAAGAGTTTAACTTTATTCATATTGACAAAGTTCACTATGACCTTCCTTAATCTGTACTTACTCACTTTATTCATTGTGTAGTCTAAATTTACTTTATTTATTTATTGACAACGACCTTTACAATATATTTCTTGTAGGCAATAGCTAATATTTATGTTGCTTTCCATTTTATATATCATGTTTTATCTCTTTTCAGTTCCCCAATGTTTATTCTGTTGTGACTTTAGATAATTGAGTGATAGTTCCAATACAATGCATGTGTCACACCTAATCATAGAAATTGCCTTATTTTCTGTTGAAACATTCGATTTCACAAACTTTTGATTGTAGAAAAATAGTTGTTTTATATCCTGGTTTTGATTAAAAAAACTTTTGATCAAATTAAAACTACTTATTAATTTATATTGTCTAAGTAAAATTTTTGCCAAAGAGGTAATTGCTCTGATTTGGCATATTTTTGCTGCCCATTTTTATAAATCTGAAGGTATGTTGGAAAGTATGCTATCAAATATACAGGTTTCCAAAAGGTAGCTAAATCACAGGTTTTATACTAAAAGTTTTTTATACTGTTAGGCTTTTGTCCTTGTGTAATATGAAAGGAACTCATACCTGTTTATCTCTTGTTGATAGCCATGTGTGTTGAAGGAAAAGGAAAAAAAAAACTAGAGAAGTGATAGAGGTAGATAATGGAGATGAATCTTGGTTCCTCAAGTGGAACCAGAAGTTGGTTAAGCCAAAGCATGTATAGTGGTTGAATGAAAAGACTTGTGAGTCCAGACTAGAAGGAAGTAAAGTACAAGCATTATGGGGGGTCCCATGTTTGTTTCTGTTTGATAAGACTTATTAGGATATTTCTGATACTGATGCCGATGGTAAGCAATACCTTTTCCTATCAGACACCATACCACAAAATTACTTGAAAACTGAAGAAACCTATTTTGACGATTTTTAATTATGCTTAAGTGTTAGCAAATGATGAATGTCATAATTCTCTTAGTATGACATTTAATATATTTGAATTATTGTAAAAGACATTTACCGAATTAACATGCAAAGAATTTCCAGTTAGTAAATACATTG
Organism: Thysanoteuthis rhombus; assembly: GCA_963457665.1. Taxonomy (NCBI): domain Eukaryota; kingdom Metazoa; phylum Mollusca; class Cephalopoda; order Oegopsida; family Thysanoteuthidae; genus Thysanoteuthis; species Thysanoteuthis major. The sequence continues at coordinate 41,518,422 of OY735219.1, read as the reverse complement.
CTGTTAGCAGAATTGAATAATTACTCAGAATAAGGGTACTAATTCTCAAGTCCTGATAAAATTCAAGGTTGTGTTTGTGGGCCTACAACTACAGGGCTTCCCAAAAGTTTAAGATAATCCTGCATTTTTTCCATAAAGCCCTGAAATTAATGCCTTCAAACATTGTATAACCACTAAAGTAGTATATTTTTTTTCTTTTTTTTTTTTACACGTTACATCTGATATACATACTGACATATGCACAATCTATGAATTGAATTTCTTAGTATTTGGTATGTTCTCGGTTGTTTTTGATGATGGCCAATACACGGTGTGAAATGAAACGCGTAATTTCTTGCATCCACACTTTTAAACACGTCAACTAAATTTTTGGCACTTGATGGCTGCTTTCCTGCTGCTTTTTCTTTCACAATGGTTCACAAATTCTCAATTAGGTTGAGGTCGGGGCTGTTTCCAGGCCATTCTAAGACTTTCACTTCTTGTTTGTTGAGAAATTTTATTACAATCTTAGATCTGTGGCATGAATATTTTCATTTCTGAATGGTTGTATGGATTTCTAGTCTGTCCTTTAGGAGTACGATGTACTTTTGACTGTTCATGGTACAGGCAGAAGGCAAAACATGTAGCCTAGTTGTTTCATTGGCTAATGCCATTCATAGAATCATGTGGGGTGTTTTGGCGTTGAAATTGTGTGCCCTTCGCTTTGCACAAAAAACTGCTGTGGGGTTGATAGACAGCACTTTACTCCAATCTTCAGCGGTCCAATGGTGATGTCTTTTAGCAAATGCTAACCTTTTGGCTTTCATGGCTTTCATCAATTTTGGTTTACAAGCAGGTTTAAATGATTCAAGTCCAGATTCATTGCTCAAGCAGTGTGAAACAGTCATTCTACTTCACGGTTGTGCCCTTAGTGAAAAATGCTGCACATTTGGTTGGAGAATGCACAGAAATCTTTCTCATCAAATGATCATCTCTGATGCTGGTCTTCCTTCTTATCACTATTAGTCTTGGCATAAGTTTTCAGAATAGCTTTCGTTGTGTAATAAAACTATTTAGGTGCACTGGACCTGGCTGAGAGGTTTGTTTCCCATTTTATTAGTTACAAAATGAATGTCTAGAAGACAAAAAGTAAATGAATAATGCCTAGCTGGTCCTGAGAAAATGTTGATGTAATCTGATGCAATAATCATGTGCAATAAAAATATCTGATACGATCTGATGCATTTGTTGCAAAAATTCATTTTTCATCATTTGTGGTCTCAAACTTTTGGAAGCGCAGTATAATAATTTGAAAATAATGTAATTTTTATTAAGGTATAAACTGAAACATTGTTAGTTCGATATGATGCATCTCAAGTACACTTTCTTTTTAAATCTGCAATGTTTTCTTTGTTGTTATTATTTTTAAAAATTCTATGTACTGAAATTCTTCCTGCTGTTGAGTAATGGAAATATAACATCATGCCTTCTAGTTTCTATGTACTAGGTTTTTTTAATGGATAATCATTTACACTTTGAAAACCAGATTATAAAATCTAATTATCTTTAACCAAACTGCATTGATATGGGACTAGAATTTGAAATTCAATTTTTTTTTCCATATTTTCAAATTTATCTCTTTGTTATTAACTTTGAATTCAATAGTTTTATAGTGTATTCAATCTTTTGTGAAGGTTTTTATTAGCTGTGAAGGAAAGTTGATAAATGAAATCCTAATCCAGATTTAACTATTTCTCGTAAGTCTCAATTCTTGGCATTTTACTTTTTTCATTCTTTTGAAAATTTTTCTTGAGCAAAGGGTAAAATGGATATTCAAATGTGTATACATTCGTTTTGTTTCAAATGGTTTGAGGTCTCTTCTGTAGTGATGATAGCTGTGTGCCGTCTGATATGGAGAGAATCGCGTTTTATAGCTATTTGCATATGAATAGAGGATGCTGCTTCTGTTAAGGTTAAAAGTTGACTCTCTTTGGGGGATGCTCTCTGCTCTTTTTTTTTTTTTGTGGTAGTTAGTCATGTGAGTCAGACTTGTGGATTGTGTTGCTGCGTTTTAGAGAAACTTGAAGTCTAGTTTAGAGACATGAAGTATTTAGTTTCTTTTCACCATTCTCTTTGAGTCGATCACCAGCTTTGTTAAGCCATCAGAGTTGTGTAACGACTCAAGCTGTCGAAGGATTAAGTTCAGTTAGTAGATTTCTTCTCTCTTTCTTCCCATGTACTCTAGAATACCTGAAAAAGGATGATCAAGGTGAGACTATTGGTTTTTTCTTAGCTTCTAGTTAGAAGAAGCAAATAGCAATTTTGGACACTTTGTTTTCTGATGATTCCATTGATTGATTTTTTAAAAATGTTTATAACTAGCATAGTGCCTGTCAAAAATGATGGGATCATTTATGTATGGATTGACACGACTACCTAGAATGAGAGTATCTGTGTGCTCTGCCTAGGATCAAAGTATTACAATCTAGCTTTCTGTCTGGGACCAGAGGGTAGTATCTGCTTGCAGTAATTCTTTAGTAGCATTGCACCGGTGCATACAGTGGCCAATGATAGCTTACTGAGGCTTGATATTGCTAAGCGCAAGTGGCCTACAATTTGTTCTGTGGCTTCAAAAAAATTACTCTACTCAGTCTCGGGGGATTAGTAAGCCCAGGGGCAGTACTTTCATATTGGACTAAAAGGCAAGGATTGGACTTGCCCTGATGTCTTCGCAACCCCAGTTGTGGGGACTGGACAATTTATTTTTGGAGCTTTTTCGTATACAGGACCCCATATTAAACTAACCTTGTATCACATCTTGCTCTTGTGGGGAAGCAAATAAATATGGATCTGAGTGGAGTATCCGCATGTTTTGTCTAGCATTGAAGTATTATTCCCTGGCACTTTTGCCCATATTCAATGTAGTTATCTGTACGTTAATGTGTTTCAGGTATCTCTATGCTCTTAAGAATAGTCTTAAATTGAACAAAATAAACATGAATTTTCATTTTTTTTTTTTCTCTATACCTCCTTTGTTAGTGACTTTTTGGTTGTCATGTGACTAGTTTGCATGCATAGCAATTTTTTATGAATAGAAATCTGGTTTGTGCAGAAACCAGTGAATATTGAATTGACTATTTATGGGTTGTAAAACCAGTATGCTATCTACTTTATCATTATATGGAAGTACTCAGCATCTCAATGAATTGGCAGTTAGTACTGCAAAAGCAGTGCTCAATGGTGTTTCCCCTTTTCTGTCTGAAGTTGCTCTAATTAATGACTGCTTTTGTATTCTCATGTTCTGTTGACTCAGTGTATTCACTACTTGGAAAAAAGATTTTCTGCTTTGCTTTTGTCCATCCATATAAGCTATAACCAACAGACTGCTAAATATTAAATTTATCCCCTGTGAATATTACCCACTTACTTCCACAAGAAGATATATGCCTGTATAATTTCTATTTCTAATTTGATTGGAATAAATTGAATTTGGCACAAATCTACATTTTTAGTGTATTTAATGAGGATTGAACTTGCTCTTGGGTTATGTGATTACAATAATAACTGCTGCTTTAATGCTATTTACAGTTCCTGTATCATTCTGAACTTACTGCTTGAATGAAGTTGCATTTTTGTAAAATTATTTTATACTTGATTTAATCTTTTTTTATTCCTAAAGAATTGAATAAGATAAAGTCAGAAGCTTTGCAACATTCAATTAGATTTAATCAATAAATATTAATGATTCTCCTTAGCATGTATTTAAAAGAAAATGGATATATTTCGGCTTTTTATGCCATTGTCAAGGTTTAAAACACAAATTTCCAGATGTATTCAGTATGTAGAATAAACAGTTTTGAACTCATGAAATTCAACAAAAATAGGATGAGGACACACGCAATACTTGCGACACAATTTAAATCACACAACGAGAATATTATTCTTCCAAATCACTTCTAAAATGCCTCAATTTCAAACAGTGTAGGGAAAACCAGCAGAACAACATAATCTGTCTGGAGTAATGCCATAAACTAGCAAAAAATTCTTGCATCTTTGAAAATAAATTTACATGACCACTGGCAATATCATTCGAGCAATATTAATAAAGGATTGTAGCTTCCCTTTCCTGTGGTTTTCATGCAAATCAAAGTCCTTGGCATTACCGTCCCCCAAGAATGTTACCTTGAATGCTTCATGAAACTTTAAGTTTGGTGTGAGCAAGTTTGAGTGTTTGCTGGTGTAATGTTTCAAAAGAGCTCGACTGTCATTTTATCTAGATCTGTCATAATTCCTCCAATTCTTGCGGTGGTCATTGGAGCGCTTCTGGAATGTATTCTTAGTTTGTCTGGTGTATGTGGCACAACACTGGGTACAAGAAATGGTGTAAATACCAAAATTACTGCAAGTCAGGTGCTGATAAAGGTTAATTTCCATTCTTTTTGAATCTTGATGGTATGGTTGTCCACATAATGTATAATTACCTGAACAGGGCTCACTTGAAACGTGTTTTAGTTTTATGTTCTGTAAAGAGGATGCATGTTTGGAAGTTATGGTGTTTGGATGATAGTGTTTTTGTTTTTGCAAAGTTGATGTTTTGAAATATGGGTGATATAGCCCAAGTAATTTTGGAAGTTTTCTGTGAGTTTGTGTCTATAGGTTTAGGCTTTTGAATTACCATTCTTTGGCTTTTCTTATCAAATCTTTCACCAAGGTCAGATTTGATAGCATTTTCTGCCTGTTGGTCAAGTGCTTGGTGGTAGTCCTTGTTATTCTTGTCAAGTCTATGCATTCATAGACTTTCTCCGTGTAACCAAATTGTATATATGTTTTGAATCTTGATGGTGTGGTTGTCCAAATAATGTATAATTACCTGAACAGGGCTCACTTGGGAAATGTGCATTTTTTTCAGGATTGTGCATTTTTTTTGCCATACGCATCATTACCTTTTCTTGATTTGTTTTTACTGAACAGTCTGTTGAAAATACAGCTATAGTTTTGAATTTTTATTGATTTTGTAACAGAAGTGATAATCTGTTTTCAAATTTATCTGAAGTTTGTTAGGCAGGGTATATTAAGCATTTTGTATGATACAGTTGGACTATTTTCTGCATCCGCCTGTTCATTTATTTATAATGTTTCAGCCGTGTATCCTGTGGCCTGCATCAGGTGTTCTTGGTTCTAGAAGTGATTCCACATTCTAGAACCAAGAACACTTGTTGAAAACAGGAGGATACATGCCCTAAATGTTGTGAACAAATTAGCAAATCTGCTGTCGGTTTTCTTTGTCAGGATAAATTATTTCTTTTCGGGTAGAAAAGTTTATGGGAACGTACTACATAGTTTTGCATTTTTTCTCCAGAGGATGAATTAGTATAGCTCAGTGGATAGAATACAGGAACAAGGAAGTAGAGGTCTCAGATTTTATCTCTATTACTCATTAGATAGAATATGTCACATCCTTTTAGAGGAATGAAAACTTCAATCGTAAAACTAGAGAAAGAGATGTTTTTCCTAAAATACTAGAAAAGCTGATACTCTTTTGGTATTATACTTTGAATTATACAATTATGATTATATATTATATATCAAGGAATATAGAATAGATTTTTGATTTAGAATCAAATACTTTTTCAGGATAAAGCAGAAAGATAGACCATAATGTATGTCTGTCAATATTGTACTGGTCCATTTTTATTCAAATTTAGTACGTATTAAGTTGAAACGAATTGACAGCATTGGTTCAACCTAATTTTTATTCATATAAATTTAAAGCTTCGTCATTCAGCCATGAAAGTATTTTCCCTGGCTTTCTATGACCTTACAACATCTGTCAAAATTTCCTTAAATTCAACGATTTCAAGTTTAGAGGTCTTCCAGAGCATTTTTTGTCCCAGAGCTCAAAATCTCTTCTTTCAAACTCTGTAAATCATTCCGGACATGTTCTTGCACCTACTGCATAATTGCCTTAAGTGTCAATGATCCATTGTTAAAAATCTGCTGCACATTTTCCAAAATCAAACCTGAAAAGAAAGTATTGTCAAATGTGCTTTTTAGTTAGTCACATATTCAAAGTGAAGATGAAGCATCACTCTTCCACTAACAGCAAAAAAATAGAATTGGGGATTTTTGCATCATCCTAATAGTTGTGGTTTCCTTATAAAATGAATTTGCAAGCTGTTCACAAATACATCTGTATTTAGCATTACTTGGCAATTTGTTTTCATGGTTGAATGATTATTATTATTCCTTAAGCGTACCTTTTAGCTTCTGACTGTATGCCTTGATTGATTTTTTTATTTATTTTTAGAAACAGACAACCAATATTATTTGCATAGGTTTTTTTTCAGTTTTTAAGTTGGTCAAGGCTATGTATGTATGATGCATACAGGCTGCATCCTTATAATGTCAAGAAAGGGGAGAATTACCATGTAAGTTTATACTAAATTTGTCCCTTAGTTTATGAGCAGCAAAGTAACATTCATGCTTGTTTTTGGAAAATTCTTTCTTAGCAATCAGCACTAATCAAATGTCGAGAGAAGTAACTTATTCATTGATCCCCCCTTTTTTCAGTTTTTCAATTGAACACCCCCACATGGCATACTGCCAAGATATTGGCTGCATGACAGTTGCTATTGAGTGACTATCCAGACCTGTTTGATACTTAATGCTTCGTTTTAAAATGATTTGATGAAGGCTTTAGAAGTAGATTTTTAAAAAAATGTTAGCTGAGCATCCCTGCCCACAGAATTAGCCGTGCAGTTTTCAATCATAGAAGTAACTTAGCTGTGAGTTCTCATCTTTTGAGTGCCATAAAGTTTTCAAGTAAAAGAAAAACTACTAGGTACAAGGAAATGTATTTTGTCTTAGTTTGAAGTCTGTTGCTTCTATTATATTGTTTTTATGAGTCTAACCAAAATTACATCTGGAACAAATTCTCAGACTCTTTGGATTCTAATCTCCTATGCTACTAATTAATTCTTGCATTGGCTTTCACTGCAGGCACATTCAGCTACTTACAAATACAGTGACATACTAAACTGGTTAAAGCATAGTAAACTTCAGAGAGCAAATATCCAGTATAATTCAAAAAGTTCATTTTAACATCCTTATACACCTTGAAAATGGACAGAATTTGGACAAAAGATTAAGAAATACAAAAATCAAAAAGTATTAGACTATTATTACCTTTCCCTTTTTAAAATGGCTGCCATACCAATACTAACTGCAGGATTACAGTTGCTGATAACAAACTTCAAATTAAAGAAGCAGACAATGATAACCTCATGTCTAACAATTCCAACCATAGAATACTAACCCTAACAATAACTCAAAAAATACTAATTCTAAAAAAGCATTAACCCTGCAGCTGGAATAGATGCCATTTTGAAAGGTAACAATAGCCCAAGATTGAACTTTAAAAAGTTATGTACAAAAATCTAAAATCAGGTCCAGATTCTGTCAGTTTTGATGTTGTATATGTTAAAATGAACCTCTTGAAATATATTGATTACATTTTTCATTCATTGAATGTAAGATTTTGGTCACGTTGAACCATGTTTTGAATTTTAGTGTTATTTCATATCTGTGCCTGATGTTAGGCTATTAGTGTTGTTTTTTTTTAAAATTCTATGATTATTATTTATCCTTTAGTTCTTTTCGTTCAAGAAACTTGCAAAAAGTAAATCTCCAAATATTTTCAGGTACATTTTTTCTCCTCAGTTTATCTGTTGAGCAAACTATATCCAAACCAAAAAAGATGGTTCTTCACTTATTGACGTGTTAAGAACTACATTGTGTCATTTTCATTCATTTTATCTTAAATCTTTTTAAAAATTCTGTATTTGGTAAGTATAAGGTCTGTTATGAATTTTTGATAACCTGCTGTTAATTTTTTCTTTTTCTTTTGTGACATAATCCTATGTCACGTTCATGTTTGCACTGTGTAGCTTGTAAAATTGTTCTTTAATAGCTTTTTTTTAATACATCCTTCTAGAAAAATGTTTTTTGGTATTGGAAATCGGTTATTGTTCTACTGTCTGAAAATCATGTGATTCTCCAAGTATCAAGGGAGGTGATAAATGTAATGAATACAAATTAACATTTCATCGAATTGCTAAATCTCCACCACCATAAAAATTCAGCAAGTTATGAAGGAAATTGTATCACGTTTTTGCATGATATCAGCATCAGACAAAAAATCGTGGACCCATTTGGGCTTGAGCATATGGTTGACTAGCCATTCTGTGATTTTTCTTGAAAAAGAATGGAATAACCCTAATCTTAAGCCAACTCTTAATTGCCATATTGGCTCTGAATTAGGGGTCATGTTGGCAAAGATGTTTGTTTTTGAGAAAATAAATGAAAACATGAAATGGAAAAATGAAACAAGTATTAGCTGGTTTTTTTGGTTGAAAGGTTTCATTATTAGAAAGTATTTCAAAGAGCTGCCAATATAATTTTTGTAATATTTATTACCTCCCTTGATACTAGGAGAATAACCTGATTTTCCAGCACTAAAAGTAACTAATAACAGGAAATATCTTAGTGAAAAGTACATGGATTAACATTAGTAAGTACGCACATACTCTCTCAAACATACACATGTGTGCATAGATAATTCATTTTGTAATGAGGCAACAAATTGATATTTATGATTTTTAAGTTGGTTATTTCGTAAATTCTAGTTTTCAATTTGGTTCAAACATTCAGATAGTTTTCTAAGATATTAAAATGTATTATTAGATTGATTTCCTGCTTTACTCAGTTATATTTTATTTTATTTTGTTAGTGTTTCTCATCCATGAATTTTTGAAAAAATGTTTTTGTATATTTTATAAAACAAAATTCTCACCTTGAAAAACTTTATTTTTTTAATTTTTCAGTTTTAATTAGCCTCCTAAAATTAAATTTAAAAAAATGAAACATGTCTGGTTTGTCACTCAATAGAAACTGTCATGAGACTAATGTCTTCTAGCAGTACACCATGTTGGATGTTGAAGAATTTGTAAACTGGGTAATCAATCATATTCTATTGGGCAGTGATCTAAAAAAAAAAAAGTATGAATTTCCAAAAAGCATGTTTCAATGCTGCCAGACACAAACTAAAGAACCAATTTAGTATGAACTTGCATTGTTAATTGAAACCCTGACTGAAAACCTATTGGGAAGGGATTTTCAAAAACAAATTTTTGTTTGAATTTTCAGCCCCCAGCTTTATTTGTCTGTACAAATCGTGCACAATACATTTATAGCCAGCCAACCAGCCAGCTTCAAATGCATGAAACCTATGTGGATGGTTTTTTAACAAATATATCTTAATTTTTTATTTTCTTTGATTTTTAACTGAATTGAATTCTCACTTTTATCTCTATACTTTCATCTTATTGTATTTATCCCTTAAATTTCTGTTATTTATTGATAATTTCTGTTCAGTGACACTGATTTGCTTCTGTTGGACTGTAGGTTAGAATATATCTCTACTTTCAAGTTTCTGATAACTAAAAATGATGTTTTTTTTAATATTTTTCTGCTAATGACTACTTGAATCTAGATGTTGTTATCTTTGAAAAACTTATACACATCATACTGAAAAGAGCTGAGAGAAAAGCCGAATTTGAATGAGATTTCCTTGTTATTGTTGTTGGATATAATATTCTCCACCGATGACTCAATGTAAATAGATTCCGTTCTCAGCATTTTCAATGTATTTTCTATTGCTGTTGATTTTCATCATTTTTAAAAATTTTATTTTTGTTTGTTTGCACGTTGTGAGGTCTTTTTGTTGTCTGAAGAATGCTACATGAATTTCATACATGATGGAAAAATGCACAAGCCTCTACATTTTGAGCATATTTCCATGGAATACAGATCTGAGAACCAAAATAATTTTATTGAAATTTTTTGTTAACTTCACTTGTCAATAACATTAAAGATGTTGAAATTTAATTCTATACTTTCAAAAGTTTTCAGTCAAATGAGAATTTTCAGATATTTTCAGAAAGAATTCAAAGTATTTAGAATAGTTTAGAATAGTAGCTTTAAAAAGAATTAACTTGATACATATTTACTTTTGTAAGATTGAACTACCTTTTATAAAACTTTTATAAAACTTTAGATTCTATATTATATAATTATTTTTGTGCACATACAAAAAAAATATAAATAATTTATAAATATCAACTATTGGATTCAATTCCCCTAGAGATCACAATTCTCAGTCTTGTCTACTATATGTATGAACAAGTAAATTTCAACTTTTATTAGTGTTTGTAAGGGAAGTATTTCTTAATTATGAAATTATTCAGTTCTCTTTTATCCTTAAAATAATTTTGATTTTAAAAGTACATCTCTCACAGCTATTCATCCTTTTAAAGTTAATATGTTTCTCTGTGAAGATTGAATTAAATAAATGATTTTCCTGCATTATCAATATTTAAAAAACCCTTTCCAGATTTTGCCTTTCAGCTCTAGAACCTGTAGTATGGACCCTAATAAAGGTGACATTCCATTAATGATGTCTGAAAGAGCTTCCATAGAAGCAAAGTATTAGAATATATGAGCCTTCTGTTTATGATGATCACAGTGTATTTTGCTCTCAACAGTAGAATCACCATAGCCCTACAAATGGCCCCAAAACCAGTTAAGTGGGCTACACATACTTTGAGAGTATGTCTCTAACTGTGTGTGTCTCTGGGGCACACCTGATCACATTTTTGGGATTACAAGCTTTAAAAGTTTGCATGAGTTCATCACTAGGCACCTTATGAAAGCCTTTATTTTTTCCCCTCTTTTCTTTCTCCAAAAAGTGCCTTTTTTTTGTCTCTGGTCATTTTGGGACCAACAGTGCCCAAATTTTGTGCTGGTATCTTAAAGATAATTTTAAATAAGACCTTTTTTTTAAATTTTTTATTTTCGTACATAATTTTGTTGGTAATTAGTTTTGGTATATGTGTGGGTTACAGTGATTCATTTTTGCAAAGTACAGATATCAATAAAGTTTATTGAGGAATTCATTGAGCACAATTCTGAAATCAGAAGTCCAGATCTCGTGATTGTAATTTGTGATATGTTCTGAGGCAGTTTGATAAAAACTTGTAGTATTGTAGTGACCCAAATCATTATGTCTATACTAATGTGTTTAAGTAGAACAAGTGAGTTGAAGGAAAACACTGCCTTTGTTTTAAAAGTATAAGTAATATCGTTTGGTGGTCATCAGTCATAAGATATATGTGTGGTTCTTATGTGGTTATTGTTAAGGTGAAGATGTTGTGGGAGACAAAGGATTTTGCTTCCCTGTGGTTTAGTGTTAGCATCGAATTCACTGGAAATGTGGAAGGAAGAAGAGAGATGTACAAAGAGAATACACGGCAAGTATGAACGTGGACACGGAAATCAAACAAAGTAAAACGGACACATACAAGTATTTGGATGGACAAATAAAACGTACATTTAATATAGGAACAGTAATGACAAATAACGAATGAAAGTGAAGTATATGTCATGATAACATTAATACGATCGATCACATAAAGGGATGAGAAGAGATAGCGAAAGGTGGGAACTTTATTGTCATTGATAGTACAGGCATTGGAGTTGAAGAAGAGGTGTCTGAACTGCTTTTGAATCCATATGGCTTGGAGCGTATGAAGGAATGTTTGAGACCAGGCTTGGTTTGTCTGCCAAACTGCGTGTGTGACTTGGGGGGGCTATTCTTTGACACTGGTAGACACTCGACAGACAGAGACCATAGAGTTTTATCCCTGCGTGTTTCCCGAAGTACAGAGAATTAGGAGAGATCATTGTGACTATCGGATAGTAAAAAGCATTGCCATTTCATTCATGAGAGTGAGAGGTGTATTTGCGTTTGGAGCACATGGTGAGGACACAGTTATGTAGCTGTGCATGAGTGAGATGCCTCAACATCAATGAATTGAAATGGGCAAAGTTAATACAAAGATTAGTTATGGTGGAAAAATGGTCAAGATTGAAATTCAGGTGGTCAGCAAAATGATACCGATCTTTGGGAGTAGGAACAAGAGAAAGTAACCGGCAACAGGTGTCGGGACTAAAAGGCATGATCAGCTAGAGGTGCTGGCGCCAATGACCATTTGACCAAATGTGTCCAAGGCTTTTATAGGGGTCATCGTAAGAAGTGATGTTTTCGATATCTAGGAAAAGTATAGTAGGCTCTACAGAAGAAAATCATAGAGACCGTTGAAAAAAAGTTTGATGTAAGAAATCTCCTATAGGTATCATTTTCATCCTTATCCTATCACTTTGTATATGTATTTTTTTTTTGTCAGTGGGTTATTTCAAGATTGATTTTTTAAATTTCTACTTCTTGCTTGACAAAAAAATGCATTGGGACTATTATGAATTCAATGAGAAGAAGAAAAAAAAAAGACTCAGTTCAAAACATGCTATGTCATTTATACAATTTGGGACTGTATTTGGCAACGTTCATCAATATTTGTTTGTTATAAAAGTATTTGTTTCCAACTGATTTTTCTAGTTAATCCCTGCAATAATGTCGGAAACTAAAATCATTGATCATTGCCTCAAGACAAATAGCAAAATCTCATCTAAAATGCAATATAATTCATTCGGAAATGAAAAAGTTATGTATATAATATATATTATCTATCTATCAAGTGTATACATTAGTTATAAACACTGTATAGTTTTTTATTCTGAGAATAAAAAAAAGGGAACATGACTTTTTTTTTTTTTTTTGTGATGCAAAGAAGAAAAGAAATATTCCTCATTCTTTGCCCACTCTCTCTATTCTTCCTTTATTATGAATGCTATCGACCTATTCAAATTTTGCCTGAACGAAAAACTTTTCCACTCTTGAAAAAACATTTAGCAATAAGTGATAGCAAATGTCAAAAATAGTAAGTAATAAGTATATCATGGGGAATGGATAACAATATTTTCTGATCTCTATAAGTGTTTCAAAGAATCATTTGTTTAAAAGGCTTTTCTAATACATACATTGGTACAGAAAAGTACATTATCACTATGGTTACTAAGGGATTGATGTTGGTATTTTTGTTTACATTCTGATTGATATTAAAATCTTTCTGAAAAACCAAATATATCTAATGTTTTCAGCCACTTCTTTGGTAAGGTTTCTACAATATTATCCATAGATAAAATGTTTTTTGGTTTACGTATCATTGCTGATGAAAAAAAAGAGGGATATTAATTTTGTCTATGTCCCAACTACCTAAAAAGCTAAAATGCTTAGTACTTGAGGTTATTTCCTCTGGAAATGTAGATGTTATCAATAAACCTGTTAAAATATGCCCCCCATCCTCAAGTAAAAAAGTTTTTTTTCTAGAAATCAAGATAACTTTTTTTAGAAAGGGTCTAGTGGAGTACTGATGCCAATTTCCAAGTCTGTAGATGAAATGCTATAGCAAGGAGTGCTGGAACACATAAACACACACACACATATAAAAAGTTATAAAACCGTTTGTCACCTTTGGTGGCTATGGTTGTTGATTCTTCACAATGCACTTTGTATAGCTTCAGTGCAATGTTTACTATGCATTGATACTAACAATACTATGTGGTTCCTACATATTTTGTTGGTACAGAAATAAGCTCACTATAGTGGCAGGGTGTTAGCCAGGAATTTGATTTCATCATTTCTATAGGATTTGCATTTTTTTTGTATTTTTAAAAAAGAAAAAAAATTGACCAAAAGACACTTAAAATGGTCAGCCTAATTGGGAAATCGGAATTAGGTTTCTATTGGGAAATTAGCTGTTAAATGGCTGGTGAGAATGCTGGTTAACGCTTTGAGTGGCTATGGGTTTTGAAAGACTTTCTCATAATTTAGAGACTTTATGCTACTAGTGACATTTAACTAACTAGTTAATGACAATAACAGAATTAATCACTAGAACAAGTTTTGTTGTTCCAGCTGTGACATTCTGCTATCTAAGCAAAGTTGTCAAAATATTGTTTAAATCTAGCTATTCTTCTCTTTACAAGGAAGTATTTATTGCTGTCAGCACCTTTTATAGGGCTAGGTGTATATTTTGCTATTAACTCAAATACGTGAAATACTTTCCTGAATTATAAACCAGAAATAGATTTATAATATTCGGTTGATAGTTTATTCATGATGATTCCATGAATTTGCACCAAGACTTGATTTCAATGAATGATGAGGATGAACAAATAACTAGTTAAAATTAATGAAAATGATAAATGCTTGCAATTGACTTGATTTGGTTCAGTAGACCATTCCTTGCTTGATGCTGATTTAACATTACTGACCTAATTTCAGATACAGATGGCTTTACTGACATAGTGACTAGCATATGCTTTGCAATCTGATACACTTGTATGTATAATTTTTAAGATTCAGTAGGTCACTGGAGCACTCGTAGTGTTCTGTTATGTTAGTTGTCCATGTGAGGTTTTTACCATCATTTTTCTCGATTGATTACACATTTTTCTCTTTAGTGTGTGTATATATATATATATATATATACTCTTCTACCTACTATCAAGCACGTAATCTTAGTCAAAAAATTGTGTTGACTTTAAATGTTTTTTTAAAGTTTATAATGAGCATCACCCAATTGGTTCTACTGATTGAACCTCAGACGAAGCAGCATACAGTGGGGTGGACAAAAAATAAAATTAAAATAATTTCTGCCATGATTTGATATGATTCATTTTTTTTTTCATGTCAAGATATGTTATTTAATTTTGATCTTTTTGTTGACATTTCTTTCGCATCAGCTGTAAAACCCAAAGGTGCCAGTCCAGTGTTGGATGTCTTTGCAATTTTATATCATATAATTGTATCGTCTAAAGAAAATTTGCATAATTGCATCTGTTGAGAAAATGATGGATCAATTGTACATTTTATTCCAAAGGCTGCAAAAATGCATTTTTACATTGTAACAAAGTTGTAGCCGTTTAGTGGAAAGAATAGTTGGGTAAAACAAGTCTTTTAAATTTTTTATTTAAAGGAAAAAAAAAAGAAAAAATTGATCTTTTTTTTTTTTTTGCAAGAAATACAGTTGTCTCCCATTATAACTCAGAAGTGTTTAGGTCCTAAAAAGCCTTCTGTGTTATGAGCTGTGATACTTGCAGGATGGATACAGATGATATTCCGTGCCAGATAATAGCTGTCTATTATATAAAAATAAGATTTGAACAAATAAACAGAGGCATTCTTTACTGTTTGTTCTTTCATTAAATATTACCACCAAAATGTCTTCAATATTTGACAAAGTATACAAAATTTTAGTATTTAATAACAAAATTTTACATATTTATCTATATCAAAAAGTGCTGCACTTTTAGATACTTTGTACTAGTGTGCCTGAGCTACTGCGTCATCATCATCATCATCATCATCATCATCAGTCTTTTAATGTCCGTCAACATAGACCTTCCTCTGGATTAGCCACACTTCTCTATCGTGGGAGTTGCCAAATACCGAGTACAAAAGCACAAATAAATCTAAAAAAAAAAAGTATTGTTCATTGACTACTGAAATGTTTTTGTCTAATTCATTTCATTTTTAGAGTTGGTTTGTAAACATTTCTCATTTGGGAGTGGGAGTAGTCACCTGTCATCAAGTAGGCCTAAAAAATTGTGCTCAGCTCTGAATATTGGGCTTAAATGTTCCAGAGGAAATTCTTTCATTCTTTTCTTTTTTTTTTTTTTTTTTTCCTTCTATTTTGACAAGTGGGTGATGACATAAGTAAAATTGTTGGAATTCCCCATTCAGCTGCCTTACATCCAAAACTTAATGAAACCAAGATATATCTAGGGATGCCTATATTAGTTCTGTAGTTTTGCCTACTTGATAAATTTGTTCTGTGCAATATAAGAAGCAGGAATTAGTAACATCTCAATCTAAATTTATAAATTGGGGCCTGTTGAAAAAAAATATTCTGGTTGGCTGAATATTCATGTGCCATTCTCAACTCCTAGTGCACAAACTGCAACACATTATCACCATTTTTAGAAATCATATCACTAGAGATGTACCTAATTTTGTTACCTTTTGTTTCGCAGTAACATCTGAGGCTAGATTAATCATGATAATCTATGGAACCCTTTTTACTATTAGTCAGTTGTCTGTTTTCATGCATGTTCTAATGAAGTAGCTGAAAAATCAAGTCATCTTAGTTGTATCAATGTTGCCCAATTGACTGTTTATTATAAAGTATTTAAATTATTGATAAAAGATTAGCTTTTGAGAAAGTTTATTAAATTTTTTTTCACTTTGCTTCTGTGGATGCTACCAGTTTTATTATATTGATATCTTGGAATCATCTGAATTTCTTGGAATAAAATTTGGAGAATTCAGTTATCTCTGTTCATTCACAGGGTCTTAGGTGAGGTGTGAATGTGCTGTATCCACAAATATTTTTGCTGAACACCTCATCCATCCTTTTGGTGCCCAAAAACCATGAATCTCATACCATGAACCCTTTTGTGAAACAAACGCTTTGTCATTCCCAAATTGTAAATGTACAACTAAATAAATGAATACAGTGAAGCATATAGTAAAAATATATACAGTTAATAACAAAAAAAATGAATTTCATAAAACTGCCGTACAGTAAATTAGTAAAGCATTTTTAATGTCTAAAATGCTGTTCAACTAACTGCTTTGCAGGTGTAAACAAGTTTCCAGTTTATCTCTGGGTTTATACTAACACTAATAATTTTCAGTTGATAATTTTCTACAATCTTTTTTCTTATTAATTACACAAAGATTATTATCATAAAATTGATAGATTACAAGTTCCAGACATTTATCAACACGTGTCACTTTTTATCCAAGTTGATGGAAGTTGTTATATTATGAATATTATGCATTCATGATTTCCTAAACCTCTCAAGTTTTGTTTATACTGTACACAGCATATTTTTCTGATGCAGTTTCATAGTATGCTGCAAGACTCCCCAAAATATTCACATTGAATCCTTCTAGACTGAACCGTGAATGACAAGGTATATAACTGAATTTATATCTATTTGAAATTATCAAATGAGAACTAGTTATCTATTCTTAACATGTTAACTTTTATCTTCTATTCTGTAATCTCGTCTCACCAATCCCATAGAAATATATTTGTAATTTGTGTCAAACTCCAGTACAATGTCTCAAGTTGACTTTCTTACCATAAGAAGTACAAGAATAATCCTCACCAAAATGAGGTGTGTTAACAGATATGAAAAATCTACATTCCCCTACCATTGGAAATATGTAGTATAGATACACAGGGGCCTATCTCATTCTACTAAAGAAGTATATTTTATACCAAGAAATATGTATTTTTATAATTTTTCATTTATTATATGTACAATACAAAAGTTGCTGTAATCATCTTCAGTTGTGAAAGGGGTTGGAGTGTATTTGACCCTGTTGCAGCCAGTGTTGTATTTCATGACCTTTATTTATTTTTCTGTAGTCACTCTTGAAACATTATTCCATCTGACTTGTGGGTGGGGGAGTGAATATCGGGGTACTGTACGAAAAATTATATAATTTCCAAATAATTGCATCAACTGTTATTTTGATGTGTATCTTCAATGTACTTACACATTTTTTGAATCATTGTTACTTTTGAATTTTTCTTTTCTTTTTTTTCTACCCCCTCTCAACACCCCAAAATGTTCTTTGCTGTTTATACGGTTATTTAGGATGAACAATACCCAAATCTTGTGCAGGTGTTTATAAGATAATTTTAGATAAAAGATCTATTCATTTATTTTTTTTTTTTTTTTCACTTTATTTTTTCTTTGATAATTTTTGATAATTACTTCTGGTACATGCACAGACTACGGTGATTCATTTACGTTAGGTACGGATATATTTATTACTTTTGGTTATTACAGAGGCCTAAACCTATGCTTTGGCGCTCAATCTTGTTTCAACTTACCTGTTAACTGCATTCCTCTTGGAAGCTAGTCATCTCTTTGTTTTCGCTTGGAATTAGGCTGTTCTGAAGCAAGATTGGTTACTAACCAATTGTCCTTGATGCATTCTAAGTTTACTTTATTGACATTGTTTATACCTAAGTAACTAGAGTTTCTCTTGCTTGGTTGCCAACAGCATCTAAAATTAAATCAGCCTATATGTTGACATATAATATATTTAGCATATTTTAAAATTGTCTTTTTTTTAATGATGCCTGATATGAGTTTTAATTAATATATTTTTAATTGAGAAATATAATTAGATAATTTCTTGAATATCTGTGTAGATTTTTCGTTGTTATTGTTGGTACTTGGCAAAAATTTGAATACGTTATATCATTGTAGCTATACTTGATAACTGTATCCATTAGATAAGTGTTTGTTTTTAGAAGTGTCCACACATCTCTATTAGACTCTTTTTGGTCAGTCGATACCATTTATGTAAACAAGAGGAAGGAAGAGAATGACATTAAAAAAATATTTATTCTGATCAATGGCCGTATCATATGTTAGTTTTAGCTATTAATAACTAACTATACTTGACAACACTGTAAAGAACAATCTTGAAAAATTGCTAAAATAGCTAAATGTTTCAATTTCCAGCTAACTTTATAGCTAAAAATGTTATATATACTCATTCAAATCCCACATATCAAAAAAAGAAATGAAATAAATAACCATGCACTTAGACCCCAGAACAAATCATTGATAAAAATTGTTCACTTACTTGTCTTTTCTTGAGAAACCAATATCTTTTTCTCTTAAACTGGAATCTATTTCTTCATGCCTATGCTAATGGTGCCTGTAGACGCCTCTTAACTGCATTCACCTTTTGTCTAAATACACATTGAATGTATAAAATTTGTTGATTTAAATATGCTCATGCAGTGGCCATTCCAAAGGTGCATGTTTGGAATAGACCAGCATTCCATTACTGCCATGAAAAATAATTTTTTGTCCATTGTACAAAATTATGGCTTTGAATTATTTTGGCTATGTCTTTAATGTTACCACTTTAGATATTTTAAATCTAAATTTATATCTATATTCTGTGGTTTATTAGTTTTTATCAGATTCGTCTAACTGTTGATCCAAAAAAACTTCAAACTTGACACTGCACTACCTTGTGTGCTGACTCATACATCTCGCAAATATCAACTTCATTCAATTGCTAGTTGTTGAGTAATTGCTGTGCATTTGATTTGTCAAGGATTGCTGATCCAAACAACTTCAAACTTGCCATGGCAAGGCCTAATGTGCTAACTATAATATATATATATATATATATATATATAGTGAATATCAACTTTATGCAATGGCTACAATTTGTTCTAGATTGGTGAATTTTTTTGCTTTTTTGTCTTACATTTCTGTATTTGTTCCTGTATGATAGCTCCAAACGTTTTCTATGAATGTCAGTGAATTTTGTGGAAAGGTAGGCTACAGGCTGAGGAAGAAGTGATTTAATTAGAATGGATCCAGCTATTTGTTTCCGACTGAGAGATATTTTTCCGTACATTTCTGTATTCGCTCCTGTCTTCATGGTCTCTCAAAAAATTCTCTATGAATTTCAAGGAAATATTATGGAAGAGTAAAGCATGTATTAATGAAGATTTGATTGAATTTTTTGGTCAATATTTCTCTGTTTTAGAAAGAAAAAAACAACAAAAAAACATTTCTCTATCCGCTTAATAGCTCAGGAGAATTGGAAATTTTAAAGACACAAACAAAAGAGATGCAATTATTATCTCACCTAACGTAAAAGAAAACAATCAAAGCTATTTACAGATGAGGCATTTGGATTATGTTGTCTTGAAAAAAAAAATGCCTGAAATGTATCAATGATTTACTCACAAAATCTTATACAATGGAGAAGAGCTAAAGCAGGTTAGTTGCTACTTTTACTACAAAGAAAAAGAAAACCAGTACCAAAGTCATGATTCACATGTGTGCACACTATAGCTTACAAAGTTAGTTCCAGATTTCATTGAACTCTTTATTTATTTGATTGGCTTTTATATTTTATCCTAATCTTTGTGAGATATATGTAGAGTCTATCAAAAGAATAGCTCCTAATCCTCATTAGTTTGGTTACAAATAGAACAGTACTGATAATCATGGATATCCGTTTTCTGCGAAGCCTTTACTGGAATTGCATGGCATCTTAAGCAGATCACTTAGTCTTTTCATCATTTTCACTCAAGTATTTTGGCTTACAAAAGATTTTTGCTCTACTTTCTACTAGCGAGGAGGTGGGAGAATCCATATACATTGATATTACCTGTAGTTAGATGTATCCAATCAATTGTTTTGTTCCAAGATGTTCCCATGTTCCCATGGACACTGGCCAACTAATCATACAGATTTCTCTGACTGCAAATAATACACATAAATATGCATTTTAATTTGCTTCTATGATTATTTTAGCTTATTTGTAGGGTGGGACAAATCTATCTGGCCAGTTGAAACACTAGTTTGAAAAAGAAGAGCTAAGTATAGACATCGTTCAGCCCAAATATCCTTATTCTTAATATCTAACCACTTTGTGCACAAACTGTTCCATTGAAAATGAAAAAAAATCATAGACTTGAGTCTGATAACAATTAAACAATTTATTTCATTGACATATTTCACCTAGATACAGCTTCATCAGAATGTTACGAAATTCAAAGATAAAGGATATCTCTAAATTTTTGAGATGAGGTATTATTATTTCTATTATTATTCGGACTATCCTCATCTTGGTTGTTTTTCGTACAACGTTTAGGCCCTTGTACTCACCGGCCTTCATCAGGTATCATCTGATAGGTGTTTGTTACTTCTCCACACCTACCAGATGATACCTGATGAAGGCCGTAGAGTACAATGGCCGAAACGTTGCATGAAAAACAACCAAGATGAGGATAGTCCGAATAATAATAGAAATAAAATAAAGATAAAGGATTCTTATAGGGAATTTATCATATTAAGATGTTATCACTTGGGGAAGGCATTAATCTTAGGTTGGTTACATCCAAGATAGTTTGTATGGTTGTTATAAATTCTGTCCTCTGTCCATATCTCAGCCATTGCTAGGGTGTTATGTCTTGGTGTCAACACATAGTCTTTTTAATATTATCTGGTCAGATAATCCATACCCGAATACTGATCGAACTTGAGACTAAAAATTTGTAAAGGCAAAATGGCTCATCTTGTTTGTTCAGTCTTTGATAATGCAAAAAGCCAACAGAATTTAACTCACATTGCAGGGAATCTTTTCTGAATTGTTTCAAATTCTTTTCAAAATTTTTTCCACTATAGCTTTTAAACTGTAAAATCCTTTAGGGTTAGAAAGAAAAATTCAGTAGATCTGAGCACAATTTATTTGATTTATACCAGACACAATAAAAGGCAGTTTTGAAAAATTTTGGATACATGATTAAGCAAATGATATTCCTTTATTTTCATGTGGAAAAAAATCTGCCTTTTTTCATGCACTTTGTCAAGATTTCTTCATTAGATGTCGTATAACTCTTGTTATTATTACTGTATTTCACCACGTACAATTTGCTACCATAAGTGATGGTTTCAATTTCAACTGGAAAATGCATTATCCTGTGTATAAAAATTATTTTAGATGATACACGCCAGGATTTTTCAGTGGAGTTATTATGGCATTTTCACCAATTTGGACACTTTGCTATTACTGCTACGGAAGATCTTACTTATAAACATATCCTGCTTTGGGAACTTGTTTCTTTTTGCTGACATATTTACTTGATTTTTTTTCTTTTTTTTTTCAAATAAAAATTAGATATGAATAAGTATGTAGTTTAAATTTGCTGAAATCTATGTATCTACCCAAGTTTTGTAAAAATAAAAAAAGAACAAAATTAGCCTTAACTTTTGAATCAGGTTTAAGATTTTTTATGTAATTAAATGAATAAATCAGAATGAAATAATATCACTTTTTATCTTTTAATGTTACTTTGAATTTGTCACAGATTTGAGTACATGTTTGTGATTTTCTCTGAAATCTAATTAAAATAACTTTTTAGGGGAATAAATTTTGCTTCAGAAACTGGGTTTCTGTTTATATATTTACTTGATCAAAAGTTTATCTAATCAAAACAACAATCAGAATTTTATGTAAAACAAAACAATCATTAAAGGAAATTATTCACATGTGTTTATATCTATTTAAATTAAATAGCTGGATTTAAAAGAAATTTTTTTTTAAAGAAAAAATATGATTAATGAGATACTAGAAAAGGAAACATGATTGAATTTAACTAGTCCAAGATTAAAACCAAATATTTGGCAATTGTTTCCCTTTCCATGCTAAAGTTGGTGTTTTGTTGGGATTAGTTATTTGATTTACAATCTTTCAACTGACACTAGTCTCTAGAACCATGTAATAATAAACGCTAAGAATGATTGTTACCTTTTCTGTGCTAAATTCAGCTATCGCCTACTATTCAATATTATATAACTACTACAGTGGATTATATGAGGTCCAAAAAATAAAATTCCTAAAAAAAATTATCCAGAAAATCTTTATGAAAAATAGATTAATACAGATAGGTATCCCACAAAACTTCACTTAAGCCAGGCGTTGACTACACTTATTTCTATAAAACTGACAAATTCAAAAGTAATGTTAAAGTATTCATAGTTTTTCATTCTTTTTTATTCATTTATTCGAAAATCTTGAAACAACAATCAAAAGTTTACATAAAAATCAAACTTTTTTTTCAAAGAACTTGATTAAATATGTAGTTTGATCCAACTATAATTATTATTTACTCATATATTTTTCTTTATACAACATGAGTAAATACATAATTTTGATCAAATTAAAACTAGCTATTGATTTTTTTTGTAAAAAAACAAAAACAAACATGAGTAGTCCTTAAAGTTAATTCAATAGATTTTTGTAAAGAAAAAAAAAAAAGCAGTAGATACCTAGGCAGAAAGAATCTAGTTACTGAAGCAGATATTTACACTTATGATCTTCTGTAGCAAAAATCATCTAACGTTTGAATTGATCAAAATGTCATGGTATCTCTGCATGAAATTTTGGCAAAAATACAGATAATTCATGGTAAAATACAGCACTAGGACTGTTTATCAGTGTAATTCATTTCCTTTTCTGCCTAAACTCCTTTTAATCTTTTAGAAAATATGCTGACAGAATCTGTGATCTCTTCCAGCTGACATCACAGAGAAGAGCTCTCTAACTTGACCTATTCCACTTTGTTTTTATTTGTAGCATTCTTATGACATCTTGGCACCCACAGCGAAGTTTTGTCCCACCCTCTTTCTGCTCAAGTCTCTTTTTTCCAATATACATATTCTCTTTCTTTTTCTCACCCACTTCTTCTATTGGCAGCAATGTTTACTTGTTAATGAGTTCAGATAACTCTTACTATTATTCTGGTTGGCTTCCTTGGATTCATATATGCACTTGTGTGTTAGTATGTATATGATATATATTGATGTACAGAAGAGGAAGTAATATTTCTAGGAACAAATTAAATTTTATATAATGTAGGTACATATATGCATTCTGTAATGTTATTTACGAATACAGTGTGTATATATCATAAAGCATATATAATACTTGCTGGGGTACCTGGCTTTGTCTGGGGGGGGGACTTTGAATATAACACAGGAAAGCAAATGATATTTTGTAGTGGTTTCATAAAATTAAATAATGGAGGTAACTTGGGTATATTTGCTGGAAAATTACTCACTCCCTTAGATTTTGAAAATGTTCGAATGGGTCAAGTTAACCCTATTGATATATTTGCTGCTCCTTGAGTGCAGCCTTTTCACCATCCTGTGCAGGGTGAATTACATTTATATCTTTCTCAGGAATGGAAATGATCATCATGAATTTGAAAGCAATAATACAAAGAGAGGATGTGATGTAGTTGGAAAGCGCCTTTCAGTGGCTGTAGTCTTTCTATAGCATGTGGGTGTTATTTATATCTATAATCAGTAATCCTTGGTCATTTGGTCCTAAAAATGGTAGCATAAAGGTTGTCCCCTTTAGTGACTGAAATTGGCTAGATTTTATTTTTTTTCAAAAATTTCTGGCAAACTTTATAGCTGAAAAAGTTGTATACACACCAAAATTCATACCAGGGCATTGGGGTTTGAGTAAGAATGATATCTTCGGTTGAAGTACAGTAGCTTATTATGAGAAAAATGTTATTTGAAAGCCTATGTTGAATTTTTAGCTATAAAGTTGGCTGGAAATCTAATTATCTTGTTATTTTTAGCCATCAAGGGGGATACCTTTTTGCAATCTTCAAGCTATCTTATTTTAAGACCAATTAACCTAGGATTACCTTACAATTTGATTATATGTCGGTCTAATTTTCATAGAATGATGGAAGAAGCAAGATGTTTGAGAGTTTAAGATGGTTATTAGTGTTGCTTATTTTTGACACAAAGCTACCGATATGGAGCACTGGGGGAAATATAATACATTTACTCAATAGTAATGATCTACAAGACTTGCTTGTTAACTGTTTCACTATGATGAAGTACCCACCAGATTGTAAGATTACATAATAATCTATAAAATTGATTTTATTTGGTTGGTATGAAAATAATTGTGGTTATCCACCATCAACTTGAAAGCAATATATCTCAGCTTAGAATAAAAGTTATTTGTCCAAATAAGAAGCTTCAAAATATATACATTTGTCGACTAAAAACATGTCTATTTATTCCAGAAGTATAGAATTCTGGTATCCTTGAAGCAATAAATTCTTCGAAGGTGTTTAGAGCTGCTGCTTGGTTATTGAAGTTGGTCCCTTACAGAAAGAAGTCAAAATACTTGAGAAAGTGGTAGTTGATTGGAGAGAGAGAGAGAGAGAGGTCTGCTTATTTGCCTGACTTACTGAGGTTATCTGCTTTTCCAATTTAGTACAAATTTTCAACAACTGTCAAATGGTCAGTGTTCATTTCTTCTATAACCAAAGTTCTTTTGTGTGGGTGCATCTCAATAATGGCTCTTGATTGAATGTCATCACAGAAGGATGGCCACATCTTCAGGACTCTCTTACCATTGCAAAATTTTGGGAACTAGTTTTGAGCTGTATGTTTGTTAATGGTCCTTTGGCCAAATACTTACTTGTTATTGCAAGTAGTTTTCATAGCTTTGCATCCCGTTTTGAGCAAAATCGCTTGAGTTTGCTTTTTTCAATCTTTGATTTGACAGCCTCAAATAAACCAAAATAAATTTAAAAGGAAGTGTTCAGTTTAAATAAAAAGAGCCAAATTCATACTTTAAAAAAAAAGTATATTCCATGAGCATAGTTGAATGATACTTTATTCCAAAATAAGCATCAAAATTTGAAATAACAAAGACCACAATTATTTTTGCACCGACCTGATATTTTGCCTATGTGCATCAATTGTTTGCATTATTGACTATTCTATATAAACTGATATACTTCCCACTAGTCTATAACCCAGTGATTAAGCCTGTTCTAAGGGTTTTGTATATATTTTGCATTGTATACATGAAATAATGGCTGTTATGTTCAAGGATTATATGAGTTGAATGTCACTTCAACATGAAAGTTTGTCAATATATTTGTAACACTATCAACACATTCCAATTTTAAGGATATGATGTTTCAATAGATCTATTATGGTTAGCCTGTTCTTATTGATTTCTTTGAGCATGATATAGATGTGGAAATCTGTTGGCAATACAATGTAACTACTAAGAGTACTAGGGAAATTCAACTTTAGATATTACACTTGTCAGATTATGCATGTGTCTTGCGTTTTTCTTTTTTCTTTTTAATGTCCTGCCTGCAGGTCTGTTTCTCACATTGTGTCGTCCTTTCATCTCTTCAATAAAATCTCACCATATGATCAGATCAGATCAGTTCGATTTGTCCATTATACATTGAGATCTGATCTTGTTTGGTTGATTTTTTTCCTCTCGCTCTCCTTTGATGATGATATCAAAATAATTATGCATATTTTCTTGGATATATTGTGCTCTTGAATATAGTGCACACCTAAAATTTATTTGAAGTTTTTAAGATATATTTTGTCACCACAAAAGTATATAGCTTATCATCCAGTTTATTTTCTGAAACATTGACCTACTACCCTGCATTGTCATGTGTAGACCATTTACTTCAGTGGGAAATTCTATATAGAACATGCATATCGAAAGATTATTATGAGATACAATTCTCTATTCAAAGAGTAAGTAGATTCAGGATGAGCTTTGATCTTTAGAAAGGATATGTCTGGAATTTCATATTTTTTTCCTTTTTTCAAATTTTCTCTCTCTTTTTGGTTGTAAATGTTTCCTTCAAGTTGATCAACTTCAGCATATTTCTTCAATCATGATTCCACTTATTTTTATTGTGTAATATACAAAGACATGAGAGAAAATAACTAAATCAGCCATTCTGTATATATGAAACTCTTAAGTGTCAAAAACTTGGTTATTTTGTTACAATGATGAAAATGAAAAGATGTTTCAGGCTAGTTATAGCTTTTTACTTTGTGTTTTCTATGCATCTCATTCATGAAACTTTTCAGTTCAATAGAAAAAAAAATATCGTGAATTAAATTATTTCTCAGCATGAGTTGAGTTGTTTATGTGGACAAATATCAATATGTCTGTTTTTAAACCTGGTAATTAATCAGCACCATCCGAGAGATAACAAGTTTCAATAATGCTGTTGAATTGAGGGGATTCTTATATTCTTTAGATGCTATATATCAGCCCTTGGCATGGACTGCACTGTTCATTGTAGAGACTTGCAATTTCGCACACATACTCCTCTCAGTGATGATGGAAAATTTTGTTTTGGCTATTTTTTCATAATCCCCTGGGTAAGTTTTTAGAGGGGAGGGTCAATCTGCAGTGTAAGTTTATCCTAAATTGATCCCTTAGTTTCTGCTCAACAAAATTCACACTTGTTTTTTGAAAACACATCCTTTTCAAATTTTTTTTAAAAATTTTCTTTTTAGTGGTCACTGCCCAATAATCTTCTATGTATCTGGGCTTGTTGCTGTA
Source organism: Thysanoteuthis rhombus (assembly GCA_963457665.1). Lineage (NCBI taxonomy): Eukaryota > Metazoa > Mollusca > Cephalopoda > Oegopsida > Thysanoteuthidae > Thysanoteuthis > Thysanoteuthis major. Next base: position 41,491,436 of record OY735219.1, on the reverse strand, counting down.
GTTCAAATTGTTAGTAGAGCAGTAGGTATTTATTTATTTTTTTGTCAAATCCTTGATTTTCAGTCTTGTATTCATGTATTTAGACTTAGTACTTTCCGTGCTCTGTGTGCCATCTATCAGCTCTTGGCACAAGAACACACTGTTCATTGTAGAGACTGGGACTGAGAAGAATATTTTTTGGGGTTTCAAAAATTTTTTTTATCCCCCCCCCAATTTAAAAAAAAAATTTTTTTTTCCCCAAGAGGGATTCCATCTACAATATAAGCTTATCTTAAATTGATCCCTTAGTGTCCACCAGAATTCAGGCTTTTTTTTTCCAATCTAGCTTCTATTTTTCTTGACTAAGCATGGTAAAGGGGACAGGGGACTAGATTGGCCGATTCCAAACTTCCTGAAAGGAAGACACTTTAGCCTGCTGTTATTATTCAAGAGGATTCTTATATTCACTAGTATTTATCTATGGCACGACCATACCATTCAGAGTGGTGATGCTGGTTGTTGTTATACCAATGGTTTTTAGAGCGATATGTATTATTTTTTTTTTCTTGTCAAAGACTCAATCGGTTAAACAGTGGGTGGTTGTGATTCATGAATTCCCTTGGAACAATTGTATATATGGCCATATTACAATTTTTTTCAAAGGAAAACACTTCATCATAAAAGTAGATATCTCCAGCTTAACTTCCATACAAATATTGATATTAGAGTTTAACTGTTTTTTTTTTTTTTTTCAATTCTCAGCACTTTTCCATAATTAGTTTAGCTCAATATTTTGATGGATGAGTTGCCTCTTGATCATAAGGCAACATTGTGTCAATCTGTGTCAAAAATACTGAATGCTTAAAAAGTCAACTTATACTTACTGTATATACTGGCGTATATCATAACAAGATACAGATTTAAATATTTCAGTAAAACAATTCTGTATTTGTTACTGAAGATTATACTTGATGAAAAAGCTGAAGCAGTTATAAGATCTTGAAATAATATATAGTAAATCATTTTCAAAACTTGATGTATTTTTCATTTAACGATTTAAAAAAAAAATGTACAACTCGTAGATGAACATCAAAATTTGCATTTGATATATTGTGCTGGTTTCCTTGTGTAATCTTTGAAAGAAACAGCTATGTTCTATGACTTCAGCCGTACTGTACTCTGTTGTGTACAGAAACATTTCTCTCTGTGAATTTATTCAAATGTAGTTCGGAATTCTTTGTATAGTATCAAATATATCACTTCTTACTCATTTTGATTCAAAAAAATATCTACTGCAAATTACATTATTATAGAAAAAACTTTTCAAACATTCAGATTTCCCAAATATATCTGTGACAAAAGGAAAGAAAAAATTAAAAGTGAAAAAATTCTGACTACCTTGAGCAGTTATATTTGTTCCCTTTTTAAAATCATATAATGGGCAAGTATTTAGAGCCAAGAGTGCTTTATTATGTGCAGTTGGAAAAAGCAAATATCACTTATTTGGGTGTAGGAATTGGAGAGTTGAAAGCAGGGCATGATTTTATGCATAATTGCCTGGCCATATAGCTATTAAAAAGAACGTACTTGAGCCAGCCAGCCTGCCTGCCTGGAAATATCCATGTGTATCTGTGGCCGTAAGTTTTGGTATCCTGTCATCCCTCGTTTTCTCTCTAATATTTGGAAGAGCAAGACAGACAGGCTAGATCTCGCCAAAAATATATTTAGCTTACAACCCCCCGCCAGCTTGGAACCACTGACTTGAAACATTGCTTCTCACACCTGCTTGGAAATATCTGTGTATATCTCTTGTCATAAGTCTTGGTATCATTGCTCAAATATTTGGAAGAGAAGAAAGAAAAATGTTAAAACTGTTTGCAAAGGTCTATACCTGCCTGGGTATATTTTCCCATGTGCCCAGATAAAATTGACCTTTGGTCATAAGTAATTTGTTTTCCGTTCGTAATATTTGACCATCTGCATTTATTTTAGTTGTTTAGATTCAGTTGAACTCAATAACTTTTCATTTTCCATTTTTCTTTTCTATTTATTGAAAAAAACGATTTTTTCTGTCTAAGAAAATTAAAATATAATTGGTTTCTTCAGTCTTATTTTTTAATTAAAAATCATTCAAATATAATGATAATATACACTCATTTACACATACCACTTGGCTATCGTAGTTTATACTAAAACTAAAAAAAACTGTGTTTACTTTTGGTTTTAGATGAACCAGTTTCATTTCATCACCATCATCATCTTCATCTTCATTCATTTAGTGTTGGTAGTTGACTGCAGACCTTACCCAAGATTTGTCAGACCTCTCTATCATGGGCATTACGGAGCCAGTATTTTCTGAATTTATCTGGCTCGTCACGCCATCTTACTTTCTATTGGCCACCATTTCACATATGATCTCTGGGGATCCAAGTTGTGAGCATGATGTCCAGTGGTTGTCTGCCATTCTTGCAACATGTCCAGCCCATTGCTCTTTGAGTTTTCTGTTTCTATGATATCTTGCACTCTTGACTTTTCTTCAATATACTGTGCTGTCTTATGATATCTCCTTGTGAGGTTGGGCATGATTCTCTTATGTACTCATTGCATTGTTTTCAGTTTGAGGGTCAATCTTTTGGTTAGATTGCATGTTTCAGTTCCAAGGTAACTATCAGTAGAATACATTGGTTGTATACCCTTCTTTTTAGGACTTGTGTGTTCTTGAAAGTTGAGCTTATTCCATTGACAGTTTGCCAACCAAATGTGATTCTTCAGTTTATTTCTTCTTATGATGACTTCATGGAGACTCACTGTCCTAGATAGTTGTAGTGATCTCCTCAATGCGGTATTGGTCATGTGGTAGTTCCTATAGAGTGACTAACCAGATTAGTCTTTATTTGTATCACAATTTTAACCAGTTTTGTCTTTCATGATGTGTCCTTCGCTTTTTTTTGTTCTTTTATTTTAACCATAAATTCCTGCCTATACTTTTGGGGTTTCCCCACTTCTAGAGATTCCTACTCATAGTATATAGCACTGCTTGTCTCATTCGTTAGATACAAATTCTAATAATTTTTCTAAACTTTCTCTGAGTATGTATAATCTGACTGTTCAGTTGCAAATGATATGTAATCTTTGCAGCAAATGTGTGCCAAAATACAAATAGTGCATGTTTTATTTGTACCTGCATGTGTTTCAAGTCATTTACTTTACTCACTTGTGAGAACTTTTTTTTTCTCTCAAGGAACTGATGAATTGAAAATTTCTGTTATACTCTTATTTCTAATGTTTCAGTCTGAAGTTATTTCTTGAGTATTTTTATTATTTATTTATTTTTGTTGTTGTTGTTGAGGCTTCAACTGCTGCCAACATTTTCAACAAAAAAGTTTGTCCAATTTCTTGTATAAGTTGGGTTACCTGTTTCCAGAAGTAAGTCAGCCTGGGTTACTTTCTAAATTTCAATTTTAATGTATGGATCTCAACTGTAGTTTCTAAGCAATAATCAGGAAGTTTGTCATCCTTCAATTCTATCTCTGACCCTTGCTACCTCAATCACATGAGGCATGTATCAGATTATACCTTCTTTGCTCTTTGTGAAGTAGTAATATGTTAGCTATCAAAATAAGTGAGTATGAATACAGCCTGATAGCTTTTGAAATACTTTTATTTTAATTTGATTCTATAAAAGTGAATTGATTATTAATTACAGCCAATGATATTTGCAAAGTAGATTTGTTACAAGGCAAAACTTCAAATTCTATGTCTTGAAATTTTCTATTATTTCACCTAAAAATTTTAGTTCTGTGTCAAAATTGTTTTGTAATATTTGTTGCCATCAATGTTACTTCTTTGACTCATCCAGTTGGTCCCTCCTAATATGTGAAATATCAATTTTCTCAGCTGTATCATCTTAGATTGATATGAAACTGGGTCCAGACCATCAAATGAACCATCCTCATTTTCCTCTTTGTATTATCATTACCACCATGGTGGATACACCATCGAACTTATTGTTCTTATTTCTTTAAAAGATAGATTTCATTTACATAGGAAAATAGCACTTTGAATTTGCATGTTGATAATATTACTGTTGCTGAATAAGTTTCTGTTTGCTAGATAAAAATCTCTGATTATATTGTTACTTAGTATTGCTTCAAATGGGTTTCAACCTTGAAAATTTGCATGAGTTCACCACTATGTACCATCTGAAAAATGTTTTTTTCTTTTTCTTTTTTCTATGGTCATTTTAGACCAAAAGGCCCAAATCTTGTGCTGGTATTCTTTTTAGATAATTTTAGATAATTTCAGATAAATATCTATAGATTTATTATTATTATTTTAATTTTCTTTAGATAATTTTTTTTCCAACGATTAGTTCTGGTATGTGTGGGGTTATGGTGATAATATTTGTCTTCATAGTTAAACTATTATTTCTAAAGTGTGTTTTTACCTTCTGACCTTATACTTGATTCATTTTTTTTGTTTTTAGAAACCGTCAATGAAAACTGTCTCCAAAACTTTGAGTTTTTCAGTTAGTCTGGCTAGCTACCCTAATTTTTAAGAAAAAAACTAGCTTGCTAGGAATTAGAAATCTTATAGTTCAAAATCCAGTATAGATGTACTTTCAAGCAAGTGTTAGGAAAAACTTGGATCAATGTAAAGCACACTCACACACACACACACACACACACACACACACACACACGCATGTGTAATACCTTATAGGCTTTTTCTTCCTTCAGATGAATAATTGAAGTGCCAGGATTTGCATGTGTCACCTTCTTCAGTATGCGAGAGGGGATATGCCAATTTAAATTCTTATTTTTTTGTAAAGAACATTTATTATTATCCAATGGCAGATGCAGTTTCAAGCGTAATAAATTATGCGTTTATTTACATTATTATTCCGTTCCATGCACATATTGTTTGGACATCTTAACATAAAAAGGAACTGATTGATTACTCTTTGTTTTCTGTGTTCAGACATCTTTTCTTTTTTTTTTCTTTTTCACATCTTTTTTTAGTACAAAATATTTCAAAACTAGCATATACATACTCGTCAAAAATGATAAGATTAATCATATATCGATCAGCACCGAGGAGTCCAAAGCCATTTTGTTTGGTAATTTATTTTTAATAATTCAAGTATTCTAATTAAATTTTTTTTTTTTTTTTTTTTCAAGTCTCAACTCAATCTGTTTTAATGTGTGATCAGATATAAAGTATGTATTATTCATTGTTGTGACATGACAATGAATATCTCATTTCATTACAAGCCTTCAATTGTTTCTATTAGCTCTGTTGATCTATTTCACATAGATCAATCCAGTATAACTTCTAGGTTATAACAGGAGTTGTATAGAGCATACAACCAAATGTGAATATACAATTGTATTTACTAATTTTCATGTATGGCTTTTATATGAACAGATTAGTTATTTAGTTGCAAAATATTTTTAAAACTAGTTATTTCTGAGTTTTAGATAATAAAAAAATTTGGTTGAATTTCTCAGATGATGAATTATCATTATTATATACTGACTCATTTGAACTGTTTTCCTCATTTTGATTGTTATGGCCACAACGTTTTGGCAGCAGTACCCTCCAGTCATCTTTTGGTGCCTGTTGTATGAACTATTTTGTTGTATTATCACAAATACTCATTGTCTAACAAACGTGCATCAGCACCTTTCAAATAGATGAAGGATGATAGTAACTCTGATAAACCTATTCATAAGTAGGAATTATTTTTGCTTTAAGATTGTCTGTGGGACAGGGTTTTATATGTGCAAGATTTTTTCTTTTATCCGTCCAAAAATGGAAGTATATTTTTATTTTAGGTTTTGACAGAATGAAAATCAATATCAAAATTTTTTATATGCCAGTAAAGGAGCTCAGAAAGTTACAATATTTTTCTCATATTTTCATGTACTGATAATCAAATGAATGCAATGAACAATAACCATGGCAACTGAGTCTCCAATTTATTTATATTAACCAATAGGCTCAGAACAAAAGAGGAAAAGAACTGGAAAAATATATGTCTGCTTCAGTTACTTCTAAATGTGATTTCTTTGGTTGATGTAAAATACTGGCTGAATATCCACCCTAACGGATTATTTTCAGCTAATATATATACATAAATTGTTGTGAAATAAAAAAAAAATCAATCTTTCCTTTATACTATTGAAGGACATGGGGGAAGGGAGAGAAAAAATGATTTTTAATGGAGGTGGTCAAAAATGATTTGAGGTTAAAAAAATTTGGTGGGAGGGTGTTCAAAAAATTGAGTTTTCAAAATAAAATTTTGGGTGGGGTCAAAGTTTTGACGGGGTGTAAAAAAAAAAAAAAAAAAAAAAAAAATTTGGTAAGGATAAACATTCTTTCTATTCCCTATCTATTGTAATAGATAAACATTCATTCTTTTCCTTCTCTTTCATAATAGATAAACTTTCATTCTTTCTCTCCACCTCTCTATCATAAAAGATGACTTTTCCTTCTCTCTATGACCTCCTCCCTCCCTGTCAGCTCCATTCCACAGCCACATCCAAATGATTTGGGACACATAAACGTGTCACATCATTCAGGCACAAAATGTGTCCATTTCAGGACGAAATAACATTGTGATTAGAACAGCCCCCCCCCCCCAACAAAAACAAACTTGGCTATGATTTTGAACTGATTTGCTAAAAACCTCACCTGAGTGCACATTTGTACAAAGAGAAAAAATTATATAGTACATATGGATGGACTAACAGGTGATGAATTATGATAGATACTAGCATATACTAAAAAAAAATTATAGGGTTATCTTGCATGGATTTGCATTAAGGAGCGTAAAGCTAATTTATTAGGTAATTTATTTTTAACAATTCAATTTTTAGATTTTTCAAGTCAATTCAAGCTGTTTTGAAGGGTGATTGGACATAGTCTTCTGACAAATTGTATTGCAAAAAAAAAATCACTGACATTGCATAGTACAAAAAAAAAGTCATAGGATGAAACTTACTTCATTAAAAAGATAACTCATTTCATTACAAAGTAAACTCACACACATTTTCATTTTTTTTTTTTTTTTTTGAATGGTCACTGTTTCTGCAACGTAGTCTTCATTGTGATGGTAACGGCCTATTTCATTTTTATTGCAACTCTTTAATAATTTTTTTTTTCTTTTCACTGTTAATTGATTTCTCATGGACCAATCCATTATAAGTTTTAGGTTATAACAGGACAGGACACTACAGACAATGATACAATTAAACATACTAATTTGTATAAATGGCTTTTATATGGATGAATATAGAAAAGGTGGCTAAGAGACCATGTACCTAATGAAACCCAGTATGTTGTTGTGAGGCTTTTATTTGCTTCCGTAATTCTTTGTTGATGTTTTTAGGTTTTATTATGATCAAAGATTTTGAATACTAATCATTTTCTGATTATATTCCATGATATTCGGATAAGCTTATGATTCCAGGGATTATTGAAAATGATGTTTTAACTTGTGAAGATCCTGCAAGTATCATGTCTACATATTTTTTTAGTCTTATTTTTATAATTCAGTCTCTCTTGAAAATGACTCAAAATACACTTTGTTCCTGATTATAAGAGCATTGGATTGATCAGAAAGTTACTTTTTGTTAATGGTTTTCTTAGAGCTCATGTGGAACCTACTTATTTAGCTTTTCCACTTCACCAATTTGCTTTAGATGGTTAATTTTAGAAGCTGTTTAAGATGCATTATGACTAAGTTTATACTTGTGCCAGAGGATTATATGCAACTTTTCTTTCTTCATCTTTGGGTTTAAGGGTCTACACTGACTACAGGTAACTCTGAAAATAAATTTTTAATATTAGTGAAAAGAGCATATTTTAAACATTAGAACAAGCTATATATATCCTGGTACAATATACTATAGTAATTTCATAGGACACAACTGAAAGTTGATATCAAGAATTAACCATTATTTTTCCAAACAACCTGATATTATGTACAATTTTATTTGTAATAGAAAAATAATGAAACATGAAAATGATAAAAATATCAAAAATCACAATCTGAAATTTGACTGTCTTTTTTTTCTCCAACTATAATTCTTCCTTTTCATTAAATTTTGACATTTAAGCTTCAGTTCATTTCTTTTTAGTCTTTAGTTTTGAAATTGACATTTTTACAGATGATATTTTGAAGCTAAACGGGAATGTTGTCAATCATTGAATTATTCTGCCTATAAAGTTGCAAGTATATTGTGCATTTATTTTTTTTTTCCTATTCAATATAAAATTAATTGAACGTAAAAGTTTGGATTAGCAAGAAAGGATTAACTTTCGGTGTTGATTCAAATTTTCAATTTACTAAGAAATAGACAATTATGAATTAGAGCGAAAACTACCTTCTAGTTTTGGCCAACCCTCAGAAATTAAAATCTTACACTCCTGCTTTCTCACTTACCAATCTAAAGTGTGCTTAAGCCTGGCCCATTGGCAACATATTTCTTTCAGTGCCATTGACTGACTGTTAATAATGCAAATGGTAAATAACTTTCAAGTGTTTAATAAGTAGTTTTTCCTGCAATCTTAAAGTGTCCAATTCTTTTTATTGATTAATTGCCAAACAGATTGCTTTCATGTTGTTTACACTGTTAAAGAAATTATTTCCCCATTTGCGACTAATACTGTTAGGTGTGACAAAACTCAATTATGCCACTAACAAGGTAATAAATATCTTCTGTGTGTGTGATATATATATATATATATATATATATATATATATATATATATATATATATAAGAAACTGTCACCATAGGTTTCTTTCAGTCTTCAGTTGTCCATCTGCTTGGCTGGCTAAGTATATATTTATCATACATGTAGGCCACACCAATAGAGCTAAAAGGCTGAAAATTTCAATATTTACTCCTATTTTGCCAACAAAAAACGTTTTTTGATTTTTTTTAATCCAGTGGGCAGTTCAGTCTGCAATGTAAGTATATACAAAATTGGTCCCTAGCATGTCCCTGCTTGTTTTTTGGAAAATTTTCAATGATCACTGCCCAACAAAAGGCGAGAGAAGTCACTTATTCATTGATCACTCTCCTTCCAATGTTTTAATTGATCACCCCTAAAATGGCAATATGCCAAAAAAACATTTGTCACATGATGGTATCTATTGAGTGACTAACCAGATCAGTATATATGATAATAAAAAGAATCTTATTTAAAGCTGTAAATCTTTCTAGAAATATATATATATATATATCTATATATATATATATATATATATATATATATATATATGTGTGTATATATATATCTATCTTGAGTAGTGTAATTTGGTCATTTTTGACTGATATACAGTCACTGTAGGTTTTTGTTTATCATCAGTTTCATAAAGTTTTTCACAACACTTAGAATAGCTTTCATTAAGACTTTATTGCATTTCCACTTGTATTATCTGTCTCTTATGAAAAATAGTAAATAATTCATATCATTGAATCACATAAAGGTACTCCCTCCATTATAAGTCCATGTAAAAATATTAACATTGTTAATCGCAACTATATATACAACAGACTTGTTTTCAGTGTTGCTGGGTTTAGGTTATTCTCATGTTCTGACATTTAGATAAATTTTGCATACTCTTCCCTCTCAAGGAGTATGGAAAAATCCTTATTTTTAAATCCCACCCCTCTAGGTTTTTTTATTGGTATTCAATCTATAACAAAACTTTATGCCAAATTGGTCCCTTAGTTTGTGTACTAAAGCATTCATGCTTGTTTTTTGAAATTTGTACCTTTTATTGATTATTGCCCCAAAATGGACAAGAAAAATAACTCATTCATTGATTGCACTTTTTTCTAATTCTTTAATTGATCACCTTATCAAATGACTAACCAGACCTGTATGAAAGAAGGAAAAAAAAATCATAATTTCATGATTCAAACCATACTGGTAATATTTTCATCAAGGTAATTTGATTTTACCACTAACGCTACTTAATTAACTAGGTATTTCTTACCTTTGCTTACTAAGTTGGAGATTTATTCAGTCGTGTCCATTCTTCTTTTCATCCCTGTCCACATAATTTCTATGAAAGTACTCAATGGATTTCAGTGAAATTTTTTGGTGAGTAGGAGTAAGGAAAAGATGGTTAAATTTTGGCATGGATCCAGAAATTTTTTTTTTTTGTTTTTTTTTTTTTTTCCCGATACATTTGTCTGTTCGCTCGATATCTCTAAGATTTCTTAATGAATTTCTGACATTTCATGGGTGGATCCATGCACAATTACTTCCCCCTCCATTATGTTTATATGCCCATGTTGCATAATACTGCTTAAAGTTCATGCTTGTCTACTCTATATTTCCAAATGTTCTCAATGAATTTCAATGAAATTAAGGGTGAACAATGGAACATGGAAGAAATTATTAAATATCTGGGCAGATCCATGCACAATTACTTCTCCAGCAATGGTGTTGGCAGAGGATTGTGCCCTCTGAGTGCTTTCTAGTTTAGCAAAGAAATCATTCTCATCATTTATCATTGTAAGAATATAAAGAAAACTTTTTTTTTTCACAAAAGCAATATTCTGCATTTTTCAATGCTTCTTTGAACCCCAGGAATTTGAGTCTCTGCAAGTTTTAACTGACTTTTGGCAGGTTTCCATCAAACTGTTTTAAAAACTGCTTGCAATCATTGAAGTCTTTGATTATTTGGCATTGTCTTGATTGTTCAAAAAGCTGAAGGTACTAATTATCCAGATATCCCAAGCATTTGAAAATATCCACATTCCTTGAAACCAACTGTATTTATTCCTTCTGTTCAACATGAAAGAACCAATCAATCTTGAATATTTGGCTACTTCAGATTTTGTTGCTGATACCAAAAAGAAGTGGAGCAATTTTTGTGATATCTCTGTAGAGCTTAGAAAGAAATCTTTTTATTATAGCATGTTCAATTCTTTGACATTTTGGTAACTTATTAAAAGTTGGTTGCCATGAATTATTTTATATGAATTACAGTATATTCTTGCTAATTTATCTAAATCTTTTCTTTGCAATCTTTTTACTATATTTTTGACTAGCTGAGATACCTGGCATTGGCTGGGAAAAAAATACACTAAACACTTAAAAATGCCTGTTAGGCATGAATAGTCCCTGTTACAACCTCAAAGATTAATTTTTATGAAAACTGAGAATTCATTTGATCATTTCTGGCATTAGTTGTCCACTTGTCAAAATGTACTACAGGATTTAGATTGTGCCTATGTTTTATTATGTTTGGATTAGAGAAAACATCTTTCATTGTCAGTTTAGGGTTATCCTTAATGAGACTCTGCCAAACTGGTATTAGCTCTGATAGGAGAAATTCATATCAAATGGAAAGTAAGGGTGCACTCCAGCATCAAAGATGCATTGTAAATAGAATCTCCTCTTATAAAACCTTCAGATATATCTTTTTCAAAACTGACAGATTTCCAGAAAATTTAAATGTCTAATAAATTGAAAGTGTGGGAAACTGAAAGAAAAAGTAAATTTCCTCCAACGGGTCTGAACTCAGTCTGCTGATTGTTTATTGTATTTACCATGTTTCTAAACACTGGTGTATTGTTGCTCTCACTAATTTCTTTGGCACGAAAATTGGTTTTCAGTATGTGAGCAGACCCTCTAAATCAACTGTTTATTTTTGATGAAATTCGACCATAATATTTTTGTGGTAGGTAAATTGTGATCTGCTGATTTTGGTTATGCCATTGTTTTTCCTCTGTGATCCCTCACCACATGGTCCAGCACATATTCCACGGCAGATACATGCAGGCCAGCATGCAAACTGGCATAAGCACTGAGAGGAAGTGAAATTCACATCCGTGGTCACTTATAGCGAAAAGAAAAAGAGAGCAAAAAGCCAAGTTCTTCTGTATGAGATTCAGCTCATTCTGCTAATTCCATTTTCCAAGGCTTTACCCACTCGACTATAGAACTATGATGACTTGAATTATAGTCCAAAAAGGAAAATTTAAAAAAAACAAAAAAAAAAACAAAACGTGAACGTGCAGTTGTTTTCCTGGGAGCACCAGACTTGTTTTTGTGAAATTCAACCTTAAATGTAAGCTGCGATTGTGATTTTCTAAATAGGGATATTTCTGAAATTTTAACCACTTTACTATTGCACCCCCATGGCTTTGAAATGATAAATAACTACCCCCTTTAAAAGAAAAAAGATTGAAAACCCCCCCCCCCCCCAATATAGGAGACCCCATGAAATTCGATTTTTCTCTCTGTAAAATTTTACCTAAATATGTGTGCTACTGGTAATTATAGACCTGCTGATTTCAGACATTGCCTTTCTGTGATGTATAGTTCTTGACATCTTGGAGTACAAACACACAAACGTGCGTATGTTGGTACTTTATGATATAAATAACTGTTCAAAACTATTCCCCATTTATTATGAACTATCTTTGTATTTGGATCAAGTAATATTCATAAATATATCTGGGTTCTTAGCTACATCATTTTGGGCTATTATCTGACTGGATAATTAGAAATATATTCTAAATATTATGTATGTAACACTAAAACTGCTTATTTTTAATTATTTATTTCATTTTTGTTGTTATTATGATAGTACTTATCATTTTTGCATTCTATTGGCATTGAGCAGAATGGATTGGAAAAGCAACAAAAAAAAGATGAAATAGAAAGTCAAGAATTAATAATGACAATGCTTTATCTAAGAAATTCAGACAACTTAATATTCCTCAGGGGTGTTAACTGTGATGAACTGACTTGAAGAATAATAGGCTTTACCAAGTTGTTATTTCCCTCTGAGAAAAATTCTATGTTGATTGATGCTATCAAGGATCTTTGCTTTAGAGTATTGGAGTGCCCCGATTATTCTTCTATCAAATGAAGATATGAGGAAATTAATTTGCTCCCTAATATAATCTCTGATTGGAATAAACCAAACTATTTTTAATTTGGTTATCTCTTTAGTTTAGTCAAGAACCATGCTTGTTAGTACTTTATATATTTGCTAAAGATGATAGAAATTCATTGTTATAGCTTAAAATAACAATGTTTTAGGGAATATATACAAATGCTTCATTTTTCTTTAAAAAAAATAAAATTTATGTTCAATGAATCAGAAATAGATTTTCTATTCATCTAGAGCATCTACCATAGTAGCCTCAAATTAGAATTCATTGTTTCCTGTAGATAAAAATGAATTACTTCTTTTGATTAATAAAGCTAATGAAAATGACTTTGGGGCTATACAAATATATCGATCACTGAACTTGATCCAACAGAGGACTAAATTGATGATCACTGAAAAAGTTCAGATATCTATTACAAGTTGAGTATGCATGTATTGATCCACACACTGTACAGGCTCAAGAAGATTTTTTTTTTTTTTTTTTTACTACAAACTCCTTTTATGCATTAATTGAATAGTTGATAGTAGGGCCTTGTTTCTCTTGGTCTAATTATTTATTATAAATACTTAGTAAAAGCCATTAAAAAAAAATGAGTTGTGGGGAATCATGTTTTGATTTTCATTTCCTAAAGATTTTTCCCTTGTTCATCTTCTTTGTTTTTACTTGATTTTTCCTTCCCCTCTCTAGTTTTTAAAACTTCTTGCAAATTTATCTTTGAAGGGACATTGAATATTGAATTGAAAATTAATCCTTTAGGCACCAAGTTTTTGAGGACAATTTCAAAAATTTGACTATTTTTTAAAGTGCTATAGAGGGAGAATGTTTAATGGTAGAAAGTTGATATTGTGAAATGAAATGTTCAGTATAACACGAAGTTTGTGTTGGAGAAAAAAATACCAGTATCTAATTCGCATAGAATGATGATATCAGGTGGCAGCTATCTTGGACTTCAGAATTTTCAGTACAACTTGAACATTTTATAAAAACACCCACACTTTTTACGTCAAATCTATGGCAAAAATCTAAATAAAACAACCACATTATTTAATTCAGAATTATACCAATATATGTTTGCTACCTGTTGGTCATAAGCACAGCAGATTTCTTGCTATATTTTTGTTTGTATCATCCACTGAGTTGGTGTGTGTGGTCACAATTTTGCTATTGTGGAGGGTTAAACATCTGTTTTTCATACAGGTATTTGTATTTGCTTATTATAATATCTCAGAAGTCAGAAGATTTATTTGATATTGGAAAAAGTATTATTTTGTTTATCTCCTCTTCTTGGCTCTTAATCTTGGATTTGTTGTTTGCAAGTAAAGGTTATTCTGTCCGCTTGTTATCACAAAAGGAAGAAGTGCTTGGTGTTACTTCATTCAAGCATTATTTAATTTTTTTTTTCTCTCTCCTTTCAACAACTATTTCTTTTTTGAAACCTTTTGTTCAGGTAGACCCTGATTAGTGCAATTAATTTTTCCAAAATTTTCTGTAATGTTCAATTTTTTACCATAATTTAATATGCTTTTTTTTCAGCTTATCCTTGGTTATGTTAAAATGTACATCAAACCCCACTATTCTGGTATTCCTGTAGTTCTAATTGTAGTGCTTATATTATTTTCATTCAAACAGGCTTCTTTTATGCACAAAAATATTTTCTTTCTCTTTCAGATGAGGATCTAAATCTAGTGCAGAACAGCTACAAACGCTTAGCTTCCAAGTGGCACCCTGGAAAACACAAAAATTCTGCAGAATCACAAAAAGTGAGATGTTTGTAGAGTTTTAACTTTTTTTATATCTTTCTGTTTCTTTCATTCAATGCTGTCATTCAAATAAGTGACTACTTTTCCCTTACTCGTGTTTGTTTCTCAAAATATTAGCATACATTTCTGCAATTAAAACCTTTTCTTAAATGAATTTGAGGTAAAATTATCGGAAGCTCGATCTATCCAGAAGTTCAAAATAGTTGTCATAAGAAATTGACTTATAAAATTATTTTTTACGTTTTAATGTTTGAAAAAATAGGTTTGTGATAATGGGGAGGTTGATCATAGGTCAAATTAAAAGAGTGTTTTTGAATGGTTATTCCTGTTCTTTCAAAATAATATAAAGAATATAGGTAAAATAAGAAATTCTCTGTGTTGCATTTTCATTGAAATAAACATTGATTGATAAGCTTTTTGATATATCACAAAAAATGTGCATTAGGTAACTATAAAGAAAGATTTAATTTTCTTATTTATGGGATTTGAAGTTTATTTTTGTCCTTTGTCTCATACTACTCAACACCATGTTTCTGTAGTCTTCAGTTTTTGTCTGATTTTATTGCACAAGTTCAAGAGCAAATGAGCTTATATACACTATGAAAATGAAAAAAATAGAAAAGAGCATGTTATGAAAAAAGTTTGATAGAATATATATACATACATTTTTTTCTTCTGTCTGACTTCCTTGATCACAGGTGCAGAACATCATGCAGACAGTTCTGATAACTGCTGGAAGTTGGTTCACTAATTGGAATGTCAGTGAAAGAACTTAACCAAAAATTTCAGTGTGAATTTTATGCAAAAACTATTCAAAGAGTTTGGTGCCTCTAAACAATGGCTATTTTCATTGTTTCAAAATGAATCCTTGATAAAACTCTAAGTATTAAATGTTTAAACTGAAAACCGAAGGATCTGAAGGTTTTGCTCAGCTGGTTACTCTGTTTGACAAACTACACAAAACAAAAAAAAGAAAAAAAAAATTTTGTATGATATACTCTTAGCATGTATACATATATACCAGTAGAAATACCTTAACTTGTCCGGGAGTTTTTGAAATACCTAAAATTGAGACAATAACATGTATCTAGTAAACTTGGTATCACTTGTTATTGATCCGGGTATCTCAATCCAATCAGAATTCTTTTTATCCACTAGAATCTCAAGGAACTTATAAGTTAACTTTTATAAAAATTCTCAAAAATAGGAGAAAAGACAAGTATACGAAGTAAAAAGGCAAAAGAAGTAACTTATCCATTGATTGCCTCTTTTTTTCTAATTTTAAATTGATCACCCTTGCCGTACCTTGACCTGCTGCCAAAAGACATTGTGTCAGTTTCTATTGAGTGACTAACCAGACTTTTTCTGTTATTTTGTCTTAATTGGTTTGAAAAATCAAATAGTTAACCTCATTTCCCTTTCTTCAGTGCCTCTTATCTGAAGTGACAACAATTTTCTCACTTGTTGGTTAATCATGCAATGAACAGGTGCTGCAAAACGATTTATGTTCTCAGCTGGTCAAGTGAAATGAATGTTCTTGTAGACAGCGATTTACGATCTTTGGAACAGAAGTGAAATTTTACATCTTTTCTTAGACTTTATTGGCACTGACCACTGTGGATACTTGGGATTTTCCCAATATCTGCCAGGCCACTCCATTTTTTGGAAAAGTTTTAAACCGTGCCAATACAAGATCCTTGATTTTTATAGATAATTTAAATTCTTACAAAAACTTTTCTTCGTTCAGAAACTTACAGCTTAATCAAATTCTGCCTCAAATAGATCTGATCAGTGTTTGTAATGGAGTTTCTATGGAGAAAGAACTTGACCACTTCTGTAATGATGTACATCATTGAAATAGTACTTAGAAAATATATCCCTTTTCTTGACTATGAGTCTGTTGCTCTGTATTCCGAATCAAAGTTGAAATCACATTTTGGTTTTACAAATTTGTTGTACAGATTCAAACATTTACTCTGTATGTCTATGAGAAAACTTTAGTTGGATTTTATAAAATTTAGCCAAATCATTCTCAACACATCTTGTATACTTTATTGATGTATCCTCTCAAATGGTGGTATATCAAGTTTAGTATTTCTTCTATTGGGGTAACTCATTTTTATGTGTGAATCCTACCATCAAAGGGCTGAAAAATGTGAATTTGATTGATACAAAGGTTCCCAGGTCTAGTAAAATACTTATCCAATCATGTAGAATCCACTTATCTGTCAGATAGAAACACTGTACATTAAACATTTTTGGATGTGTTCACACACATCTGTTTAAGGTTTGTCAGTCCCCAGTTAACTGACCTCATCAAAGAACAATCATTTATTCTTTTTTCTAACAATTCTCATGATAGATAAAAAATTGCATCATCAGAGTTCATAAGCAGGGGAATATAGATTAAAATTGTTGTTTTAGATATAATCTATATAATTTATAGTTTCCCTTCCCTTTATCTGTGGTTCCCATTCTGATGGTCCTCCCATATCCACCGTTCGTTTTTCAGAGCCCCCCCCCCACATCCGGGGTTTCCCTTCCAGTAGTACATGGACACATCATTAGTATTCTGTTCTCGTTCTTTATATAACAAAATGTGATAGGCATCTGCTTGACTCTGCCTTATCTGAAAATCATTTCTCCATTATTACACTGTTTTTTTCTAGATAGAATGCTATTTGAGATAAGGCTCATTTACTTCCTTGGCTAGGATTTCATTATTTCAATTATCCATTGTGAGTTGTGATTTGCAATATTTAAGAGCTCAATGTAGAAAAGCAATCCTTGTATGCACAAAAAGAGATTGTCTAAGGTGTTTTTCCACTTTTTAATTCCTATATTTCAACTTCTTTGCAACAAATTGTAAATTACGTACAACATCCCTAGTTTTTGTGGGCAGAACTTTTGCCAAATCACTCTAATAAAGCAATGAAAAATTAAAAAAAAAGAATGCGTGTGTTCATTTTATTAATGAATATTGATTCCAAAGCATCTACATTACAAGCCTAGTTGCTGCAAGGTTAAACTCTACTTTTCTATTCCTATTGAAGATGATTGCAACTTTTATAATGTATATATATAATAGATGAATTTATAGATAGTCATGACTCAAACAGTAAGGGCACTGGCTACCAATCACTGGGCAATGATTTCAAATCATGGTAAGGAAATGTTCGTTTTATAAATGTGTTTAGTTACTAAAATGAAATAAACTTTGTATATTTCGAATAAATTTTCATAGATATTGTCAATTTAGCTCAGTCAGTAAGACAACTGCTGACTAATCAGTTAGTTGTGATTTCAAATCATAGTAGGGAAATATTAATCCTATAATTTTACAATTAATTTACATATTAGTTTGGTTGAATGTGATGGCTCAGATGAACTTTCAAGAATTTACTCCTAAATTTGGTGAGGATTGTTGTGATTATGCTAGAAGAGACAACTCCAGACTTGGACTAGAGTTATATAATACCTAACATTCTTTTGGTTCATATGATAACAATAAACATTTAGAAATTTAGAGGTTGTAGAAAACAAGTATAAAAACATCATTTAACAAAGTCATATCATGCAACAAACACCATAACTGAATATTAGTTGTCTTGTAATCAAAAGAATATTATCCCATCTTACAGAATGGATAAATAAAGATCTGTTGGCTTCGTCTCTCGTTTGGTAAACATCCATTAAAATGATGTTTATTCCTCTGAGGTTGAATTGTGTGGAAGTTCATTTGAAAAAGCTGTTCTAAATTTGTCAATTCAGAAGCTGTCTTGTATTTTTTGCTTCTCTTTTCATGATTTTTCAAATGTTATTCTGTTTTTGTTATTAAAATTAATCTGCATGTATTTCTTCATTTTCTTTTAATTTTTTTTTCCCCCTTTCTTTTTTGTAACCTTGAAAATTATCAATGCCAAAATGGATTTTTTGGTGTGATTCAAGACATGTTCCTGAAATTAGAATTCTTTTTATCACTTTCAGTTTTATTTTGATTAACAAACTTTGTGGGTCAGAATAATGATTTTTCAAGTTTAGAGTACATTCAAAGATTTTGCTGGTGATTGAACTCTCTTTTTGTTTGTGTCGTTTTGGCCAATCCATTCTACAGCCTTCTTCATGTGTACTACCCAAATGTTTTGGTCGTAAACAGAATTTTTCTCCAATGGTAGCAATAGTTATAGTTTTGGATTCGGGTGATATCATACAAATCCAACATTTTTAAGTATTGCTACCAATGAAGAAAAGTTCTGTTAACCACCATGACATTCAAATAGTGCACATGAAGAAGACTATACAATATAAACCTTCTCAAAACTAAAGACAGTAAGTTTAGAGTATTATAGGTTTTATAGCAGTGATTTCTCTTCTTACTATTAGAATCATTTAGAGGCAATATTATCTGATTCCCTATGAAGTTCATTGTAGTTGGAGTAGTTATTAAACAAGAAAAGCAATGATTGAATGAAGAAACTGAATTTAACCAACTCTAAGAAATGAAGATTCCGTTTCAAGGCTGTGTATTACAAAAATCAGATTTGAATTTGATGTGTCGATGATAATAAAAAGATCTTCTGACTTTATAGTTTATTCTCAGCTCTACACTGATTTGATTAAGTTTGTGCTAATTTTATCTTTTATTAGAGATTTATGGCCAAACATTCTAAGCCTGAAACTCTCAACTTTTTGAAAAATATCTACCCACTTGATAGTTTGTTATTGCTATGAAGATTAACTTCAGCTTGGTAGATACATTGGCATCCTGTTCAAAGGTTTATGTTAATCGATATTATGTTGGTACAAATTAATAGCCCATTGAGAGAAACTTTCCTTGCCACAATTTTTTTTTGTTCAATTTTCTTTACCCTACGTAAGGCCTTTCGGCCACTTTTCACCTCAAAGGGTTAGTAAGAATGGGGTTATTTGCGTAACAGAATATTTAAAAAGAGAATTGTTAAAATAGCTTATTGATGTTAAAATTGAGAAGTTGGAAACACTAAAACATGATGTGTTTAAAATGAAGACTAGAAAGACTAACATTGGGTAAGACACTTCTGGATTCAAAAATTCTAAGATTGTACTTGTTGGGAAAACATTCCTTCTTTGTTGTTAAGATCCAGTGTCTCTTGTAAAAATTGCTACAGCTATTTTTTTTCCATCTGAATGTACTGACTTAGGGCAAAATTAGTACCGATAGTAAGCATGTATATCAAGTTATGTCATGGTTCACGGTTTACTATGTACGCACCTTTACATGCGTAGTCTACAAGTAATATACGGAACCATCAACCAAAACTGCCAACATAGATTTTTTTCAGTTCTCAAGTTGCTCTAGCTGGCTATGTATATATGTATCATGCAAACTGGCTGCACCAATTTTCAATATTTACTCTTTATTATGTCTCAAAAATGTTTTTTTGTTTTTCTAACCACCCCCATCCCCACCTCAATAGTTTTTTGGGGGAGGGGGTCATTTTACTTTTATGCTAAATTGATCTCTAGTTTGTGCCCATCAGCATTCATGCTTGTTTTTTTATAGAAAATTCAGACTTTCTTAATGATCACTGCCCAACAAAATGCAAGAGAAGTAACTGATTCATTGATTGCCTTTTTTCCAATTTTTTAATTGATCACCGTCACCATGGCATGCTGCCAGAAGTCATTGGTTACGTAATGTTTCTATTGACTGACTAACCAAACCTATTGCTTAATTAATTACATTATCAATATTGGTCATTTGGCTCATTGATTCCTTGTTGAAGTATGTAGCTGGAAAATATCTGCACCTAAACAAAAAAACATACATCAGTTGTTCAAATGAATTTGTTTCTCTCCAAACAATGCTGGAAGAGGTATATATATATATATATATATATATATATATATATATTCTGGTGTTTGTCTGATGCAGTATCTCCAAAAGTTCTCAATAAATTTCAATGCCATTTTGTGGAAGGGCAGGCCCAAGAGGTCAGAAAGAATTCTGAATTTTTTTCTCTATTTGTTAAGAAATTTCAATGACATTTTGTGGAAGGGTGGACCATAGGCTAAGAGAAAACTGGTTAAATGTTAGAGCAGATCCAGGAATTTTTTGATTGAGGGATATTTTTTCCATATATATTAAGACAATATTCTGAAACAGTTACTTCCTTTGCACCCTGGTGGTATATGAAGTGTTTTTCATTCAGTTTTTAGCTAATGTATGCCATTGTCGGAGGTGTGCATTCCACAAGGGCTTTTTAGTTGTCTGGTTTACAGTGTACCCTAGCAAGTAATAATGTTGTGTTTTTCAATAGAGCTCAATCTTATTAGGGATCGCAGACGTCTACCTAATTTGGATCTTTATCTACAGATTACAGTTTAAGTAAACTGTTTAGATTTTAAATGTACTGGGGTTATTGCTAAGCCAAATTACCTTTCATTGAATTTCATTTAAGAAACTGTCACCAAAGGTTACGTCAATTTTCAAGTTGGTCTGGCTGGCTATCTATGCATCATGCATACAGGCTGTACCTATAGAGCTATGGGACTGGAAATTTAAACATTTACTCTTTATGTCTAGAAAAATTTTTTTTTTTTTTTTTTTTTTGAAAATTCCCCCCATAAGTGACCATTATGGAAGGTTGAAATAGCAAAGTATGTTTATGCTAAATAGGTCACTTAGTTTCTTTCTGACAGCATTCAGGCTTATTGTTTAAAAATACAAAACTTTTTTGTGATTACATCTCAACCAAAGGCAAGTGAAGTAACTTTTTCATCGATCACCTCATTTTCCAATTTTTCAATTGATCATCCCCAACCTGCATGATGCCGAAAGATATCACAAGATGGTTTCTAATGAGTGACTAACCAGATCTATTCTTTTCTTATTTTAGTAGTAATAAGGTTGATTAGCCTGAGGAACAATGACAATAGTTTCTCTACCACTTGAGCTAAATTGATATATGTTGTTCTTACTCCATTGTAAGAAAAGAAAGTACACATTGAGAGGAAGGATTTATTCTTTTAAAATATGGAGTAAAGTAGTGAAATCTGAATATATTTTTAACAGTTAAGCCCCTTTGGAGTTGGTTTAGAATTATTTGATATAAGGATATCGGAAACTCAACTCTTTTTTTTTTCTTCCCTATTTCAGTCAATTAAGTATCTATTATGATTGGCATTAACTAGGTATAAAATTACTGAGCTTAGGATGCATTTCTATTCGATCCCTAACATCATTATAAACTAGTTGAAATCTAATGTTCTCAAACAGTTGAAGTGTTTGAACAAATTCAAACATTTTTATTCCAGCATCAGAAATCAAATATTCAAATCATGTCTACAATACAAACATTTATTTCTTGTTTTGTGAGTAATTACTTTCATCACACTATTCATCATCATCATCATCAGTCTTTTAACGTCCGTCGTTGGACATAGACCTTCCCCAGGATTAGTCACAATTCTCTATCATGGGCGTTGCAGAGCTAGTATTTTCTGAATTTGTCTAGTTCATCTCTATCTTGTATTTTGTCAGCCTCAGTTTCACATATGATCTCTGGGGATCCATGTTGTGAGTAGTGATGTCCATCGGTTGTCTTTCATCTTGTAACATGGCCTGCCCATTGCCATTTGAGTTTTTTAATAGTTTTCATGATGTTTCAGACTCCTGTTTTCTTCCTGATATACTGTGCTGTCTTGTGACCTCTCCATGTAAGGTTAAGCATAATTCTCTCATATGCATGTTGCATGCTTCTCAGTTTGCGGGTCTGTCTCTTGGTTAGGTTCCATGTTTCAGCTCCATAAGTGACTATCAGGAAATTTCATGGGTTGTATACTCTTCTTTTTAAGATTGGGATAGTCTGGCTTTTGAAAGTTGAGCTTCATCTGTCGAAGATTTGCCATCCTAGAGTGATTCTTCTCTTAATTTCCTCTTCTTTTGAGGATCTCATGGAGATTCGTTGTGCGAGGTAGATATAGTGATCTACCTTCCCCAGTTTTGCATCTTCGATCTTGACAGTTATGTTCTTATTCTCGATGTGATTATTGCACATTATTTTTTCTTTCTCTCCATCCAATCACTTGTAATTTTGTAGAATTAACAAGTTCTGTTATAACCTTTTAGTAGTTCCTAATAGTATGATCAGGGGAAATTGTTCTGATGTGCTTGCTAGCTAAGCATTTATCGATTCTAATAGATATTGTATTTTGATGTTACCTTGGCTACAAAAAATTGGACTATTTTATCTGACAGCTTTCATAAATCATCTTCTCTGCATCTTGTCTATAACCATAAGTAAGTTCCATTTGGAACTCATATTTTCAATATGCTCATTAAATTTTAACTTCTCTAATGTCAGTAATGTTTAACACTATTGGCATATCTTACTTACAAATGAAAATTGCGATTAGTGCTCTTCTTCCATATGTATGTTGCTATGAATGAGATACAAAAGCACAATAGTGTTTGCTAAATAATATTGTCTTAATCCCAGCTGAAAGAGAGACTTGTCGCTCAACAAATCTTAGTAAATAGTTGATATTTATATTTGAATTATGTAAAGCATCTATTTTAGCTGTTAGATATGGCTTGATAATTTTGAAATTTGGACGTAATTTGCTAAAATTTGATATCCAATTTAATTCAATATCAGTATTAAAGCATTAAAATCATGTCCACGATATAAATCTAAGTCATATAACAAACTTAATGAGTAACATATGATGGATCTTCAATTTAATCCAATCTGGCCTTTTGAATTCAGAAGTCAACCAAGCAATTTAAGAGAAACAAATTCAAAATATGAACATGTGACCTGCCTCATGTCTAAAATAGATGTAGTTTTCAATGGCATTATTGATCAGTGTTTAAACTAAAGTCTTAAAAAAATTAAAGACAGGATTTTGATTGCTGATTTCCAAGGCTGGTAGAGCTTCTCCACTTGGAAACTTGGTGTTTTGCAATCTTCCTAATCTCCAATCTCTCCACCGCCATCATTTGGCCTTATGTCTGACTAAGAGAAGCTTAGTAAATACTAAGTACAAAGCAGTAACAATGTTTTTGCATATACTATTGAACTCCTTAGATGAAAATGAGTAATCTTTATAGGATTTTTGGTAGAGATGTCCTAAATGCATTTGATATAAGGATCTTGGAAACCCAACTTCTTTTTTTTTTTCCCCTTGTTTCGGTCAATTAAGTATTCATTATGATTGGCGTTAACTACGTATAAAATTACTGAGCTTAGAGATCGAATAGAAAAACAGGTATGGATAATATTTTTCAGGCAGTGGGCTTCATGAGATATTACCCATCATAAATCAAGCCACAATATTAGAAAAAAAAATCTAAGAAACATTGTATTTAGTACAAAGTACACCAAAATAAAACCATTTTAAAGAAAAAGTTTTATATAACAAAAATCAAATAGAAATTACTTATGGATTTTTGTGAGAAACTGGGTGATGGACTTCAGTACAAGGTTTCAGTATTTGAAGGTATCTGAGATTTTGATGATAAGTTATATTATAATCATGAAATTAAGCATATACAGGAAGTCATAAAGGGCTGTATGTGGACCCTGAGCCACAGGTTGCCCATGCCTAGATTAAAATATTAATTTTCTGACTGTATTATATACAAGGGTTAATTTTTTAATGTTATTTGAGTATAATCAAGCTTGTTGACTGTTTATTTCTTCATTTAGATAAGTGTTTGATCATGTAGATCTTATCAGTAAATGTTAGATTGTTATTTCACTTTATTTGGTAAAAATAGTTCTAAAAAGAACATGACTCTGGCACAAGGGAACAATTTTGATATAATTGAGCATTGTCTCGCAAGCACAACGTGGAAAATTTTGTCATGATATTCTCACTTTTTCTGATATAACAATCTAAATATTAATAAAGCTTGGTTTAGATTTGAGATATAATGAAACCCCCAAAATCTGGCAATTATATTTTATTGCATTTTATGTCATTGCAAAAAGAAATATAGCTCAGAATAATTGAGAACAGATTGAACTATAACTTGTCTTCAAATTTAAATGAAAACCAGAACTTTGAATTGATTTTGGTTGGGTAATGTTTATAGAAAATATTTTTAGTATTATATTTAGTCAAATAAACATTAAAAGGAAATTAATGCCCAAATGTTTTTGGCATTCTGAAGTAATTCACATTTTAGATCCACTACTTTCAATCAAAAGGTTGCCAAAAATCTGTGACATCTTTTCAATAAAACACTGAAAATTAATTGAGGAATTTTTAGCGAGTTTGCTTACAGTTAAAATCTTCTCCCTCAAACTGAAAAGCTTATTTTTTTTTTAAATTTTAATTATAATGAACAAAATAATAATTCTATTTTGGTGTTTTTTTGCAAAAATATGTCTTTGAATAAGCATTTTTGTGAATAGGGAAAATGAGAAAATGCTGAGTGAACTAAAGGAAAAATGTTTTCTAGGAAAAAAAACAAAACTTTTTGAGAATGATATTGTAATTTGTGTTAGTTTATGTGTTGAACATTATGAAAATATCATGATTATATTGACCAAAATTATTGCAGTTAACAGCATTATTGTGGTATTCATAAAATATGTCGAAAATGTTGAAAAAGTAATGATACACATGCTGAAAGGTAGTAGGGCATTAGCATCCTGGTCATTGTCATATCTGGAAATTTGCTTCTGGTATTTTTGTGTCCCCGCTTTTCCTATGATGGGGTGTCAACAACTGGCATACATTTAAAGTTTGGACTTACGAATTAGATTTTTTAATGAATAAAATGCATACTACAAGGATAACTTCACCAAAAGTATTAAAAAAATAAATTTGTTGATAATGGAATAGAAATTTTCAATCTGCTGAGTAACCAAAATTTTAGACCTATTAACTATAATGAAAGCTTCAGTTTACATAGTTGACAATCTATTAACAAATTAGACGAACACTGATATTTTTCCTCATTCTGTAGTTCCCACGTCATGCATTGAACTTGAAGTTAACTTACCTTGCATTCACTATAATAATCGATGATCAAACAGTGTCAGAGTTAATGATAATTAAGATTTGATACAGTAGTACTAAACATCAGAAGTGTTACCACAATTCATTGTAAAACTGATAATTGTTTCATCTGTACTGGGTGTGTGTGTACAGGTTTCTTCTATTTCAATAATTATAACCAATATAGAATGCAATAATTTTGTTGTGTGTCCAACCATAATGAGCTTTTGAGGTATTTTGATTTATTTTTTATCTATCAATTTTTGTCAAGTTGGAATAACTGTTGCAGATCTTTCTTTTAACTGAAATTCTCAAAGAATAATTCAAATAGGATGGTCTGTAAACCACAAAATCTGAATTACCCTGAGCTTGCATAAAAGATGAGGAGAGGTTCAGAAAGCATGTTTATATGCAATCCTTACAGTATTTTTTATTCCCAACAATTTTTTTCTTATCTTTCAGGTTATTTTATTTTATTTTCAAATATACCATTCAACAGAATACTAATTTTGCGGTTATAGAAAACAAAGATTAGGAACTACAGCAATAAGAATAGACAAGACGTGAAACTCATTTTGTGATTGTACATCTATGTTTTAGGAAAGGAAGACGGCGTCAAGTTATTTCAAGTTATTTCTATTATTATTCGGATTATCTTCATCTTGGTTGTTTTTCATACAACGTTTCGGCCATTGTACTCTACGGCCTTCATCAGGTATCATCTGGTAGGTGTGGGGGAAGTAACGAACCGAACCCTTTATTTAACTGACAGGGGTATATAAACTGCACTCCCCTCTTAGCAGTAGAAGTATATTCTAATTATTGTCTCTCACTGGGATTGAACCTAGAACCATTAGATTACTTGCAGTAATTCTGATTCTCTAACCACTATACTATGTGTACCATATGATACCTGATGAAGGCCGTAGAGTACAACAGCCGAAACATTGTATGAAAAACAACCAAGATGAGGATAATCCAAATAATAATAGAAATAATAATATCTCCTCTCAAAAATTCAGAGAAAGACTTATTTTAAGTTATTTTCACCTTTTGCAAAAATTTGTGTGTCTAGGCATGTGATTTTTGATGGTCTGCAGATTACAAGTGTTTTCTATGTCTTCAGTAAAACTTTCATTTTTGTTAATTATTAAATTTACTACCAGTATAAAGCATTGTGAAAAAATAAAACTGAATGTTGATACATTTTGAATAAAGCAATCTCAATGTAAAACAAAATTAATAAAGAGATAAATTCTACTTGCCATAATTCTTAGATAAAACTCTAACCTGCCAATGTTCCCATTATGCCATCATCTATTCTGGTTTTTGTTATTTTCAGAAATTTAAAAAAATAACTCAAGCTTATCGTCTTCTTGCTGCTGATGAATCAGATGAGGACGTAACTATGACACTGGTCAGTATTTATTTATTTTGCTTTTTTTTTTTCTTTATTTTATCAAATCTTAGTGCTTTGTTCATGATTTACCATAACAATGCAATTTGGCTAGAAGGGTAGATAATCCAAACTTCATCTCGGAAACCCTCCCAACAGAAGCATCAGAATAGCTTTGAATTTAGAAATTGAGTGAGTCAGAAAGCAATGCCAGCTTCTTGAGGCAGGTTCATCTTTGGTATTGAACTTCTATTTCCGGACTTGCTTGGTTTGCTTTGAGCTACTTCCAGAGAGCCATATAATTAATTTGTGAGTTCTGCTCATAATTAGACCAATTGAAGACTGCCATCAACAAAAAGTGTCCAGAATTAGTTAAGAGCTCATGATATCCCATGTGGATAATGTTAGAGAACGTGTTTCTTTGGTGACAAAGCAAGAATTGTTATGGCTTAGTTGAGAGGTTTTGATTGCCTAAATATTGAACTATTATCATTTTCTCTTGACTTTAAAGGATTTTCTTAATGGGAAAAAAAATGTCAATTCACTGTAAGACTACAAAAGACAACTAGATCAGTTTGGTACTGAGAACGATAAAAGATTCTGTGAAGATTGGATTATTAAGTTGCCTGAAAGATAGCAGAAGAAAATGGAACAAAATTGTAAATGTCTGTACCTTGCATAAATGAATCACTGTAGCCCACTTGTGTACCAGACCTAATTATCTAAAAAAAAAATTATCTATCAAAAGAAATCCACCACAAAATTTGGGAATTGTTATCAAAATGACCCTAGAGATCCCAAGAAAAAACAAAAAAATATTTTTAGATGGTGCCTGGTAGTGTACTCATGCTAATCTTCATGGTTGTAGCCCCGAAAATATGACTAGGACGCAGCACCAAGAAACACGCGCAGACAGAAGCACAGATATGCAAAGGGAGAAGAATCTATAGCCCACTTAGTTGGTTGGATGGGCCGTCTGATTCGATATTTGATGAAAATTCTTTAGTAATTGAATTTACTGTTAGCCTAACAATGTCACTAATGGAACTCTAGTGTTTAGATCTTTCAAACATGTATTATAAATGAATATTATGGGGGATTCAACCAGCTGATCATCACAGGGTTGCCAGAATTTGCCAAATGGGGGGGATATAATCAAAGGTTTATCTCCGCATCAAGAGTAACCTCTGTCTCCAGACTGGATTTCCAAATCGGATGTTATACCAATGTCTGTGTTGGGTGAGTCTCTGAAATAAAGCTCAAAATTATCTCCCCTTCAGACCAATTCTGGTAACCATGGATCATCATCAGCCTTTTAGCTTCACTCATTGGGTACAAACCTTCCCGAGGATTCGCTAGATCTCTATCATTGGTCTCACAGACCCAATACTTTCTGATCTTGTCTATTTTGTCACTCCATCTCATGTTTTGCCGGCCACAGTTTTACATATAATTTCTGGGGATCCACGTTGTAAATCGTAATGTCCATCAATTGTCTGGAATTTAATAAATCAGTTCAGACACCATGTGTTGATTTGTGTCAATGAAGTCAAGCAGTAAGTTGTAGAGTCAACCTGTTGGATATAGAGCCAGATAAAAGCTAAGAAGAGAAAAACATTGGTAACTCAACTTGTTGTCTGAAGACAATAATAGCAGAATAACAGACCAAAACTATACAGATAGCTAGCATAGTACCAATGAAAAATGATTGGATTATTTTGGTATGGATGAATTATACAGATATATATTTTACTATAAAGGTGTATTTTGCTAACAAACAAAAAACATGTACTCAGAACAAAATTTATCTTTCTGTGAATTTTCTACTACTCTTCTTATTTTTTGAGAATTTCAAAATAATAAGGCATCAGAATTGAGTGAAAAAAATTTTTCTTTCATAATGTGAGAGAAACATCAGTTTTGTTCATGAAAAATCGGAGATGTCTACATTTGTTTACTGTTCAACAGTAGCAGTAGTTGTAGTGGTGGTAATGTAGATGCAAAAACACAGACAGAAGCTGTGCTGTACTTTTCTCTTCTATTTTTGTTTGCTTCAGCTTGACAGAAATCAACTAACAAATAAACCAATAAACAGACTGTGACATTTACTTTTATATTTTAAGGTGCAAGTATTCTTTAGATAATTCTCAACAGCTGATGGCTAATTAAGAATTTCTATTTAATATTATGTGAAGTCATGGAGTATAAAATATATATGTAAACATGTAATCAAGTCATTGATATATTCTTTTTACACTTGGAGTGTGATGTACAATTTCCTAGCTTTTTTTTAATCACCTTAACATTTATTGTTTTGGAACTGAGAACTCAAGGACCTCTGCTTATGAAGAAAATGTTCTGATGGACCCCTATTATAAGTATTTAGTTTTTAGACTGTACTTAATGAACTATAATAACAAGCAACTTTTGACCTTTGAAAATGTAAACGGATCACTTTTTTTCGAATTCTAATATAGTAAAAGTATGTGTACACTGATTGTTTTTCGATGGTTTGTAATGGACGATGATGTTTCTCGGCCACAAGTTTCATGGTATCAGGTTCAAGGGAACAATGCAGTGGACCTCCTGAGGATTATTTATTGGATCCCAGTTTTGGAAACCCTGTAAAATCAAAGTGATGCTGCTGTTTTCTTCTTTCTTCATCAAGAAATAAAGATGCATTCATTCCGATCTTACTTTAGCATATGCAGTTGATATAAGCAAATTTCCAGTACTGATTTCTTAATCTTGATCCTAAATAGATTCAAATAATTAAAAATGTTGCATTCCAAACATACATAGAGAAAATTCTATGTATATATCTGCAAAATTACATTGACATTTTTCTAAAACTATGAATTTGGCTGGTTTGATATAATCAGTGTATTAAGACATTTGAAGTTATGGCCCTATAGAGATGACTGCAATATTTGACTTTTTATATCATGATGTACCATAATTCTACACTTTCTCTTGAGAAAAAGCTGATTTGAATTTCCCATTATGGTCAATCTTGTACTTATCAAAGCTATCATATTATGATATAAATCATCAATTTCTCATTCTCTCTCAACACACTCTTCCTTTTTCATGATGAATATTTTTTTTTTTATGAATAAGAATTGCTTAACATGAAAGCAAATAAATATTTTTCTTTACTAGTAACTTGAAAATCGGTTTTTATCACTTGGATCTTTAGAATTTTATGTGATAAGTCTATGTAGATGGAATTTAATGCAACTGATGTATAAGAAATATTTTCATATATATCTCAATATTGTATGCCTGAAGATTTTGTTTTAAATTTGAAAATATCTGCCTTTTTGAATGTCATTTCAAAATACCTGTGAGGCAAATATTAATCTTAATAATTTAAGATGGTTCTATTCAGCAATTTTATCTACATTAATTCTTATGTCATAAGCCATTTGATAACTCTTTATTGATAGTGGGACTCTTCTGTGGCAGAAATAAATTTTATCAAAATTATCATGACAAATAGAATAAAAAATAAATTCAAAAATTCACCTAGGGCTGAAAGGGAGGTAACCTTGATCAGTAGTTATTCCCTGTGATATCAACCTTTAAATTTATTTACATGAATTAAGGAATTAAAATATCTAAAATGTATTAAGTTCTAATAAGCAACTTATAGTTTAGGAAAGTTTTTTTAAAGAAAATTTCAATTTATTTTACATTTTTCTGATTTCATCTTTATAAGTAAAGGTGTATTTACTCAAATGAAAGGAGTTTTCTCTATTTTGGATTAGAATTCAATGGAAAATCCCTGTAACTTATTGTATCAGCAAAGAAATTTGAATGAATAAGCCCACTTTCAACTCTATAGTAGCTACTTTAAATTAAAAGAAAAAAAATTAATTTCTATAGCTAAAACTTGAGTATCCTTGTATTGAAAGAAAAAAAGAAATGTAAGTTGTTTGCCTTGGACAATCATGGCCGTTTGTTTTCTTGAATGGTTCTCTTTGTTGTAGTAACAGGAAGAGCTCTGCCTATATTTTGTGAAAAATCAATATCTTTGTCTGGTCAAATAGCAGCAGCTATGATATATAATTATCGTTCAAAAGAATGCTAACTATACACATGTGCTTTTACAAATGGTTGTAATGTCAATTTGTAAGCCTCTGGTTGTCCACAGAGAGCCACTCACATGTAAAAACAATAGATATTGTATCATAATTGATTTTGTCACTCATTTTTTGGTTTTGGTGGCATAAAGCTATATTGTAGACATTCACCTATAAAATCATGAAAGGTGTTAGAATTGATATTATCTCTTTGACCAATGGACTTTTATGATTGGTTGAAGAAGTAGTGAATTGAAAATGTAAACTGGTTGACATTGGACTTGTGCTTCTTGAGTTTGACTATCAAATGTTGTTCTAAGTATAATCATTTTTCTATATTATTGTTCTTTTTGTAGTATTATTGATTCCTTCATTAGAAAGTGGTTGTTTAATGAATTTAGAATAAACGTATAAATGTAACTGGATGCCATAGCGAAAGGCAATTTTTTTTTATTTGCTTCCGACCCACGGCTGGCAAGCTAGAACTGCCAGATTGGCTTTTTCTGAGGCCAAATTTTACAACTTGGGCTTTTTCAACCATGTTGGTTTCTTAATTTCTGTTTGGTTTGTTGGCCTTATTTCAAATGGAGTTCTTTAAAATGTCAGTTGTATCTAGTTTTGTTTTTTATTGGTAAATCATAAAATATATAAATACTGAAAATGATTGCTCACTTTGAATATAGAAAGATACTACAATTAGCTTTACCTCAACATTTTTATCTCTGATTCATTGGAAAAATCTTTAATTGCATCAAATTTATAATAAAATATTTAAATTTATAATTATATAAATTTTGAGCAATGCGCACACAACTTTTGAAGAATATCCTTTTCTTTTTTCTTTTCCATTTCTTCTCCTTCCTCCCTATCTTCTCTTCCTTTTACGCACTGCTCTAATTTAACTTCCTACCTACTTGTATCTCTTTTGCTCAATTTCTTCACCCCCCTTTTTCTTTCTTTCCTTTCTCTTCTTCCTTGCTACTTCTTTTCTTCTCTTCTGGACCCACTGTGTCGATTCTAATTTCCCCTGGCTGTAGCAATCTCTAGCCATAGTGATGAAAGATTCTTTCTGGTGAGTCTGATCATATTTTACTGCCCAGATTTTATTCTACATTTTCTATTATGTGAATTATGAAACTATCAAGATATTATCAAGAGTAGCTTTCTCTTTTAAATGTTTCAGTAAGCA
The DNA here is from genome assembly GCA_963457665.1 of Thysanoteuthis rhombus. Classification (NCBI taxonomy): domain Eukaryota; kingdom Metazoa; phylum Mollusca; class Cephalopoda; order Oegopsida; family Thysanoteuthidae; genus Thysanoteuthis; species Thysanoteuthis major. Next base: position 41,459,105 of record OY735219.1, on the reverse strand, counting down.
GCATAGACTAGAGATCTATGAGCAGCAAGGGAAAAGTTAGGCTATAAATTTTTTTTTTGGTTTGTATTCTATGGTGATTGTGCTTGACTAAAAATATCTTGAAACTGTTGTGGGTTCTTTATTAAAAATTTCTGCTCTATAATCCTTGCAGTAGGGAATCGTCTTCCACTGTTAAAATGACATACACTGATGAACCAAAATATTATGACAATCTGCCTTGTGTGCTTTAGTCACTACTCATGTGCCTTCAAATCAGTTCTCACCTGATCAGGCATAGACCTCTGTTTCCTTTGGATCTAGTGCCAGGTTCTTAACAGCAAATCCTTTGACTACTGCAAGTTATGTGAAGGAGTGAACAATGGTTTAATACATCTTATCAGTGCTCAATGGAATGAGATTGGGGGATTCTGTGGGCCAAGGCTACTCTGTGGAGTCTTCTTCATATTCCTGAAACTATTCCTGTACAACTCGTACAATGTAGCAGAGTACATTTTCTTGAAGAAATGTGCCACTGCCATTCTTAAAGACTATTGCCATGTAATTTAGTATCTGGTCTTTGATAATGTTCAAGTGGGTGGTACATGACAAAGTATCTTCCAAATAAATGATAGAACCCAGTGTTTCTCAGCTTGTTCTCCCTGATACCATTGCTTCCCTGAGCTAATGATGCTCATATATCATGACATATATCTTATTCAAGAGAAAGTGAGATTTGTGGATCAGTTAACCTTCTTCCATTGATCCCAAGTCCTGTTTCACTGTTCAGGTGCCTATTGAAGCTACTTTTGGTGATGGACATTGGTTACAATGGGTACACTGACTAGCCTGGGACTACACAACCCCTTACACATCTAGGATTGATGTACAATGTGTTGTAATATGGTACTTCCTTTACCTTGATTAAAGCTATTTTTAATTTGTGCCATAGCAGCCCTTTTGTTGGCTTATACTTGGCAAGAAAGTCTCTGTTCACTTCTTGCACCAATGTCTTTGTCAGCAGTTGATCTCCCCCTCAGACCACAAGTCAAGGCCAGCTTATCTGCTTTTGACCCTGACATGTATGCTTGTTAAGAAACAGTAGCTGTCATTCTTGCCACATGTTGCTGCTCAAATGATTTGGCTCATCGTTACATTTGATATTCCTGTATTTTTTTTTTGTATATTAGATATAACATGGTTGACAATTATTACTTTTCACTTGTATTTCTCTCTCCTTATTTACTTATATGGAAAGAACAAAGTAAAAACTTTGCTCATCTTATGGTAAAGCTGGTAGAAAACAAAAAATTAGTTGATAATGATAAAACCCATTTTTAGTTACAGAATTAGAGATATCAAGTCTTCTCATCAGTACTATTCAAAATTAGGGTCAGAAAAAACATGAAAAAATTTATGTTTAATTAGAATTTATCCATTAATGTATGTGCCGTCATTCTCAATAACCTAATGATTCACATGGAGGAAAAGAATATAGAAAGTGTTTCAATAACTAGTCTATCGAGATGGTTTTGTAAACTCTAGAATAGATGGTAATGATATGGAGCAAGATCTGGAAAATAAGGTGTGCACAGATTTTCTCCTCCGCAAAGGTCTTAATCTCTTCAGATCTAATCTTTACTGTATAAGGCTGTGCATCATGATAAAAGTACACATTTACAATTCACCTAACTCTCTCTTTTCCTTCAAAGCAGTGTTTAAATGCTCTAATCTTAACCTTTTCTTCCTCATCGCTCCTATTCCAATATTTGTGCAGGCTGCCACCCACTGTTAAAATTGCACTGGTAAGTCGCCATAGCTGTTTGATGAAACTTGCTACCAAGTTATAAGTATTCATTTTTCATGTAGTTTGTACTTACTAATTGGAAATTAAAAAAATTTGGAAGATGGTACAATTTAGTTTTTAAACAATTAGAAGATGAACATTTGATAGCTTGGAATAGAACTAATGGCTACCCTGAGCTTGATGCGGCTTTGATAATTAATCAGGTATGATCAATATTTGACAAATAGTCTTAGGTCTCTCCTTATACTTATTTGCAATCTTTTCTGTTGCTTGGTTAGCAACTGTACTGAATCCTTTTTTGACCAAGTATGAAGATAGATAAGCTAACAGCAGTAATTTTATATCTTACCAAAGCTGGGGATATTTATTTTGTTCCTTCGGCAACAATGTTCCATTGCTATCTTGTCAAAACCATAAATGGACTTCAAGGTCATTTTGTGGGTCTATCAGGGCTTCAATTAAATTTGGATCAGCATTATTTGCATCAACTTGAAATGGATTTATAGACCAGTCAGTTCATCAAGGTCTTAAAACATTGTCACCGTATCTTCTCGCGATGCTTGAAGATGAGAACAATAGTAGTCCAGGTCTGTATCTAACAGGGATAAGAAATCAATTTTGTTTGTCGACTTGGAAACTGATGAAAATCCTTCTTTGCTATACTGTTTTTATTGACTGCTATGCTGATGATAGATTATTATTCTTTTTCCTTTAATATAGCTCATCTTGTTTCCCTGAAGTTTAATATTGATCTCGTTTAATTAGTCAAGGATATAAAAAATATCAGCTCTCTTGATTTCCAGGTCAATATACATTATTTCGTCAACCAGTTTAATAAATTCAATAACAGAATCATACAGATCAAAAAAAGCTTCACAAACAGTTTCCTTTCAAAAGCCATCTAGTATGCTGTAAAAGTTGCTCAAATTCTTCATTTGTGTGCCAAAATATGTGGGTATCCAATGGATTGGCTTTTATTTCATTCTCTGCTTTGATAACTTGCTAAGTTTCATATAATCTATCACTGAAATGCTTTTGCAGCCAAATTATGTCAATAGATAATTCAGTGGAAAATGAAGATATTAGGAACTGCTTTTTAAAAAAAATGCGTTGAAAATATACTATGGTGGCCAATCATCAAAGGCATCCCATCAGTTGCACGTGCAATGACATTTGTAAAGGATATGTTTTATTCATTAAAAATTGCTGTCTTGTAAATTGTCAAACCTTTAGTGTCAATTTTCAATTGCTCAGCGAATAGGAACTTTTCAAGAACCTAAATGATATCTAAATAGAACACATAACCAAGCTCTGTCATGTAATTTCTCATCGATTTGTAAACAAAAGTCATTTGTTTTCAAGTCATCTCAGAGTTTATTTTCAATGTTATTCACTATTTCACCAGTTCTAGCTGATACTGGACTCTTAGTTGGGGAAATTAAAGATGTTATATCAAGTGTAGTGGAATACATCATATTGTTAAACATTCATTTCACAACTGGTAGAATGAGAATTTCTCTAATAGTTTGAGGCTTTTCACATTTGGCAATTATCTTCGAAATTTTGAAACATTCAATAAGTCTCTTCTCTTGCTGGCTTTTTTGTCTCTTAAACAGTCCTCAAATTGTAGAACAACTTTTAGATATATTTTTCAACTTGAGAAGGTACTCCGCATCCTTCTTTGCATTGTCCAGATGTTTTATTTTCAAGTAATCAATCATTCAGGAAGGTTTCATTCCTCCATTTGTAAAAAATTTTCTTGAGCACATTGGTAACTGTCCATTTTTTATGGATAGAATAAAACTGTAAGTATTCATTTTCAGTATTAATGACACTCTCTTATTTGGTCCAATCCATATTCTGTTGCAATGTCAATTCTATTACTCAAGTTTTGATAGCCAAATCAAGTTTATAATGTCATCCTAGTAGTTCAGCAGACTTAGGGAAAGTATCTTTTGAAAGATGTACTTATTATACTTAATTTTGCAATATGCCTAAAGATGATTGGCAACAAAATAAAGGATCATGATACGCAGAGTTAGGAGTACTCTGTGTCAAAAGATGAAATTATATATATATATATATATATAATGCTGTGAAGTTTCAATGATTTGTTGTACGTGTGATATATAATCCTACTGCCTTGTTGAAATTATAGACCCCTTCTGCCATAGCGCCCCTGAACACCTTGGGAGTTTACAGCAACCCCATCAGGCACTAGTGCCCATGTTGAGAATCGCTGATTTTACTGCTGACAATAGATGTCTACTGTTAATGTAACATTGTCTGATAGCTACTATGTGGACCAAACCCTAACACACCAATCACTTAGCAAAGCTTTCTTTGGATGTAGTTCAATTTTGGGTTGCACTCTAGACTCTTTGTCTTCTTTAAGCCATTGTCTGCATTGTTTTATATTCTTACAAAGTATCGTCTTTTCATCAGCAGTCACTAATAAGTCACAAAACGGCAGGATTTGTTCATGCGAGTGCAGAGAATTGCAGATGTCTACTCCTGCTTTACGGTTGGCTTCTGTCAAATCATGTGGAACCCATTTCCCTAGTTTAGACATCTGTCCCACCTGTTGCAGATGACAGGAATAAACAGTTTGTGAGTGAGTGAGTGTGTGTGTATATATATGTGTGTGTGTATATATATATATATATATATATATATATATATACTCACACTATGTTTTTAAAGATAGAGGTTTTTTATTGATTTTATCCCTTTAAGCAAATCTTACACTAACGTGTTGCACTCAATAACTGATAGTGGTGACCTTTGGGGACACACACATTATATGTATAGTCTTAATGTAGGAGAAATTGAATTTGAGTTAGGTCAGTATTTTGCTTTCAGTATTTCTCATGTTAGTTATAAAAGAATAGCAAAAGATTGATTCGTAGAAAATTTTAATGGGAAATGTTTGAGATAAATTCCTTTTTGTCAAAAACACTTCCAGATGAGTGCTATTGATTAGAATTACCAAACTAGCTATTTTTCAGCTAGATTTGGCTGATTTTTCCCTCATTTTAGCCAAGAAAAATCTACAATAATTAATTAATCAATTAAATCGAGTGAAATAAAAGTAAGTGTGCAATTTTTTTGATTTGTTCTGGAATCCTGGTATACAGTTATTTTCTGGAAGTCATCTGGAAATGGAAAAATCTAGATGATTTTAGTCATTTTAAAAGACAGTTTTAGCTTTAAATGACAAACCATGATTGGCAGCTCTGGGTGGAATAGGAAGAACATTTTTTTATTCCCTGTCAAATTTTGAGGGCAATTGTGTTAAATATTAAATTGACATTTTTTTTAATTGATTTCAATGATTTTTAAATCTTGGAATTCCCATAGGTTTACTGATAGTCAAGATACTGTTACATCTGTTTCCTGTAAAAAAAAAGGAGAACCATAGGTTCAACAATGCCCCCACCATCCACGGTAGTAGTTGTAGAAAGAGGAGCAAATAGTCTTCCTTTGAGTCAATTGATTCTTGTACTTGTGATATATTACAACATGAAAATATTCTGCAAATATTATTTCCAATAAAAATCACAAATTGCTATTCTTGACACTTTCTTGTCCATCTTTTGGGCTTTCTATTATGACATCATTAGCAACTGGTGAAAAAAATAATTGATTGAGATAGATGTTAAATTGATGACATGAACCCTTTCAATGATATCCCACCTCTTCCTTCCTTCCTTCCTTCCTTCCTTCCTATTGATTAACATTACTGGGACTGACTTATAGACAAGCATTTTACAGGGATGTATGGACACATCTGAAAAATCATATTTATCTTTAGTGTTCATTTGGCAAAATTTTACAAAATTACTCTGAATATTTTGGAAATCAAAATTTACAACTGCCACTTATGTATTAAGTAAATATAAAGGTGAATGTGACTGTAATCCTCGTGTAATAAAATAACTTATTGTTAAGAGCATTTTTTTCTAATACCTTTATTCATTTGATCTTTGTGTGATGGAGACAATTTTTTTTTTAATATTGCCTTCATTCTGGCTCCTCCCTTAGAAATTCTACTACTGAAGAACAATGGGGGAATATTTTGCTTGTTTCTTTATTTATCATTTTTTAGATTATAGCAACTGCAATTTTGCATGATTCATCTGTGACCCCCAGACTTGATAGGAAATTTTGATAAGTCATTACATCAATTTTTCATTTGTTTTTTCCCCCTCCTGAAGTTCAAGTGCATTAACATCAATATGGGCCGTTATCAATAAAGCAACATGTTGATACAAGTATCCATGTCAATTTTATTGTAATAATCTTTGTGTTATCAAGAAGAAAGATAAAAGAAAATTTGCATCTAAAAATTATTTGGTTAAAAATATCTCTGAGGTAATTGTGGTTGAAGGAAAACTTGTGCCTATTACACTTGGAATAATGTAGTCTAAACATGATACTTCACATTCAAAAAAATTTAGCCTCTATTTTTTAAGAATTTTAAAGATGTATTTACATAGAAAGCATATAAAAGATATTTCAAATGGGAACAATTAATACAACAATTACCCTCTACCAATAACAATTTTCTCTTAAGAAAAGATGTTTTATTGACATGTCACTTTGTTGTCAACAGTCCATAATTGTGTTAATGCTTTGTCTGCTTGAACCTCTGGAGAGGAAAAAAAAAAACAAATGAAAAATCAATAAAATGATTGAAAGTTATCAACATATCTTATCAAGTATAAACAAGGATCCTGTACTGACAAACATGTGAAATTGTAGTCAAAATAAATAAAAAAAATAATGAAAAAAAAAAAAATGAAGATTTTCCCCTATTTTTTTCTCAGTAGAAGAATTTCTAAAGTAGGAGCTGGAAGCCAGGTGATGACGTCAGCATTTTGCCATGCTATTATATAATAAGTGTTTTTTTTTCTTTATTCTGTTGCCTTCTTTGGCCTTATATCATTTGTTTCTTCTTGAATCGAATTAGTTATGGAAAAGTTGAAAAAAAGAAATTTCTCATTATGCATACATCAAAGTTTTTCGGAACTTTAAAAGCTTCTGACATTATTTCACATTGTATAAGAAATAAACCCATAAAAATTTATTTTTGGCATTTATCTGTATATTTAAAAAAATAGATCATTTTGCATGAGGAACTTGATAAAGATATTTAAAAAAAAAAACTGTCACTAACACAGTCACCTCAATTTTACTTGTGTTAGAATATTTTATTTGCTTGATAGAACAGTTAACCAAAGTGGTTAATTCAGGTCATATAAAAATAGATGTGTTATTTTATGAAACATAATAAAATAAAGGGTTAGATATTTTGAACCTTTATATGAAAAAGATTGTGGTGTATATTTCCCTTTTCTACCTTCCTGTTTCTAGATCTGTCTTTGTCCTTATATTATTTGCTCCACCATGAATCGAATTAGTTATGAACAAGTTCAAAAATATAAATTTTCTAGTTAGGCATACATCATAAGATTTTTTCCAAACTTTGAAATCTTCTGACATTACTTCTCATTGTAAAAGAAATAAACTCATAAAAATATCCCATAAGATTGTGACAGTAAAGATTCATAACTTATTCTCAGTTGGTTTTAGGTTTGCCTATTAACTCCAAATTAATACATGATTTTTCATCACCAATGAAAGAATTGCACCCTGTTCAAATAAGGAGCTCTTTTGCTGGTCAAGAGAGTATTATTATGCTAACAATATATGTATAAAGATAGAATTGATTGATTCTGATTTTTTTTGTCTTTGGAAAAAAAACTGTGAACTAGTGGTATTGCTTTATGAACTGATCAAAATGGATGAACTCTGTATACTAAAGGACTGTTATAGGAATAGAGAATAAGGAACAGTATTTTTGGTATTGGTCTGTATATTCAAAAAAATTTTTTCTGCACAAGGAACTTGATAAAAGTACTTTGAAGGAAAGTGAAAAAACTTTCATGAATTAAGTCCCCTCAATGTCACTTATGTTAGAATATTTTATTTGCTTGAAAAGAACAGTTAACCAAAGTGGTTAATTTAGGTCATATAAAAATAGATGATGTGTCAGTTGCTATATCATACAAATTTTCATTTTGTAAGTAATTTTTATTTAAGAAACATAATAAAATGATGGGTTAGATATTTTGAATCTTTTACAAAAAAAGATTGTGGCAGATATTTCCTTTTTCCGCCTTCCTATTTCTAGATCTGTAGCTATCTCCCAACTGCTTTTTGTGGAAAAGCCCACACTCATACAGGGATGGGAAATTCAAGGATATCACCCAAATAACTTAATTTCAGTTGATTTATATCTTTTTTGTAAACTTCATCATCAGTCTTTTAACGTCCATCGTTGGACATAGACCTTCCCCAGGATTTGCCACAATTCTCTATCATGGGCGTCGCGGAGCCAGTACTTCCTGAACTTGTCTAGCTCGTTTCGCCATCTAATATTGTGCCGGCCTCAGTTGCGCATGTGATCTCGGGGGGGATCCGTGTCGTGAGTCGTGATGTCCATTGGTTGTCTATAATTTGTCTAGTTATCATCAATAATCTTCATTACTGTACAGATGATGGTATAGGATTGATTTCTAAATAAGGTTATCTTTGATAATCTTTGGTTAGTGGTGATAAATTGAAAACGAGATCTTGAACTTTTTTCCTTGAATTCTATTTTTACCATAATTTCATATTACTTTGTCTCTCTCCTCCCTCTTTGTCTCTCTCCTCCCTTTTTGTCTCTCTCCTCCCTCTTTGTCTCTCTCCTCACTCTTTGTCTCTCTCCTCACTCTTTGTCTCTCTCCTCACTCTTTGTCTCTCTCCTCACTCTTTGTCTCTCTCCTCACTCTTTGTCTCTCTCCTCACTCTTTGTCTCTCTCCTCACTCTTTGTCTCTCTCCTCCCGAGCCTCATTGTCCATCCTTGTCAAAGTCTTGAAAGTAACCAATGTATTACGTCCACCTATGGGTTAGCCTTTCAGTTTTTCTGTTGACAAGTATATTAGGATATCAAGCTCTTCCTGAGGCCTACATGTGTGTTCAATGGCTTGTATCTGGGTAAATATTGTTGCTAACATTTTAATTTTTGGATTTTTTTCTATTCATAAAACTATAATGTACAAATTAGCCGAGGAATTTTTTGTAAACTTTGAACATCAGTTTAATGAGATGTGTAATGAAGCAGGTGCATTGAGGTTGCTTCTGTTTGCATGTGTACTCCTTTCTGACAATGCATCTTGAATTGATTCAGTGGCTATTGCCAACTGATCCAGGAACACAGACGCCTGAGGTCCAATGACAATAAAGTATCTTCAAACGAAACATTGGGAGGAAGAAATGCAGATGTAACTTGTATACCTTTGCATGTCTGCATCTGGAAACTAGGTGATAGCTGTTGGAATAGAAAGCTGTTTGGTTGGCACACATGCCACTCTCATCTGAGAGAAAACAAAATATGTCAAGTCCATCTTGTCTTGGGTAGAATCGATACGTTTATGTCCAATAGTAATTAATTATGCAGAAACGGGCTTGTCAAATTCATGTACAAAATGCAGTTTCCTTGTGAGTTGGGTTAATCTTGACAACTTGTAGATCCCTACCTCATCGGTACCCCCTGAGCACGGATGGAATTCATTCTGACATGATTAATTAGCAAAGAAATCCTTTAGTCTTTTTATACAGAGACTTTAGACTCCAAGTTAAGTGGCTTATCTGAGAAAACTACCCAAAGAGGTCTTTATCTGATGAACAATCCTGTTAACTGCTTTTTATCATTATCTGTTAGTAGCAAGGGGAATGACCACTGATCATAGTTGCCTCCCTTCCAATTTTAAGTAAAGTTTTTAATCCTATCTGACATAAGTTCAACAAATGTTGTTTCTGCCTCAGAAGAGCTCAACTGTCTATTAAGAGCAAACCAGATTGACTCATATTTTCCTCTTTACGATTTAACGATTTGCTCTTTCAAAAGGTTTTTACAGTCTAGCTTACCTTTTGTACATATGAATTATGGTTTCATAATCATCAGTCTTTTAATATCCATTGTTGGAAATTTGTTTAGTTTATCATGCCATCTCATGTTCTGCTGGCCACAGTTTCACATATGATCTCTATGATGCTGAGCTTGGTTCTTTCTCTTGTGCATGTTGCTTGATTCTCAGTTTCAGTATGGTTTCATCATGCTAAGTGATTATAAAAGAAATAATTTTCAAAAATTCATCAAAGCAAAACTATCTAAAATATTGACACTCATGATGTATAGTTTTGTTGGGAAACACTTGAAGTTCATTTTTTTCCTAAAATATTTTGTTTGTGTTACTAGACACAAGATTTGCTCTAGAAACTTGAAAGTTTGTATTAGTACTCCACTAGACATCTAGAAACAATTTTTTTTAATTATCAGAAGTATTTAATGATTTTTTATAAAGAAAAATTAAAAAAAAAAACTCTCCTGATCTTGTATCATTGGTTCCAAATACTCCTTTTGTTGTAAAAAACAGCAGTAATTAACTTCAATCTACCTGCTGGTTCTTAATCCAACCAACAGTTATTTTCTTGGATAAATTCCAGCTAACTATTCAAAGTTTCAACTTCAATGACTTCCCTCATGTTTGAGATAGTCATGTATTCCCTTCAAGTGCTAGAGGTTAATGTTTAGGTCCAGGTAAAAGCCATGATTTTAAATGCCGATTTTCCAAGGCAGGCAGGCTCTCCACACACAATCTTCCTACTGAGCTATTTTGTCTTATCAAGTTCCAAACTCTGATTTCTATAGACTATTTAAATGTATTTTTGTCTTTGTTTTGCAGGATGAAATGCTACACATATTCCAGCAAACAGTAATTGGGAAATCTCCAGGTTAGTAGTTATAAAGTGATGAGTTTGTATGTGTATCACTTCTGGAATCGTAATCACTCTTTGAAAGCCAGAAAACACTCCAAGGCTCCCCTATATTTTATTGTGCATGTATCATTTTTGTGATGTCGATAATTATTGTGTTCGTTTGGTAATGGTCCTTTTTTTCTTCCTTTGAACTGTGTACAAAAAGGGTATTTTTTCAAATTCGTTATTTGAAAATTCTATTGTATTTAGAACATTCATAATATGTTCTGAACTCTTAAAAGTTTTCTAATTCGGAAAGCAAGCTTCCAGATCAGATTCTATATGATAACTGATTTGGAAGGATGACAAGATATAACAGGCTATCAGAAGTAGCTAATTTGACACACAAGTTGATAACTCACAGGTAAGATGTGAAGACTGGAAACACTCAAAGTTTGCAATTAATGTTAGGCTTCCACTTGTCTCTCATTTCCATTTACCACCTTAATTTACTCTTGGGAACATAGGCTTGTACCAGAATAAGATTATTAGAATTAGGAAGGAGACTTTATCCTCATTCTCTTTTCCCGTGTGTCATTGTACAGGAAAGCTTCGGTTCATGTCTCTTGGATGCATCTGTACAAAATGACATTAATCATAACCAACCAGATTTGAATAATGATACTATTACGAGGTAAATGGACAAATCCGTCTGCTTTGTTGATTGATGATAAAACCTTTTAGATAAAGTTATGGATCTTAATTTTCTAAATTTGAAAAAAAAAAAAAAAAGAATTTTCTATAAAATTCAATGAAAGTTCATTATTCAAACTTATCAAAGATATTCGGGATTTGTTGCTTGTTAGTTTTATTGGACCCAAGTTTGGTTTGTTCCAAAAAGTCACTTTTTTCTGTTGTAATGGTCGTCGTCAATTGTTTTGTTTTAATTGAAACAAAACTACCTATTTATTTTGTCTAAAAAATGATGTCTTGATTATAAATTGTTAACTTCCACACTGGATATTAAAAACAGAGCACAACTTCTGTGTGCTGTTTTTAACATTCAGTGAACAAGTATGTGGAAAATTAATGTAAGAAAAATGGAAGTTACTATATAAATTGTACCTTTGCTTTGAATAAATTAAATTGTTTATATCAGTAAAGAATTGATTTGCAACAAATACTATATAGCTGACCAGTGTAACACAAAAAAGCAGCCTTTTGAAATGAGTCCAATTTGTGTCCAATGAAGTTGACAGGTACCTCGGATTAAATAAAATGAGGTTTTGATATGAAGGCATTATTGATGAATATTTCTCTTTTATTCCTGGAGATCAACCAAATCACAGGGAGTAAAATATTGGTAATCTATCCGAGAAAAAATCCCTTATAATTTTAGTGCTCAAGTTATTTATTCTCGTTAAGTTGTACATTTTGGTATGAGTTTTGGGATGTTGTTGCTTTTACTTGATTAATATTCTACTGGCTGAAATTCTTGGCCTATTTTCCAGCTAGTAAATGTATATAACAGGACGCCTGTATTCGTGAGACAATTGATTAAAAATTATATAAATGAATCCTCTCTTTCTCTTCACTCCACATACAAGTAGTTTACATCACTCTCTCTGTGTTCCCAACCCCTTATCAAACTACCAAAACATTCATTTCATAAATCAGTTCATTTTACACAAGCAGTTGGATGAGAAACTGCCTTTTTTTTTTCTGTCTCTTATTAAGTTTAATTATTTTTAAATATAAATGTTTTGAGACAAACACATTTGAAATTAAAAGCCAGAAAAACATATGTTACATCAAGCCAACAACATATTAATCAGTTTATTTTAATAAATTCCTTATATTTTTGAAACAGCATTTTAAATTTGATGAAAAACAAACTTAATCCTTTTTCGAATGTTTAGAATTGAAAAAAAAAAGAAATAATGCTTCAATCACGACATGGAGAAAGTGGACAAAAAATAAAGTTAATTTAAAGACAGGTAGAAAGTGAGAAAGAAAAAGAATGAATTGAATCGTTATGTTAAGAGGGGAGTGTGGGAGACAGATGTGGAAAAGAAAAGCAGTTTAATAATTCACCAGTTCTTTCTTCCACACGTGACTTATCATTAGGCAAGTCTCATTATTTTCACCATTTATCTTTCTTTCTCGCCTCTTTTTTCCCCAACATAACGATGAATGATATGATTATTAATGTAAGGTGATTGCAACTGTTACCAACATAGTCTAGAGATGTTCAATTACAAATGTTCATAAATATTTTTCTTATCTTTGCTGTTTTTTTTTCTTTTTTCTTTTCTTTTTTTCTCCCTTTCTTTTTTAGTGTTTCTCATTATTTTTGTTTTTAAGCCATTAAATTGTTGGATAAGCTTTGAATAAATATCAAACAAATTGGAAAGAAACATCAAAAGGATTATGCAACGTCTCTAAAGTGAATTGAAAATAGGTTTTCTCTTGGATAAAACTTTTGTGAAAGAAAAACACTAACCATTTAACATACATAATAGCATATTACAGTATTTTGTATTTTACTTTATCAAGAGCCAGACGTCTCAATTGCAGGAGCTTTATTAAGATGTTGATTACCATTATTTGAAATTGGTTTTCTTTTTTTGGCAAAGTGTCCAGCTATTAACTCCTCCAGCCAAGGCACTGAAATATCATATCTGTTTTGTTTCTACATTACCACTTTTTGCTTTGGATTAAAATTAATGATTCGGCAAGATCGAAAGTTGACGTAATAAGCAATATTGATTTGCCAGTACATCATATAAGAAAGGTTTATCAATGACTGAATTATGAATGCTCACCATTGTATATGTAATGAAAATTTCATTTGCAGTCAATGAATTTTATTCATATATTTTTGATTCTTTTTCTTTAAAGATAAGCATTGTTTTTATTAATTACTAAAACCTGTGAATTTTTTATGTTAAATTCACAAGACAAGATTCAGATGGTATTATTGCATGTAATTTCCTTTAAATAATCTGGATATATCCCAAAATGTGTTATCTATGAAAAATCTGTTGTGAAAATGTTGATTTCTACAGATTCATCTTCAGATGTATACATAAGCAGTTGCAGAGATGATATCTGATGAATAAAAATCCTTTTTTCATTCTTTTTAGTTCAATATGGAGACAAACCTAATACGTTTGATGTAAAAACAGAACTAATAACGTGATTTATATAACTTTTTATCTGGATTTTTCTTCCCTCTTATCTGTTTGTTTTTCAATGACCTCATAAGTTAAAATCTGCCTGAATGTTGATTCGGGAATTCAATGCCACTCCTGAATATTTTCTTGAAGGAACAAATGTGAATATCTATGATCAATGCATGGTTCAGGGTTGAAATTTTATTTGTAAAAACTATTCACTGGCAAGGAAGGACAGTTTCTGTTTAGAACCTGTTTCTTGGATCGTTTTTTTTTTTTTTTTTTTTTTTTTGAAATCATTAATATTTTTTTGTCTGCTGCATTATCATTATTTTTTATGAAATAAAAATAATGATAATAAAAGCCAACTCAGACGCAGGATTCCGTTTTAGTATATTTTTTTTTTTGAATACTTATTGTCCTTTTTTTGAAAGAAAAATCTTTTTGTCAAGCTGAAAATCCATTCATAGAGCAGTCCTTAAATTTCTCTTCAAGAAAATAATTAAAAGATGTTGGAAAATATAACCCCTGATTATTGTGTAAAAATGTTGGAATATCATTTGATATTTATGATAATAATAAGTTAGAATATTTGTACATATTTTCTTGGTTAGTCCCTCCATTTGTAAGTTTGCTTCTTATGGTTTGAAATCTGAAGAAGTTGGCTTTTTGCAGATTTGATATCCATGTACTAATTGCATGAGAATGATGAGGAAAGTACTCTGTCACTTTTTTTCATTGGATGCAGCAGTAGCATGCACTGATTGTATTTTTAAAAATCATTTTATCCACTACTTTATGATTTCTTTAGCACGTTGCCTTTCTTCTATGTTCCTATTTCCATTTGTGTTTTGTCATTTCCTCCCCAGGTTTCATTTTCTGAAGTAACAAGGCATTTCATTGGCTGGTATAACTAAAGTAACAGGACATTTCATTGGCCGATATAACTAAGGCTTGTCACTGTTTTTGCAAAATGTCAGACAACAAATTCCTCTTCAAAGATGGCAAAAGACAACCTTTTTTGCTTTATTTTGCTGACACTGGCTTGGATGGAAGGTGTGAAGGTTTTTACATTGATGATATCCGTAGTGGCCATGTTGTTTGGGAAATTGATATGGAACAAATCGAGCAAGACCAAAATGCAGATACTCATGAATGCGAAGACGTTGACAAATTCAGGCAACAAAGGTATAAACCTTTTTTATACAAACTCATAAATAATGACTTGTTAAGAATATTCAAGAAAACCTATTGAACTCAAAGTTTTTATCTAAGCTTTAGCAAAGGCAGTTGACTTAGTTTACTCTCATTGATATAAAGAATAAATTTAGTGCATAAAAGATTTTAAATCATTTAGTTTATATTGTATATCATAATTTAGAATTTTTTTTGAGGTAGTGGTATAGGTTAAAGCAAATAGACTAGATGTATTAAATATACCTTGTAACAATGATAAAAATCAGTTAGCTATCAGTACTTTGAACAATTATTTTTTTCAAAATTTCAAAGAAAGGAGTAGCTATCTAACATCATTTGCAAAAAAAGTAAAATAATTATGAAAATTTATGTCTTTAGTATGATAATTTCTTTTTCTTTAGATTTCATATTAAAACTCTTTCTCTGACCCCCTCAAAAAGCAAATTGTAATTAGTGTTTTATGCTTTCGCATTATTCTAGAAACAACTAAAATTCTCAATAATATGATAATTCAAATATTGAAGAATATTACAACTGAAATGTTATAATGATTAAAAAAAACTTTCAAATGGCAAAAAGACACCTCAAGCTCAAAATATAACTACAAAAATAACAAAAATATGCTTTATTTTGAAACAGTCTTTGCTTTTTGGCTGTCAGTTCTTTTTCTGTATCCTGACAAAAAAAAAATAATCATATGACGTATATAGATATTCATTATCATTATTATATACCGAGCTGGGGAATGGCAACTCAGAAATGCCCACTCAAATGGTACACCATTAGTCAGCTTAAGTGAACTATAGTTTCCAGCCTGCTAGGTTGTTGGTTAGCCATATCTTAATTGTAAGCATAATTGTTTTATTCTATTTTCTTCATGAGCCAGAGACAATTATATATTCGGTAGAAATAAGAGGATACATTGATTTCTGCTCTTTTCCTTTTTTAGAGTTGATTAGAGAAAAAGAACTTTCATTTCTGGACATTTCAATAGATTGAGTCAAAATATACTTATTTACAAAAAAATCTATCCAAGAAGTGACAATAAAAATGTATTTTGATATTTTGTTGGAACTTCACAAACTCTCCTTATGCCAGTCAAAATTCATTTAAAAAATTATTATTACATACTTTTTTAATTTCTGACCAATTTGTCATCTCTTACTAGATATATTGACTCTTGGATCAAAACTAAGAACAAGACCAGGTCTTATCAATCATGATATTCCTGCATTTTCAACTTCACTAAAGACATATTTTTTCTATTTTTGCAGGGAAATTGCAAAGTGAATTTTTGTGTCATTCTTTTCTGAACTGGCTCACAGTCTTAGATGCCTTCTACTCTTTGTTGTTAGTTTGCTCTCCAAATAAATATTGGAATTTCCGACTATTCTGCTTCTAGACTGATATCTTTATTCTTTTCTTGATAACAAGTGATTACTGTCTCCCTGTGCTATTTTACATTCTAATGTTTAAAAAGTCAGATAGGATGGGAAATTTACTAGCTAGGTCTTTTACAAAAACAAATTGATTTTTTTTCTTCCAAAGAAATTTGAAATACTGAAATAGTGGTAAAAAAATTATGTAAAACTTATTGTATAAGTATGAATAATTTTGAGAATAAATTTATATCTTATGGGATAGAAAATAAATTGAAAGGGCAATATAGATGAATTGAAAAAAAAAATTGTGCCTGGCAAACATTCTTCTGTACTGATAAGATTGTAAATTTTTTTCATCAAGTTTCATACATTTTAATAACTTGAATGAATTTATATTTCAAACTTATATAAGTATTTCTGATGTAAATTGTTTAAGGTGATGCCCACAGAGGCATTCTCATATGATAAATAGATGGTTCAAGAAATAACTAAAGTACTAAAGGGAAGAAAGCTACATGATATTTATGCTAATCCATAATAAATTTTTGTCATAACTCTAAAAACTAAATTATCATTATAAATAAATTCAGAATTGATTTCATTGAGTAACCTAACTGTATATATATATATATATATATATTTTTTTTTTCAATTCTAAACAAAGGTTCTGTGGACTACTTAAAACATGAAGGTTTGTAACTGTACATGCACGTTCACATATTCTTGCACAAATATCTTCATTAAAAGATGAAGTGTGCACATATAAAACCTGCATCTTAACTTTGATAATTAGATGAACTTGGCCTAAGATTGTTGGGACAATTTCAGTGATTTTCTATTATAGCTAGCTGTTCATTTCTTAATCTAGTGGACTTCAATGCTTCTACTAACTGCATTCCTAGGAAAAATCTTTTGCATTATTCTCAAATGTATTAGAGCAGTTATTTTGAAATTGGGGTCTGCAGACAATAATGGGGGGGGGGTCTGCATTGCGAATTTTATGGCAGAGAAATATTTTCCATCTCATAGCTATCATATAACATCAATATTGTACACAGACCTGTGCCATATATTAGAATTTGAATAAATGTAATCCATTTTGAATAAATATGATTTATAAAGGTTAAAAAAAGTAAATGCTAAAAATTAGGGTCTTAGAATATTTCTCTTATAGAGGGAGTACTTGAGTTTTTAAAGTTTTGAAACCACTGTATTAGAGCAACTGTAAGTCCTCGGTTGATGCTTCCTTAGAAAAAAAAATTCCTGTGAGATATGTTTCCAGGGTGATTTATTAACAAACCTTATTCTCTCAGCACTAGACAAATGTTTGAAATTTGGTGCAATACAGCTCTAAAATTCAAACATTTGACACTTTGCCCTTAGTTGATGAAAACTCAGATTGGTAGATACATTTTAGAATATCATTGTCTGTAACTTTGTGAAGAGTCATAAACATATCAACTTTGGTTTAGACAATCTAATCTCTCCTTCCCGTCTTTGTTGTCACAACATTTTGGCCAATTCATTCTACAAAGGAAGAGATGATAAGAGAAACTCTTTCCTTACAAATGTTACATTTCACACCTGAAGAGGCCATGAAATGAATATAGCTGAAACATGTCAACAGCAAAGATTAAAAGAAGTGATTCAATTTTCTGAACAAAAGTTGGAGTTCGAAATATCAGTCCATTAAAAGCGTACGAAAGAAAAATAAGATCGCAATTCCAGTAAGTCAGTAATGAATAATGTTAATGTCAATTTGAGAAATGTTCAACTTAAAATAGTGATATTTTTATTTTTATGAGTTTTGAGTGTGTGTTTAAAAAAAAAAAGTTATCTTTCTTGCAAAATCTTCAGAGAACCTGCAAACTCCTTATGCACTTCTGCCAATTACAGTGCAATATATTTCCCTTTTGTGATACACTCACCTGTCTAAAATATTTCTCTTCAACACAAGTTAAAAATAAATTTCACTTACTTACCTGGAATGTGTAAAATACTGCGTGGCACTTATTTTCTAATATAGCTACCACAATATCACTTTGAAGCTTGAATCTAAATTGCTGATTATTGAAGTGTTGATTGTATACAGTATCACCCATGAATGAGTACATCCCTACCACTTTTTGTATAAAAAGTTGATTTTTCTTCCAAACAAAACTTACAGAATTTTATTATTTCTGGTGGAACATTATGCAATCAAGCAGTAATACATAAGTGGTCACACCAAATATTGATTTTAAATAACATTTTCATATTTTGGGCTACAGAGTTTCAATGGTGTAGTGTTTTCAATGGTGTAGTGTTTGGTCTTAAATAATACCCAACAATATCCGTTTTGATTTCGTAATGTTTCATCAGAAATATTAAAATCCTGTTATGTTTGGTTTAGAAGAAAATTACGTTTCTATAAAAAGTGGTATGGGTGGACTCATCTATGGGTGATGCTGTATATGTAAGATTGGTCTGAAAAAATATCCTTTTGATCATCTTTAACATAAGCTTTGCTTGGTAAGTTATGACAAAAAGATTCAACAATCCAGGATGAGGATTGAGATTCAATCAAATGTACATGATGAGAATAAGACTATTAGTCTTAATAAATTATCACTGCTTTATTCGACAGAGATTTGTGTTCTAATGGATTCTTTTCATCATTTGTTTATTTGCGTCATCTGAGTTTCAGCATTCAATAGTAAACATTTTTTTTCAAAATATGAAGAACGTATCTTTTGGAATTGAAATTTTTGGTAATTTTTCTGATACCAATAATTTTGGTGAAAAATTTCACATAATCTACTTTGTTGCTTCAATCAATCTCTGGAAAAGATGCGATTTTTAAGTTCTGTTGAATACAGTTAATTTCTTTGAAATGTTCTCCCTCAACAAGTCATCACAAGAACATCTTCCATAGAGAGTAACCTAACCATCTCAAACAAAATCTGATTGAATTTCTTTTTCATCAGAATTTCATTAGCTTTTGTAAGTTTTTTCCTTTGGATTAATATGAAAAGGTTAACAAGAAATAAACAAATCAAAATAAAAGCTTTTCACCTTTAACCCAATTTATTTTTCAGGTCTTCATTTCCATTTTTTTTTCTAAGCCCTATCTTCATTTCAACTTTGTTGAAATAAAGAATTTATTATAACTTCTGGACATAAATAATTTTGGAGAGCAAGACCAAAATTTACATCTATATTGGAATAAAAATTTTCAGATTTGCTTAAGGCCTATTTTGTATAGAAAATGTCTTCATATTTCATCTAAAGCTGATAGAATTATTGTTTTGATCTCATGATTAAAAATCAAATGGCTTTAGCGAGGAGCAGAAACATAAGTTTACATCATAGCTTATATGGATGAATTAAATATTAAAAAAATATAGGACTGCATTATGACCAACTACATGGAACACTAGTATGTTTCAGTTTCAGTATTGATTACTTATCTTTTCATTTTGAATTTATTGTCAGTAGTAAAGGCATGAACTTGAACATATCTTTATCCTGATCCACAGTAGGTTACCTTGAGTTTAACTTATTAGTATTCCATGTGATATGTAGGGGTTAGGTAGATAAAAATCATTGTTAACTAATTAAAGGCATGAGCCCTTCCTCCCACAAACAAATAATTAAGAAGTTCCCAAGAAAATTAATTTGATGTGAACATGCTTTTTATAACAAATTCTTACCATACAGTTAGACAAAACTCAGTTTATACAGAAGATAAATTATACATTTGCAACATGAGGTGTAAGTGCTGTCGACAAAAATAAAGTAGACAAAATTGATGTATCCTGATTTGTGAAAGGATTTCAACCGGCTAATCAGCAAATATTGTGATATTATGCTTTTTATGTTTCAAAGATTCTTTGTGACAATTCAGTAAATTCAAAAGATGACTTAATTGAAATAAATTGCGACTAAATTGAATTCTCAAATTACTAATTGGTTAAACACAAATGATTTTCTAACACACCATGTTCATTGATTTGAGGCAAAATATAACTAGATTTATTTGAATGGATGATTCCCATATTTCAAGCTTTCTTATGGTATTTATTTGGCCCAGTCCATCTCCTAAATATATGATCTGACCCACAAAAACAAAAAAGTGGTAAACCCTGCCAAAGAGAATTGGATACATGTTATGAAATGAGTGATTATCAACCCCTTGTGTGAATATATAATAATGTTTGTGCTCTAACAAAATGTATTTCTATATGAAATTTTTTTCCCCCCAGTTGTGTTAAAGATATCAGCTTAGTAAAAATCTGGCAAGATTTTGATGCTTGCTTTTCACCCTTTGGAACTTTTTGTTCCAGTTGATTTGTTATACAAATAGGATCTATTTTCTTGAACTTATCTTAGATATCTGTGTCTCCCATAAATGAATCACCAGAGCCTGCATGTGTACCAGAACTAATTACCTAAAAATCATCTCAAGTAGTTCTTTTATCTGTAATTATCTAAAACAAAATATCAGCACAATACTTGGGTGTTGTTGGTCTAAAATGACCGCAGAAAGTGCTTTTTTTTTCCTTTTTACTGTTTTTTTTTTTTTTGATGGGATGGGGAATGTTTTTAGAAGGTGCCTATTGATGTACTCATGCAAATTCTTAGGCTGTAAACCCCAAAATATGACTAGGAGTGTGTGGAGACATACAGACAAGCAAAGAGAGAAGAATCTGTAGCCCACTTGGCTGGTTGGTCAGCTGGGCTATTTATGGAGCTACTGTGATTTATTAGTACTTATGAGACATTTTTGATCCTCATGTTGTTGAAAATATTGAGATTTTTGTTTGTCTTCAAATTTAAAAAAAAAAGAAGCTGCTCCAAAACAAATAGTGGAGAGTTTATGTATGTGTGTCATAGCATGACAGTCGAGTACTTTTAGCCTGTACTTTTGTCGGAAGGTAATCAATTGAATGCTTAGGATCATCCACAAAATCAATTTCAACTGATATAGCATATTTCTGTTTGGGTTGATGCTTTTCTGCCTGTCATGTTTAATTCTGTTGAACATGGTTATGGCATGGTTGAAATAGAATATTTTCATCTCAGATGGTCTAGTCTCTCTGTACATGGTTTTAAGGTTTAGTAGTGGATGTAGATTAATTCAATATCTGCTAAATTCTGTATAGTGAACCTTCATTAAAACAGACCCCATCAAGCCAGATATCTGATATAATGGACAAAATCTGTGTCAAGAGAGTGACCGGAAAGTTCATCACTATCATTCATAGCAAAGTATCATAACTGGACCACTTCAAAATTACTGCTGCCATTACTCTCCACATTTAGAAATGAACAAACTTACAACAGTTTGTGTATTTTTTGAAGGAGTCAGATCTTACGTAATTAGACGTGAACTAAATAACCTTTTCATATTACAATATATTTTAAAAGAGTAATAGTCTGTAAGGGATGCTAGTGTATATACTTTCCAATATTGTGTATGTATACAGTATTAACCCCTACCATTGGGTAATTCAGACAATCGGCTAAAATGTTACCCCCCCTCCCCGTACACTGTTGTAAAGATGGTTTATTTAAAAAATATGCCAGTGAATATATACGAAGTGGAGCTTTTTTTTCTTTTTCTTGTCTAGTTTCTAAACTCACTCAATGGGCTGAAACGGACTTTATACCAGGAGACTTCAGCCTTTAAATTTATTAAAATCAAAACTTATTGCAAGACTCTTATCTTGATTAACGTATCATGAGTGTTTATTAGCCACCTCAGCATAAACTTAATTTATGACTGTATATGGATTTCAAAAGTCTAATCAAACCCATAATCTTATTGATCAGAATATGAACATCAAGTATAAACACTTATGGGCTTGTAGTAATGTGTCCAATCTTGTTCATTGCTCATTCAAAAATGTTGCTGATATGAAGGGTTGTAATTCCGGCCAGTTAGTTTCATATCATTGACAACCTAAAGTTTTTGGAGTTGAGAACTCAAAACATTCGATAAGATATATTTATTCAAGCTACCAGTCGATGGGTCTTATCTATTAGGAGTATTGTGATGTGTATGGTTGCAACAATATACAGTGATTGTTCACTTAGTGTCACTCCTCTCTAATTGCTACACAGTAACATTTCCCCTCTTCAAAGGTGAGTTTTGCAGTATCACAAAGTGTAACATTGAATTCAAATTAAAGACTCAAATTCTTAGAACCCATATATTCCATCCATGTTGGCAATTTTTTTCTTGAGAGCTTATACCCAAATTCATAAGATTGCTTTTTAAAGAACATAGTGTGTCAATATTCATCATCATCATCATCAGTCTTTTAACGTCCGTCGTTGGATGTAGACCTTTCCCAGGATTTGCCACAATTCCCTATCATGGGCATCGTGGAGCCACTATTTCCTGAATTTGTCAAGTTCATCTCTCCACCTTGTGTTCTGTCGGCCGCGGTTTTGCATGTGACCTCTGCAGATCCATATTGTGAGACGTGATGTCCATTGATTGTCTTTCATTCTTGCAACATGGCCTGCCCATTGCCATCTGAGTTTTTTAATAGTTTTTATGTTGTCACGAACACCTGTTTTCTTCCTTATATGCTGTACTGTCTTATGATCTCTCCATGTAAGGTTGAGCATGATTCTCTCATGCGCATGTTGCATACTTCTCAGTTTGCAGGCCTGTCTCTTGGTTAGGTTCCATGTTTCAGCTCCATAAGTGACTATCGGGAGAATGCATTGGTTATATACTCTTCTTTTTAGGATTATTGGGATCATCTGGTTCTTGAAAGTTGAGCTTGCTCTGCTGAAGGCTTGCCATCCCAAAGTGATTCTTCGCTTGATTTCCCCCCTCTTTTGAGGGTCTCCTGGAGATTCGTTGTGCAAGGTAGATGTAGTGGTCTACCTTGCCGAGTTTTGCATTTTCTATCTTGACAGTTATGTTCTTATTCTCAACATGATTGTTGCACATGATTTTTGTTTTACTGAAGTTCATCTGTTGACCGACATTTTTGCTTTCTTTGTTTAGGTTGTGTAGCATTAGTTGGTAGTGTATCAATATTACCTCTACTGGATTATGCTGGTATTAGGGTCATCCAATGTATATGTATTTTTCAAGTGATTTTATGAATTGGGTAAAAGCTCTCAAGAAAAAATATCAACACAAATACAATATATGATTAGTAGTTTGAGACAATGAATTCAATTTTCTGAAGTTACATTTCGCAATGCTGTAACCCTTACCTTTTAAAGAGAGGAATTGTTACTGTTTAACAATTTTAGTTGAATAAAAATAAGCGAGCGATCACTGTTAATTGTTTTGAACACAGATCTGATTATTCCTGTTAAATAAGACCCCTTAACTGGCATCTTCAATAAATTAATCCTGTTTGAATTTTGGAAATTCTCCAGCTCCAGAAACTTTAGATGGCTGTTATTAGAAATAGGCTGATAATAGCTCCCTATACGGTATGATTGATGAATCTCAAGTGAACCCGTGCTATTTGCTTGGTTTGAGTAAATAAACATTTGTTTTTTATCAAAGCGAAAAATGAAATTTCAACTTTACACCGACCCGAGAGAATAAAAAAAGCTAAGAAAAATTTTTTTCATTTTTTTGTTATCTCTTGTGTCACCTTAGTTTAAAGATCAGGTTGACTGGGGAAAGTGGGAAGTAAGGTGACTTTGGAGTGGAAGACGCCATTACTAAATTACTTGGTCTATATAAGTCTACAAGTAGCTTGGTAGAAAAGAAAAAATGCCTGACTTTAGAGCCCCCCCCCATATAATGATTAAAAAATCGTTGAGTCAGCCGGTCATTGATATCCATAGAAACTAAGAAGTGCATAGCTACATTCTTTGTAATTTGTCTCGTCTAAAAATTTACTTGGAGTTTGGACTTAGATATGTAAATTCTGTGATTTGTAAATTTCTCTGTATAAAAGGCCTACTGAACTTAAAGTGCTCTCGGGCCCACATCTGATGCTGTATGTATATGTTTTCCTGGTTTGCATCAGTTTATAACCATTGCCATCCATAGATTTTTGGCTACTATTTTCAACATCAGATGCAAACTTCACTGCAGTGGTCATTTATTAAGATTATCTAGTGAGATTGCTGAGTGTTATCTAAATGTTAATTTGATTAAACTTGCTTGATCCGGATATCTTTGCTTTTTAGATATGTTGACACATCTCGATAAGACACTTTTTGCTTTGTTGGTTTTAGTTATGTTGAACAACAGAAAGAGAAGACAAAAGTGAGATGTTTCACCTGAATTTACCAGCTGTTACTATGTCAGAAGTGGTGCAATGTCTTCAAAAGGTGTGACGTCATTAAAAGAATATTTATTCGGATTAATTGATGACCTATCAAGCATTTGCTTCTTACAGTGTTGCCAATCATCGTTTGTTATTGATAATTAAAATTGTCTTTAAGAATCTAAAATTAGCTGAACTTTTTTATTTCAAGTTAATTTTATGGCTAAAAATACACATTTAAAGCCCACTTATAGAAAAAAAAAAGTAACGTACACAAAGACTCCAAAATTGTTTTTCTTAATAAAAAGCTTTTCAGGTGAAACATCTCACTTTTGTCTTCCTCCTACCATAAATAGTGATGCTACTCTCACTTTGTTTAGAATCCCTTTGAAATCAGAAATCATATGGAAATAGGGATGGTGGATTTACGATTGAACTTTATGGTTCTTGTTACAGTGCTTATGAACTTTAGCACTTAAAGGCATTAGAATAATCATTTCATCTCTCACTTTTTTAATGCAGGCAGCTTCAATGTTGCCTAATATTTGAAAACTTTGAAAAGTAAAACCAGTTGTTATTCCCAACACTGGGTATTGCAGTATAAACCGTTTAATATTTAGTCATTCACTATACACACTCACACACACACACACACATATATATATATATATATATATATATATATATATTCTTTTTTTTATTTATTTATTTATTTTTTTCCTCTGTATAAAAAAGATATTCTTAGTTCATCTGATAAATAATGATAGTAATGTAACATATTTTATAAAGGAAACTAAAAAGCCACCAAGTAAGATTGGATTTATCTT
Source organism: Thysanoteuthis rhombus (assembly GCA_963457665.1). Lineage (NCBI taxonomy): Eukaryota > Metazoa > Mollusca > Cephalopoda > Oegopsida > Thysanoteuthidae > Thysanoteuthis > Thysanoteuthis major. The sequence continues at coordinate 41,433,694 of OY735219.1, read as the reverse complement.
CTAAAGTTGTATAATGAAATGCGTGGGTGCTGATCATAAAAAGCACCAACAACTGGCCCAAACTGTAGCAAGACATACCAGGCTGGCTGATACTCAAAAATTTAGGAATTTACTTTTTTCTTTTTCCTTGTTTTTAATAATTCTTTTTCTTTTCTGTATAGTGGTGGGTTATTAAAAGTGAAATAAGACATAGATACTCATTTTGTATACTCCAGAACATTTAGACAAATGCTAGTTAAATTGTGCAACAACTCAATATTACATACTACAATAAAAAATAAAAAAAATAAAAAATAAATCTTATTTTATTGATATGTACAGTGAACACTTCTATTTTCTTTTTTCATGTTCTTTTATGGTGGGGTTGAAAGCCAGCTCATAACTTATCTGGTTTTTCTTTACCAGCAAGCTCTCACTATTTACTTAGGTTTCTTTTGGTATCATTTTGTACATTGTTGGATAGAGTACAAAACTGTCAACCAAAACTGTAACATAGGTTTCTTCAGTTTTCAAGTCTGGCTGGCTATTCATGTATGCATCTTGCACACAGGCCGTACCATTGGAGATAGAGGAATAAGAATTCAGACTTTTTAGTGTTAACCTGAAGGCGAGATGAGTAACTTCATTGAATATTCCTCCTCTCAAGTATCAATTGATCACCCCCCCCCCAAAAAAAATATTGGTCATATGATGGTTTCTATTCAGTGACCAGAGAGTTATTTTATATCAGTATTAGTTGAGAATTGAGAAAATTATCTTGGATTTTGACTCAATGTAAAATAATTTAAGTATCCTAATCTTAAGTTTTCCCAGAGTCTCAACTCAAGCTGTTTTAATGCGTGATGATTAGACATGAAGTCTTTAGAGTTTCTATGATACAATTTTTATTGTAATGTCATAATAGGAAAGTAAATCAACCAATGGAGTCTTCACATTTGAGCACAAGTGAACAAAAATTTGCATATAACCTCATTATATGGTTAGATAATGTACGCAAATATTGTTGTTCATTTGAAACAACCGTTACTGATATTAAGAATTATAAATCTGTTGTTCAGAAAAATGACAATTTTTATTTCATTTGTAAAAAATTGTACATTATGATTATCAACCACTTAGTAGTTCATAGTTACTTGAAAGAGCTCTTAACTCTATCTCAAGCTTCAGTCTCATATGTTACATCCAAGATACATATCTATGTTATCGTACAAACCTTATTAGGGTCACTTCTATATTGGTCGCTCTGCCTGCCATGGTATGGTAATCCTTATTCCTTTCAAAGGATAATATTGCTCTTAGAAGTGAACCATATTAAGGTTTCATTAAATTTTTAGTTAATATTCTTTAACCAAAGATTTCATTTACTTTCTTCAGAGAAGTTGAAAAAAAGGTATGTTTTTAGTCATGTCTGTTTGTTGATTTATTTATTCTCCTCTTGGTTTGTCTGTCCAGATGATATCCCCAAAAGTACTGTATGGATTTCTGTAAAATTTCATGAAAAAGCAGGCAATGGGGTAAGAGAGAGTTAATAAAATTTAGGGGCTGATCCCAGAATTTTTTTTTTATTGATGGACATTTTTCTGCTGTTTTTTTAATTTTATTATTATTATTATTACGTTCATGTGCTCGAATCACTGTCCACCTGATATCTATATAAGTTCTCAATAAATTTCAATGACATTCTATGGAGGGATGGACAATAAGCTACTGGAGAACTGATTATATGTTGGAGTGGATCTAACCACAATTATCTCCCCTGTGTTGTAATGGTATATCCCAACCGCATGATATCGCATATGGACAAACATGAGATATTATATCCAGAAGTTCTCATTGACTTTCAATGATTTGTGGAAGGGTGGATAATAGATGTGGAAGAAATGATTAAACTTTTGAGTGAATCCATACACAATTACTCATCCTGACAATGGCATTGACTGAAGTATGTGCACTTTTACCACTTACTAGTTAGAGAAGTGATTGTTCTACGTGCAAAAATAAAGCTTGAGTTTTGGCAATTGACTGTCAAGCTTATTTTTTGATAGCTGTCGAATTATTGATTGCATTGGAAAAATTGGCTGCATTCTCTGCTACAGCCTTCATTTTGCACTCTTATTGTGACGTAATATTTTATTTAGCATTACTTCTTGGTTGACATGACGAAAGTCATGCTGATTCAATGTTTAGCACATGTCCTTTGTCATATATCTTTTGGTCTCTTTTCTCTGCTTTGGATAAGAATCTTTTGCTTTGTCAGCATATTGAAAGCAGTAAATTTAGGATGGTATTGTTCAATATTTATCAATGAAAAATGAACATCAACAGAAAATTCACTTAGTAATGACCCCAATGATGATAATGAGACCCATAAGTTGAACAATGCATCCATCAACATTACATCCATATCTCTTATTTCAAATGGATTCTAAATGCAATAGTAGGAGTATTACTAGTTGTTGTAGTAGGAGCAGGACAAAGAAAGTGAGGATGGTTCACCTGGAAATCTGTTCATCAGAAAAAAACAATTAAATTAAAGTGAACAATTTTCATCAATAATTTATTCTGAAGTCTTAGTGTATAGTTATTTTTTAATACATGGGCTTTAAATGAGTATACACAGCATTTTTAGCTACAGAGTTACCTAGAAAAAAGTTTAGCCAATTTTAACCGTTTTTAAGACAGTTTTAGTTATCAAATACAAACGATACTTGGTAACACTAAAAAATAAGTGCTCGATACATCATCAATTGATTCTAGTAGATTTTCTTTTCATGACATCGCATTCATTTATGACATCACACCTCTTCTGACATAATGCCAGCTGGTAAATAGATCACAAGACCTCTCCTTAGTCTTTCTGTTTGATGTAACTCGAACTGACCAACGAAAAAGTGTTTTATTAAGATGTGTGGACACAGCTAAAAAAGTATTCAGATAAGCTGTTGATTGAAGTTGGTATTATAGTTTCTCAATTCTCCTCCTGCATAGATTTACATTCAGGTTCAATCTAAGAGATATAATTAATCATTATTGGAGGTTTTTTGAGTGCTTAACAACAATGTCAACAAATCATTTGGTTCAATAAGTGTAGGGCTGGAAATATGGATACCAATTATAAACCTAAAAGGAAGCCCAAATCTGTTCTTAATGATGAAGATTTATTGACAGGAGTGACCAACTTCCTATGAACAATGGATCAAGCACTATCTGGAGATTTCAACAGCACCCATTTATCATCTCAAAGCAATAGGAAAGGTTATAAGAGCTGGAAGAATGGGTCCCATCTGAACTGAATTAAACTCTCCACAACATTACTAGACCCCATGCGTTTCACCTATCTTTTCTCCTACAGATTATTTTTGGGGGCATTTTAAACTTTGTATCCATAATAAAAGGTTCAATAATAGGGTAGCCATGATTCGTGCTTTTACTGAATTTGTGACCACTAAACCTGAAAGTATTTTCTAGATATGGTCTGTTGTATCATTGGAAAGAGGTTATTGCTCCAAATGGGTCATAATTTGATGAAATATTCACCATTTTTTCATTCCTTTATATCAACTTTCATTTTACTATTCAAAAAGATTTCCTTTGTAACAGGTATGTTTTATTGCAAAGGTTTGCCAGTACTTTTTGTATGTCTAGATACAATATTCTTTTTTTTCACAGTGCTTGGAATTTTCAAATTGTCTCTTATTTGCTACTTTACTTGAAAGAGAGCAATGGCAGTTACTGCAAAATTGTGAATTAAAAAGTTTCTTGTTGAGCTTTTTAAAAATCAGAAAGCTTTCCAAAATCACGGTTTTACATCAGGAAGGTCATCAGATATAATTTTCAAGTGATTATTCAATATGCTAACAAGTCTAATACGAAGAAGCTCTAGTACTAACATGGTTTGACTTATTGTTATATTTTGAAGAAAGCAGAATTTGTATGTTTCACGATTCTCAAATTTAGCATTAATATTCATTGGACACTTTTTATAAAATCAAAATGATTATAATAGAAGATTAAATCCCCCGAAAACATTGTAATCAACCAACCCAACAAAGAAAAAAACGAAGACTATAAAAGATCTTCCAAGGTCTTCAAGAAATTTCTTTGATTAATGTTATTTCAGTCAATTTGTAAATGAACCAATATTTCAATTAAAAAAGAACTGACAATAGAGAAACCAGATCAAATTTATTTACAAAGATTCTTTTGTCAAAGAACAAAGAAAAAGGTTTAAAGTCAAAACTAGCTGTTTTGACTAGTAATGCTTCTAAATTCTCTTTACAGGTCTTCGTGTCTATTTACATTGTATTTATATTTTTTTTTTTTGTTTATCTACATGTGTGTAGATACATCAATGAATTTGTAGCCTAGTGATGAAAAGATTCATTTTACTTACAAATATTTTATTTTCCAATATAATCACCTTCCTTGTCAATGAATTCAATGGTGAATATTAATCTCATACGTTGAAAATCATAGTAAAAATTTCAGATAAAAATTCAGCTTAATATTATGTGTCAAGCTATAGACTTATTGATCCACTCTGATATAAATATTCAGATAGTTCTATTTATATCTTAGAATTTTCATCCAGGGTTACTTTAGAACTTGATATAATACTGTTTATAATTACTATAAGTTTTAAAAGCATTGATGTCTATTTGAATTTTCCATGGAATGTCCTAGAATAGTTTGGGAAAAATTGTAGTTTGGATGTTAGATATTTAGCTATATTTTTTCATGTTAGAATATATATAAAAATATGTCCATACCATGCATAAATAAATCACTATAGCCCACATATGTACCAGAACTAATTATCTTTAAAAAAAATACCAGTACAAGATTCGGGCATCTTCGGTCCAAAATCATCATAAAGCCCCCCACCCCCACCCCCCAAAAAGCACCTTTTTGGAAGAACAAAAAAGGTTTTTAGATGGTGCCAAGTGGTTTATTCATGGTTATAGCCCAAACATGTGACCAGGAGTGCCTGAAGACACACAGACAAACAGAAAAAGAAGAATCTGAAGCCTATATAGCTGTTTGATTGGGTTATAGTGATTCAATATTCAAAAAACGGGGTGAAATTATACAGGGTTTCAAAAATACAGATACATCATGTCAATGTTTATTTGCTCATATCAATAGTTTGAGTTAGTCATGATTTCAATAAACAAGTGTGAATGCTGTTGGTCTTAGACTAAGTAACCAATTTGGCATACACTTACGTTGTAGGTTGAACCATCCTAAAAAAAAACCTTTTTCAGGGAGAATTGAATAAAATAAAATGTCTTTTGCTGACTTAATAAGGAGTAAAGGTTTTAATTTTCAGCCAAATGACTCTATCGGTGTGGCATGTACACATGGTACATGCATAGCCAGCCAGACCAGCTTAAAAACTGGAGAAACCTATGTTGACAGTTTGTAATTATTGCTGTGTGAAACCTTCCTTTTTATCTCTCAATGCAAGCATAAGTGTAATTTTTTTCAGATGTTGCTGGTATTCATTAGGACAAAAGTAAACCTATTTTAATGTCTGAAGCCAATCCTTTTAAATTTGAGAACTGGCATTAGTCGATGTAGGGAAGCTGATAGATGGAGCTGCTTTTCAAGTGTGATCTTAAAATGCCTGTCATTCTATCACCCTCTGTTTGACTGACAAATAAATTGAGCTTCTCTTTTTCCTTATTACAATTTATGTAGGCAAAACCAAAATTATCGCATCACCGTAGCCTCAAAATGGTCCACCCAACCAGCCTGCCATGTGGGCAAAAGATTCTTGCCTCTCATATGTTCATACCCTTAGTAATATTCTGGGGGCTACAACATTGAAAATTTGCATGAGTATACCACTAGGCACCATATAAAAATGTATTTGTTTCTTGGGGTTCCTGTGGTCATTTTGGACCAACAATGCTCAAATATTGTGTTGGTATTTTTTTTTTTTTTAAGGATAAAAGATTAAATGGATGAAAGATCTACTTTTCTAAATAATTAGGCCAGGTACATGTGTGGGCTACAGTGATTCATTTATATAAGGTATGGATATTATTAGAAATCATCTGAATGCTTAATTGTTTGACCTTTTCCAGCAGTTGGCTTCTCTCATTGCAAAATGTTTGCAACATGAGGAGGGAAAATTACAAATGAATTGGCTTTTTTGTGAAAAACAATAATGTTACATACATAGATACCTGTGTGCCTTCAATTAAGTCTTTAGAATTATTCACTGTTATGATCCATGTTATATATAGTATACATCAAGAATCACTGTAGCCCAACAAATGGTCCACCTGACCAACCATCCAAACAGGCATCAGATTCTTCTCCCTTTGCTTGTCTGTGTGTTTCTTGGGGCTACAACCTTGAAAATTTGCATGAGGATACCATTGGGCATCACCTGATTTTTTTTTTTTTTTTTTCTAAATGTGCTTTTGGGGGGTCTCTATAGAGATTTTGGACCAACAGTGCCCAAATCTTATGTTTTTTAAAGATAATTTTAGATAATAACTTTTGATATACGATTCATTTATGCATGGTACAGATACATTGAAATGATATTATGTGTAATTATCCATATTTCATATATATATATCATCATCAGTCTTTTGACGTCCGTCGTTGGACATAGACCTTCCCCAGGATTCGCCACAATTCTTTATCATGGACGTCGCGGAGCCTGAATTTGTCCAATTCATCTCTCCATCTTGTATTCTGTCGGCCTTGGTTTCTCATGCGATCTGTGGGGATCCATGTTGTGAGATGTGTTGTCCATCGGTTGTCTTTCATTCTTGCAACATGACCTGCCCATTGCCATTTGAGTTTTTTTTATAGTTTCTATGATGTCATGGACTCCCGTTTTCTTCCTCATATACTGTGCTGTCTTGTGATCTCTCCATGTAAGGTTGATCATGATTCTCTCATGCGCACGCTGCATGCTTCTCAGTTTGTAGGTCTGTCTCTCGGTTAGGTTCCATGTTTATATATATATATATATATATATATATATATACACAACTACCTTTTCCTTCATTTTTATTATACATACAGACTGAGTGCTAGAACATACTAAAAAAAATTTTGGGTAGAATATTTTAAAATCCAGTGTTTAATCAAATTTTCACTAATGCCAGAAATATTTTATTTGTGCAGAAAAAGTAGTGAAGTTATTAAGCAGCTATGAGGAAAGCCCAAATCTTGCATAACAGGTTCAAATGAAGTCTGTATTATTTCCTCTCTACTGCCATTCAATGTATTCAATGATTAGAATAATTGAAAGTTTTCAAATATTTATTCAATAAATCCTCCATAAATGGGTCTGGTTTGTCACTCAATAGAAACTCATTGGAATGTGTTTTGGCAGCATGCTTTGTAGGAGGGAGGGTAAAACATTTGGAAACTGGGTGATCAAAGGATAAGTTACCTCTCTTGCCTTCTTTTGGGTAGTGATCACTGTAAAAGTTTGAATTTTCAAATATGATTGCTGCTGGACACAAATTTAGGAATCAGTTTGGCATGGACTGACATTGAAAATTGAACTCCTCACTAAGAACCTACTGGGGTGGGGGGAATTAAAAGAAAAAAAATTTTTTTCATAGACCTGAGAAAGAATAAATGTTGAAAATTTCAGCCCTGTATGTATGATACTTACAAAGAGCCAGCCCAACTTGAAAACTGAAGAAACCTATTTTGGCAGTTTTGGTTGACGCGTTCTAATAATGGGTTATATAACCATCTAGTACATTAACAGTATATGATATGACATGACAGTGCATAGTTATAAGCTGATTTTGGTATTTCATAATATATATGCCATAAAATCATGGAAAATACTGATGTCAGCTGATATTTCTGCTCCTTTGAAGAGTGATGCTGTTGTTGCAACAATGCATCTATATGCTGCACATACGATTGATCTGCACTTTTCAATGCTTGTTTATGTTGTTTCCTGCACACCTAGCTAATTTTGAATGACTCTCAAATTCAAATGTTTTATTGTTGTATCTTCAAATATGATTTCTGTGGTTTCTAATTTGTCCTTTGGCTTCATCTTCTTCTTCCTTTCATTCATGATCTGTAGAAAGCTAATTGCTTTACCCATTAGAATTTTGTAAGGTATCATTTGGGATTGTCTCGTGAACAACTGAATGTGTCCACACTTGCAGCAGTGAATAAAGTCATTAAGTCTGGAAGGAGTGTAGTTGTAGTCATTGCTGTATTTAATGAAACAATTTCAGTGCTGTCAGTTAATACAATCTAAAATCACAATTTGTATTTATGAATTTCTTCTCTATTTGGAGACCAAGTAGAAAAAAAATCAATGGTGAGATATTTAACTGCTGGATAATTTTATTTTTTTCTTTGCTTTTTAATACCTTTAAAATCTCTATGAATAACATAGCGTTATTTTTGTTCACACAAGAATTATATTCTTCGCCATGACCATTTTTATGATGAGTGTTCATTACTCATAATGTTTCATTCATTGAATGGTACAATTTATCAGAAGTATGATTGATGTCTTACTTCATAAGTATTCATTCTTTTGGGATCAATTCAATATAGAATTTTGTTAGTGATGCAAATTTTAATAAAAAGAAGCTTTTTTGATGTTATTTTTAGAACAATATTCACATGCTGTCATCTTGCAAATATTTTGTGTTTAAAATGGCCACGAAACTCAAAGTGCACCTTCATGCGCCCCAAGCCTGAATAAGTTAAGAATTTTGATACTCTTTATTGAACAAATTTAAAATTAATTGAACATGAATTTTCATGCCTATCAAGAATTGGTGGTAAAAATAAAATAAAATTTGATGACCTTCATTCAAAGTAGTGTAAGATCAAGTGATTCAATAATATTTGAAGAAGACCCTTATTTTTAGTTTCCAATTTTTGCATCTTTTATATTTATGCAAAAGCCCCCCATAATTGCTTGTGCTGAGAAAACTTGAATTACTCCTGTGTAAGATGTATACACAAACAGAATTAGAAAATACATTTGTCCCTTATGTAATCAGAAACATTAGTTTAAGGAAGAATAGATTCCGGCTTTGGTCTTGTTTGCATATTCATAAAATGGAATGAAAAAATGATAAAGACCATTTTAAATTTCACTTAGTAATATTAATTTTCAAGGATACTTCACAACACACAAATGGCTCTACAAAATCCAGATGTTGACTAACCATAAAATATCTTATGTAGAAAATATAGAAGATAATTTGATTAAAACTAGCAAAATTAATTTGAGATCTTCTGTTGTAGAATTTAGCTGTTTTACTTGTCTTCAGTTTTTTGATTTCTGCCCAGATGCTTTCCAGCCTTCAACGATTTCTAGTTCTAGGCACCATGATATTGACTTTAGAATGATAGGTCACAACTGAAAATATGACTTTATAACTTTAATTAATAACTTGACCAGATGAAATTTACAATAGAATTTTTATAATAATACAATGTTGATTCAAAATATCTTCTCTGTATTTTGAAAAATAAATAAAAATGATTTGCAATATAATTTCTACATAATGGTTTGGTACATATTTACTATATTGCAACCATTCACTTGGAAAATATTTTCAAAGTATTGAATATCATTTGTGTTTCTTTTATCATTTTGTCCATTTGAATGTCTTGTTGATTTTCGTTGAAAGTGAGAAATGTATCAAACATTTTAAAAAAATGTTTCACTAATCTATGTTTGCATTTTTTTACGACTTCACTAACAAGGATATTGAGAAGGGATTATCCACTGCACCTCTTCCTTTTCGAATAAACTGCTTGTGTACTTCATTAAATAAACAAATTCCTGAAAAATCATTTTTTTTCTCTTGTATTTAAACAAGAACCATAAATTCAATGATGTGGCCATCATCCTTATATCCATATCTGTCCATGCTACCCAGACAAACTTTTTGGCTAAGGGCTTCTTAGCAGTACTCGGTAATTAGCAACTATATCAATTACTAGCTTTTGTTTCTATAGATGGAAATATAGACATAGAACAAAAATGACACTAATTGAGAATAAACAGATGCAAATATAAACATTTTGAAAGATTTTTCAACAAATGTAGAAAGTCTTTTTTATTTATTTTTTTTTTTTCATTCATTTTCTAAAGAAATTTGTACTTGAATTAAAAAGATGCTGAAAGAGATATTGAGAATTGATTCTTTGAATTGGAAGTCCTACGTTCTTGGCTATTGACTTTCCTCAGCACCTGATGAGGAGGCAGAGAAGAATAGTCCATCAGATTGACCTGGAGATCTGATTTAGATTTCAAATCAATCCAACTTGAAACAGACTGAAAAGTCACACATCTCCCCTAATTAGAGAAAAGAAAAAAGAGGAGAAAGATAGACGGGCTTTCAAAGAAAAGGAATAGAAAAAGAGAAGAAGCTGTCCATGATTGAGTTTCCCAATAAAAAATGAACTATGATTTCAAAAAGATTCTTAACTATGGAGTAGCATTATCAGATGTGATAGTAAGAGCTAAGGAAGGTTCACCTGAAGGTCTGAACTATTTTTCATATCAACCCAATATGATATGGCAGAGAAAATTAATATTTTACATTAGGGATCAACAGAATGACAGGACTGACTGAAAAGTCTTGAAGAGATGTGTGAACCCATTTAAAAATGTTGGAAGAAATGAATTGTGTCTTTCTGCTTTAATGTAATAAAAAGAAATACTTTTGATGAATCTAGTGATGAAAGATATAAAATATTCATTAGCTATCACTATCTTCGATTCTATTTCCCCCTTTTTTTATTTTGCTTTTACAATCTCGTTTCATCTCTCTTCATTTTTCTTTCGTTTGCTCTGTTTATTTTTTCAATTCTCTGATTTTTGGAAAGTGAACAGTCCTGCTCCCTTGCTATTCTTACAGATTGTAATTTTGTATTCCTACAAAATTCAGTCATCCAATTGGCCATCCACTGAAGCATACTATTCAAGAATTGTGCCATTGATTAGTTGCTACTTTTGTCTTTCTTCTAAAGCAGCATATCAAGATTAGAAAAAGAAATGATATCTTTGCAGATTCTCCTGTGATTCTAATAAACTAAGCTAAAATACAGTTGCAGTTTTTTCATATTCATTTTATCATCTAATATTTTTGTATCTTAATATATGTAAACATTCAATATTTTCTTTATTTCTTAAATATTTAATTTTGTTGCATTTGTTCTCTGGTTATTTAGGATACATGAAAAAATTGAACAACATTCTGCTATATTAGTGAATAAATGAACTTTTCCATGAATAACACTTTGTCGTTTGATTTTTCCATTTTCAGTCTGTTTATTTTATTTTTTTTTTGTATGTTTGAATTTAATAACAAAGCTGATTCTTAATTCTATCCAGTTGTACAGCATTATTGTCTAATTTTCTTTAAATCATTTGAGCTAGAAATTCAATTCTTACTATCAAACAGGCCTGAAAGTCAGTCCATAGATGTGCTAGTTCAGCCTTTAGTACCTTTAGAAACCCATTCTTTTCAAAACTCCCACCTTTAAAACCCCTTTCCTCTGTAAGAACCTTTATTTAATGCTAATATTGTTGTAAAATAGATGCAATTGATGCATGTGTGTATTCTGGTGTAGTGAAATAGAATTCCATATTCTGACAATGAAATAACAAAATATCACTCAAGCAACATCAGATTAATTGAAGGAGTGGGAGGGAATGCTTGATGGAGATGGTGTGAGGCGTTTGCTATGTCAATTTGTCAGTCAATCAGTGGCAACAATTGCTGCTATAGATGTCAGAACATCAAGAAATGTGATCAATAAATCCATACTTATTGATTCATACATTTGATTTTCTTCTTCTTCATTTCCTTTGTTACATTTAGATGGAATACATCCCTTTTTGTTTTGCAGAGTATATTTGCATTGCAAGAAAATGATTCATGAAGATCCATGAATAACTTCAGTGTCACTTTAATGCAAAATCATTCTCTTTCTTTTCAATTTATTAGTAATTGCTCATGCTATATATTTATAAGCAGTCATTTTTCTTTTGAAGATCTCTGGCATAGAATAAGGAAATACTTAAAGATATGTGTGTCAACAGTTCAGTCAGTCTTAAGACTGTATCTTTGTATGTGTTGATGTGTACAAAGCTTAACATAGCTACTATTAAATTATTCATTCTTAAATTGGCCTAATTTTTCTTGAACATTTGCAAAGAGCTGGGAAATCAGCACTGTCAAATCAAATGACAGCAACCTTATATGAGTGTCTGTGCATAATAAGTGCCAAATGCACCCTTTTTGAAAAGTTTTTTTTTGTTTGTTATTTATAGAGCTTCACTGCTCAATTTTTATTTTTATTTTGATGTTTGAACACTGCATCATGATTCTGATGTTCGATAACTGACTCGATTTTGATTGCAAATGATAGAAGAATTGGAATAGTGGAGAAGTATTTTCATAATGGGTGGTGCTTTGGGCACTTATCATGCGTGTCCACTTGTGTAAATTTGGTGTGATTTGATGAGATGTTATTTTATTTTCTAACAATGGTTTGGAAATGGATGCTGCAGTTAATTTATTATAGAAGTATATTCTATTCAAGCTTTTGTCTGAGAGAAGAGAATGAAGGTACTTATATCCTGTTTGTATCAAATTTTACCTGTATTAGATCCATTATTTAGGAGAAGCACCTTTTGCCCTAGTGAACTTATACTCATGAATTATCAAACCAGTTGAAAAGTGATCTTCAGATTTTTCAGCCTGGAAAACTCTTACCCTGTGTTTCCCAAATATTTTTTGACCCCCTCCCCTATAAAGTATATATTCAATCAGTGCCCCTTATAAAATAGGGAAAAAAATGATGTATTATAAATTAAGAAATGATCTAGAAAAAATATCTAAGTGTTTATAACAAAAAATATAATGCACCATAGTATCTGAAAATACTTGTTGAATTGATATAAAAAAAAAACAAACTAATGTCAAGATTGTGCTGAAACTAATTTCTCCTCGTCTGCCCCAATATTAGTAGGTGGCTTCCTTAAATCAGTCTGTTCAACTATTAGTAGTTGGTGTCTCTGGACTTAATCTAGGTACAACTAAATACAATGATGGAAACAAAATTTGGAACTATCTCACAACGGCTCATAATCCAGGATAGAGATTTATAATTAGGTGCTGTGACTTGAATCCCTGCCAATTACCCATAGTCCTCCAATATCTCCCTTGAGTCTTTTAGTGCCCCCAAGTGTTGAACAGTCTTATTTTCAAATCTTCTGACATCTTTGTTCTTATTCAGATTAATTGATCTTAAAAGCAATTCTATATGTTGATTGAGGAAGATGATTTCATATTATCTTGGATCCATAATCTGATATGATAGCTGAAATATTTGGATTAGTTTCAAGTACAACTGATAGCAGTGTCGAACATGTGTTAACTTATTTGCATTTTTTGATAACTGTAGTTTAAATTGAAAAAAACAGTAAAACTTACTTGGATAGTGGATGGTGTCTGTTCTGTTTCTAAAGACAATGGAATAATCCTTCCTGGACACATGCCTTGGTGAAGCATATGGATATCTTGAGATATCAGCAGGAGCTGCCAGATGAACGTTGAATAGGATGTCAAACCACCTTAAAGGGCTCCACTCCCTGGGTTGGAATCAGAGTTGTCCTTCCCCTAAACTGGTTGCTACCCCAAGGCCAGAGAGCTCACTCTACCCTGCTATTTTACTCATAGCTGGAGGGGGGGTGTATTCATGCTTTTCCCTAGGGCATCAGTGCAAAGTAACCATGAATACCCTCAAGTGGCGTTTGAACTTTGACGTTACCAGCCATGCTAATCGTATATCCACTATGATAATAGATCAGAGATTTTAGAGTTGGTGGTCCTGGTGTCTTTGGGCTTTAAATGAGTTCATAGAAGTAATGAATATCAATTTTTACAAATAGTACTGACTCAATATTAACTTTCCCCCCCAAGTAATTTTTGAAAGCATAGGAATAAAATTATTCTGAAGCAAAAATATTAGTTATTAGACGATTTGTTTAGCTAAATTGTAAAGAAAAAAAATCAAATAAATTGATCTGCTCAAAGTAGATTGACATGATTATAAGTTCAAATCCCTGATCTTTCTTCATTGTGGCTTGTGTTCATGTTCTATGTTCTAAACCAGAGTGGGTTTTATTGTTTTTTCTTGGTCATAATTTGAAATGAACCGGTGTCTCACTGTATAATTTTGAATATAAGTTGACCATGAGGATAAGATGAGTTTGGAATTGAGCATAGAATTTCAGAAAATCAACTGACTCAGATATAAGCCCAGTCTGTTTTTATTTCCTCAACTTTTTCATGAAAGATATCCCCTTCTCATGCATACACCATGTATGACACTTGGTCGGCTGTCACTGGAACATGAATTTCTTCCATCTTTAACTTTTTAGAGCTGAAAACAATGATCAAAAAGTGAAATTCTCATTGGTGATGATGACACTACTTGAAAAAATGATTTAGAAAAGATATTATGCAATATTCCTTGTATACTATCCATGTAGCATTTCATATAAAACTATGGTAATTAATGTGAAACCATGGGCATTTCACTTGCTAATATGGAAAAAGTAGTTAGTTGCACTGCTGATTTTTTGGGTCATTTTACTTTTAGTAAAAAAAATCTCATCTTATATTCAAACATATTACAGTGAAATGACAATTCAGAAGACTTTGTTTATAAATGAGATTTCTTGGTATATTTTGACGTTTCAGAAAAAAGTGATGGGAGATACAAGACATTGTCTGTCGTATAGAGTCTGTCTGATTGTAGACTTGGTGATTAATAATCAATATGAATTGAATTAAATGGATATTGAGTGTTTGAGGTCTTCTGAATTTTCATTTCTCTCTAATATTGTCGGATGAATTATAATCCACCTCAATACACTGGTCATTCATGTATATACGGTATTACTGATTAAATATGCTTTCCATTCTTCCAGCAATTTTTAGAAATCGATGAAAATAATGCCCTGAGAATGCCTCCAAACAGAATACTATAAATATACAGATCAATCATTATATGGCAATAATCAATGGATTTTTTTTATCTTCCTTTATAGCAACTGCAAATGGATATGGTTCATCAGATGAAGGGGATGATGAAGATGAAGATGATTGTTTAGGTAAGTGTTTGCAGTTTTTACTTCTTAGATGCAACGTTTTCCCAAATGGGTTATTATCATAGTTGGATGAAATTGGATAATATTTCTGGAAAGTTTTATGTCTTCAATGCACCTTTTTATCAATTACCTATTTTTACTTTTAGAACACAGTGTAGGTAGCTGTGGCTGAACTGTTTCATCACCCAGAAAAAAACAAAAAAAAAACATTAGTAGCTTACTTCCTCGAAACCTATTGTTCTTGAGAAATGTGTAAAAGCACAAAATAACCAGAACCATGTACTCTTTGTATACAATGGAATAAGTATTGCTGTGCTACTTCAACATTGTGCCAGAGGAGGAAGTTATGTTCTTACCTTTGTATGTCTCATAATGATAGCCAGCATGCCATGAAATAAACTGTTCACAAGCTTACTATCAAGGAAGGAAAATATTGATTTTGGTGGATCCATGACTCGGCACTAATTTTTATAACTAATAACACTGGTTTATGTGAGAAAATTGAACTTGAGATAGATGACAAGTCAAAAACTACCTGCCATGTACTGGATACCACAAATGCACAAGAAACCAAGCAGTGCTTGCTTCGTTGTAATCTCTAGTGTTTGCTGTTCTAAACCTCTTAGCAAAACTTTTTTTTAAAGTCTTCAGACTAATCTACAGCCAACTGAAGGAATTTCTTATCAAAAGTAAATTCTATGGTAATTTCAATCTCTTGTGAGTAGTGAACAACTCCATATCTGTTAAAGAAAACCTGACTTCATAAATGCATGTAAAGTGTCTTATTTATTTCAGCATACAATTTTAGTACTCTTTATACGAAAGTCAATAGTCAGTCACTTTATTTGTGAGATGCAATAGACTGCTGTTTCAGTCGATCAGAATTCCAATGGGTATTGACCCAGCACCTTCCTAGGCAAATCTATATCTATGTAAACACAAGTATAGATTTTATGTCCTCACTGATTTGGAGTAATGTAGCATATATGTTCCATTGATGATGTGCTGCCTGAATGATGATTTAGAAATTCATCCTGCTCTATTTACCTTAATCTTAAACTGAAGTGTGAACAGAATGGAATGCTTGCTATATTCCTTGATTTTGACATTATAGCCAAGGATGATATGTTCATTTATGAGCTGGTCGATAAATGAGATGCCTTCCTGTTTTATATTGCTGAATTCCCCATAGGGAAAAAGATATTCCACCCTACATTTTTCTTGATATCATACTATTGAAATACCTGAGTGTGACATCCTCATAACTGAAGTTAATTAATCATAAGTAAATAATGAAAAAATGAATAGATTTAAAATTTATGGGGTAGGATCTTTTGTTCTTGAAATAGCATAGCTTTCTAGACATATATATGCACACACACACACACAGAGTCTCAAAAATGACTACACATTCTTTTTCATTTTCTCCTCAGATTTTTGTATTATCACTGAAATTAAGATCAATTGATAGCTGAAATTTCCTTGAGACTTGAGTTCCACCTCTATTTCCATTATTATGGTGATGACAATAGCGTTAGAACTGAGGTTCAGAATTGCAGCCTGGCAATGGTTATGGTTTGTAATTCCTTTTTGAGGGACTACATCAAGAGCTAAATTCATGCAATAATATCAAGACATTAAGGAACTCTGGACAAAAATCAGAGATTGTTGTGCAAGCATTCCACTCTAAATGCTTGCTGATGTCAGGAATGTCTGTGTAAATCACTGGCACAGCTGAAATACTAATCAGTTCACATCTAGTAGTACACAAGTAATTCTTTGAACTTGGCAAAATTTATTGTATTGATTTTCAAAAGTTTCTTATGTTTCTTTTGAAAAACACTGTGAAATTAGTTTATTGTAACTTTTAAGAAAGCATATACAGTTCTGAACTTGAAAATTTATATTGTGTTAGTCTCACTGGACCTAAAATGATCCATTCCTAGTATTTATGTCAGTGTAATCTAACAGTGGTTTCCATCAAAGGATTATCAAAAATCAAAACTCCCAAAATAATGGAATATGATATCTAAACCGCCAGTCTTCATCATTACTGTAGAGGATGTTGGCCATAGACTGAAAGATGTATTTGAAATCTCCATCAGTACCTGGTTGGACCCCTTTTGGTATCAATGACCACCTCAATATGAATTGGCATTGAAGAAACCTGTTTATGACGATGCTCGGATGCGATGTCCATCCTGGTGGACTCAATAGCAGTCTGAAGCTCAGCCCAATTACTGGGACGCTAACTGATCACCCCATTCTCAATGGGTTTCAAGTTCACTGATTTACAAGGCCAAAGGAGCACGCTGATGGGATGATTATCAAACCAAGAGGTGGTTGATTTTTACCTTATATGTTGGAGCCAAATCCTGCTGGAGCACAAATTCTGCATCTCCTAACAGCTTTTCCACTGTTGAAAATTCCAAGATTATTGAGTTTTTAGCAGGGCGTTCAATTATAATGCAAGTATTATGTCAAACTGAACACATATTTCATGTACATTGGCTAATGAAAGGGTTTATAAATATTCTGTGATAATGTTTTTGGAAAAAAATTGTATGACACAATGAGAATGTTTACATTAGAAAGAATATTTCTATGTATGAGGGGAAAAAAGAGAATGTTTGTGTATTTTCCCTCTTTTTCTATTATACAACAGCATAAATCTTTACTTTTTTGTTTTTTGTTTTGGAAATTTGTCAGCTTTTTTTTTTTTTTTCTTAAATACAGCTTTGAATTTTCAAATGAACTTTTGAGGGAGAAGTTTCTCCCTTTATAGGAATCAAAAACGAGGTAGCTTTACCTCCTTTAGGGGTCAAAATCAAGACAGAACAGTGTTTTCCCCCCTTATGAAATCCCTAGAGAATATTGTTTATTTTCTGTTTTTTTTATAATTCAAGTTATTTGTCCTTGGACAACACTAGGTACCCCTGCTAGTTACTGGTAAGTCTGAGACTAGAAGTTATCTATTTCCCTAAAATGTTATGAGGTGGGAGTATTTTTGTCAGTAACTCTTCCCTTATGTATAGATTTTTTTGGACTGTTGTCCTCATCTTGGTTCATCAGTGTCCAAAACTGGTGCCACAGAGGTGTTTTTCTAAAGGGTTATGATAAAAATATCATAGAGTGTTGAGATAGGATTATCTATGAAGTGCGAAGTAGACTGCCAATAATGGATTGATTAGCTGCAGAGTGGCTTAACTGGTAATGGAAAATGGAACCGGCACATTGAGTTCAAATTCTGACCAGTAGTATGGGATGACTTTGCACTAATTCCTTTGAGAAAAGACAAAACCACTTCTTTGACCCCCCAGCTATGGCTAAAATAGAATAGATGGAGCTATTTAGCTCTGTAAAACAGTCTATCTAAGCAGTCTAATCTGATAAAAAAGCTTGATGGCTATCTTAATCACCTTGACTCAGAGGAGTGAACTCTCTACTTGAAAAAAATCATCTCCTGCAGCTAAACAATTGTCCTTCCCTGCAGAAAAAAATTAGATAAGCAGTAGAGCTATTAGCAGAGAGCAGATGTCTGAAATCATACTTAGTTGAAACTTGATAAATAGCATCCCCCTTTCTTTTATATTGAGGGATATGACTCTGACCTGAGTTACAGGCTGCTTCACTGTGGGATGACTACTCTGAGGGGTAGCAAACCTCTATTCAGTGCTCATCTGCTCTGTTGAAGTGTCTAGGATCTTTGCTTAAAATGCAGGCAGTTGTACTATGTGGAGTATCTGTGCTTAAAAATTCTGGAGACCTGTATATCCAGAGGTTCTGTGCTTGAAATTGTAGACAGCTCTACTGTCCCAGTTCTCCTTCAAATGGGCGGTAGAACTCTGCACCCAGCTCGGCATTGGAGTTCTTACATTTCAGTTGTGTGACCACACAAACAATTTGAAAAAACTTGTTTCCTGCTTGGAAGGAACCAGAGCTGGTCATTAAGCAGACCCCAACTTGCGCTGGCTGATTTGACTAACGTACGTCACATCTAGTCACTACATGGAAAAATCAAACGACTCTTTCTCTGACTGTTTGCAATTTTGGGTTCAAAAGCAGAAGGATTACTCTCTTTCAACTGTGTTCTGACATGTAGGAAGAAAGAACCACTTGAATTTAGACAAGAACCAAGCTTTTTCAAGTCATTTGTGTGGTCACACAACTGAAGCATAAGAACTGAAATACAGCAGAAATGTTTTAATGTATCAGTAGTTTCTGTAGTTAGAATTTCAGTTGGATATCTCAATGCTATGAAAAGTTTTTCAAAATGTTCATTATTTGTATCTTTTTGAAACACCCAGTATTTTCTATACCATCCATAAATAGCTCTTGGTGAGTTATAGTCAGATGGTTCTAACAAAAGGAAACAACTGGTTTAATGAGTAGGAATTTCTTGGTAATAATTTGTTACAAAAAATTTACTCTTATCTATTCAATTGAGATTAGAATCTCGAAATTTCTATCTACATACATTTTCTCCTCATTAGTAACTAAAATACCAGCCATCTTCATTTACAATCACAATCGAAAATCATTATTTCTATTGATAGTACATATTCTTGTATATATCCATTATTTTATCCTATATCTAGTTGAGGAAGCAACAAAATGGCCCAATCCAAATATGATGAGTCGTTTTCAGTGCTCTGGAACAGTATTACCACTGAGACCATTTTAATAACAAAACTAGTTAGCTTCAAGACTTTCCTGGGAAAATTACTTGAACAGATCCCAAACAACCTATGAACATCTGGATACACTTCCGTAAATAAAAACAGCACTCTACAGTATACTACATTTTGTAGAGATGACATTGAGGAGCCCAACTCCAGCATATCAAAGTTAAAGTTATTTGTGTTATCTTTCTATAATCTTATTCAGTGCAATATGAAATGAATATGAGGCACAGATCCACTTGGTAAATTTTGGAATTGAAGTGAAAAGCCACTGTCTATATGTCTGTACTTCCTACTTTAAATCTGTCCAACTTGAAATATTTCTCTTCAAAACAGTTTTAGAAAGAGTTATCTTTCAATTTACCTTATATCTTCACTCTCCTTGACAAGTCATGTTCTATGAAACCTTGTTTTGAGTAATTCAGTTCTAAACACTGAGCTACCCACCAGTTACAGAGTAGGAAATTGAAGTGCTGCTTGTGATTTATTTCTATTCGTTTATCTAACTATAATTTGAGAAATCTCTGGGTGTGCGTGCCTGCATGCACAGAGATAACTCGACAACTGGCCATTGATATTCACCATATGAATTTGTCAGAACTCCAGGCATTGCAGTGTCAGGTTTGAAGTTACTTGGATCAGTGATTCTTTGGAAATCTAATGAAAAAAAGTTTTAAAAAATACAACAGATTATGAATCTTTTATCTAAAATTATAAATCTAGTTTTACTTTTAAACTATTGCAGTTGGAGATAGATCTAAATTTATGTATAAAATATCTAAATGGGCAACACCAAAGAGAAGTACCTGAAACACTTTGAAGGCCTAGTTTCATATGACAAATGGAAATTTATTATAAATGAATGTTATGGCAGGTTGCTCCACACACCATGAAATCTGATCCCTCTCTGACATGCATTTTTGGAATGGGCACTGCCCTGGTATTTCTTAATTTCTGAAAACAAAACTAGAAAAAAAAAATGGTAGGAAGTGGGTATTTTTCAACTGTAAGTATTTTTTCAGTGATTCGCTTGACTTCCCAGATATTTCACTTTGTAACCCTTCTAAATTTCCTCCATTTGGATTTGTTTTCACCTCCCAAGTTCTTAATTCTGTTTTAACCACTTCTTTTTTTGGCTGCAGGATTTTTAGATGTGTGCATCAATTGCAGTGATAACTGTCACTGACTGATGGATCAATATAACAAAGACCTCACTCCATCTACACACAGCATTCCCTCCCACTCTTTCTATGAATCTGCTGTTGCTCAAGTATCTGATGTCGTATAAGATTCATTTTAAAATCTTGGCTTGGGGCCAATTCCATTGATAGGTTTATTCTAATTTGTAAGTTTGTTTATAGGTAGTATAAAACTTTGAAATTGCCGTGATCAACAGATGCGTAATAAAACAAAAAAATGAAAAAAGCTATAAATTTGCTTCTTGAAAAATAAATCCTTATAAGCTTATTCCGTCTGACACTCATCAGAGGATGACTTGTAAGTTATTCGAATTGTTTCCACACAGTAAATCTAAACATTTTTCTGATGAGTCATCCTCTGATGAGTGTCAGATGAAACAAGCTTATAAGGTTTTTTTAAAAAGTTCAAAACATTTTTCTCCTTTTATATTTTACAATGTATCCACTAATCATTGCAATAAGGTTTGTTTATAAAGATAAAATTTAATTTCAATGGCATATTGTTTTCATTTATAATGAATTTATAACCCTCATAAAAGTGCATGGAAGAGAACTCTTGTTTAAACATCACATCTATGGTCTCACTGTCAAGCTTGTTCCTTCTAAATTGATTTTTTAACTATCTCAGAAATATTGCTTAATGATTTCTGTATATTATTTGATACGTGCCTGGTTTTATAAAGCTGATTCAAGTTATGAAATGACTTTGTACACCTAATGTCTAGTTAAAATCATTTTTTGTATTTTCATTTATTCTTCTAATAGCAACATTTAGACTAACAACAAGTAAAAACATAAATAGAAAAATGATCTGAAAATGAAAAGAATTGTATCGGTTTAAAATTAGGGGCCTGACACAATTATTAGTTGAATTTTGATCTGAGATTTTCACTGTATATTTGATGCATGTGATCTGTGGAAAATCATTGAGTTGAGTGCATTGGTAAGGGAGGAGATTATATTGAAAAATAAATATTTGTTGTGTAAAAATAATACTTTTTTCATTATTAGGCCATAGAGCTATTAATGTACTTACTTACCATCTCTTGATAAATCATTAAGCAAAATAAGTATGTGTTGAGTGTATCAAAAGAGAAGGGGGCATCACAGGTCTCTTGCAGTTTCCCACATTAAATTATTATAAGTTGTTTAAATTGTTCAACATGAAAGTTTAGATTTAAAATTTAATTTTCTTTCCCATATACAGACTTAATTCGAATGTTCCTATTATCCACTACAAATTTTACTGTAGAAAACTAATCATTATGCAAGCATAAGTTTTGTTGGTAAAGATTTGGTTCAATGAAATAGTATATTTTTCTGAGAAAATTTATTTTTTATAACCTGTTCTGATGTTCCGAATGAATGAAACAATCATTTCTAATGGAATGTCTCATTTTTGAAAATCTATTCAGTCAATCAATGAGGGGGGCACCTTTTTGGGGCTGTGCTTATGGCATCAAGTAGCTTTAATCCAGCCCTGTTACCCAGGAGCAATATATATTTTCATTTCTTTGAGATTCATTTTATCCTCTCTTAGATCATTCTCATATACAATACAATGACATATCTTTAAGAAATGAATATATACGTATTTCTGTGTATATTGATAGAATTCGATTTACTATTCAGGATGTTGCTTATTTACTTCAATTTTATCAAATCATGTAAATTATTTTCATTGAATTTTAAAATTTAAAAAAATTTATGAATTGATTTAGTTGAACAAATGAAGTAATAATTTTTTTTCTGGTGTAACTTTAGTTGTACATAAGTTTCATTTTTATTTATTCATTTTTTATTAGATGGAGTATTGTGAATCATGATTAACAATTTTTTCATCATTTTTTCACGTTACTCTTTACCTTCATCTTAACATGTTTATTGCTTTTTATCACAACTCTTCTTGAACCAGATTTTCTTTGGCTGTAAATAGATAATCAGTGTTGATCTAAATGTAGAATAAGCCCCAAGTGAGACGAACTTACTTCCCTCTATACAGGAGATAGGCTGGGTATCCATCTTACCAATCCTATTGAGTCTAAATCAGACCTTGAGGTTCACTTCTTACCCTGACATCTGTGCTGTGTTTTATTTTTAACTGGTAGTGTCAGTCTCAGTAAACAAATTTATTTATTTTTTAGTTGATGAAATATTGCAAATCATTATTTACAATTTTTTTCATCATACTATTTATTTTATTCTTAATATTTTTGTTACTTTTCACTGCAACTCTTCTCAAACTGGATTTCCTTTAGCTTGGAGTAAATAATCTTCCGATAAAAAGTAACAAAAATATTAAGATGAAGGTTGATAGTAGCAAAAAGATGAGAAAATTGTAAATAACTTTTATTCTTTTTAGTACTTATCAACCAGGAGGTGAGATGGTTATATTTATGCCTAAGAGGTATTTTGGAATTTGCATGAAACTGACTCTTGGCTGATGCATTTTGTTGCTTTGTTTTCCCCAAGTTGCAATTATGCTACACTTATATAGCATTGGTAATTGAACCTTTTAGGCCGATACTCTAAGCACTGAGCAATTATGTGAAATAAGAAAGTGAAATGCTAAGCAAATAAGGATTGCAAGCATTGATATGACATTGTTAGTTCAGATTTATTATGTGAAGTTGTTGTTGAA
Organism: Thysanoteuthis rhombus; assembly: GCA_963457665.1. NCBI lineage: Eukaryota > Metazoa > Mollusca > Cephalopoda > Oegopsida > Thysanoteuthidae > Thysanoteuthis > Thysanoteuthis major. The sequence goes on along the minus strand of OY735219.1, from coordinate 41,410,018 downwards.
CTCAGCTATATTAGTCAGTTATATAACAGTTTAGTTGAGGAATTTGGATTTTGATTCCTACTTGCTTTGAATTTGGTCTATTATTGAGATACTGTGAATTTCCCCATGTATTCAAGACTGCAGACCCTTACTTGTATCTTGCCTGTTTGACACTTGCATAATAGAATTTAAAGGGTTATAAGAATGAACCTTGAGGGCAACTTACACTTTCCCTGTATTTCATATACCTTTATTTGATTAGAAACTTTCCACTTCATAGATATTGTTTTAAGGTAAATCTAGCATATATATATATATATATATATATATATATATATATATATATATATATATATAAAAAATTCTTGAGGCTTGAATTGGTGAAACAAGCTTGAAAGTTAGGTGATAGATGCTCTAATTCTTTTCTTGTCTGAAGATCTAGCAAAGATGGAGTTCACACTTGAATGGAAACATCTTAAAATACCAAGAAACATCAAAATTCTCCAGATATATATTTAAAATCTAGAAAATATGTATTATTGATAAACTAAATGTGACTTTATTCTTCAACTTTTATTTTATTAAAATATTGCTTAATTTATTTAAAATATTACCCATTTTTTTAAGTAAAAGTGGTTTATCGGGGCATTCAGAAAATAGGCAATCAAATATTTTAAAAATATACCATGTAAACACATCTCTGTTAACTTTCTGTTGGAATTGAGTGTCATCATTCTTTCCTTTTTCAATTTCCTCATTTAAGCCATATCAAATAAGAGTATTTCTTTCATAGAAAGAATGGAGAGGAATGCTTTGGGTGAGGCATCTATTTAATTACTGTCCCACCACAGCAATATTTGACTCAAGGTCAGGCTTAATGTGGGGAAAATGCTTTGGGTGAAGCATTTTCTAGGTCGATTTGTTAGATTGTCAATCAGTGGCAGCTATACCATTATAGATACAGGTGCATCTAAAAATGCTAACTCATGTACTTAGTCAACTTCATTTGGTTGTAGTAAGAGATGGAGAGTAATCAACTGAAGGAACTTTCATATAATTAGTGGAATATGAATGTAGCAAAGTAAACTGAAAATGTTTGGAAATCATTGACATTGTGTAAATGAATAAATTTTCAATGTTATGCAGTCAGATGAAAATCTTTGTTTTTAATGAATTATTTCACTCTGTATTTTGATATAGTAAGTCTGTAAGGATTATACGCCTCCTGTAAGGGCAAAATGTGATGTCTTTTTTTAATTTTTGTGACCTGCATACTTTCTTTTACATTTTTTTTTTAAATTGCTGAATCCCACTGACTTTTACAGCAAACATCAGAGCCTGCCCCTGACCCTACCTCTTTTGGTACAAGGTGAATGTACTGTCAGAGAAATGAGTCTGTACTTGAAAGAATGATTCAATTTCCCTTTTATTTCAATCAAGTTTACTTCTGAAATTCTCATTAGGTCATAGTTTATCTTAATTTGTATTTTTGACGTATCAATTCTTTTTTTTAATAAATTTACAAGTAAAACAAGTTGAATTTCAGATTTAGGTTTCTTGTTTTGGCATAACAAAGTTACCTTTTCTTAATGTTTATGATATGTTCCTTATAGTTTTGTACATTTTATCAACTAATATTTTCTGATATACTTTTACATGTTACAAGAATTAATCCATTTCAAATATCCTTGAGAAAATTAATTGTCAGGAAAAAGTCTGTATAGGACTTGAAATTGAACTTTCTTTGTGGCTTTTGGACTATTTACTCAATATAAAAATATCTGGGAAGAATCTGCTCTCTTGAGTATTATTTTTGTTTTAAAAGGAAAATTCATTAATTTTACTGCTATAGAGAAGATGAGGAAAAATTTGTGATAGTTGAATCTGGTGATTTTTAGATGTTATAATCTGAGAACCATCACTTCATACAGCTTTCATGAAAATGTTCGGTAAAGATGGCCTGTAGATTAGTTCATTAAGTTTGTGGAACACTTTTCCTAAGACATTTGCTAACATTAAGTGAAAGTCAAACTTTGATACTTATATTCAATATCTTGCAAAAGTATTCAAAATGTATTCATTCCTTATGGGACTTTCTCTGTATAAAAAGAAGAAACAGAAAACAAATTGAAAATTGATAGACGTTTTTAGTATCAAGTTATCTATTCTAAGACGAGGTTTTTGTGAGAAGACTAAATCTAAAGCTTTAGGATGTAACACCACCAATTCTTATTGTTTAAAACTTCAATCTAAGATAAAAGCAAAATCTTAACAATCATTTTGCTATAATGTCTTGAGAAATCCTCATCCTACATAAGTTTATAACAGTGCATATTCACTCATTAAGGATTTTACAATGTTGAGAACCCCAATTTATTTTGGTTAGTCTTCATTAATTTTAAACATATTTCAATCAATAAGAATGCATGCAAGAGTTAAATACTCTGTTTCTTTATAAGAAGTCAATGAAGAACTGTCCATGTAAATGGAGATGAGTGAGATTCCATTTTTAATACTTTCTCAATAGAATGCGAGTTTTTTCTTTTCTTTATTTTTTCTCAAGGGGAATGTTGACTTTTTCAATGCAATAATAAATGATGTTTCTATTGTTGCTCATTTGATAAATTTTCCAAGTGTTGAAAATCTTTTCTTACACTTTCAGATGGCTGTGAAAGACAATTAGCTGAAACGGTAACTATCATCAAAAATACTTTTATATTCTTCATTCACAATTGATTATTTCATTTAAACTTTAAAGATGTCATACACATTAATGCATTTCCTCTTTATTCTAATAAAGAGGACATTTTTTTTTTGTTGACTACCTTATCATTTGACCCAATGATGAGTATACATGAGTCATTTTTACAGAGGACCTAAATAACAGTATTGATATTTTAAAGATTTTAGTTAAAATAGTTGGGAATTTTGTGATAATTTCTTCATCTGTGCCAGTTTTTGTCATATATTTTCATTTCCATTTATTCATTTCACCAGCATCATCAGATCAGTTATAAAGATATTTTAAATATATGATATCCACCATTATGTTGACCATGCAACAATATCACATTCTGGACATCATATACTAGGAAAACTATTTGAAATCAATCTGATGACACTGCTACAGCAAAACGCGTAATCAGAAATAAAAAAAATCTATTTTTTTTTTTCCAAATATTGTCGAATCATTTAGTTGAACATTGTATTAGTATGAGTTTTCAGTTTCTGTTCTGTGGAAATGCAGGGAAAATATTTTAAGAAATTAAGGGGTCAGAGTTCAAGAGCTTATAATTGTCATCAATAATATTTCAATTTAGTAGTCCTTGCTGTATCTTCTCTGGTTTGGAGTTACTATGATAAATACTATTAATTTTTCAACTAATATTTCAGTTGCTTTTCATTACAACTTCGCAGATTGTCATTCTATGACCATCAGCAAGCAACACAGATTGGGTAAAAAAGGATAAGTCTCTGATCTGCACCACTTGCCAACGATTGTAAAATGATGGTCTGCAAAATTACAATAAAATGCAACTAGAATTAAGGAATAATAATCAAAAAATGAGTGACCATATTTCATCTACTTTATAAAATCAAAATAAAATTGCTTCTGTTAGTGCTAGGGTATGTAAGCATTTAAAAGATGACAACAAATCAGGCCCTCAGAAGAAGTGAAGAATGAAAGCTGTATGGTGAGATTTGAGCCTCTGTAGCTGGTTGCTTACGTGACTTAATAGGTGAGGCAATTGTCACACTAAGATAGGGAATACAAGATCGAGTCTTGCCAGAGGCTTATTCTTTCTATCCAATCTATGCTTTTTGCTGTTGGTCATAAAATGATAGTCTGAGAAGTTGCTATAAAAAGCAGCTGAAATTATGATGAAAGAAATACTTGTCAAAAATCTATCCATATAAAAGACATGCATGCAAATTAGTCCTGTCTGATTCCTGTTATAACATAAAACTTATAATGGATTGGTCATGAGAAATAGAATAAATAGCTAATAAAACGATTCACCAGCAGCCTTTTAGCAGTTGTCTTCCTTACCCAAGATCTGCCAAACTCCTCTACTGTGGATATTGCTGAGCCAGTACTTTCTAAAGTTGTCTAGTTTATCATACCATTTTATATTTTGCATGTGATCTCTGGGAATTCATGCTGTGCATCATGATGTCCACCTGTCTGACATTCTTGCAACAGGACCAGCCTATTGTTATTTGAATTTTTTATTGGAATCTATGATATCTTTCCTATGTTTCCTCCGATATACTGTGCTGTTGTATGGTTTCTCCGTGTGATGTTAAGGATGGTTCTCAGCTTGTGTGTCAGTCTTTTGGTTAGGTCTCCTGTTTCAGCTCCATACGTGACTATAGTGTTGTAAAAATGTGAGATAATCTGTTGTTGAAGGAAATAATGAAGTTTATGTTATCAGACTTCATGTCTGATCGCATGATTAAACAGTTTGAGTTGAGACTTGAAATCAGGATACTTGAATTATAAAAATTGAATGACCTTATAAAATAGCCATGGGCTCTTTAGTGCTGATTCCTACATAGATAACACCATAATTTTTTGTGGGTATATGTTAGTTAGTAATAAATCATATCATTATCATTTATTCAAAGTTTTATGACAAAAGTAATTTACATTGTTCAATGTAAAAATATTTAGATTATTGCAGGTAAAATATATTATGAAATGAACTTGATTGCATAACTTGTTACTCAGTAATATTTATTAGAAATCACTTGAACTAGTTCATTCCAATAGTATATGTCTTGATTCCTCTTGTATACTAAAAATTTATGTATTATCCTTGACACTGCTTTAATAGTATTTGTAAGTTGGCAAGTTGTAGATATCAAAATCTCATGACCTAAATATCTAAAGAATCATTATATTTGTTTAATATCATTGAGGGAATCTTTTGTATCATCCAAGCCTCATTCGGTTATTGATAATAATTCCTGTTGTAAAAGAAATGATCTATAAGCGCTTCTAACCATGCTTGTATTCAATTTCATTGGTGAGAAGGTCAACAGGTCAGGGAGTTGTATTATATTGTCTTGAGAGCACTGGAAGATAATGTTGAATTTCAGAAACCATTTGAGATGGAAAACACTTATGACATGAATGTATTGCTCTGGGGTTAATTATAGGAAGAAGGCCAAAAAATATCAGTTAGTATTTGTATCTTAGATCTTGCAATATAGCATAATCATTTCACTCTTTAACCGTGTTACACAATGCATGGGGAAGATTGTGGGCTGGATGGCCATTACAACAAATACCATAGTAACAAGTGCTGTAGAGGCAGTTGTCTTGAATGTTAAGGAGAGGAGAAAGAGGAGATATGTTGAAGAATTTGGTAAATGGCAGACATATGGTTGGTGGAATTTGGAAAGGTTGGAGAGTATTTTGGCGTGGCTTAGAGACAGATCTCTTTGCAATGTCAAGAACAACCTAAGCTGATCATGGTAAGAGATGAATATTCACCAAAACGCTATGTTGATAAGAATTTACAGTTCCATAACTTCATATTTAATAATTTTTTTGTTGAGAATGTGATAAATAGTTGGTATATAAAATATATGTAATGTTTTTTTTAAAATGCTGCATTTTTGGACTGAATAGTTCCATTGTTAGAATTCTCATTTTAGTTGTTTTTATAAAGGTTACATTCTACATGTGTGATTCTGTAAACAGGTCTATGTATTTTTTGTTTTGAAATGATAAAGATGTTTGTCTGCACTTGTGAAATATGGAGATATCACTAAAACATTTTTAATAGAGTTTACAAGTAGAGTAGGATAATTTGAAATATAGACAGAAACCATGTATTCAATATAAAGGATACGTGCATATGTATTCACTGGAATCATCAGCTTTACTAGCAATAAACAAAATAATTCTAAAAGTTTTTTTTAGATGACTGGATTCATTCTTTTTATTACTATATTTTGGTCAATCCATTCTGTAGCCTTCTTCAGGCTTACAATTTGTATAGAAAGAGAAAGGGGTCTTCTCTGCATGGTAGTGAAATCAGAAAATGGTAGCAAATAGGAGAGGAATGGTGGCAATTATACTGATCGAACCAACCCATTCACATCAACATACATAATGCAGTTGATTCCATATTGAACAGATCAACACAGTCTCATCAATTTGAGTAACACAAGTGATTTTTAAAAAAATCGTTTGTGGAGATTCTCTCCAATCCAAGGTTAGAGTTTGCGTCATGTTTTTCATCAATGGTCTGTCATATCAGATCTTTTTACTCCAGTTTTGAAAACGGCTTTCTTAAACTGCTTGAATGTGACCTTCAGGGAATGGTCAGTTTCTCATTCTTTTTTTACATTTTTGCATAGGAGGTTATATATTTTGACTCTCATGAGGGACTAACTTTGATATGGATGATGCAAAGAATAGCTGTGCTATTGAAAATCACCCTTATGTTGTAATGTCTACAAATCTTTTGTATTGATTCAACCTCTTCCTTTATGATAGGTTTGTTGTAGTTACGTTGTTCTCTCTGGAGTTTGTCTATCTATTTCTCACCCTAAAAGGTAGATGGATAGTTGTTCCTTAGGATGGCACTGCTCATATGTTTCATCTCTTACATTCTCTTAATCACTCCTGATGATTTTTGCTCAATGTTGAAATCAACAAAGTATTCCTTTCTCAACACAGAAGGTATAGTTTGAATTCAAATTACTGTGTCGATTTTATATACACACAAATGATGAAACAACTTTGTGCTGGTTATGAGGACATCTAGAAAAAAACAAGTTTATGCTCTTTTTTCCATTGTGAACTGGATAGCTGCTTCAATCGAGTTCACATGATCCAACAGAACTTGTATACACGATACAATACAATAGCAGGTTAGATAAATGAAAGGCCTTTGATCTGGTCTTTTGACTATGCTGTTGCATATTGCTTCTAAAATACTTCATGAACATGTGTGATATTGGTATCACACAGGCCTGGCTGAAATCTTCTACTAGCCTAATGCTAGTCAAGCCTGCTTTTGAAAGTTTGGATTGTACTGGCTTCTATCACTGAAGCTGGGAGACCATTCCATGGGTTTATCACACAACACAAAGAAATGCTTGGCAGAATTTGATTTTTTTTTTTTTTTCCTGGTTGAATATATGACCTCAAGTGGTTCTGTTGCTTTCCATGACAAGGAGACTGTCTACATTGTATACTCCATGGGAGTATTTGTATTACATCTTCCTGGTAGGGTTAGAATGTAATGGTTTCATCCGGGTACCAGAGCCAGATTAAAGATTTCAATAGAAATATTTGTAAGGCCAGCCCTATGAAAAAAAAATTCTGTCAGTGCTTGAAATAACTAGTAAAAAGTGGTGATCATATAGCCAAGCCTTCTGCCTGTTGATATATATTGGACCCTAACTAGAAATATGTTGTCTGCACACAAAATATCAACTTTTCCAATAAATTGTTCAGAGATGCTAGTATGGTTCTTGAGAAAAGGCTCATTTTCCAGTTTGCTCTGTAAGATAGACAAAGCCTCCTCCATTGACATTTTATTAAATGATTTAATCACATCCAAGCTTACCATCTGTGAAGATCTGGTATCTCCCCGATCAGTTTTGTGGAATGAGCTGAGTTCTTGGACATACCTTGATCAAAGTGTTTTTAACTAATCAGCCAAAAATCAGCTCAAAGGATGGTATGTTTACTATTGGTCCTGATGAGATATTTGCTTTGTATATCCAAGGAATGCCATAAATATAAGGCAGTTTGCTAAGATTTTGAATTAATATACATAACCTTATTCAGCCTATTGTTCTCATCTTGATTGTTTCTATATTCACAACATTCCAGCTGGTGTATCCTCTGCCCTTCAAGTGGTTTTCATATTCAATGATTTTCTCTGAATTCCAAGTTGAGCGCTTCATTCTCTCCGTGGGGGTAGATTGTTCTCATTCCTCTGTCTCTGCCCAGGGGCATCTTGTATTAGACCATTTTGTTTCAGTGCCTCTTTTTAAAGACTTTGGTAATTCTTGAAAACCTTGTAAGATTACCCCAACAAAAAAGTCGGTGGTAATAAAGTCACTTTGTTGTATTTCCTACTTCAAGCAAAATCAAAAATGTTCCCCACAATCTTACTGCTTTGGAAGTCACAGGGCCTTTCAGCCACCATACTTGGAAATTTGTATGTGTGTGTGTGGGGGGTTCTTTATTGGTAATAACCAATTCTTTCCCTCTTAGAATTTTGCCCACTTAGATTCTATACTCTTGAGATATAAAGTGATCCTTGTTATTTTGAATCAGTGACAGTTTCCTGTGTAGGTCAGAATTTTGATGTTTCAGCATTTTTAGGCCACTTCTTGTGGTGATACTATGATATCTGAATGAGGTATTCCCTGGTTGGTAATTACAAACTAGAGCACCATCACTTGAAAGTCATCCACTTTGACTGGTGCTTAACTGTTACTAATGTCTTGGTCGTATGCTCTATGGAGAGCTTCCATCTGGCATGTGATTTTTTTTTTTTTTTCTTAACATATTTGTATAACCTCTCTAATGACTTTTATTTTGTCAGTGTCAGATATTATACTGGCAAAGGTAGCTACTTCTTTTCCTTGTTGGATATTTGAAAGTGGAATTTTAATCTTAGGTTGTAGTGTATTCTCTCAAATCTGGCTTATTGTTGAATATTCTTTGCAATGTTGCTGTTAATATTGGTTTTAACCATCAGATCAGTTGGTATCAGATCTTTCTGTTACAAAAAAAACAGTGATTGGAAAATCAGTTGAGACTGTGATATTTTTCTGTCTTCCTCCATTTTATAATAAAATTAGGTTCACACTGAATTCATAGTGTGTGCTAAATGGGTTATATTATTTGGAATTATAAGAGACAAGTCAGATAGATCTTGGAGTATATCAGATGTAGTAAAAATGGGTTCCCTGGCTTATATCAAATTTTTGATTGACAATTTTCAGCCTTTGTCTATGAACAAGTCTCTCAGCCTACATGCAAAATTTACCTTCATGGAAGACAACGCCCCTTCATACAGTGTACATGCAATGGTCGACTTCAATAGGTTTCAGAAATTGTGGATTAATGGACTGGTCACTATTTTCTCCAGATGTCAACAAAATTTGAACTCTCTGGAGCATCCTCAAGAAAATGGTGTATAAAAATGGGTGTCAGGAGACTTATGGCGAGCTACTCTGACAAGTGCTGAAGCTATTACAATTGAAAAAAAAATTCAAAATTTGACAAAATTGATGGATAATTGACTAATATCTCCTATTTGTGGGCAACTGACTTACATTTCAAAGTAAATGAATTGTATCAAGTTTTTGTTTCCCAATAATTCTGTGCACTATTAAATATTCAATCAATATTTAAATTGTGTATTACTGTGTTTTCTATCAATGCTTAATAATTTGGCACAGTAAAAATAGAGGAATTGCAAAAACATATGCGTATTCTACTCTGCCTGTATATTTAAGTTCAATATTTGTTGGCATTGTATAGTTATGTGTAAAAAAATTATTGAAGTTTTCCTCAGCAGCAAAATTCATTAGGGAAAAATGTATATGCAAAATAATTTGTCACACATTATATAAATAAACTAATTGTTCTGTATTGAACTGATTGCAGCTATATGCCTGTCCTTGTATGTACAGATGACAAACCACATGTGACAGTTGGACATTAAAAATAATTTCAGCTCAAAGTGAAAAGAAGAAAGAAAATTAGGACGAATCTGGAAAGTCAAATTAGTTTTTTGAAATACTGGAATAAATACTTTGATCTGGATAACTTGATATAAAAAAAAGATTGACTGTTTGAAACAAATATATTTAGCTGATAGAGAAATTATGTTTATATCTCAAACAAAATCCATTTTGTATATATGTCCTGTAGCTTTTTCCCAATATTAACTTATGTAGGTCTTTTTTTTATTTGGGTAGTTGCCCCCAAATACCTGAGTTCCTCAGCTCTTGTTGCAGACATCAAGGTGTACCACTGACCTTTCTTCTTTTAGTGCAGGTTATTTCTTGGCTATGTTGTTGGTAATTCACTATTTTATGTCAACATTTTTACTTGAGAATTATTTTTGGTTGTAAAGTTAGCTGGCATTTATTCTCTGTATTATTGATCATGTGAAACATTGAAAATCAAATCTTTTGTTTGAATTTCTCAACATATGTTTTGTAGCTATTTTTTTTTTTTTTTTGTAATAGTGTTTTCATAAATTCCATATAAACCATTATTAGAGTTTTTGTACAAGTTCCTAGGTAGCATTGGAAGTGAATTTAAAAAAAATACCCTCTGTATAGAATAAATAGTTCATGGACTTGTTTTTTTTAAAAAAATTTTTTTACCTATATTTGTCGAATATTATGGAGCAGTGAAGATGTTTCTAACCTTAAAAACAATTGTTCATTTAAACTGTTGTCCATCTTGTTTGAAATCCATTATATTTTGGTTAGTAATTTTTGTCATCCTCGTGCAGTTTTGGTGATAATTTTGAACATAAGCTGAGAACTTCCAAAAACTAGATTGTCATAGAAAATACTGAATATTTATTCACTTATTTATTAGATGAAGTATTGTGAATCATTATTCATTTTTGCTACTATTCAGCTTCATCTCAATATTTGTTGCTTTTTGTCATAACCAAACTCAGGATAGTTTCCCTTTGGCAATGAGTAGATATATTAAGAGCATGAATCAGAATCAAACTCTTGACCCTCTATGCTGATTAGTAGTTTGGTTGATGCCTAACCATTTTCACTTCTTGCTGAGAACTAATTTTGACTGATTTTGATTTATACTGATATTTTATTTATTTAATTTCTTTTTAACTCCCAAGGGAAAACTGGCTCCATTTTGGTTGCGATTAGAAGCTTTGAAAATTGAGATGGAGACAAATAGTCACAAAAGCTGATTACCATGAAATCCTGTATATTTTCAGTAAATTGTTCTGTATAAAGGGAAACTTCCGTTCTTGGGAAACGCTTTCATTGATCAGTATTTCTCGTTCTATGATTGTGAATATTTATCTTTTTCCTTTTTCTTGTGGTGTTTTGAAATTTCAGAAAAGAGATCAACACGCCAATGAATCAATAAGTGAAGAAGAGAAAGAGAGGCGACGAGCAGAAAAAAGAAGGGCAAAAAAAAAGGTAAAAATATCAAATTTTTTTTTTCTCAAGTTCTGAGATCAAACATTTTTTCTGTAAGGCTGTGTATTTTAGTTGCAGTAGCATCTGTAGCAGTAATCACCGTCTCTGACTGACTAACAATCAGACAACTCGACATAGCAAACATCTCTGACCATCTCCATTGCCTCCCACTCCATCTATGGATCCTGTTACTTCAGTGACATTCTATTATTACATCATAAGAACATGGAATTCTACTTTACCTCATCAGAGTATAAACATAAGTCAATTGCATAAATTGAATTCTATTTTACTATGATGTTAAGGTTGAATGAAGGGACATGAAGAGAAAACGAGTTTTAAATATGGGAGCTTTGAAAGGAATGGGCTCCTGGAGGCACTGAAGATCAAACTAGTGCATCTGCTGTCTGACTTTCAGGCTTGTTGGACTATTGTCTTCATTTTTATTATTTTTAACCTAATATTTCAGCCGATGTATTCTTAAAGTTTGTAGATGTAGTGAAAAAAGCTGGTGTTCCATATATACACTACCTTAAAAACCTGATAACTTTGCTCATTCTCGTCTTTCTCTCTGTGCTTCTTTTTTCTCTCTCTTCTCTTTGTATGTTATGGTCTATCACATTGTCAGCTGGCAGGTAACTAACTGCTAAATTACTGGACCTGTACGATCATGGGAGGAGAAATAGCTTACACGTGCCAGGGGTGTGTGACTTGATGCCTTGTGGCACTATAGGATTTTAGAAGTTGTTGGAATTTTAGATTGAAAATGTTGTGTTGTAGAATTTTAGAAGTCATCTTGTGATAACATGTTCTTGATAGCATAAAGAGATGAGCTAGAAAGAAGATTGAATGCTTGCTATATGGAGAAAATATTTTAATTCTACAACATAGTGGGATATTCAGTTGAACAGTTGAGAAAGATATGAGGTCTTGCAAGTTGGATGTGTGAAGTCTGCTCGAGGATGATGTTGTATATTGGAAAGTGCAGCAATGGAGATCAGTCTAAATTTTTAACTGAAATAGAATGCGTGTCTCATCTGAGAACCAGGAACAATAATTTTGTCTGTGCCAAGAGCCAATACATCACAGGCACATTGGAGGTTAATCTCACTGGACAGGCCTGAGTATTGTGTATTGAGAATTCGAGTAATTAATCATTTTGCACAAACCTCAGGGCATCTGGAATTTCCTTGATCTGGGAACCCTGGCATCACATGAGAAATTGATGAATGGCCCCTTTTCAATCATTATTCTCCACCTTATCTTACCTCTCAGAATACACAGCAAGTTTTCTTTAAATGTCACAATACTTGATGGATAGATAACATTATGTCATCTTTAACTGAGGTGATTATTGAATCGACGTAGCCCCACAAGTGGACTATAGAATCTTCTCTCTTCGCTTGTTTGGGGGATACAACCTTGAAAATTTGCATGAATACATCACTAGGCATCATCTAAAAACTTTTTTGTTTTTTCAAAAAAATACTTTTGGTGTACCTATGGTCATTCTGGACCAACAATGTCCAGATCTTGCGCTAATATTCTTTAGATAAAAGATCTATTGTAATTTTTTCAGATAATTTTTTAGATAATTAGTTTTGGTACACATGGGGGCTACAATGATTCATTTATGTGAGGTATGGATAACTTTCACAATTTTGTCTTGGTAATGTATTGTCTTTCAACCAACTTTGCCTGAGGCCTGGATTTCTAAGATGCTTGTTTAGATTGTCCCTATCTCAAGAGAAAGTACTTGAGAATTGTTTTTGTTTTTTTCCTGATCTAAGCAAAATTCTGTAAAACAACTTTTCCAGAAATGCGGATTGTCTGCATTTCCATTCAGAGCCATCCATCAATTTGATAGGATCCCCAAGAGGGGCCTTTCTAGCTTACAATATTGGATTCTACTGAATCATACTGGTTAACTCCCTGTTAAGTCTGGGTTAAAATCCCAAATGTACCTTCTGTCAATTATTTTATTCCTTATATTTTGGTCTTGTACTGTTTTGAATAACATATCAAGTCTACATCTTTCCAACACAAACAGACGTATAAATTAGAAGGCCTGGTTATGCAATCATCACTTGCTGGTGATGGCTAATATCTCCATGGAATACTGTAACAAATTTGGCCCTAGGAATGTTACCATTAAAGCTTACACTATGGCTCAAGTGTGTAGATAATATCTTCATTCATTGTTCCACTAGGAGGATAAATAAATACTTTCAAATCATGTGAATTCTATCAGATTATCAATTGTCTATCATCGGAAAAAATACATTAATGAACTTGCTTTCTCAGATGTTTTAATGACCAACACAGAATGTGAATTTAAGACATCCATATCTAGAAAACTTGCGCACATGTATTAATACTTGAACTATGAGTCCAACCACCTTTTTTGTAAAAAAAAAAAAAAAAGAAATCTGCAATTTATATCAGAGAAGCATTCAGAGTAAAATTACACTATGCACCCTCCTCACAAAATCGGCCCTCCATGGGAGAAAAATGTAACCAAAGTTTCTGCTTATAACATGTCATGCAGTTGTAGATAATGTAAAAATGAAACCATCTGCCCCCCAAAGACCAGACTGAAACAATTGAGAATTAATATTTAATGCGTGATGCCTAAATCAGGCCTGATAGAACATGTGTGTAGGAGTAAGGTCAAATCACCCTCTCTAGAAATGGGTGAAAATAATACATAGAACTACAATGGAAAGTCTCTCAGATGAAAGAAGCCACTCATGTAAGTTTGTCAAAATGAATGTGTAAGAAAACTGAATCTTGATTATAATGTCCTATGGGAACTAGTGTTGAGAAAAACAAAGTTTAGCTATTGAAGCCTCCTATGTCACGGGTAAGGCCAATAAAAGAAAAAAATTAGTAATGACACTGGGAACTTGTTAATCCCTCTCATAACTGGATATCTTAATAAAAATAGATGGATCTCTTCTGTTCTCACATCAACATTACTAACATAACATCTTACCACACAGTCTTGTGACTCTAATAGACTAGTTTTGAGATATAGAAGAAAAGAAAAAAAGTAATTCTAAAGTCCACTAGATGCAATACACACTTGAGGAAGGCCAAAGAATATCTGTCGAAACACATTAAAAATAACGAAAATGGAGACAATAAAGAAAATACATGGAATAATCATAAATTCTTTTAAATACAATATAAGGAATAAACAGTTTTGTCTGATGACTCTTGAAGACATAATTTTTTGTAGTAGAGAACATTATTAAGGATATTTTACAATGAATTCTGATTGGTCCTTCATATCTATTTTTATTTCTCAGTAATAAGGATATGGACGCAGGAAATGAGGTAGCTTCATAAAAAGGGGAGGTAAAGGAAATCAAATGAAATAACAGACCCAATACTTCCACGATAAGAGAGAAAAAAATTTAGTAACCTAAACATGTTGATGTGCATTCAAGTTTCACCAAAAATCAAGTCTGTAATCCTAAGCAATTACTTTGACTTATCTTCCTATTGAAAAAGTTGAGTTATAAAATTCATTTATAATCATTTGGCTATTTTTTACTGGAAAAGAGCACTTAACAAGCTTGATAGTGCTAAGGTCAAACTCCTTTCAAAAATCAAAAAGGTAACCAAAAAAAGAATCATTTCACCTTACAATATTATTCCTAAACTAAATGTACCATTTCAACTCCTTTAGTAGTATATCCTGTTAATGGGGTTTGCTGTAGCAAAACCAGTCAATCTGAGTTGGGTTTTAGAAGTGGGGAATGGATTTGTCATAATTTTTAGCGTACATCATTGTGTCACCGTCTTTCATGCGTGATGTCAGTGGTTTTTAGTCATCTGTCATCTAACATTGTTGTTACAATCAAAAATAAAGTCAAAACTCAATAGTAGGAGTTTCACAAAAGAAAGGAACAAAATGTCTACTTGGCCTTATGGTTAATCCACCACTGGCCTCGAAAACAAGGCAGAAATAAAGAAAGGAAAAGCCAACTCAGCCTAATGGTTAATCTGCCACTGAGTATGAAAGCAAAGGAAGTATCATTACCAGGTTGATTTGAACTCAGAATCTACTAATTACCAGCTGCACACCTACAACCATTGAGCTAGAGATATGTTGTTGAAAATTAAAACTTATTCGTGTTTATAAATGATATGGTTTGGTTATGTACAGATTTAGTGACATATTCAGTAGTTTTCACCAAAAAGAATAGCAAAATATTTATATACTTCCTTATTATTAATTTTTGCAACTATCTACATTCATTTTAATTGTTGTTGCTTTTTATCATAACTAAACAATTAAGATGAAGGCAAACGATCAGGGTTGTTTTTGGAAATGGTTTTCATAGTGTTTTTCATAAATTAACCTGAGCAAATGCCTATTACTATATTGTTGTCAATGGGGACTAATTTATCAGTGAACAAATCCTATTTTAAATAGGGAAACCAAAAAGAAGTGTAAATGAGGAAGAGAACTTGAAATGACCAATGGCAATAGATTCCAACATGATGTCATCCTTCTTTCTGCTGTTTTTTTTGGGGTTTTTTTTTTTTTTTTTCACTTATTTTCTTCAAATTCTCTGCTGGAATCTCAACATCTTAAATTTTGACATATGACCAATTGTGAGACTTACATGCTGACCTCTGACCAATTGTGAGACTTATACACTGACCTCTGACCAATTGTGAGACTTATACACTGACCTCTGACCAATTGTGAGACTTACATGCTGACATCTGACCAATTGTGAGACTTACATGTTGACCTCTGACCAATTGTGAGACTTATACACTGACCTCTGACCAATTGTGAGACTTACATGCTGACATCTGACCAATTATGAGACTTACATGCTGATCTCTGACCAATTATGAGATTTACATGCTGACCTCTGACCAATTGTGAGACATACACTGACCTCTGACCAATTGTGAGACTTACTTGCTGATCTCTGACCAATTGTGAGACTTACTTGCTGATCTCTGACCAATTGTGAGACTTACTTGCTGATCTCTGACCAATTGTGAGACTTACTTGCTGATCTCTGACCAATTGTGAGACTTACTTGCTGATCTCTGACCAATTGTGAGACTTACTTGCTGATCTCTGACCAATTGTGAGACTTACTTGCTGATCTCTGACCAATTGTGAGACTTACTTGCTGATCTCTGACCAATTGTGAGACTTACTTGCTGATCTCTGACCAATTGTGAGACTTACATGCTGATCTCTGACCAATTGTGAGACTTACTTGCTGATCTCTGACCAATTGTGAGACTTACTTGCTGATCTCTGACCAATTGTGAGACTTACATGCTGATCTCTGACAAATTGTAAGACTTACATGCTGATCTCAGACCAATTGTGAGACTTACATGCTGACCTCTGCTTTTTGCAGGTTCTTCTTGTATGGTATTTTAAAAACTCCATAACTATAGTACTGAATTTTGTAGAAATTCAGAATTGTATTCCATCAGGAAAATCATTTAACCATTTAGTAAAGATTATTGCTTGTGCGCCATATTTTAATTTGACAAGACCACACAATGTAAACTATTTGCAATACTCTCCCCCATAGCCAGAATATTGATTCTATCAGTGAATTGTAAATATTTTTCGGCAAAAAGTTAAGTCTGCTTTTTTCCAATATTGTTTTTATCACTATTTATTGGTTCCAATAAACATGTTTGTCTTTGAATTGTAATTGAGCACACATTTTTGTATTATGCTGCCTGTTGAAGCTGTACGTTCTGTATATAGGAATATCCTTTAATCAAAATACATTCTTTCAGCCATTTATTTTATTTTTGTGAGATGAAGAAATTGTGAATGACTAGGATATTGATGTGAAAATAGGAGTTATTTTTTGTCTAAACACTATCCTTGTATTTGATGAAAATATCAGTATTTAAATGATCACTGAGTTTATAAAGCTTGGTCAGTTGTATGGATAACCATTTGTCACTTTCTATGAATGAAAATCTCACCTGTCATGGATACGGGAATAAGAAATGGTACAGGAAAATGTCCCTCTCATCAGTCACTTCTCTGTAGGAAAAAAAAATCACTCAATTTCTGTTGGTGGATGTTGGTATGATTTTGCTGATCCTACTAAAATACCGGAAATGATTCATAGTTGGTTGAATGTAAATCCTTATTAGAAATGTTTCCTATCGTTGAGATTTTAATATGAAGCATACTGACATTGCCTTTTTTTTATTTGCTGTAGTTAAATGTATACAATATGGTTTAAGAATTTCATTTTAATGAATGAAAAAATTTTTTTTTTTCAGCGAAGAAGAGAAAGAAAAAAATTAGAAAAATTAGAACAGCAACCAAAGCAGGTAAAAAAATAATTGAATATTCTGTCTAAAATTATTTTTGATCTGTTCTTTTTATATCGATTCTACTGTTGAAAAACAAACTGAGACAATCCAACTTTTGAACAATATTCTGGATTTTTTCTATCAAATTACTGCCTGCTTATTTATTGATTTGTATGAATTTTGCATTTTGTTAGAAACCAACAAAACATCTTGTTTTGTTTTGGAGCATTTTCTACATTTTATAAAAGAGAACAGTAAGCAGATTGTGGTAGAAAAAAATCAAAATAGATGTATAAAAATCTATACATTTGCAAAGAAATTTGGTGTAAATACTTCAGGGTGTTGTAAAATCTTTTCATAAAAAATATTTTATTGTCATTTTCTGATAGAGATGACTCCATTAGTATTCTCTCAATAGAGGCACTTAAAACCTCAAGGTACATTCTGCCAATGATTGAAAAAAAAAGATGTTCAATGTTTTTGGACTCTATTTTCATAAAGCTTTTAACTACATGAGAAAAGCAATTAATGGAATATGTGCAATAGTTTCGAAATTATGGCATTTTGAAAATCCAGTTAAGAAGCTTTGCAAACATTTTTCTCTTTTTTTTCATTATTGGGGAAATGTATCTCATTGTTGTAAGCACCTCAATTAATGTTAGTGATGTTTATCTGTAAGCTTAAGTTACTTTTTGTTAGAGCCAATGACAATCATTACTTCAAGCTAGTTGTCATCTTATCTCTGTCACTGTTCAGTGGTTAAAGAACTTTTTATACATTCTTGCCATTTTAACTGTGCAGTTTGTAAAATTGTATTTTCATCTCGCATTATGTTGCTTTTGAATCGACCAGAAAACACCCATTTGCATATTACAGGAGAGTTCAAATCAGTAATGAGTTTATACCAAAATGTTATACAAGTCTTTTCTACAGATTTTTGTATACAGCCATATATGAGAACAAATCAATAAGCTAGTTTGAGCATTGAACCAATACTCTGCACTAGTGCATAAATATTTATTGCAATGTCAAGTGTTATTCAGAGTTATTTTTCATTATTGAAATGTCTTGTTAGTTCTTCTTTCAAGTTACATTGTGAGCAAATTTTGGAAAAGATCAAATTCTCTCAGCCTCACAAGAACAAGGCAGAGAAAAGATTAGTATCTGAAGAAAGTACTGAGGAATGTATAGAAACCTGAAGTTTTCAATCAGGAATAGATGAAAAAAAAACAAACAGCTTGTCAAATAACTAAGACGTTTACCATATACAGCCTAAGAAGCTTATGGACTAATGAAGAAGAGCAAAGAGGAAAATACTGATGATAAAATTAGATAAAATGGCCTGTATGGTATAGTCCTCTATGATATGATTGATTTTTTTTTTTTTCAGTTGTCTAATTTTTACAAGTATATTTTTGATAGTCATATTCATTTGTATAGATTTGTATTTTCCAACCTATACTTATTCCTATCAACCTGTTTTTGTTTCCAGAATGAAAAATCTTCACAACATAAAAATAAAGTTTTTAATGAATCTCAAAATGATAGAAAATCTAAAAAAAGTGATAAAAAGTAAGTTATCTTTTATTTGCACTTTCATGTTTTATGAACAAATATCTTGTTCTTGTATTTGTCAATGTCCTTTTCATATTCTTTATTGACTTAACTCAATGAATTGGTCAGATCTTTAAATCACTCTTTATTGTGGTTCATATGACGGTGTGTAATAATTTCAGTGCAATTTATGTATACTTTGAGTTCAGATCAAAATTTGCTCAGCATCAACTCAAGCCAATTTTACTGTTAAATGTTGATGATAACCGACACCTACCCTTTTTGGCAATTGCAAAGCAAAACCCCTTTTGCCTTTGATTAAAAATTGTTGAAATTCTTGATGGAAAATGTTTATATTATGCTCATGGTAAAGCAGCTTGGAGAACCGTTTCCAGACTGTGTTGTGACACTTTAGCTCGTTGCTGATAATCTCTCGGTGTATTGCCAAATTAAATATAATCTTTCAAAAAATACATTTCCTGAATTAGTTCAACTGCTAGAGTGATATATTTTTCACTTGGTTAACAAAACTTTAATAATATGTGACAAAAAATTTTTTTTTTTAGAACGTGTTGCCAATGCAATAGTTTGAAATTCTCTGATCTAAAGTATAAAAGTGAATTCCAGTTAGTACTCTTTTCCCAACATGTCTGTAATGTTTTTCAATTATATTTTGAGGATTATATGCAGATTGCCTCAAATATTTTGATCGGAGGTGTTTTGAAGCTTTCATTTCCAAATAGAATTATATATAAAGCATAAATAGCAAAAGATTAGGTATATCCATGACTTGTAAGCAAGGAGGAAAACTGATTTCAACGATAGAGTAAATAGGACTCTTTAAGCATGGCTAATTTCTCTCATAATGTGTCCAAGAATAAACTAAATCACTAAAGGTAGAGATAAGAGATGAGCTCCTTGAATAGCCAAAAACATCTGCATGCTATTGTGACTCAACATTGTTCATTAGACTTTGAGGTAAAAATATCCAATTGAATTACTGTAACCATGATCACGGACCCGACCAAACAACAAAAAATATAGTCTGAGGTTATTCTTCCCTTTTCACACGTCTGTCCATCCGTCCCTCTGTCACTGTGACTATTTCAGTACTCCTGGACACATTTTTGGGTAAAGAGCCTTGAAAATGTCTGTGTAGTCCAGTAGCCACCTTCTAAAACTCTCTCATTTTTTGAAAATACACCTTTTTTTTCACTTGTTTTTAGGGATTGCTCGATTTTCAATAATAATCCATCGTGAAGTAGACATTTTTATTCCTCCACAGCCATGATGTAGCATTTATGACATATAGGCACTCATGGAAAAGCGTTGGTGGAATGATATTTCTTGAAAAAAAAAATCTTTTTTTTGTTCAACTGGTTTTGTTACACCTGTTGATTTGAACTGACTACTCCTGTTGGTTGGTGCCTTTGATCTCATCGAGTCATGTATTTCTCGATGTAACTTTGTATCGCTATCCAAAAAGTCCGGATTGGTAGGTGGCTTAGTAAAGTCTTCAGTAACAGAGAGATAAAAACTTTCAGAGAGGGGGTATTGTGAGCAAAAAGAAGCATCTTAGTTACAGTAATTCATTTTTAGGCAGAGGTGGCAATATTGTATTTTCCATGACTATTTTAGTTATTATGTAGACGTGTTTCCTTCAATCTATCACCACGATAATTATGCAGTACAAAACTGATATTAGTTTGGAAATATACTATAACTAGATATATTTAAGTTGTCATCAGACACATATTTTCGCATTATTATAGAAAAAATTATAGATATATTTTGTGGTCACTTTTTTCAAAGCATGGCATTAAATAAAAATGGTTAATCTCCTATTTTCTATGATTTCTCATTGATGTTTACATTTGTCAATGTTTTCATTTCTCTATTTAAAGGTCTTTATAGAAGAAAATTGAGTTTCTTAAATAAGAAATCATGGTAGCTTTCTTTCTGATATATATTGATTGTTTTCATTTCAGATCGGTCCCTGATACCTCAGAAGATGAGGCAGTAAGTTATTTTTGCACATTGATTTATTGTCAGAATGTAGGCAGATTTAATTTCTTGATGTATGGCCAATATTCAAATCTTTCAATACTTAATGTTTTTCATATTTAATTAGAAACTTCATTGAACTTTAAATAAATACTTCAACCTACCAAAATAGACAAGAAAAGGAAAAATGCTTCTTGGAAGATTACTCAAAGTTCTTGATCATCAAATTTTCTTTATTGATCCATCTATTTTGATAATTAAGCAACTAAACTGGTTGATATTCATTTAACAATCATACAAATAATGATAGACCAGAAAGGTGATTTACATAAAAGTGGATCCTGGAGAAGTGCCCATCAAGAAATCTGCCCATCTCGAATTTTTCAGAGAAAAAGTGCCCATCAAAACACAATTTTCCCATCATATTGTTTCTTGGAAAAATTTTATGAGGTTTTATCAAAAAAAACTTTTGGCACAACTTAGCAAAGGTGATCCAAGTTGGAATTCAGAGTGTGAAATAAGGAGAAATAAGCAAGGCAAAACAATTCAACAAACAATTTAGTCAAAGCAATGAAAATATAATGTATCTTTTCATGTCTGTTTTTCCTTTTAAAATTATATTTTGATTGACACTTTTCCTCCCTTGATAAATTCAAGATGGGCAGTGTGTTAAGAAAAGAAAAGAAAGGAAAACAAATTTTTAATAATTGAAAATGAAAAGAAATAAGAGAATTCATATCTCAACATTTTTTACAGAGTATTTGAATATAAGAATATAAAAAATCATATTTATTAATTAAAAGAAACCTGAACTTTTTCCTTTTTTTTTTTGAGTAATGTAGTATTTTATGTATTGTTAAATTGGTTGTTGTATAAAGTATATTTCTGCTTAGAATTTGGTACAGCATGATATCTGAATATACAGATGGTTAAGTATAAGAAATTGTTTCTTTTCAATGAATTAGGAATACTTATGTAGATGAATGAATGATTTTTTCAATGGATATTTTAAAAAAATGAAATCCCTGCAGAGTGCTAAAAGCAAAAGGAGAAAAAAAAATCATTTATGACTATTTTGATACTTTCTCTTAACAATTATTCACAGCAAATGTACTTGTTCAGACTGGTCCCCATATATATATATATATATATATATATATATATATATATATGTGTGTGTCAATATCCCATACTCCCGTCCTCAGGTATTGACCAATTTATTCTTTTCTGCGTTATTCAGAATTGTCATCTTTTTCCTTTGAATATTTTTTTTTGCTTTAGTTCTGTTCTGTTCACTGCAGCTCAATGTAATTCAATAATTCTCTTTCAAACCATGGTATCTATGGAAAAATTTGCTGTGTTTTTGTTATTTTGCTCCTCTACATTTGCATTTTTTCAACAGCCCCAATCAAAAGGAAGGTTCTGTAATAATACCTTATTTTAGAAAATGGGCAAAGTTTGGCTATGTTGGCTTAGAAACCAATGCCCAAACTATTGGGCTACCATTGTATAGAGCATTGATATTCTCACAACGCACTCATTCTTAATTTTCATCCATCGAAAGAAAATGGATTGACAAACTAGATAAGTTCAGAAAGTATTAACTCTGTGAGGTCTGGGGAATCCTGGGGAAGGTCTATGTCCAACGACGGACAACAAGAGACTGATGATGATTAATAAAATTATGCAAGTTTTTCTTTTGATTTTTTTGACATCGTCCAATGTTACATGTAATGTGTTATATTTACATACATTATAACAGGTAACAAAAGAATAGTTTGGTGTGTTATATAGTAATTGCTCACAGTCAATGCATTTTTGGTGCTTGAGACTAAAGTGAAAATTACTTATATCCTTTTGATGAGATATTTACCTTGGGTATCAGACATTGAGTACTATTTTATAGATCTTGGCTAAATTATTCACATACTATGTCAATTAGTGCTTAATACATTATACTTCTAAATCTTATATCACTATGTCCGTCTATGAGACTAGCTTGTAGATGCCAATCCATCAAGTATTATAAGTATCTAATAAACTGTGGCATTATCCAATCAACAGAGCCCCACAAATGGCCCACCTGATCAACCAGCCAAATTGGCTACAGATTCTTTTCTCTTTGCTTGTCTGTATGTGTCTTCAGACACTCTTTGAAAATTTATGTGAGTTCACCATGAGGCACCATTTGAAAATTTTTTTTTTTTTTGTTTTCTCAAAAAAGTGTACAAATCTTGTGCCAGTATATTTTTTTTCTCTTGATGAAGGATTTATTTTTTTAAATAATTAGTTCTGGTACACACACAGACCATGGTGATTCATTAATTTGAATTACGGATATAACTCTTATATTTGAACAGAAATATTTCTTCTATCATCTGCTATCTTAGTAAAAATTGATTTTTTATGTGCAAACTGATAACAGCTACATATCTTTCTCTCCAAGCCATCAATACTGTATGGATAGTTATTTCATAGGTATATCTTCAAGATCCTCCAAGGAGATGAGGTATGGCAGGCTATATGAGGTTGTAGAATTTATGCCCATGTAATAGGTATATGTCTGGAAGTTAGAGGTATGAATTATAGTGATGACTGTTGTGTTGGTTTATGACTTGAAGGACCAAAAGTCTTTACTCCTGAACTGTTTGCTTATATTTTCCTTTGGGATCATTAAGGATGGAAAGGCAAGGAGAATCAAGGTTCACACACGTACCTAAGATACTTACCCAGCCAGCCAGCTAGATGGCCTTGAAGACTAAAGAAATCTATCTTGATAGTTCTGGTGGATGGTTTCTAATTAAATGGTGATGCTATTGAGCCATTATAGGATTTAAGTTTCAGTAAAGAATTTGAACCCTGATGAGCAGGGTGGCTGTACTCAGCAAAACAGGGTTTAGTCTTTCTGTTTATAAAGCAAACACATGGTGTAAGTTGTAAGCACTGAAGGAATTTCAAAACTTTGTCAATAGCTAGAAGTAATCTGTGTTTCTTTGTTTCAATTCAGCCACATTGAGTTAATTACACAGGTTACATGTGTATAATTTGTCAGAGTAACATCTTAACATTTATTCTTTGACCTGTATAAGTTTCATGTAATATAATAGATGTATAGTTTTAAACAAAAGCCAAAAAAATGTTAAATAAAAAAACCTTTACAGAAATGTTAGTAGTCACTGCAGGGTTTTTTGAAAAAGTAACTTTCAAAATGAAGTATTAGACGGTCACTTTTTCAGTAACCTTAGATAGTCTTTCATAAATAAACTAGGTTTTCCCAAGCCTATTTGACAGTTCAGAAGCCTGTCACCAAAACTTTCTTCACTTTATAAGCTGGTTTGGTTGGCTATATATACATGTATAAGACTGCACCAATAGTGCTAGAAGGCTGAAAATTCAAATGTTTACTCTTAGTCTCTAGAAAAAACTTCTTTTTCTTAAAATTCTTCCCATGAATAGGTTTTTGGTAGATGGTTTTCAATGAGGGTTTATGCTACATTGGTCCCTTAATTTGTGTCTGGCAGCATTCACACTAGTTTTTAGAAATATTGGACGTTTTAAGGGATCAAAGAAGTAACTTATTCATTGCTCATCCTCTTTTCCCAATTTTTTAATTGATCATCCTCTACATGGCATGCTGCCAAACGATATTGGTCACATGGTTTCTATTGCTTGACTAACCAGACCTCTTTTGTTCTGGATTTTAGCGAAGAGAACTTCATCCTAAACACAACTTCATTTATCCATTGTTTTGACAGGTGACTTCAATTAAGAAAGATTTATTTTCCAATTCTTAAATCACTAACATAGTATTTGTCAAGAATAACAGGATTATTTACTTGTGGATGACTTGAACAAATATAAATCTTAGTACGAATTTATCATTTGCCAGGAAAAAATGCATACCATGTCCAAAATTAATTTGTTTGCCAATTTTCTATTATTATTTATATTTTCTGTCTTTTTTAATAATTTAAAAACAATAACGCAACAAAATCCGGTGAAAAACTACAATGAGATTGTAGTAGTAGTAGCAGCAGCCAGTAGTGATTATTGCCAGTTGCAGTGGCCTGCAAACTTTCAGCTAACAAAAACAGCCCATTTTGTGTCTATGTGTTTGCTGTGCTCCCTTCCTCTCTTTCTGTTTGATTTAGCATGAAAACAAACCAACAAAAAATGTAAACCAGTAATGTCTTTTATAAAATAAGATTTTGCAACATCATTTCTTTTCTTTTCTAACTTGGGTTACCTATCATAAATTCTTATAATAATTTTTTTTATCATTTCCAAACTAGTTTCTTTATGGTTTTTGCTTCCTAGATACCTTTTCATTGTCTAACCAGGAGTTACATAAAAAAAATTGAAAGGTTTGTTTTTTTTCTTTTTTTTGGATCCTCTCATCTCCTATGAATATGATCAGTTAAACAAAAAAGGTGAAGGTAAAGCATCCCTTCTCTCAAGAGACATGTCCTATTGGAGTGTGACCAGCTATTGATGAAGTCCCGGTTTCTCTTGCAAGTCTGGTTAAGAGTAGATCTGAAGAAGTTTTTGACCAATCCCTACTTGACAGATGCAAGACCACCAAAGAAATATCTCCACTCCACTAGCACAGCTTAGAGTATACAGGGAAATTAGTCCTAATGAAGACTCTTTAAAGATAACCACATTGTGACATGCACTTGGAGAAGGTCAATGAGCACACCAGCCCAAAAATGCAACAGAGATGAGAATACTAGTCTGAAGTATTAATGGAATAAATCTTCAAGAGCTAATTTCATTCACCTTGAATATATCAAATTCCATCATTTATGCAGTGATTTTATACATAAAATGATTTTTTTTTCTGGAATTGTGTTCTACTGTCTGCTTGGATAGTATAATAGTTAGCACGTCTAGTTCATATGTTGAAGGTCCTGGGTTTGATTCCTGGTATAATCAAAGAGTGGAAAACTCTTCATCCACGCAGCAAAAATCTATGCTACATTCATACATTTTTTTTTTTCTTACTAGTATAACATGAATATCTGTTGGTCTGATCTGTGAGTGAGATATGGGAGTCTGTTCAAAACTTTGAAGATCACTGAATTGAATGTACATCTGAAAAGGGCTAGAGGGTACACTGCTTCAAACATAGGAATCAAACATCAAAACCAACAATTATCTAAATAATATTTCATCTCAGAACTTCAACTATTTCTAGGAGACATGCTTGTAAGATATTTGATTGAAATGCACAGCAGTACCGAGGCTAAAATTTTTCATAAATTATTTTCACACCCATTCCTTCACATCAATGCAGACCAAGCATTTTATTATTATCTTTGCTTGAAATACTGTATATGCCGGTATATAAGACGGACATTTAATTTGAAAAAAAGCTAAGCGAATATTTCAGTGTCCATTGTGCTGATATCATGACTAGGGGTCTGTCTCTGAAACTTATTTAAACAGGTGGTTTGGATGAGTTGCATTGAGCATTAGTCTTCAAAATACCCTTGTAAACCATTTTTTTTATAGTCAAGCCTTATTATTCAATGACTGTAACAATCGAAGATGGCAAAGTGTTCTATCCTTTATTATATTTTGTTCCAGTGCTCCAGGCCATGTGTTTTGTTTTTTGTTTTTTTTTAGTTTTTTTTTGTCTGGGGGGTGATTCCCTTAGATTCTCCAGAATCCTGATGGAATTTTCTTACTTGACTCCAAATTTTGACCCTATGATTGTTCAATTTTTGACAGCAATGGGCGAGTGTATCTGAAGTTTTTCTATGAAATAATATATCTGAAGTGTGTTGGTCTTGAACTAGATAGAATCCGATCAAAGATATACCTGTATATCCATTAAATGAAAGGATGGTATATTTTGCAAGAGCTCAGTCATGATTGCTGATACTGGCTTGAATATCTACTAACCACTTTACATATATGGTCTAGAGAGAAGCTGTCTCTTTCTTATTGTAATTTGATATTGTATAAGGGAATAGTTTTGTTTAAGTGCCTGGTCTGTTTATATAGTGCCAGTTTTAAAATGAAGAAAAACACCAAAGGCTTAAAATTGATGTGAATACAAGAACCTGTATGTAGTTGTTTGATCTGTAATTATACTGTCTATAGTTTTGAGACGGGTCATTATCATTGTAAGGGATTTTCTTCGGACGATTGAAATCCTTTTTGTTTATGTTTCGACCAATCCATTCTACATGTTGACTGAGTGTATAAGTTCGACTAGTGCAGAGTTCAGCTCAATTTGGCTTCCATTACTTAATAGAGACGATGTATGGAAATCAAGGCCTAACAAGGAAAGAAAAAAAAAACCTTGCCCAAAATCAATCTTGTAGCCTGGCTACTGTTGGAAATTTTTTTTTACCACCACTATTAGAAATTTCTGTTTACCACCATTGCATTCGGTGCATACACCTGAAGATTGCAGAAAAGTTACCTTAACAACTCAAACACAAAGAGTTTGATTGTCAGGAAAAGGGAAAATAAGTTATAAAGTTTCAAAAGCAATGAGTTAACTGAATCAATCCAGAAGTATTCTCTTGATCTTCAAGGAACAGAATGCAGTGTGAAATATTGTTATCAAACTTGACAATTTTCTGTACTGTCTAATCTATGTTGTCAGTTTGTAGCATTGAAAGTTGACTCTACTGCACAGTGACCAAATTGAATTACTAGATTTTTATTCTGTACTATTTTAGTCAGGTTTTAGATTTAAGTAAATCTTGATATGCATCATCAGATGACAAGATCTCCAGACTACTACAATGTTGCTACCACGTATAGAGGCTAAGTTCATCTCGGTCTAGCTATGCTGGGCATATAATCAGAAAGTCAGATGAGAAAATTCCAAAGGTTTACTTAATGACCAGCTACAAGCTAGGGAGTGCAATATAGGGATGTCAAAACTCTAATACAAAGACACGTTGAAGCAGAATCAATGTGCATACCATGTGGAGTTTTATTGGGAATTGGCTGCCCAAGACAGAGACATCTGGCGCCATAGAAGCCACTGTGCAGTCAACACATTCAAGAAAGCCTGTATAGTGAAACAGAAAGCCAAATGAGCAAGACAGTTGGAACATGTGTAGTAGAAATAGACATTGATGGCAGTTTCCTATGTGCAGTGTGTGGGTCAAGGATTGGACTGTTCTCTCATGAACGTACCCATGAACCTAATAGTGTTGCTGAGAACTTGTTCACTAACAACATCCTTCTCTATTTGAGTCAGGTTTTAAATTCAAGTTAATCCATACATAATAATACAGCAAGTATAATGTACTTTGGCACAGCATATCGAAAAAATATTCCAAGTTGAAGATATTAATGGAAGAAGGTCCTCTTCAAGCCAATTTTTTGTGTTTTAATACTTTAAGCTTGATTCTACTGTTACAGGACTCCCGAGCCAGTCTCCACAGCCCTTACCAGGCAGTGAAGTATGACGCTGGTCAGATCTAGATCCCCTAGCAATCAACTTACCTGCCCGGAAACTATAGATATTTTCACAACTAAGGCAATTAATGATCATACATCTGTAATCTGTCCAGCCCGACACTTTGTGCAAAAATGTTTTCACAACTTAAGGCTTTTAAACCCCTCAAACAAAGGCTATTAATCTTGAAACTGTATTCTGTCCAGTCCTTGCTTGTCTGACTCCTAGTGCAAAAATATTTTCCCAACTCAGCAATTTTAAACCTCTCAAACAAAGGCTATAAATCATACATATTCATTCTGTCCAGGCCTTGCTTGTCTGAGACTTGGTACAAAAATATTTTCCAACTCAGGGTTCAATATTAACTGCTTTATAGTTTTAGATTTTTATCTGTTCATTATCCATCTGGTTTCTCTCGGAAACCCATTTTGGTAAGCGTTCTTTTTTGTAAGTACACTCAACCTCGCAAGGTTATCTTATTTTCACTTTCAGATTTTTCCAAATAACCCTTCATCTTTATCAAGTCATTTTTCTAATTAACCCTTCAGTTTCATACTGTCACGCTACTATGATTATGAAAGAATAATCTGATTTCCTCCCCATTTTCATTTGTCTGCAATAGGTAATAATCTTTTTCCAACCAGCTGAATGACTGGCTATGTATGTATCACTTGTACAGACTGCAATAATGGAGTTAGAGGGCTGAAAATTATAACATTTATCCCATATTATGCTTAGAAAATTTTTTTAAAAACACCCTCCCCTCCCCATTGTTTTTCAGATGGGGTTTCAATTTGTAATGTGTGTTTTTGATAAATTGATCCCTCAATTTGTACCTGGCAGCATTCAAACTTGTTTTTTGAACATTCAGACTTTTTTAGTGATCATTTCCCAACAAAGAGCAATAGAGGTAACTTGATCATTGATCAACCCTTTTTCAAATTCTTTTAATTGATCACCTCCAACCTTGCATGCTGCCAGAAGACGTTGGTCATGTGATGTTTTTTTTTCATTGAGTGACTAACCAGATCTTTTTAAAAAAATGCTTTTCACAGTTTTTAGCTCCCCCCCCTTTCATATTTTGCATCTACAATGATAAATCAGTAAGTCTAACACAACTGATCTGAAATTTTAGCTGTATAATGTTCAATTTAATTGATCTATGGGGGAAGTATCAGGTTAAGTGCATTGACAAGATTGTTGACAAATGAATATTTGTTGTGTAAAATATACGCTTTTTTTCATCACCAAGTTATGGACTTATTGACAAACCTACATACTGACTTTTAGGAATAAATATTGCAAATGATTTGTGTAATATGTCGATCCTACTTTTTGGTTTCATAATGAAACCAGTTATACAGTTATTTTGAATAGATGCATTGTTTATTGGGATTGGGATGTAATAATATCTCTTGTACTTGGCCCTTTTAATTTTCTTCCACCTGTAGAGTATCACTCAAATTTTTTCATGTATAAACTAAAAAATTACAGAATTGTGACAATTTCTCTTGAAATCAAATATGTTTTTTATAATAACTGTTTAATAACCATATCTGTGGTTACAGCAAAGACTTCAGCTGGTCTGAAAATTGTGTGTTAGTCTTATTTGTTGTATATTTCTACAGCAAAATAATTTTATTTGTGTTACTTTATAAAGCACTCATTGTGACACGACCCAACTCCACATTTCTTACACCATGCACCAATTCTGGTGCCTTTGCAACCAGCTTGTTTTGGCTTGGCACAATATGCACATTTCTACATTTCATCTTCTGACAATCTAGGATTTTACTGATATGCGTAGCAGATTCTTTTTGCTATTGGATTACTAGTAAGTTTGAATTCTTCTTGAGTAAGATATGGGCATTTGTTATCAAACAATTGAAACATAACCTTTCTCCAATATTTTCTTCTATGCTCACAAGCATACTGATCAGTTGTCTCATCTAATTTATCAACACCATCCAAATTTGGGAATATCCCTCTAGAAGACAAAAAGATTACCTGATGCATGGGAGGAGACTTGGAAGTACCTCAATGACACAACCAAGATATACAAAACACAGATATGTGTCCAGTCCAACTGAGCATGCAATCTGAGTAGGGATTCCATAATCAAGAATCAACAACACCCGATGAAGGCTAGAGAGTAAATGGCTGAAACGTTGCGGAAAAATTAACACATAGATGAGGAAAATAGTCTGATCATATCGTACATGATGATATCCATCTTGTATCAGATACTGCAGCATTGTTTTGGCTATACAGGTACTGCATCAGACAGGCAGTGTATCTAAACACAATGTATTGCTGGGAGAAACAACAATAATGTTGTCACTACTACTGGTAAGCCAATAGTGACAGAAATGTCATTTGACCAGTAGAAGGGTTAAACATACCCACCTTGAAATAAATGCTGATAGGAATGGTGGATGAACTGATCAGTTATTTGCAGTAAATGTGAATGACTAAAAATCTGAATTACTAAAATTACTAATTATGTTTATGAAAAATAAATAAAGCATTGAAAACAATCTTTTCGCATAATTTTTCTTTAGCCCTTTTCTGAATTTATAGATCGTTGTTTCCATTACTTGAGAAAGATTTTTCCAGTTGCTAAATGTTTACTATGTGTTCCAAAAAAAAAAATACACACAATGAAAATTTAAAATAACTTTTTATTGCACTGAGATTTTGAACTAAAATTCCAACAGTAGAAGCTACCGATGTCCTAAAACTCTTCAAAAAAATTGAGTTCTCATACTCCAGTTGTGTGACCACACTAACAATTTGAAAAAAGTTTGATTCCTGCTAGGAATGAATCGTACATCGCATCCAATCGCTGCATTTACCATGTTGGGTTCAAAGGCGGAAGGGATATTCTCTTTCTACTGTGTGTCCACAAGCAGGAAGAAAGAACCACTTGAATTTTGGTTTCAGACCAAGCTTTTTCAAATTGTTCTTGTGGTCACACAACTGAAATGTAAGAATTCAAATTTTGAGGAAAAGTTTTAGCGTACACAATAAGTTATTTCAAAATTTTCATTGTTTTATTTATCATGGACACACAGTACTGATTTAGTACTGATAGTACTTTGTCAGCCAACCTATTTACTAAAAACTGATGAAAAATACGTGTCTTCATAAATGTAAGGATTTGTATTTTTTATGTCATGTTTTTGAAACCACATCATACTATCCCACTCAACTGTATTAAAGACTAACTTCTCATGTTTCCTTTGCAGGATTTCGACCCCAGTTCAGCATTTTTTGCTAACATTGTAAATAAAAAAAAGAAGAATCTCAATATTAATGAACAATCTCAAGTTTCCAACAAAGACCGGAGTAAAGATAGAGCTACACTACAGTCACACAGTGCAAAGAGCGAAGATGAGGTGAGTAGCATATGGCATGACACCTGGCAGTAATCAGGATAAAGATGGCATTTTACTCTCCATCTTTTAATGCTGATCAGATGCAATGATTACTTTTGTGTTTATTTCTATTGTAAACTCTGTACCTTGTGGAGGTACAGGTAATCTTATACTTTTATTTATCTACCTGGTTTTAACAGGTGACAAACGGAGCTTCTCATTTGCAAAAGTACTCTCTGTTTGCTAATTATTGAATCACTAGCTCTGCAAATGGCTGGCCAACCATCCAAGTGGTGTGCTTGTCTTCAGGCATTCTTGATCACATTCTTATTACTACAGTCTTGTAAGTTTGTATGAGTACACCACTAGGGACCATCTAGAAAAGTCTTTTTTTTTTTTCTTTTTTTCTTTTTCTTTTTTTTCTTTCTTCCAAAAAATTGTCTTGGAGTCTCTATGGTAATTTTTGGACCAACAATGCCCAAACCTAGTGCTAGTATTTTTTTTCTGGATAATTCCTGATGAACAATCTATTATTTTGATAATTAGTTCTGGTACGCATACAGTCTAAGGTGATTCACTTATGTGAGGTTCGGATATCATCGTCATTTCTATCTATTGAAATCTGCGATTATGATTGAAACTTCAAAGTATTAGAAACTAGCCTACAAATCTCTGCAAAATTAGGGGTTGACTTATACGTCAGGTATAAACTGTAAACTTTTACCAAAGAGTGGTAAACAAGTACAACAGTTTGCCTTAAACTCATTGTGCACAACTTACCATACTCCCAAAGCCCATCACAAATATCTGATTGAAACTCAATTTTGGTGAAATCTGTCTACTTTGAGAAATGGTACTAAAATAGGAATGACTTATAGTAGTGGTTGCTATGGTGCTTTCATTTCGATCTTAGTAGAATCGCTTATTAAATGTTTGGACCCCAGTTTTTAAAACATTAAATTTGGCTCTGAAAATGATAACAAAATACAAAAATAGAGAGACTCCTACTGAATCAGGTTGCTCCAACTGTAAAAAGGAAATGAATTGGATAAAAACATTTTAGTTGTTAATAAATGAAAATTATCGTTCCTTTGATTTGTTGTTAAAATACTCACTACATATGAATCCAAGTTTTGTCAAAATGTAACCTTCTGGTGAGGTGTCACATTTTTTAAAATTTCTTGTGTTTATTCCTGTCTCCCTGCCCCCATGGTTTTCTCGTAATTTTTGCACAAATTACGAGGGCCAGTCTTGAAGAAGTTGAGAGGGAGGGGTCTGGACTTGGATTAAACACGAGTTCTCTCCCTTACATAAAAGCAGCTGACAGTCAATCAGCTTATACAACCTATCAATGAAACTGGCCCCAAGCCAATTAAAATACAACCTATGATGCTAGTTCAAAGCCAGTTGAAGTATATGCTTAGGTGATATCAGAAGGAGTGGGAGGGAATACTTAATGAGATGGTCAATCTGTTGATTTGTCAGTGACTATTATTGCTGCAATAGATGCACTCATCTAAAAAAAAAAAGGTTCAAGCAATTCTTGGAGAAAAAGTTTCTTGATGCTATTGTTGAGATACTAGTTTGCATGAAATCAAATTTTAGTCTTTGCTAGTCTTTAGTTAGTGCCCTATAAATTGTATGCATTTGATATTCTTTAAAAATAAACACTTCTCTATGGACTGCACTTCTGATACTCAACAGTCAACATACTAATGGAAGAATTCAAGTAGTCCAATGAGGGAAAAAATCTTCTAGATAAAAATACAAGTTGTGATCAATTTTCTTGGCTTGAAAGGTAGTGGGATGTGTGATGCATCATGGAGAATAACTGTGCCACCAGAGATCTAACTTTTCTTGCCAGTGTTGTTCATTAAAATTATTTTGAACTTATTTATAGTGTTAGCTTTGTGTTGTGTTTAATTAGTTTTATTAACTTTAAATATATTCTTTGATGCAACTTACTCAAATGGAAAGGTGGAGGACTTGTAATGTGGGGAATCATCTTGAAAGGTTTGGAACTACTGATCCAGGTAAATGGGTGATAATTGATGCTTGATCCATTCAATAAAGATTTACAGTTATGCGCACAATAATACTAAGTAAATATTAAGAAATGGATACATATGATCTGACAGAATGACCACAAATTGTGTTATATTATATAAAAACTTATTTGAAATGATCTCTCGTCATGACACAGTTAATGTATCACTCACTGTAGACAATGTAAATAGAATGAACAAGTAAAGAAAATGGGGTTGCTGCAGGAATTGTTTATTCCATTTACATTGTCTAGGGCATGTGATACATTAACCATGTAATAACGGGAGATCATTTCAAAAAAGTTTCTATGTAATATAAGACAATTTGTGGTCATAATAAATATACAAAATCAACTCAGCATCTTTGAACATATTTTGCCTGATATTTTGATTTACTGTAATAATTGATTTCTTTTAATATCTTCATTCCTTGCATTTAGGTATTATCAATGTCCTCTTCTCTTGTTTTATAATCTGGTCTTATATCAAATTTTAGTTATGTTTTCATTATATTTTATTTTGTTCTGTATATGTTTGTTATGTCTCTTTTTGGATATCAGAAATTTAATGGATTTTCTTCATGTTCACAGATAGAAGAACTTGATACTGTTGTTCTTAGAAGTCGAAAATTAGCAAGTAAGTAATTTTCATTTTCCAGTCTTTAAATTTTTTTATTTATTGAATAGTTCAGTAGATTCATAATCTGTAGAATGTTGATACTATAAATATTACCCAATTTGACTTCAAATGTCATATTTATTTTCCAGTATTCATTGATATAATGCAGCTATAGCCCCTTTCTTCAACAGACCCTGATGATTCAGTACAAGTGATTAGATTTTAAAATAAACAGGATAGATATACCTTTTTCATACCAAGCTGTCAGCTTATTGCTTCAACTTGATCAAAGTTTATTCTTTCTACCTTGCCATTCCCAGTGGAAAAGAATACACTTCTATTTCTATGCGTTTTTCTGTTTTTATTTGATGAAGTATTATCTGAAACAGTCAACCAAAACTGTCAACATAGCTTTCTTCAATTTTCCTGTTGGTCTGCCTGGCTATCTACATACGATGCTTATAGGCTACACCAATAAAGCTAGAAGGCTGAAAATTCAAACTTTCACTCCTTGTGTCTCCCCCCCCCTCATTTCATTGAGGATTCAATTTACAACGTAATTTTATGCTGAATTGGTCTCTAGCTTGTGCCCAGCTATGTTCATGGTTGTGTTTTGGAGATTGACTTCTTAATGATTCAACAAAAGGCAAGAGAGGTAACCTATTTATTGATCACACTTTTTTTTCAATTTCTCTAATTGATTATCCCTAGCATGGTATGCTGCTAAAAGACATTGGTCACATGATGGTTTATATTGAGCGATTACCCAGATCTATAAATCATTATTCTAAAAATCTCTTATGACTACTTTTTACCTTCATCTCAAATTATTAGTCGCTTTTTACCGCAACCAAACATTCAAGATGAATGTAAAAAGTAGTCATACTAATTTGAGAAAATTATAATTTGTATTTGTTGCAATTTTCTAAAAAGTAAGGAAAGAATAGTAAGACAATTGTTTGTTTGATCTAGCAGTGTTGCCAGACTGGGCTACAGGGGGAGATAATCCAAGCTCCTTGACTTACCCTACTCAGGCATTGCAATAGCATTGAATTCTGAAATTGTGTAAGTCTGGTGTCATAGGTTCAATACCAGCTTCTTAAGAGGGGCCCTATGAATGACTTTTCCATCATGACTACTCAACTCTATTAAATACAATGTTTAGCTTTTTCCTTATTATGCAACTATTTAAAAGAAGTTGTATTACGTTTTGTGTAAAATTTGGCAATAATTTCTCAATGTTGGAGTTTCTAACTTTTTATTCTTATAAATTTATTTCTATTTAAATTTCTTCAGCTAAACTATATATCTAAAACATTTGTTGAAGTAAATCATTTTTTTGTCTTATAAACAAGGCTTTATATTATGATTTGATTTTTAAAACAATTCTGATAACATAAAGTATATTCAGTTGTTTTGCCTGAATAAACTTTCATTGTTTAAAGGAAATATCTCTAGATATGAATTAAATGTAACAAAGAAAATGTCATCATTAATTTTTTTTGAATTACCAGAATTGTTTCCCATTATTAAATTTTTTTCAGTCCGTGGTAATGAAATGGCACAAGTGGGTCATTATAATGCAGCTATAGATCTTTTTACTGAAGCAATACGACTTGATCCTACTGATTTTCGGTAAGCACATCCACACAATGCTTTTCTGTTTTATATACTATTAAAAAGGTCAAGATGTAGTTTATTTTCATTGCTAAAATTATCCAGTATATGTTTTAGATCTATGCAATAGAAACTATGTACGTATGGTGTTTGATCAATTGTATCCTGACATCTATTAGCCAAATTTAGATCAGAAATTTTCACTGTATAATGTGGTTAAGATGACATATGTAGTGTTACTGATAGCTAGGGTTATGAGTGTTTTTTTTATTATAAGAGATTTAATTTTAAAGAAGCAAGGCAAAAGAAATAAACAATCATTGTATAAAAAAGAACAATTCTATTTTCAAAGATACAATGTAATTTATTTTGATTATGTGATTTATTTTAGATAAAAAATTTTGTTGTTTTGAAAGGAAAAAAATAAGATACAGAAAAAATATGAATGCACCTAAAAAGTTAATTAGAATGTCAGTGTACCGAT
Organism: Thysanoteuthis rhombus; assembly: GCA_963457665.1. Classification (NCBI taxonomy): domain Eukaryota; kingdom Metazoa; phylum Mollusca; class Cephalopoda; order Oegopsida; family Thysanoteuthidae; genus Thysanoteuthis; species Thysanoteuthis major. The sequence continues at coordinate 41,373,406 of OY735219.1, read as the reverse complement.
GAAAAATCTATATGAAGTCAAAGAAAAAACAATGTAATTTGATTTAATTTATTTTGATTATGTTACAAAAAGATTAAGTAGTGCAGGTGGTTCTAAATAAGATATTGATTGTTTATGATAAAATTTTGTAAAATGTCCTGTGCTTGGGTGTAATATTTCTCATTGTTAAAATTGAACAGAAGCAGTTATATTGCTAAAGTTAGCCATTTTATAGCCGATGTTTTGTCAGCCCCAGGTAAGCATGGGAACCCATACATTCATATATGTGAAATGTCATGACTTTGAAATACAAGGTCACACTGAAAATGAGAATATTTTAAGAAAATAACTTCAAGAAGAAAATTTTGAAAATGAGATGTTTGGAAAAACTCCAATCTTTTATCTCTAGTCTTAGTGTACCTGTGCTGTCAAAAATGATGGAATAAATCAAATTATTATTTTATTTAGTTACTGAAAAGTTTTCATCTGATCAATTTCATTCTTACTCTTGGCGTGTCATTTTAGTCAATATATTTCTTTGTGCGTAATCATACAATAAACTTTGAGGACCATTGTTTTAATGTATGAATTGCATTGTGCTAAATTTAGGTTGTTACAGACAAAAAGTAATGTACAAATACAAGTGGCATATTATTCAAGCAGATATTCAAAGAGATTTTTTGATGATTGAACTCCTTTCTTGTTTGTATTGATGCTTTTCGGTTGATCCATTCTATGGCCTTCTTTAGATGTGTTATCCAAATGTGATGGTTATAAACAGAATTTTTCCAATGGTAGCAACACTACCACACTGGATTTGAGTGATAATCTTCTCTTTCATTGTTAGGCCTAGATTTCCATACTTTGCTCCCTATTATGTTGCAGAAACCACTTTGAGTTGAACCTCACACTTGTCTGATATCTACTCAATCGACATGTTGATATGTATTGCCTCTTTGATTTTTCTCAGTTTACAACTGTATTCCCTATCTATTATCTGGACTCTTTCTCAGAGAGAACAGAGTTCGCCTTTCTCTCTCCAGATACGGTCAGTCATCCCAGTCCTTTCTATTTCACCTTGGATTATAGCTCTTCTATGCTCATTTAGACTTTGAGAGGTCTGCCTGTTCCCCCTGTACAGATGTTCCCACATTTATAGGGAATAACGTAAACACAGATATTGTTCAGAATTCTCATGTGGTAGACTCATTTTGGTAAGCAAATTTTGAGAAATTTAACATCACAAATTATGAAGAGTTGAATTGTTCAAAAAAATTCTTTGAATATATATGCCTGTTCTCAAAACTAAAGACAGGGTAGATATATTCAGCATTTATGGTTAAAACCTCCATAATTTTCTATTTCTGTGTTGTGATATCTTATTAACCAAAATACTGTACACTCTAATACAAATGATGAATGCATAGCTTAGATTAGTCATTTTTCTGTCATTGCCTGTGAATAAATTTTTGGTACTTTTCTGAGAAAAAGGTCTAAAAATTCATGAAAAAATTATCTCCCTTTCAGAAGTGATTTGAAAGAACAATGCCGTTAATTTAAGCAAAACTTGAGATAGGGTTTTATTATTCACTATTTTTGTTTTGTTCAATGAATGAGTTTTTACAAAATCAAGAGAGAAATGTGAAAAAATGAAATCGTTAACATTGTTACTTTGAATTTTAATCTCTAATGAATTCTGCTCTCATCTTTACTCTCTGTCTATTCTTTTCTCTTTCTTTAACCATTTCCTTTGTCTGTTTATCTTATCCTTTCTCTCAGTTTTTCTATCTGTATTTCTTTTCTTTCTTTCTCGCTTTTTTTGTATCTTTCATTTTCTTGTTTCTCAAATGTTTGTGAAATGACCATTGTTGGAACAAAACAAAATGGTCAAATTTTATGGGATTTATTTATATCAATTGTTATTTTTAAATGACTTTCGCAAGGGAGATAACTTTTTCACGAATTTTTACAAATCATTTTCTCAGAAAGTACATTTTTCCCCCCTTTGATTAAGTTGAGAAAAAAATTTAATTTTCTTGGTCACCATGCTGTAAATTAATGCTTAGCAAATAAGTCATGCAGATCATTTCTACTGAGTAGTGAGTTCAATCCTTACTAACACCCCATACTTCTGGCCTTGTGCTATACGAAGCTAAGCTAAGCGAAGCTGAGCAAAATGACCAGTCAATTTTCCTATAATTCATTGTCGTAAATTTTTTTCAATAATCTCAGATCCAAAATTCATTATATTCACCTGTTTATATTTTCAGTTTTTTTGGAAACCGGTCTTACTGCTATGAGAGAATACAACAATATGATAAGTAAGTACATGAAATGTTTTATTTTTTCATTTCTACTTTGGTTAACAATTGAATTTTCTCACTGAATGAGTTTTTGTTGCCTATTTATGAAGTTGAAAAGTAAAATAAAACGTTTTTCTCTATAAGATTTTGGAACTTAGACAAAATGATTTTTTTAAATTTTTTAATTCTTTGGTGGATAAGTAAGTTTTTTTGTTTTTTTTATTGATGATTACATTTTTCTGAGTTTTGAAAACATTGTCTTCATAAGAATGAAAAAAAAATCACATGAGGTATCTTTTTTGTAGTTTGCAAGAAGCAACAGAAACACTTATTCTCAGTAGAATCATTGTTTTTTAATACTAATGCTATGGTAATCTCTTCAACCATGCAACATTTCTTTTATGATATCTGTGTGTCAAAAATTGAAGAAAAAAATGAAAAGTTAATTTGAAGAAACATTTTTTAAAACTTAAATTACAATAGACTTCTGAGCTGATTTGTTATTGAGCTCTGAAATGTATTACATGTACAAGAAGTGTAGGTATAAAACTTTTTATTTTTTAATTTTGCAGAGCTTTAAAAGATGCTGAAAAATCTATATCAATATCGCCAAATTGGCCAAAAGGATATTTTAGGAAAGGTAGAGCATTAGCAGGACAGAAGGTATGTTGTTTACCTTTTTCATTCATTTCTGTTATAAAGCATTTTTTCCATCAGATTTTCTTATGCTTAGCAGAAAAGGTCTCTTTAACAATTTGTGTCTCCTTTTCCATTAACTATCAGAAAACAAAACTGTCCACATAGGTTTCTTCAGTTTTTAAGCAGGTTCTCTGGCTATGTATTCATGACACATTCCGCAACTCCAATAGAGATATTGGGCTGGAATTTTGATCATTTACTCCTTGATTATGCTTAGAAAAAACTTCTTGTTCCTTTAAATAGGTTTTTGGTGGGGGTTTCAATTTGAAATATTAGTTTATGCTAGATTAGTCCCTTATTTCGTGTCATGCTTATTTGGGGGGGGGGGTGAAAATTTGGACTTTTTTGTGATCGCTAGCCAACAAAAGCTGAGAACAGTGACTTATCAATTGAATACTCTATTTTTTCAATCATTTGATTTATCACCCGCAACATTGCTTGTTGCCAAAAGATGCACATGTTATGGTTTCTATTGAGTGACTAACCAAACTTGTCACCTTTTTTTTCTCTGTACATACAGTAACGAGAAACAAAGGTTGCACCTCCAAGTTACTGTTCTTTACTAACTATTTTCATTATTAACTTCTGTTCATCCTCTCTTTTTCTCATTTTTGTTGTGAGGGCTAAGAAACGAGCTTACTTGAAACTCTCTAAGTACTGATTTTAGTTCTAATATCATTGTACAAGTGAGAGCAGGTATAAAAATGAGTTATTAATGTAGGCCATAAAATGAAATAATTTTTTCATTTATAACATCATAGAAGTATACTATTGAATACTTTTATAATGCTCTTCTCTTTATTTCCTTGATTGATGAAATTAGAACTATGAATAATAAGCAATAATGTTTAGCACCTCACAACCCATACATGTGTCAAAAGTTTTATTCACATATTCTGCTCCGTTTGTTTTGCTGCCTTTTTATGTGAAAGTTTTGATGTTCTCTTATTAGTTTGACTCACAATTCTATCTTTTTTGATTTGATTCTAGCAATATTCTACAGCTGAACAAGCTTTCTTACAAGTAGTGCGCTTAGATAAAAATTGTGAAGATGCCAAACAAGAACTGCTGAGAGTGCGAACTTATCAAATAACAGTGAGTTTTATTTCTTTCATTTCTCATTCAATTCTGACACGGCCATTATGTTCCTCTTGTAAGGCTATTCATTATTGTTTTGATCCTATTTTTTAAGGAACAAATTTGATCTTTGAAAAGATTTTTTGTTTATCAGATCAGTACAGTGGTGAGAATATCAAGCGAAATCCTTCTTACCATTACCAACAGAACATCTATGACCATTTCTCATTTAAAACCATTAATAATTAGTCAGTATAGACCTGGTTTGTTGTGTTGATAAATGGCATATACTTAAAGAAAGATACTAAAATGCACTTTGAATTTCTCTATCTGATGGAGACTACAATTATAAGTGATGTTTTAAATGAGCACTTGAAGTTATCAAATATGAATATTTGTCCTCTGTGCAAAAACCTTGTTTAAAGCAATAAAAACTGTAGATGCTACTTGGAGTTTCTTAAGTGATTTCTACTTACTCACCAAAATCAAGAATTATTGAACCGACTAATCAAACTCAATCAATTCTTTTTAAGGCTTCTGACTTTTAGTCATGTTAGCCATTATATCTAAATTAAACATATTTGATTGCTTATATTTGTAATCATTAGTCACTGCTATCCATAACAGATTGGTGTAATCACTGTTGCTGGGTTTGGGTTATTCATGTGTTTTGGACTTTGCCCAGCCCTCACCATTCATAGTAGAAACTTGAAATCTTGTGCACATAATCCCCTCAATGAGGAAGGAAAACGTTTTTGTTTTTTTTTTTGTTTTTTTGAAAATTCCCTTCCAAAATAGATTCCTAGTATATATAGGTAATGTAAGTTTATGTTAAGTTGGTCTTCAGTTTGTGCCTACTTGTTTATTTTTTTATATTCAGACCTATTTCATTGATTGTAGCCCAACAAAAGGCGAGAGAAGTAACTTCGTTCACTTCTTTTTCCCAATATTTTATTTGATCACTCCCAACACAGCATATACAGGTGGCAGTGATTTATAATGTTTTGACTCAATAATAAGTCAGTCCTACTTTTCAACTAAATTGTGTGTAGATTATTGCATAAAAAGATATTGTTTACTGTTGCAATGTTTATTTGATTAGTTCAAAGTAATGAATAAGAAACTATTATCCTGTTGTTCCAATGATGTATTTTCACAAGTAAATATGAGAGTTTTAATCTCACTGCTGGATTCTGTGTAGTTTTGCTCAAATCTTGTACTTGTACTGAGCTGTATCATTGCAATAGTTACATGGAATGCTTTTTATTTTATTACTTTATAATATCCTTTGATCAGATATTGAAAATGATTATACTGTTTTGTACTGAATCTGGTTTGTGCCAGAATAGTGATTTGGAAGTATGAAAATCTTTGAAAACTCTTCATTTGAAATCACTTTCTCTTACCAAGATGATTGTGTTACATTTAGCCTCATTGATCAACTACTTCAGATGAAAGAATTCTGAACTTCTTGAATATAAACTTGATCTAAACTCAAGCAGTTCCTTATATCAAGTATTTTCAGGATTGCTTTTGTTATGTCAACCCTTCATTGCTGAAAAATCTTCTATGAAAACTGTTGACATAGGTTTCACCAGTTTTTAAGTGAGTCTGGTTGGCTATGTGTGTATTGTGTGTACATGCTGCACCAATGGAGCTTAAGAGCTAAAAATTTAAACGTTTAGTCTCTATCAAGAAAGTTTTTATTTTTTTGAAAATTCCTGCCTTAAACAGGTTTTTAGTGGAGGTATTCAGTTTGCTATGTAAATCTTAGCAAAATTAGATCCTCATTTTGTGTCACTGCCCATCAAAAGGCAAGGAAAGTTACTTGTTCATTGATTACCCATTTTTCTAATTTTTTAATTGATCACCCCAAACATGGCATGCTGCTAAAAGATGTTGGTCACATAATTGTTTCTATTGAGTGACTGACTGAACATGTTTATATTTTCTTTGCTGATTTTGGCTTTGTTGGAAAAAATTAATTCCTCAGTCTTGTTTGTACATTCTTAGAAGATATTATTTCTCTTTGTAATAAAAGTATTACTCTTTAATGAAAATCTGGTTAATATATTCTGATAGCTTCAGCTATTTTTTTTTTTTGATTTTCTATCAATGTAAAAAAAAAATAATGATCATATTTATCAGAAGGAAGAGAATGTCAATACTAAGACTTTTTTCCTTTTCAAAACAGGAAATGGGTTTTACAAAATCACAAGCAGAAGCAGCAATAAATCAACATGGAACTGTGCAAGCAGCATTAGATTCACTTTTAGCTGGTGTTGGTGAGTGTTGTTTATTCAATACAATTTTGCATTTATATCCTCCCTTTCTTGATTCAAAACAATCAAACTTCTTACATATTTCTTATCCAACAAGTCTTTGTAAAAATAAAGCAATTTTCATAAATGGCACAAAAATACTTATTGGCCATCATTGCCACGATTAGTTGATTCATATTAAACAGAAACAACTATATATCACCCACATACATATTTACAACATCCAAATATTATGACAACGAATTAAATTATTCCTGAACTGAAAAGCTTTTTTTGTTTAAACTCTCCCAGAGGATGAAATGTAAAAAAATTATCCAGATCTGAAAAAGCATATTTTTTTTTTTGTTTTTTTTTTTTGGCTTTTGTTTCAAATCTTGATTACTTTCTGATGTTTCATCCTCTGTAGAACGTCAAATTAAAAAAAAAGAATTTTGGGAACAATTTTATTCGGAGTCATAATAAATATATATGTATAATCACACACACACATATATAGTTGTATCTGTTTAATAAGTATCTGCTAATCACAGAAATTAAGAAATATTGTACCACTGGGGGTCCTTAAAGAGATTCTAGCGTTGATTCAAACAGACGGTTTACTAATGATGACTGAAGACAGTTTATGACAATCACATGATTCATAAAAAGTGTGTAAGGACAAAGGCTGTAATGATGTAGATGTTGGTGGTGTTTTTTGTCTTTTCATTCTGTTTGATTATTTTAACTTCCACTTCATCAATGGGGAACCATTGTTGGTTGACATTACATTACTATAAGTACTGTTGACAAATGACATTTTTTTAAATTTTTAGATTAGTTTCCTTTGAACCTGTTGAGCTGATACTGCATACTGATTGTATTGATATATTTTTTTTTGCTTTTTGTGATCTCTGGGGCGTCGTTTTTTAGTTGTGTTGTTCAGCAGATGTCTACCTTTTTTGCAACATGACCAGCCAATTGCCATTTGAGTTTTCTAATGGATTCTATATTTCTGAATCCTATTTTTTCTATAATGCACTGTGCTGTCTTGTGATCTCTCCATGTGTTATTGAACATGATTCTCTTCTGTGCTTGTTGCATAGTTCTCAGAGAGTCAATTTTTCTGGTTAGGTTCCATGTTCCAACTCCATAGGTGACTATTGGGAGGATGTATTGGTTGTAAACCCTTCTTTTCAGGACTAACAGAATTTTTTATTTTCTTAGTTTGATTTTTCCGGTGACTGACATTTCTAAAATATTTTTGAACTTTGTCTTTCTCAGCTGCGGAGAACTCCTTAAATGATGGGTTAGAATCTGATGAGGAGGAATTTTGTATGAACAACTCAGTGACACACACACATACAGGAACAATTTATAATACAAGCTCTTCTCCAATGGATTCAAAAATGGAGTGAGTATTTTAATTGGTATTGCATGTTTTAGTCTTATAAATATTAATCCATGTAGATATTGTTATGCCAGATTGTAATATTTATAAATTGGATTTTTTTTATTTATGAAAAAAATTGTAACATTAATACTAATGTATAAATTTTACTTGAAAGCATAAAATTCTTCTTGTTTGAATTTTGTTAGAGTGTATTAATCATTATGCATGATATGGTTAGACTATCTTCCTTGTCTATGTTTTCATTTGTTCACTGTGTCACTCATGGGACCACCTTGCGCTCACACCTCTCCAAAAGATCTATCTACTGAATCTATAAATGTTGCATGGTGGACCATACTTGGATGAAGTGCAAATTATTGGTAAAAAAACAATTAGCAAATACAACACCTGAAGGAAGGGGCACATACTTTCTTCAGTTGAACCAATCAGTCGACCGAGCATCTGGGAACCTCTCGTCTGTGAGGGACAAACCAACTCAAAATTTGATACTGAAATCACAGCCTGGATTTAAAAAAAAAAATGGATGTGATATGTCCAGTCCAATTGAGCATATGTTCTAAGAAGTGATTACACATTCTAAAACCAACAACACCTGATAAAGACTGGAAGGTACACAGGCTGAAACATTGTGAGCAAATGAACTCATAGACCAGGAAAATAGTCCAACTATATCATACATCATGATTATTACATATGTTTACATACTTTGAAAAAATGTTAATTCTTGTTTGTTAAGTTCTTTATAGAAAACATTTTGAACATTCTTTATAGCAATTATTTGATCTCTCAATTTGTCTCATCACTTTTATACTGAAATTTTCCTGATTTCAGTTCCCTTTTTTTTTCTTGTGTTCGTAGTCCCACTAATCCTGAAGGGTTGACAGCCTTATGGGTGGGTAATGTGTTGCCTGAAGTTACAGAGAAAAAATTAAACCAGATGTTTTCCAAGTAAGTACAAATTTTTTATTTTAAATTTTATCCTTCAGAAATGTCCTAAGTTTTGTTCTAACACACCCTACATGGAGTTACCATCAATCACAATAAAGCAGAAATTTTATTATTGTACAATCATATTGGGAACGGAGATGAGGATAGTATTCATAGAATTCCTGTTTTTATGTAACATGTCTTGGGTTTTGGGATTACTTAAAAGCAATTTTTATAGAAGTCCTATAACTGCATCAAAGTATTTTAAAGGGATTTTACATCAGGTTTTCATTTTATGAAACTTCTTAAGTATCACCTTAGTTGTTTTTACTCATTTTTCTTTGAATTCACAAAAATACTATTTATATGAAGAATATTGAACTTTGAGCTTTTTCGACCTTTTTCTCTGTGTTATTTGATGGTAATTTTGAAACTCTCCTTGTTTCTCGATAGGCATGGACCTGTGACCAGTGTGCGCTGTTTACCAAATAGGTTCTGTGCCTTTATCAATTTTAAAACTAAAGAATCAGCTGGCAAAGCAATGAATTCTTTACAAGTAAGTATTCTTTTCTCTCTTGTTGAACATTACAAATTGAATATGTATTACTACTTACTGTGCTATTGAACTATGTCAACCACTTTTATTTACAGGCTTTTGTCTAAGGCATGATCATTAAAACTTCATCATCCTCTCAGTTAACAAAAGCAATAAGAGCAGTGAGGTTGGAAATCTTTTCCAAGATTAATAAGTGAAAGGGGGAGGGGCAATGATTAGACACCCAAGAGTATGATGGAATTGTGCATGGATCTGCCCCCAAATTCAATCACTTCTTCCATAACTTGTTGTCCACTCTTTCCCAAAGTTTTTTTGTTAAAATTCATGGAGAACTTCTGGAGATATAGTGTGGACAGATACACGGATGGAAAAATGGACACGACCAAATATATATATATATATATATATATATATATATATATATATATATAACTTACCTAGTTGGCTGAGTTGAACAATTTCTTTGTGAAAAGAAAAAAAAAAAAAATCTTCAATCTCCTGACATTATTGAGAAATATCTTTGGAGGTAAAAAAAAATTATCTTGTTAAACTTGATTTGTTTTATGAAATCCCTAACAGAATAAAAAAAAAACCTGTTGAATGTTCATAATTGTGTTACATCGTAGAAGATGAATACGCTTATTATTATTGTACAAAACATAAGTAAATCAATTTGACAATGATAGCTTTGCGTTTACCATTATAATTTTCATTATTTGATGTTGGATTATCGTTCTATTTTTATTGATGTCCATCTTTACTTTTCCAGGGTGTGGAGTGTGGTGGTCAGAAACTTTTAATAAAATTTCCTGATAATCCAATTGTGAATGGAGGAAATGTAACATTACGAAAATCATCGGCATCTAATTGTAAAATGTAAGTTTTTGGTTTCTGAATTTATTTCTATGGTTTGGGATTCTTAAAAAGAAAATGAGTTATTAGATGTTGTCTTTTTGCATTTATATCAAACACATGATTGTCTACCCAAAAACTATTTAATAAGCATCTAGAAAAAACAAGTATATTGTTATTTTATAATTTTATATGAAAACTTCAAAGAAATTAAATATTTGAGACTTCCCAGGAGGTAAAAGATATTATTTTCTGAGAAGTTTTCTTGGATGGATGCAATTAAAGTCCGTAACAAAAATAGCACGATAATAATTATATATTTCACACAATTGTGTTCAGTTCGTATTCCCTCCAAAGCATGTAAACTGTTTACCCACCAAACATATTTTATTTATACAGGGTGTTCCAAAGATTTGTCCTTTTTTTGTGCTAGTTTTCCATTCGTACGAGCAATTACATGAGTATAAACTGTCTTTAAGTTATTTACCTTGCTCTTGAATGCTGCTCTATTTAATAAAAAATTATTTTGCAATAAAAATTAAGTCAAATACAAAGTTACTTCCTTTACAACTGGAAAACAACTGGCACAAAAAAAAAGGACAAATCTATGGCACATTGTATGTGTGTGTATGCGCACATATATATGATTATTATCATTTCATATTTATGTATTTTTTAGACTGGATAATGTTTCATTAATGTTCCATCAAGTTAGATCAAATTCTGCATGTTTCTCTAAAGTGAATAATATTTTCGAGTTCAATTTCTTTTTAATATCAATTTTGGTTTGTATGTTTATTTGATATTTGTTTTGTAGAAAAAATGTTAGAAAACTACTTTTTAACATCATTAAAAAAAACTGCTATACTGTATTTTGTTGTCTTTTTATTAACAATGGAACAGAAACTTCTCGTAACCTGATCATTTTGATGATATCATTTGCATATCAAAATATTGGTACATTTACATAATCAAGGGTGTTAGCAGATAATTTGTTTCATAACATTCTTTGATAACTATTATAATAGAATTTACTTTTAATATTGATAACTATCAGCCATGTCTTATTCTTGCACCCTCTAGCATTATTTTTTTGTATCAGATTCAAGTTTTTTTTTATTAACTTGAAGGGTATTTTTCATTAAATTCTGGCTTCATAATCCAACCCCTGATGTGTAAAATTTTTTTTTTTTCTTTATTTTGTTAACTAAATTGTTGAATATTAATTGGAGGCAGTTAAGGAAGTTGAAAATATTTTAGGGAGTATCATAAAGCCCTTCCCCCCACTTATAATGAAGATGTTGGAGTCCAAGAAAGCTGCTATAACTGGGGGGTGGATATGGGTGATATTCAAGTACGAGCGATAGAGGAAAAACAACCAACATGGTCCATCATGTAAAAACCTAAAAAACAAATTTCAGTATTAACAAACAAAATATTTATATATTTGCATATTTATGTTGTACGATTTAACCCTTTCAACCCTAAAACCATGTATGGGCAACCAAATTTGGTCCGCGCAGCATTTTTTGTAGCCCACAGCCAATCTAAGCATTTATTCAAAATCTTATATAATTTTTTCTCAGAATGTCAATTTTTTGATTTATTGTGAAATTTCTATTGTTTTAGCTTCAATAATACGATTATTTATTTGTTTGTATAAAATAGAAATTAAGTATGGTCTCTGATATACAATCTACATTTTTAAGCTCCTGAGTGTGAAACAGAAAAAGATAATCTAAAGAAAAAAATGTCATTCATTGACTATTGAAATGTTTTTGTCTAATTCATTTCATTTTTACAGTTGGTTTGCTGGCGTAAGTCAAATATATTTCTTAGTGCTGGGTGGTCTGGGTGTTGTGTTGCCTCTGTCATCAAATGAGCTTACAGTGTTGTAAAATAGCGCTCAGCTGAAAATATTGAATTTACAGGTTCAAAGGGAAATTCTCTTTTGATTTATGGTTTTTAGAATATGATATAGGTAAAAATATTGGGGTCCACCACCCATCCACCTTATACTTCAAACCATGCTATGACAGGGGATGCCTGTAACAATAAGTCTATGTGTTAGTATTTATAATATGATTCATTGTTAAAGATTAAAAGAGATAATTTGGGAGACATTCAATATCTGAAAAAATAAATTTTTAATGTTAAATCAATAAGGCTTTACTTATGATTACCAGTTTTTGTAATTGATTTTGATTGTTATAGGCTTGCTGCTGCTGCTTATTTTACTGTAAATTTTTGTTTGTATATAAGTAGTTCCTTGTATTTTTCCCCATATGGTATCTGATTATCTATATGTGATTGTCTTTTTTTGATATAAGCTGTTGTAGGTATATAAAGAAAAAAAGAATTTAGACTGAAGTTAAATATGTGCACAGTTAACTAAACTTCCTTTTTAAAATACGTGTGAAAAAGTTTATAGTTTTGTATTTCATAGGACATTCTGTTCTAGGGACAAACAAGACAGTTTTAAACTAAAAAATACTAGAAATGAATATTGTGTAAAAGAAAACAAAATGCTTGAAAAAAAGGGAACTGGCTTCAATAAACTAACACTGCAAAAATTAGCATCTACTCTACCAGTTTGGTATAATGCATTTCAGTTCTCAGTGGAGAAAGAGCAAGGTATGTGACTCAATCATTCATAACAGCTTTCTCTCTTCCTTTTTCTTTTGCTAATTCTACAGCAACATCATCATAATAATTATAAACAATTCACAATCATAATTGTTTCTGAAATGTTTTTCTTTATATTTCTTTTAAAATATTTTGAACTTAATGCTTGGATCTGGAAATCCATAAATAACAAACATACTAATAATTTTACAAGCTGTTGTTTACTACCTGTTATAATGAAATATATATTTATTTTCAAAGTTCGAGTTCTATTGAGTTAATGAAAAACAGGTTTTTGATCATTTATGTTGTTTGAATTCCAAGTTTTTGCTATAATTATGAAATTCAAAGTCAGCGATTATTTTCATTTGATTATTAAATTACCTGGGATCATTTGAAAGATTGCATTCCATAAATTTTCATTTGAATTTTTGGCTAAGAAAAAAACAGCAAAGAAATCAAATTTGTTTTTGAAATTTATCAAATCTTTGGACTTGTAAACAATTATTGGTACTCGTACAAGAGTGGGGTCCAGTAACTTAGACAAAAAAGTTATTCCCCTTGAATGATTTCAATGAGGGTAGATGTACACAAAATTAATACTTAATGGAATTTTCATTTCAAAGTCTTTCTCTTGATACAGTGAAGATGCTGACAAAAGCATAATGATGTTTATTCCAGAAATGTACCTTACACCTTTCTGTGTGTCTTTAGTAGTCGTTGGAAACCACTCTTGTATGAGTGTTCAATTATTTTTCCAAGTTTTGTAATCTACATGAACACTCAATATTTTCCATGATATTTCTGTCATAAATCATTCTCTATAATTTCCAACAATAAGTGGAATGCTTTTACTTTTCACTTAACTGTTGATAAAATCTAATTTTAATTTGTATTCATAGATCCATTGATTACAATATCAGGAAAAGTATCTTTGAAAAGTTTCCTGCATTCTGTAATGTAATAGAAAAAAATTTTTTATTTTGTTAACACAAGTGTTATAAACAGTATGAACCAAACTGGAAGCCCCAACTGAATTAACAATCCTCAGTAAATGAAGTTTTTTTTTGGGGGGGGGGTTATAACCCTGTCTGTAATATCAAAATGATGAAAATTCTAATTCCTCATGTTAATTGTAGAATTGTCAGGTTTAAAAATTAGAAATTGTTTTGTTGTAGGTTAATGAAAAGCTGTTAGCAAATTTTAAGAATCGTAATGAATCGGTCATTTTATGCTTCCACAGTCTATAATAGCATTTAGATGTATGTTCATCCTTCTTATTCATCATATATGATAAACCTCAATTAATTCATTCAGGCCTTGATTTTTTTTAGGGATTACACATCAGGGGTAGTAATAGATGATTTCAAGTTTTCTCATTTTCTAAGAAACCCTGGGAAGTCATGTATCATTCTGAAGGTTATAGGATATAGATTTCATGATCATGTGACCTCATTATGTATTCAAAATGGCTACAATTTTAAAGTGCATCTATGTGAGCTCCCAGCCTGAATGTGTTAAATACCAGTGACAGAAACCTGTTTCCAGACTCTATTTGGTCCATTTCCACACATTTAAAAGTGGTTCAAATGGTAAAAATACTTGCTGTTGACATATTTAATGTTATTCTCTAGATCAGTGCTGTTCAACCTTTTTCTACCTTTTATAAGGATAATGATTTCTTTAGATATAATTTTTTCTTTTTATGTATCTTCCTATATGACTAAAAAGAATCTATCTTAATTCATTTTGCAATTATAATGAAATATGAACTGAATAATGATGTAGCATGAAAAAATTCAATATGAAGTTCTTAAAACTACAATTAATGGGACAATTGGCCTTGAAGTAATGCAGCTATATCTTTAATTTCTGCATGGGTGATGAATCTCTGTCTTCAGATGAAATTCAGTTTTTTACAAATGAAATATGTGTTCCTAATGAAAAAATTGCTAAATTAGTGTAGAAGTGCTTGATCACTTTGGCCTCCCTTTCTCCCCATTTCAAGCATCTTTTGGGTTTGGCCATTTTTGGCCTTTAGTGCTTTTAGGCTGTCAAACTACTGGAAAAATATTTTTTTCAGTTGGCAACACTGGGTTTCATTTTTGGCAATTTTTTCTGCTAATACCCATGTTTCTGGCTGGTATTGAGTTGTTGCTCTTACCAAGTCTTGTGAATTATTCATCGATCAAATGTTTGTTTTTTGACTCAACATTTCTCATGACTGAAAATCCTTTTTCACAAGTGCAATTACTGCCAAACGTTATCAGTATTTTCCCATAGCACCGGCCTATATGTGGAAAGTCAATGTTGAAAACCTATTTCATCCGAAATTTCTGTTGTTTCCTTGGGCTTGTTCTTTAGTGTCATCATATGTAACAATTATCTCCAGCTGAACTACAGCTGTTGCTTCTTCAAGTTGGCTTTGGCCACAGGCCACACAGAATCGCTTTGCGGGCCGCATGTTGTACAGCACTGCTCTAGATTAATAATTCCTGTAATCTGGGTGAGGATTAGTTTTATTGCTGGATACATTATTGATATTTTATGTGGGTTCAAGTGATCAAGTCATCACATAATATTCATTAATTTTGATATTTTTAAGTTACCTTTATAAAATTTTTGATGTCAGAAAAAATTACTCCTACAGAAATGATTAAGAAAGAAAAGACCCAGAGAGTGCATACTTCTGCCAACAACATTGTTAGGGGAAGTAATTGTGCATGGATCCACCCAAAAATCTATTCACTACTTCCATAGTCTATTGTCAATCTTTTCACAAAATTTAATTGAAATTCATTGGGCACTTTTGGAAATATTGTGAGGGCAAGTAGACAATTGGAAAGATGCAACCAAATACACATAGCTCCAACAGATTGATAATCATAGATTCATGCTGTTTCCCTGCTTTTACTGATAATACAAGCATTTTATTTTTAAATCAAGATTATGCTTCATGATCATTCAGTGGAGAAAAAAGGCTTTGCTGTTTTAAAAAATCAACAACATTTTTGAATCAGCAAATCTTGTATTACACACACGCATTCTTTGCAAGTGTTAAACACAGAAACCTTTAAATGGAGTCCCCATCATCATTTTCACATGTATCTATTAATTAGACTTTAGATGATGCATAGCAATTTTTCTTTTGAGCAAGTTTTATTAATTTTTAAGTAAACTCTTTTCATTTTCACACAAGGGAAACCATATGTGGATCAAGTGAGTATAAGTATAGTCAATATGTTTGTATTCTTGCGTACAATCCTTGTCTGACATTTTAATAAAACTTGCTTAATTGGACTTTATAAATATTTTAGAAAAATTAAAATCATTCATTCATTATTCTATAAAATGGTATAATTAAATCCATAAATGTATATCAGACTTATAAAGAGGTGCCCAGGTCTAAAACCATTTGTACCTCTGTGTATCATTTTAATATTTTCTTCAATATATTAATAGATATAAAATTAAATATCCAAATCTTTCATAAATGAATCAAGCAAAGAGAGAAAAATCATTAACCCTCTTGGGTAGTTGATTAGGTTACGGTGATTCAATATTTTTTATAGGTATATCACCTCATTATATACATGAAATTGGTAAATTTCTAGGATTGTGAATCAACAGTGTCTAAAATCAGAAGTTGAACTATTATTTTTAAGCTCATAAAATACTATGATTTGTAAATATAAGATTTACTTGAATGAACAACTTTAAACTGTTCTACTGGCTTGGAAGGTTTCATTTATTTTAAGATTTTAACTCTATTCTAAACAATTGAATATTCATAGTCCTGTGGGTTGAGAGCGAAAGCAACATAAATATTGAGATAGCCATAGCCATAGCTTCGGAACAGTACTAGGGTTAGTTAACATTAGTGCAAAATAGGTGTGCTTAATTTTTTTTAAAAAAGAAAAAATATATTATCTATTGAGTAACTAGCAGAGATAGATACCCAGCCTTGCCTGGGGAAAACACAACTTCAAAATAGACTGCACATTGAAAAAGATTGTTGATTTCTTCTTCTTAAACACAACAAATGGAAAAATATTATTTACCGATAGACCTAAGTATTTATTTCCAATCTGCACTGTTTGCTCATGGTCAAAAGCCTGAACTTATGATAAAAAAGAAATTCAACCAAAAATTGAGATGAGAATAAATGATCGTAAAAATGGTTTACAATACTTAGTAAAAAAAAATTTAAAAAAGTAATAGGATTGTATTACTAAATCATGTCATTTTTTTTTATAAAATTCAAAGTTTTTACTCTGTGTCCCTGTGCCTTATCTCTCCACTATCTTCCTTTTCTTCTCAGTTTCTGTCATTGAGAAAAGAGAAGTAGAGGGAGAAACTAAAACCCCGGGTTATTTTACTTTTGTGATCAACTGCTTCATTGCTGGAAAAGAGGATATGACCAAAAAAACTCAAAACTTGTTGATTTTTAAAAAAAAAAATGATTGTGTACCATTTGTGACAAGAATAAATGACAAAAATCCTGGCATAAAAATTGATTTTTTTCTAATGTTTAGAACCAAAGATTTGTCAGAATGACTTTGGTGACCTCAATAATCAGTCAATGGGAGAAGTCAATTTTTATTGATTCTCCATGCCATGCTAAATATCAGGTCAATCGGCCTTGTAGTTTTTGCAGAGGCACATAGAAAAAAAACAAAAGGTTCAAGTATTCATGTACATAATGTGATAAAGAAAAAAATTTATATGCACAGATTACAGATCCTTGCATTGAATTCAAAAATCATTGTACCTGAAGGGTTCCTTGAAGCACTAATTAAACTTATTCATTAATGTACTGAGTTCAGCTATGATTGGGCAATTCTGATATATTTGGTTTATCATTTTCAAAATTACATGAAATTTAAATTTAAATGTTGAGGAGGCAAAGGTTTTGTTTGTTATTTTTTTTTCAAAAAATTCAAAAATACTTGGATACAATGAGTTAAATATGTTTTCAATTTCAGGTTTTGTTTTTGCTTGTTGAACTTTTTTGTAACAATATTTACCTACTCTTGTTTCTCTAGTTTACTAATTTGTTGCGAATTTATTGTTTTTGACTTTTTTGTTTGCTTTCTCTTTCGGAAATTTAATATTCTTTCTTACCTCCCCATACCAACTGATTTCATTTTCAAACTAGGTTGATCTCCCTTCTAAAAATAACTCTTTAGGCTGTTCATCACTAACTGCTAATATCAGGTATTATTCAACAAAGCTCTGTATATAAGAAGTTGACATGGGATCATGGTGGCCGGATTTGGCCTCTTGAGGAGATGACCTGAACTTCATCTCCTGAAATTCACCCAAAACGGACATTGAAATAGCATTGAATCAGGAAATAGAGGCAGAGGTTCAGGACTGGTATTGAATCTCTGCCTCCAGACTCACTTGATTTCTGAATTAAATATTATTCCAATGCCTGTGTTGGGTAAGCCTTTCATGATAACCCTGGTTGGGATTCATATCATACCTACCCAATCATTGAGATTATAATCTAAGTATTGACTAAAAAAACCACTGTTGGCTTTATTTCATTTTCTTTCTTTTTTTTTTCTTTTTTTTTTCATAGTTCTTTTGTAAATGAAACAAAATTTCAAGTTGTTGAGATATTATTCTATCTCCATATTTTTAGTTCCCAAGTTCAAACTACGGTTTACTTTGTACTAATGCCCCTTGGGAAAAGCATGAATCCAACTCTTCTCCTAGCTATGCATAAAATCGGGCTGATTGAGTTCTCTACCTTGAAGGGAAACCAGTCTAGGAGGACAACCCTGATTCCCTTAAAATCGGTTTGACACCCAATTTGATGTCCTTCCGGCAGCTCCTGCAGCCAAGCTGATGCCAGATGTATTACTCTCAGTTTTCCTCTGAAGTACATCTGCAAAGCCAAGTTGGGGAATTCTGATGACTGTGTATCCCAGGCATGTTTATCATGCATTGATGTAAAAATTTGTAGCAAATCAATTTGATCAAGTAATATTTGTGTTGTTGATTCCTAATTACAGAAAATTACCTTTTGGGAGTTTAGGGCATGAATAGAATAGTAATGTTAATCCCGAGCAGGATTTAATGGGGCCTTAAGTAGAATTTGATTTGTCCAACATCATCCTCTATTGTATCTTGAGTCACCCATTGCTCTTGTGGACTCTTTGGTGGCCATGCGGCCCTAAGCAGCCGCTTGGTTCACTTATGCCTTGAACCGGCTCTGGTTCTTGGTGATATACACTGTTAAAATCTCGTTATACTTGGCCATTTCAAGAAATGCTGATCAGATGATGTTTTTGTGTTGAAAGCTTATACAGTACTGCCAAAATTATGGTGCAAACTTCCACTTGGCCTTTTTTCCTTGGGCTTGAATCTTTACCAGATCCCATGATGACTGTCGGTCATGCAGAGTAATTACAACAACAAAGGTAACATGTTTGATTTGTGACCTGTTACTATGAATGATGTTTAATTGACACACGAGGAAATTGGAAGTCTTATGAGGGCATGCTAGTTCATCTGATATCAGCCATCACCCTAGGGTGGGATGAGTTTTAATTTATCTGCAATCACATGAGATCAACTGATTCTTCTTGTACAGAATACTAAGATGAATGCAGAATCTCAAACGTATCACAGTTTACATCTTTGTAGTTTAAATAAGGCTTAAAAATGAAATGTCAATTTTGAAAAAAGTTCTCTAACTAAAACCAATGAATTATTCTCCTTCTTACTTTCTTTTATTTCAGCTGCTTTTTTTCACCCAAAATTATTTCATTTTTTTTTTTTGTCAGTTGAGCTGCTCTACATTTTACACTTGCCAAATTCTTCTTCTTCTTCTTGTATGGAAAATGCTCTTCATGTACTTCATTTCATTAACATCTTAACCTCTTTTTGGTCATTCAAAGTCTTTAGTGTCATGTAATTATAAGTTGAGTTATTTATTGAAAGTAGAAAGTAATAAATCTATCGAAGTAATCACAAATGTGCTTGTATCTTGTCACTGCGACCAATGTATTGATGTAGATTATAATTAATCCGAGAGTATTAGAGTGAAGAGACAATACAGAAGGCCACTTGGTGTTCAAATGAGATTTTAATTTGACATTATGTTGGTTCACAGCTATCATCAGATTATGTTAGTTATCAACTTACAAAACATCAAATTAGATAAAGAAATCTCATTTTAACACCGGGTGGCTTTCCATACTGTCTCTTCACTGAAAATATTGTCTCTATGTAAAAACAAGTTTATTTGATAGATAAAAGCTTCACAAAATAGGAAGAAAGATTTTGAATATCTTTTGAATTAGTTTTTTTTTATTACAGCCTTCTATCCATCAATAAATGAATGAAAAATACTATTCAAAATCACTGCAACAAAGAAAACAACTTTTGGATATTTGAAAATTTCTTACCTTGAACTATTCAATGTTGAATGGTGCTTAACAAACAAATGGATGAATTTTATCCCCAAAACTTGCAGAATTTAAAAAAAAACATCCACCTGGTCTCAATAATGGTTTCAAATATTTTTTTCCCATCATTCTTTGCATTTGAGAAGTTAATTATGTAATCTGTTTTGATTTTTCTCTATTTCTTGCAGGGTTCGAAGCAGCTTACCCAAACAGTCAGGACCTGTAAATGGTAATGAATGCTACTTTTGGCGAACAACTGGCTGCCAATTTGGAGAGAAATGCCACTATCGTCATATGCCAGACCACAAAGGCATCGACCTGAAACCTTGGCACAAAGTAAAGTGATGCAGATACCATTATTGGTGAGAACATTGCTGCTGATGCCATTGCAATTTAACCCTGGGCTAGGAAAAAAAAAAAAAAGGACCTTGACAAAAGCAACTGAAAGGAACAAGACTAAAAAAGTTTTTTTTTTTTTTCCTTTTTCCAATTCTAAAGACAGAAAAGTAATCAGAGAAAGAAACTCTTATTATGAAAAAAAAAAAAAAGAAAAAAAAAATTCTGACTAGAAAGTGTGACAAGCTTTGGTCTCTCAGCTCCCGGATGTCTGTATAACACAACTTGTAACAATTTTTATTTTTTTATCTTATAACTGATAATTCTAAGATCCATAATAAACTTTGAAGTAAAAATTCTATCATTCAGCTACGAACAACTTTCTGTCAGTCCTTCATCTTATGAAAACACCTGCAACCAGAGAAAAGTGCACACACTCACACACTATCCATACATAAATGTCCATATTTGCAAACATATACATACATAATTCATTTTGCACACACTAGATGCAATCCATATGTATATACTATGTTAAATATACAGCATATAAATCTTACACATAATTTTTGCATTCTCTCATCTTGCTATAAAAACATCCTTATCTATAGTCATACAAACCTATGTACGTTTTGTTATAGCTCAGTGATTACAGTTTAGGGTTAAAGACTTAACAATCTTATTTCCCAGTGCTTGACACTCTTTTCTAAACATTCATGCAGAGAGAATATTTTGATTTCAAACTAAAAATGAATCCAGCTATTGTTTATACAGACATACATTTGCTCACTAATACAGTGTTGTGTTTTTCCACAATTTCTCTCTGTTCGAAGCTATTCAGAGAGGAAATGTGAGAGAAAATCCCACGAAAATCCATGAAGAATACAAAAATCCAAATAAAGATTCAGTGAAACAGGATCCAACAACTTATCAATCCAAAACGGAAATGATTCATCAACAACAAACGCTGTTCAATTTATGCAAGAGTGAAGAAGGATTTCTACCAGTGTGACTAGATAAACTGTCAGACCCCGTTTCTTTTGTGCAGTCCACAAATTAGTTTTGTCCTGCACAGAATTTAGCAACCACAAATTTTATTCTTCAGGTCAGAAGTATCTCTCTCGGTATTTTTCTCCTTTTTTACCTGCAAAATTGTCTTGAACAAATGCAGGAAGATTCTGCCCGAATTGTAGACCAGGGGTCTTCAACGTTGGCAGTACCGCTCACTAGTGGGCAATTCGTGATTTCAAGTGGGCGGTAGTTTGTTTTAAAGAAAACTTATTTTTATGTTAGGTTGAATACCCCTGTTCTACACCAACAGGGTTAATAGACGACAGTCAAATGGAATTATTTAAACATTTTGTTTTACTTTTGATGCCTTTTCATTTGTTTTATTTCTAGTTGCTTCTTTTTTTTTTTTTGAAGAATTTTCATGGATATCATTTCAAATATAAACTTTTATTGTAGGATTTGAACGTAAGATGACATATTTTTTGTCTGGTTTTCAAGTGCAAATATACATTATTTAAAACTTGTAACCCTATTAATTGTTGAATAGTTACCCAGAAAGTAATATTAGCCAGACGCTTTAGAGTAGATAAGAGTGATTGTGCTGTGACGATTGAACTGAGAAGTAGATTTTCACTTTAACAACCACAAGAACTTCAGTAAAAGGAGAAAATTGGATAAAAACATTATTAAAACATATATTAACATATGTGAGCGGCTGCACATAAATGCCAAACAAACTATTTTTAGAATGTTGATATTTTCATTATGTTTAGAGCTAAAATGCTAAGTTTTGTTTTATTTTGAAGTTTGAACTTTGAACATTACATTACGACTTGATGTCTAAGCTTCTAAATAAAAAGATGAGCATTGTAACTCTAAAAATGATAAAAACATCAACTTTTTTAGAAAAAATGGTTCATCGGGCATTTATCATGCATGGCCCCTCGTGTTCTGTTTTATAGTCAGAGGGATGTAATCTTGTCATAAGTTTTACCAAATGAAAGAGGAAACGACAATTTATTGATTGTTTCTGTTATCATTAAAAAATTTATTGATGTCATTTCCTGTTTTCCATTACAGCCGTCAATTTTTTTTTTTTTCATTGTGGACCAGGTTTTTTAATTTGCAGTTGTTTTAGTTCCAACAATTCCTAATCCAAATTCCACATTACCCATGAAAATTTTGCTTGAAATAGAAGTGAAATTGCGTCAAAAGTCAAATCAGGAGTTGCCAGATCTGGTCTTGGGCAGAAGACCTACCAAATACAGTCATTGGAATAGTGTTTGGAAAAGGCTGTGTCTAGAGGCTGATATTGAAGCTCCTCCTCAATACTCACTTGAATTCCAAATTATATACCAATTCAATGCCTGTGTTTGGTAAGTCTCTGAGATAAACCTCAGATTATCTCCGTTCTGACCAAATCTGGTAATCCTGACTCAAATCCTCCAACTCTCGGTTTCAGTGAATGAATCATGGATGAATAAGCAATACTAGTTTTGTGAACACAAGTCAGAATCTTGAAAGGTAACAAATCAGTTTGGAATAATGAAGAAAAAATTGTATATCAGATAATTTTTACATTATAAAAATTGTTTTTTGTAATGTCTTATTAATTAATCCATATTTTTATTGTTTACATTTTTTCTTCAAAATAATTGTTTTTATATCTATCTGATATATGTACAGAATCTCCCAAATAATCCCTTTCCCCTCCACAATTAGAATTGTTGCTAATCAAATTCCTCCATAAACCTGTGGATTTTTCCAATGACTTCAAATATTAAATGTTTTGGGTTTTTTGTTTATCGATAACTTGGACAATCAAAGCAGCTTTTTTTTTGTTTAATCTTCAAGTAATATTTTCAACAGACAGAAAAACATTCCAAGATTTTTAATATCTTAACTTTTATCAGTGACTATTCTGATCTATTTGAGGACTATCCTCTTCACCTATGAATTTTATTTAACACATTGAATTCTACTGAAGCAGTCCCTATGCAATACTATAATTCAATATCGAACATTATGCAATATCATAGGCCATATAGTATCAACATTAAAGTTTGTATATTGAAAAGAGGAGAATTTATTTGATTTCCTTGTTAATACTTGTAGCTAGTGAGAAAATTATGGCAGTAAGCTTTTTGCAAACTCTGGCATTTCTTGTGATTAAAAAAAACTTCCTTCTATTTTCACAATGGAAAAAGAGTCCAGAAGATATCAAGGGATGACCACACATGTTCCTAGACTTTGTATAGCATTATTGACGCAAGAGGATTTTGATCCCAATTTTATGTCAAAGTGTGTATAAACCAAAAAATACAATAAAATACTTGAGGTTTCTAAACAATTTTTTCATTATCTTAAATCAAAAGTTAATTATTTTTCATTAAGTGAATCTTAATTTTTATAGTTTATTAATTTATATGTTTTGTTTGGCAATTGCAGTTAATTCTGTAGCTCTTGTGAACTTGGAATCATTACTTCAGAATCAGTGTCTGGCCTTCAAGATAATTCTTTTGAAATTTCAATTCCTACATGAACTTCAAATCTTAAAGCATATTTTTTAGTTTAAACTGACTTGGGGAAACTTTTGGTCCATTTTTGTTGTTGTTGGGCAGTTTTCTTGTTGGGACAGACAACTCTAAGGGAATTGAAGGAAAGGAAATGTTGTGCAATGTGAAATATTGCATGGATGTATTTTTTCATATTGGGGTCATTTTACACATGTCTAGTATTACACATTCTCTCAAAATAACATCAAGAATATTTCATAGATTCTACACTTTTTATTTTCAATTTCAGTTAAGGAATTTCAAGAATATCTCCATGACAACTTTGCATTATGCTATATACAAAATATCACCATAAATTCATACCAGGAACTAAAAAATGTATTCAAAGCTTGAAATCTAAGATTACAATCGACATTTACATGGATCTGTATTGAGACAAGGTTCAATAATGATTTGTGCTCTATACTTGCCATGGAAGTAGTTCACCTTTTTTATCCCATTTGATATCCCACAATAATCCAAAATTTTAAACATCAGTGATTATAAATTGCTTCTTGAGAGGTTCTGACTTTTGTTCAATTCATTGTTTGTGAAGTATTCAAAATTGGTTTGCTTTTTGGATGTGAACTATTTTGGGTGATTAGAGCTGTTTTCTGGTATCAAAATATTCAAAATAAGAACCAAGGACAATCCTAAATTAAGCCCAACGCCTTGTGATTTATTAACAGATTTTATCTCAACTTTTTGGTATGGTTCAGTATGTGTGGAATTAGGTACCAGTTGTGAGTTCCTTCAGATTATTATCCTCAACGTTGTGAATTTTCATCATTTTTCAATTTTAGGCTCACCAATCCTCATCAGGTGATAATGTGCAATTTATCTAAACTTGATTGGCTCTAGTGAGTAATTACAGGTATTGCTCAGGAATAGAGCCTAGGACATCCTTGGTTTTATATTTGCTGCAATGTTGATAATTGTTACCACAAATTGATTCATAGGAAGAGAAACCAATTTCAATAGGACAGCCAGCCTTCGAAATGTTCAATATTTTAAAGGTAGAAGTGTTTCTGTTGCCTAAAGATTGGAAAACACAATGAGTGAAAGAAAATCAACAATCGACTGCAACTGGGCCATTCCCTTGGATGTAAGCCTCCGTCTGCTACTGAGGAGAGTGACTGTGATATTGATGACAGTGTACCCCTAAATGAATAAGAATTCAGGATCTGACCCCACTAAAATGATCACATATCTCTGATTGCTTTTGGCTGGCTTTTGTTCAAATTATTAAGCTGTGTAGGTCTTAGGCAAGTCTTTCATGCCATCAATCCTCATTGGGGCTAACTCACACATGTAAAAGCTGCAATGTTCGAAGGATATTTTTAAAAAATGATAGTTACCTGTGGCTTTAAAGCTTGTCATTTCTTTCCTTCTTACCCTTGTGATAAGTTTTTGTCTTCTTTGGCCAAGGGGCGGTAACTCAGGCCATACTGGTTGTGGACCATGCTCAATTTTCTGAAATCTACTGGTTGTGTTTATAAAAACATTTTTTCCCCCTAGCAATATCAGTTTTCCTATATTCCACCATGAAGGACATTTTTTAAAGATTGGAAATTAAATTTTTTCTAGGAATGTGATTTTTTTCTTCTTTTTTTTTTTTTTAAGTATCTTGTTTTGGAAAATTCTCCAACTTATAAAAGATATTTATCTGAAATGTATGCAAAGGTTTGTGATATTATATGACATTCCTTGAGATTAAATCCAGTCAATTATCCACACGGAATTCCCCTACTCAGAAGGAAAAGAAAGATTTTATTATTTTGATTATTTGGAGACTCAACAAATCCTTCTCAATAATGTTAGTTTGGACATCTCAATTCACCAATTGCAGAAGTCATTTTTTTTTCCAATTTAAGATGTTTGAAACTAATGTGAATATTTATTCATTACTGGAAGGCTAAAAAATAACATTTCTAATATTTTTAATGTGAAAGGAACATAAATGGGAACGCAGAATATATTTTTCCAATTCGTAGAGGACGATGTTGAAACCAATTTTATATTTAAACAAAAAATATGAAAATTATTTTCTTTTTACTTCAAGTGTCTTGCAGCAAAAAAGCACTTGATGTCTTCTTTTATCTGTCTAAAAACCTTTTATTTTATGAAACTTTTTTTCATAAATGAATGATGCATATTTTCCTGGTTAAGAAAGGAAATGAATACAGGGAAAATCTCTGCCCCACTCAACAAATCATTTTTGATCTAATATTGATTCAGGCTTGACAGATTTTGGCCAGAAGGGGAGATAATCCGAAATTTATCTTGGAGACTTACCCAACTAGGCATTGGAATGGTGTTGGATTTTGAAATCTAGGGAGACTGGAGGCAGTGGTTCAATACCGGCCTAGACTGGTACTGTATCTATGTATCCAGACACGTTTGATTTCCAAATCTGACACTATTCCAGTGCCTGTGTTGGATAAGTCTCTATGATGAAGCTTGGATTACTCCCCCACCCTTTTAGCCAAATCTGCAAAACCCTGTCATGATTACCAAAAAATTCCCTCGAAGAGGTGAACATTTGATTTGTTAAATTTTCTTAGGCTATGCAAATCTGGTTAGGTAACCCTGAACTTTTGTTGTTAATTCTTTAAAAAAGGTCTTTCTGGCAAATTTGAATAGAAGATTGTTCCCCACAACATGACCAATGCCCTTCTGGATTCTGGTGGGAAGGTAATCCCATGTTAAAGATGATTAATGTTCAGAGAAAGTTATTATTGGAGAAAGAGCTTTTGCAATTCAATTGTTGTTCATTTATTTATGTGAATGAAAAAATAAAGTTGCTGTATAAGTGCTGGGTATATAATACTGTAACAGTCATATGGGACAAAAATGAAGGATGAAAAAGATAACATTTGAAGAAGACAAATATGCAAACAAGGGCAATGTATGTAATCTGGCTCAAGCCTTCTGGACTTAATAGAATCTGATGAGTTGCACAAGGCAAGCTTTCAGTAAATTGTTCATTTTCTGATTAGTGTGTCAATATGGCAGACAAGCTAAAACTAAATACCAAACTCCTGTCTCTTTCATAAAAATGGAATCCTTAAAGTTGCAATTAATGACACTGGTCAACAAAATTGAACTTTTTTTTTTCCCCATCAATGATGCAGTAAAACTTTTTTAGGCTAATTTTTCGGCTTAGATTACAAATTTCAAGTCCGTTTCACTGTAGCACATCTCATTTTTTCTTTTCCTCGCTAAAGACATGATCTGTTTTCAGTTTTACTATATATGAGGCAATATAAGAAAAGGTTGAACGAAAACAATATTTGTATGAGTCAGAACTTTTCAATGCAGAAAATTAGTATGTTTAAGATATACAAAGATACTATGCAGAAAGACAGGCTAAAAATGTCAAGCCCCCTTTGGTACTCTGTCGGGATTATATGCTAAAATACAGCTTTCATCTCATCATGAAAGTTAGATGTGATACAAATTTGGAAAATGGATTACATTTTCAGAATCAGCATCTTAAACTATACATGTACCCCATGATACATGCCTGATGGAAATTTGTTGTTGACCAGTGTAATTGAATTTAAACAGTTTAGTAAAAATGATGTGAGTCAATTTTATTTAGATTACAAGCTTTTTTTAAAATTATATATTTTTTATCGAATTCTGAATTTTCTTCAGTTATATTCCAATTGCATTTCCATTTTTTTTTTTTTTTTTTGCCATTTACAAATTGGTTGCTATTTCGATCATTTGACCAATCTACAATATTTATTGATGGTGCTTGATGATTTGATTCAGGTATTAGAGAATTGAATAAAACTTTTGTAGACACTTGGAAAGTCTGATTGCTTACCAGGCTAAATGGAGGGGTGGACTTTTGCTTTTAGTGCCCAGTCTAATACTCGTGGAATCTACAATATCCTCATTACATAAATATTGGCAATACTTTTCCATATTTGTTTGAAATGAAGATTTTCCCAGCAATTTCTGCAACTGTAAGTCTGCTATCAGTTCAGAAAAAAAAAAAATGCCTAGATTTCTGGGTGTTTAAAAATTTTTTTATGCATTCCCATTAGAAGTATAAAAAAAATCCTAGATTGATGAAAAAAGGGAGATTTGTTCAAAATGTGGTTATAAATTTGTCACTCCCAAAATGTCTGTGAGTTTTGTGAAGGATAGCTTTCTTAATCAAAAAATGGAAAAAAGAAAAATCTATTTGAAAAAAAAAAATGAAAAATAAAAATAAAACTGAAAAAAAAAAATAACTTGGAGTTGTTTCCATAAACCATTTTTTTAATTTTTAAAAAATTCAGCAAATTCCGTTTCTACAAATTTAATTTAGAAACTACAAAAATTCATTTAAGAGACTTTAAATAATTGAAAAAAATTTTTGGCTGATTTCAAACTGGCTTGTCCTTCCACATAGCAATTGTAGGGGAAGGTTGCTTCATTGTTTGTCAATTTTCGCCACTTGCTGTGTCCTGTTGAACATCAAATTAACCATTGTGACACGAAGCTGACAAATTCTCATTTAAATGATCAGAATTGAATGTTTTTTTTACTTCAAAATCTGACAATGTTTCTTTCAATATGTACATATTTTTTGCTTTGATGAAAGGATGTATCCATTCAGTGCTTAGTTGACAAAATGATCAGCTGCAGAATTTCTAAGAATTAAAATTCAGTTTTGGTGCTGGGTTAGTGATGCTTGTGAAACTGGTGACTCCCTGAACTACATCAGCCAGCAAACTAATGCCTCATGAAGAGCTCACGAATATCAATAATTAAAAATGTCTTGAACGGATCATGGAAATATTATTTCTTTTCTTTAAGATGTTTCCATGTACATGTGCAGAAGAATAAACCTACATGATTAACTGAATGTTTTTTTTCATACCCTAAATTACTAGCTTGAGAATTTGTTTTTATCTTAAAGAAGAAAAAAAAAATGAAAATATTTCTTGTTCTTTCCTGACTTGAGTTCAACACATGGATATAATTATGAAGAACCAAGAAAATGTATGTATCATACATCTTACTCTGTTTTTTTTCACATGTCAGCTGACTTGTTGCTATGGTTACTTATTAAGTTTCATTATGACAGCCATTGTAGCCACTCCAAAACAAAATGTATTTTTCTGTTCCTGTTCGAATCTGACATAATAATAAAGGATCCCTGTGGGAGCATTTATTTGTTTATAAAAATGTGTTTGTTTTGATATCTCATTTTCTATTGTCTTTGTTGAAGGTCTCACAGCATTTCCTTCCATCCATTTAGATGGATGATATTGAATGTTACTCACACACACACATATCTTAGTGTCACTTACCCTGTAAACTGCTTTCTGTAGAGTGATGGCTCACAGGTAGAATGTGCCAGTTTGGCAGACCATTGACCAAGTTATTCATTTTATCAATTGCCAATAAATGTCAGAAATGCCTGAATATCCATGCACCCAAAAAAGATAGATTGAAAAGTTATTTGGGAAAGAATGAGCATAAATTGTGAATGTACATTGCAGAAAGAGTCGGGTGTGGCACAAGGTTACATTTTAGCAAACATAGAGTTTCTATCAGTCAAAATAAGATCATTTGAATGGAACTTGATATTTCACTATCTTTTTCAAATACTGGAAAGTTCAGTTTGTCTTTCATGAATTTAAAAATTTTTTTCATTATTCATAAAAATTTGTGAAATGATCTTGAAAATGATGCTTCAGAAGAAATAAGAGAATTCATGAAAGAAAATCAGATTCTAGTATTTGAAAAGAAACAAACTGAAGTGTCAAAATCAAGTTCTTTCAAATGATTTTGACATGAATGTCAACTTTATTGTAAGTCTGATCTTTGAACAAAGTACAGTAGCCTTGCACTCTGCCTCACTTTGAACAGAGATTATATATTCAGTGTTTATCCTGATACTTCAAAAAGGTTTTTATTGATTCCAATGATATATTATGGAAGTGTGGGTCATGAACTGAGGAATAATTGATAGAATTCTGGTGTGGGTCCAGGAATTATTTTGATTTTTAACACTTAATTTGGAAAATGTTGATATCAAGAGGAATGACTAGCACCTTTCAGCCATAGTTGAATTTTCTTCTTTTTTTTTTCTTTCATAGTGATTTTAACAAAACTTTAATACTGACACAGAAGAGTTCCACTGCCAATTAGAAGCACTATCAAGTGGTTTATGGCTTCAACTTTTAAAAAATCGACGATTCTTGACTGTATCAATACAGCATCAAAAAGAAAATGGTGAAAATGAATTTAGAACTGATGTATCAAAAAGTTGCTGAACTAAGACCTTTGAGTTGAAGAAATCTTTTAAATTGTCCATCGTGACATACATACAAGAAATCGAAAAATTGTCATAACATAAATGACAGTTACTAAGTCAAAGGGAAATAATCAAGTGTTAAAATGAATCCAAGTTCAAAGGGATGTTTATGAATTATTATTACAAGCTTTCGTCAAAACAGTCAGGGATCTGTATCCAGCTTGTTCAGATTTTAATGATGGCTTGAGCTATACGCTGACCACTTTCTAGCCTTGATATATGTTGCTGAGGTGTCCAATCATCAACAATGTATACTTATCTTGCCACAAACAAATTCAAACAAGAAAGAGATTCGATCGGCTGAATATTTTTTTTGTAAATATTTCAAGTTTTTTTTTCCTTTTGCAAATCAGATTTATCAAACTCTTTCAATGATTCCTAACTTTTCAAATAGAGTATAAAGAAGTCAGATTGGTGAGAACGGAAGATAAAGCTCGGATCATCTCCAGCCAACCCAACACAGGCATTGGAATAATGTAGATCAAACCTCTGTCTCCAAATTTAATGCTATCCCATTCTGGAGATATAGGTTCTATCGACACTATTTCAATGCTCAACACAGGTGATTCTGAGATAAAGCTTGGATTATCTCCCCTTCTGGCAACCCTGCAATATGAGTTTTGGCAATTTTCAATAAATTATGTCAAATGATTTTGGGATAATATAACATAGATAAGTGTTCAGAATTACTGTACATTTCTGAATATTTCTTTCAATGAAAAAAAAAGGACTTAAAATCAATAGTTCAATCAGATTAACCTAGAATGGCCAATACTTTTAGCTGCATGAATTCAGCATCAGTAAGAGAATGGCGGGGAAGATGATGAATTCAGAGTTCATAAAACTCAATGGATGAATTAAAAAGTCCCTACAATATTGGCCTGATATAGTTCACAATATTTACATAAACTTTGGGAGAAATGGCAGCTTAAGTTTTTAGCATCCATCACTAAAGTTAGTTAAATTGATATCTGATTACTTGGTTCAAGAAAAATGAATAGAAAAATTTGTCACTGATATCAGTTTTGTAAAATCCCTTGACTCATATACACTGGTTTATTATTCGATTTTTAAGCATCAAGTATTTCCTCTAATAGATGAGATATTTTTGGATTGAGAAGTTAATAACCACATTTTGAACAATGGATTAGTCTGTTTAGACCAGGGTTTCTCAACCTGGGTGATACTGAAAATTGAGGAAAAAAAAAAAACAGAAGTTTTGAAATTTTGGTGGTGCGGTATAAGATTTTGAGAATTAAAGTCTGTATTTGACAATGAAAAACAGCAGCAAAGTTTTTCAAATATTACTTCACCAAGTCGCACTGTGATATCACGCATTACGTAAACCCAATCAGCCTGCACTAGCCGTGCCTCACTGTCTTTAGATATCATGAATGCAATTCCTGTGCAAGTCAAACACTTGATGTTACTATTATAAACTACTTTCTTACAAAATCAATGAGAACTCTTCATTTTTATCACTATTTCTCAAAGTTGAAAATATTTTGAATATTCAGTATATTAGGTGGGCAGTGGAAAGATTTTCAATGCAGAAGTGAATAGTGATGTCAAAGAGGTTGAGAACCCCTGGTTTAGACCCTATAAACTTGACAGCCTTATGCTGAAGAGTTGACATCCATTGAATATTGAACTAAACTTTGATTAACAACTTAATTATGGGGTCAACACATAGGGTATTTTTTTGATTTTTGTTTCTGAAACAGGAAAAGAAAATAACAATAGAAACAGAAAGAAACGCAATTTTAAAATGTAGATTTTCATTTTTATTCAGTTTTCATTGGAGAAAGAAAAGAAAAAAAAACACACTAAAAAAAAAAAAGAAAAAGAAAAAAATATTTAAAAAAAAAATTTTTTTAAAAACCTTGTCCCTTCTGGCCAGTTTCGGGGTCTGCTCAATCGTGCCAGTCAGATTAGATCAAAAATGGTCAGCAGATCAAAGGAGATAAGCAGGAGAGTTGGCTGACCAAAAAGTCAAATAAATAGACTTGCCTCTTTTTCTTTGCGTTTTTTTTTCTTTTTTTTTTTTTCAAAATCATAGATTCCAATATTTTTTGTTTATTTATGATTATTTGTTTGTTTTGATAAAAGAAAACAAATGTATAGACATCTCTTCCATTTTAAATGTTTTAACAGCCACTTTTTGATGTGTATCAAGAGGTTTTATTCTCAGGGACAGCAATAGGGGGTGCAGGGAGTATCGAAGTTTGGAAAGCAAAAGTAGGTACACTGTTACATTTATATATTCGTACAAAAGGAGCGAGTGCTTTTTAAAGCAAAGCTAATGGCAGGTCAATGTGGTTTGTCTGATGGATAGTTTCATGGGAACAAGTGTTCTTGTACAAATAACAAGAACAAAAGAAAGGAAAAACCCAACTGTGACTCTATAACAGTGTTTCTTAAACTATTTCAGTGTCATTCATCCTAGAGTCTTTATTACAAAATCTCATCCACCCATGACTAATATTTTTCATCATTTAAAATTCATTTTATTCTCCTTTATACATAATTCTTATTCATTCATTATCATGAGAAAAAAAAAAGCAAAAATCAGAGAAAACTAAGAACTGAGTTGCCTACTTGGATTTTTTTTTTTTTGAGTTTGAGTTTGAGAGTCCAGTGTTGAAAATATTCAGATGTTTTTTTTTCAAATTTTTTGTCATGTTTTTGAAGTCCAGTGTTGCCAATTCAAATGTTTTTGGGTTTTTTTTTCCAAATTTTTTTCTTAAATTTGAGAGTAACTTCAAGAACAGGAAAATCACATCTAAATTGGCAACTCTGTCCTGGGGTAACAAAAAAAAAAATTTTTTAGTTCACATAGATCTTATAAGCAACAGTTTGAGAACTTAGAATTACACTTTTAGAAATAATGTTCTTATTTTACATTTTTACCACAATACTTACTTTCTTTCAAGAATAGAAAAAATATAGATATCTGAGTAAATTAAGTCTTTCCCCCTTCATTTTTCATTCACTCTTCATTTACCCCCAAAATAATATCATTTGCCAGTTTAAGAAACACTGCTCTAAATTATGACGAGAGGAACAGGTATGTCTTGGCAGGGGTGAAGTGACTCGGTGCCAATAGTGAAAGCAACAGTTTAAAAACCACACATTAAAGAAGGATGGTAGCGGAAGGAGAGGATCTTTATAAAAATGACAAACAAACAAGAGGAGGAGGAAGGGGAGGGACTCACAGGAGAATGAGGGAGAAGATCTCGATATCACATCTGACTGCGTACACATAAACAAAACATTGCAGGGAGAGAAGAAAAGGGCCACAGGTGACATGATGTGGGAACAGTAGAAGAAGAGAGGGGCAAGATGTGACGAGACATGAAAAATATCACACACTGCTATTAAGCTCATAAGCAAAGAACAGAAAGGAATATATATTTTTTCTTTTTCTTAAATAATGTCAAAACTCACAAGTCTGAACTTTGTATCACAAATTGGGTCTTTTGTCTGAATTTTATAATAATAATAATAATTATGATAATAATAATAATAATAAAGAGGTGGGTTTGTAAGACAGACTATTTTTAATGTGGTGAGGAAAATTAAAGTAATAACTAAAGTATTTGCCTTTAGTTTTTGTTGCTGCTGTTATGTATATAAAAAAAGCAAACAAAAATGTTTTAAATTTAAAGATATTTCTTTAAGGATATTTTAGAAGAGGAATTTTTCACAAAAGTAACAATTTTTTTGTTGTTTACAAAAAAAAAAAAAAAATGCCGAAAAGAATCCATTTTTTCTTTTAGATAAAACAATTTACATTCATTTGTATTTCGATTTTTAAGGTTAACAAAATCTGATTTCATTTAAGATTTGAGGGAATATTTCTTAGGAGAAATGATAGAATTTTCATTTAAATGAATTTAACAGAATTGATAGAATCTGAAGCACCAAACAATTACAACTACCACTAGAACGGCACCAAAGATAAACACTTACCCCATCCATCCAATTCTTTCAACCTTTCTAAGTGGATTTTGGCATTCCAGATCAAACCTATCTTCCTTAATTTTGAAACATTTTTGTAAAACTTCCACACAAAGCAGTTGAATATTTAGTCTTCCTGCTTTTGTTTTTTGCAAATTTTGAAATTTGCAATAAATCCTATTCCCTCCCACTTGTACATTTCAAAAAGGAATCCAAACCCCTCTTTGAAAAAAAGAAAAAAATTTAAAGTAAGTAATTTCACACATGAGCAAAAGCCCTAAAGATTGTGGACTGTCCAGGGAACTTATGGCATAAAAATCTTTTGATTTCCTGAACCGAACAAAAAGACTTGTAGAAGAAAGATTCAGTGGGTTTTTTTTTTTTTTTTCTTACAAGACATTAAATGGGAATTTTCGTGAATTAGTCTTTACCTTTTCGGGCTTTTAAAAATAAATGAGAAAGTTTTGAGCAAAATCAAAAAGAGGAATGTGAACAGAATATTAAATCCTAGATTCAAAGAAAAGAAAAAATAACCAAGACTCATAACAAACCCACCTTGTAATAAAATAAGTGAACTGCGAGCAAGAAAATGTGAGGACAATGAACAGCACTCTGGATATCACAGATTAAAAGTTTCATGCATTTGAGTAATTCTTTTATCATGTCCATTCTTATTTTCCTTTTAGAAATTTTCCTCTTTCTTCCTAATTGAAAGTAAGATATTTGCAGAAACGGTGAGAGGATGTGTATATTTGGTAGATGAAAGAAATTCCATGTTATATGTTCTGTGTATTTATAGATGGATGGATTGGTGACTTATGAGTAATGAGTGGGTCCTTTTCTTTTACAACATGATCTAATCAGTGACATTGCTTTCAAGGAGAAAAAACTATGACAGGCTGGACTATTGTAGTGCGAGTGGAAAATTCAAGAAAATCTAATTCAATTTAAAGAAATGTCTGTGTAGAGATACGAGAAAGAGAGAGAGCAACAAAGACAGAAAGAAAGAAAGAAAGAAAAAAAAGTATTGATTGAGTGCTGTTGTTATTGTGAAAATATTGAAAATAGGAAGGGTTTAGGATTTTTTTTTTCTGAAATATAGATGCCTACTGTTTATCATTACTGGCGGTATCACATGATATCATTTCATGTCTTTTAAGGATGAGAAATGATGAGGATGGTTTTAGTAACAAAACAATACAAAACATACAAATAAGAACAAAGAATAGATACAAATTGGATAGTGATTCTATTACTGCCCAAGCAAATGTTGGTGGGTCTAGCGAGACAGACAGAGGCTGCTTGTTCACTAATTTTTCCTCTTCTTTTCTAAAGAGATTTACCTGTTTTTTTTTCTTTTTTCAATACTTAAAGACAATTACAACAAGAAAGATGAAGACCTAATACAGACATTCATGGACAACAAAGCAATATTTCTTTCCTTAATTTCAAGCATTTTGAAATTCAAAGAGTAAAACAAAAATATCTTTTAAAGATTAAGAAAAATATTTTAAAAGCTTCCTTCTTGAAAATATCACCATTCTCTCATTATACTTACAATTTCTTTTAAATATCGTGGCTTAAGTATCAAAACTCAAGTGAAAAAATATATCTTTAAATATTGTGTTTTAACTGAAATATTAGTATGAATAACTGCATTCTACAACACAAATACTATTTCTAAGTTTTCTTCAAATTTATCAGTCTGTCTACATGACAGCAACTGGCATTGCTATGGTTTCAGAATAGAAAGTAAAGTTTTAACCCATATTGATGGCTGCTTATTTTTGCTTCATGCACAACTGAAAATTAAATTGATTCAACTCTATTATGCAGCATCAGATCAAGCCTTTTGATATTTTCTGTATTTTAGACAATTTATATTACATGTAACTCATTAAAAGGTATTTTTGACGCCATGGGAGGCTTTACTGGCTGGTTTTATCAAGCAGCCTTGGTAAAAGATTACCTCAGAAAAGAATGTCTAGATCTAGATAACCTATGTTAGTAAAAGCTAGAATGCCGAAAATACCAACAGGTAATAAAAAAAATTAATATGATATTCACTAATTTCAATTTCTGCAAGGGCAGACAACTTTTCACCAACTTACAAAGAAAGTTGAAAGCATACATATAGATTTTGATTAGTAGAAACAGTATGAAATGTGATAGATATGTCAAAATATTTATCCAGATTTTCATTCTATTACGTAAACATAATTTTTCCTCTGTCTATGCCTTCTATATATTGTTTGTAGGGGGAGAGGAAGCAAACTTTCACTTCTGAATTAAATTTCCCCATGTCTATAAGTTACAAAAATGAATAAGATTAAAATTTGTCTTTTGCTTCCAGCATTTTTCATAAAATTGTTTTGTCAACACTATCTTAAGGCCTTCATATATTAAACATTAAAGATTATTAATATACGGTCATAGAGCAAAAATATTCAACTTTTTTTAAAAATATCTTTGATTAAAAATAGTATGAAACTAATCTCAATCCTTCATAAATTACTGTAATTTAGAAGTGTCATTGTTAGTCTGTAGCAAATTATACGAATGCCTCAACTGGATAAAACAGACTACACTTTTATTTCTTTCCTGATTTTCAAAGTGATTACTGTTTCGAAAAAAAAGATTCCCTCATCTTTTAGATAACAATGGTTTGTGGAACTAGTATCCTTGGAAATAGCCATGGATCTAGGGTTTGTTTTTGTTTCAAGTTCATGAGAATTCTGATGTAGCTAAATCAGGTAATTGGCTCATCTGTTTTAATGACTGATATTCAGCTAGATGAAGGCCTCATAGCATTTTCAGAAGCACAAAAACACACAGGCCCTAGAAAAGCCCAGAAATGAGAATATTTTCTTTAAGGAAAGAAAGCCACTAGACAGAATCTAAATTGTGAGGTTGCCGAAAATTGAGACCTGATTACCAGTTGAGACAGGATGAATGCTCAGGTTTATTGAGAGAAAAGGCGAGAGACTCAGATTTGTAGAAGCTATAAGATTCGAATTGTCTTCATAGGTATGGATAGGTAGACAGATATCTCTAATTTTGCTTGTCTAATGAACAATGTCACCAAATTAACAGTGACATCCTGCCTTGTTTGAACAGCTGAATTGACTATAAAGGGAGAGAAGCAATAAAACGTTAGTGTTGTACGATTATAAAAAGAGAAGATGAAAGGAAAAAAGACTGTAGAAAAGGGAATGAAGGAGAAGAAAAATTAACAAAATTTCAAGGCAAAGAATAACAATGCAAAACAAATTGTAAATGAATAAGAAAATATTGGTGGTTATTAAACAATAGTTTCTTGAAAGAGAAAGGGAATGAAAACAAAAAAATTCAGAGAAAAGAAAAAAAGATAGGATTAAATAGAGTAGCAGAAAGTAAGACATATAAAGTGAGAGTGAGAGTGAGAGAGAGAGAGAGAGAAAAAAAAAAAGAAGCTATTCTGTTGTTCCATTCAACAGGGAATAAATAAACCCAACAAAGATCAGACTTAATGCCAGGTTAAATAATAAATTTGAATATTTGCCTACTGGATAACTTCAGACAATTGTTGCGAAGGGGTCCATTGCTTTTTTCTTCTTTTTGTATTTCAGTGAAATGTATAATTTTTCTTAGATATATAAAGTGAAGGCTAAAAGTATCTGATATATTTCAGAAAGTTAATTTTAACATTATTATACAGCTTCAAAATTAACAGAATTTAGACCAGAGATTGAAACAATATTGAAAATTGAAAAGTCATGTACACAAATCAGAAATCTTTGGTCCAAATTGTCTATTTCGAAGATGTATAAGAATCTTAACGTAAACATTTTGAAATATATCAGATACTTTTTGCACTCACTGTATTATATTTACTGAGCACTTTAAAAGCATAGAAATTATGTGTATATCAAACATCTGTATATTAAAGATATTATGAAGTAAATACTTTTCACACCTTAAAGTCAAGTACAAAATGAACCTCTTATTATGTACACACCTTGTGTCTTGATTGAAGCAGATATGGGTCTGCACATATATCTGGGTAATTGATTTTTTTTCTAATTCATAAGTATGAAGACATAATCCTGATAAGATATAGAGCCCCAACAAGGAAATAATAATCTATGTGCGTTTTTTTTTAGAATATAATCACAAAATATAATAATTTCAAACAACTTAATTCTATTCAAAGAATTTTTTGGACTCTAACAACAGGAATGAGTTCCATTGCTCGAAAAACTCTCTGAATGTCAATGACTCTTCTCAAAACTATAGACAGTAACTTAATTCTATATTTTTAATATGCAGTCACACATTAAACAAGTATTAAATAAATTAACCATCAACAGAGTCTGAACTCATGGAAAGATCTTACCATTAACCCTTCTGCAATAATAGCCTACTCTTGTGACTAGAGAAAAATCTTCATTTCAAGATATCGGTTTATCCCCGGTCAAGATGTTTTAAAATAATTACATTTATTGATGTTTGATTAAATTAGATAATCATATATGCTATATATCTTCTTGCATGAAACCAAAAGGACTTTATCAAGATAATTTTGCATATATATTTTAAAAGAGAATGAATTGTACATTTACATCAAAAGGGGTCATATTTCATAGAATGTAAATACATCCTCTTCTTGAAATAAAATGCATTTTATCTAAAAGATTAATTATATAAATATGAGTAATAGAAGACAAGTAACAGTATTCATTCATAATCAGATAAGTAAGATGTCTGTTAAACCCATCTGATAAGCAAATATTAATACAGTCTAAAATATTTGAGTTACAAAATATGCAATGTAGGACAGTGGTTTCGAAACTGGGGGTACCGTCAAATAATGGTTGAGGGTCCGCAGTTGAAAGTTCAACTGAACTCAACAAAAAGCCCAGTGCCGCATTAGACAGAACATCCATCACTAATCAGACACGCTATGGGCGAAGCTCTGCAATGAATCGCCGGTCTGGCAGGCTCTTCTAGGAGAGAATAATTATCGTACACACACCTGTACCATATATTAGGATTTGAATAAATGGAATCCATTTGAAATAAAAATGATTTTTAAAAGTCGAAAGTTGCTTATTATAGTTCATTAGATACTGCCTGAAAATCAAAAGCTAAAAACAGGGTTCTGCCAGAACATTTCTTTTATAGAAGGGGTCCTTCAGTTGGCAAAGTTTCAAAACACCAGAGTAATTTGATGTTGATACTTTGTGTGTATGCAAGAGAGGGAAAGAGAGCAGAAAGAAAGAAGTTTGCTCCTTATATATTAAAAAGTAATAAACAAGATGAACCATATAAGAAATCAAAAACTCAATAGTTATATATATATATATATATATATATATATATATATATATATATATATATATATATAAGAATAATAAACTCCAACAGACGAGAATCTCCTCCTAAATATCTATTTTTCTTTTCTATTTCTTAATCAAAAGCTGGGAAAGAATAAATTATATGTACCACAAGGAATATTTTATGAGCCCCACACACAGTTGACGAGCACAAGTTCTTTTTTGTTGTTACTTTTTTTTTTTGTTTCTTCTTTTTTGCAGTTGATTTTTCCCCTCTTGTTGCGATTGATTGTGGGGTGAAAGTGTTTTCGGTGTTTATACCATTTTTTCCCATCATATTTGACTCAATAAATTGAAGCTTATGTACAGCCAATGACTACCAAAATAGCCAGACTTTCTTACGGACTTTGGTGGCGGCATTTTTACTGCCTTTGGCTTGTCTCTCAGGTGTGGCTCCTCCCTGTATAAGAGAAAAAGAAAAAAAAAAAGAAAATAAAGAATGTATATAAACATAAGTATAGCATGAAAAAAACCTTCAGAATATCAAACAGAGAGTGGGGTAGATTACCAGAGTACAATAAATAATAAGTGGCCCAAAATGTTTGGTAATCAGATTATAGGAGAAAAACGAAAGCGTATTTATTTAAAAAAAACATACATTGAAAACACATGGACTGCAAAAAAAAAAAACCTCCAAAAAAACATTGTTTTATCTCAAAGGTATTCTTTCCACCAAACTTCCCCCATCAAAGGAAATATTAAAAATAAAACAAATCTACTTAGTTGAATAATTACTTACATATATGCAACTAAAGAGACCGAATTATCGAATTGAAATAGAGCTTCAGTTTGTAGTACAAAGTCTACCAATAAGAGCATTGATTAAGGAATAGCTTTAAGAATAATCCACTAAATTGGAAAATACTGCATGAGGAGGACTCAGGTTAAATTAACACTCCAACCAAAATTGAGGGACTGAGACAAGAAACACTTGGTTTACTGATAATATAATAAATGATTTTTACATCTGAGTTTAAAGGCGTGCACTGGAATATTTTTCAAATCAACGTTTTCAGAATATTCATTAATTTTTTTTACTTATAAAGAAAAAATAAGACATACTTGTCAACTTAATTTTAACCAGTGGGATTGATTTCTGGTAAAATGGCAATGAAGTATATAAAATTAAGTTTGTTTTTTTTGTTTATTTTACTGGGCTATTATTATATAATAACATTCCATGAATGATCTGACATTGACATGTCTATAAGAAGAAACAAGGGTTACTGTGGTCCAATGTTATTATCCAGGGCTATTTCTGTCGGTATCAGTTTGTAAGTTTCATGTATAATGCTACTGATGTAACTAAAAAAAATTAAAATAAAATAAAAAAAATAAAAATAAGAAAAATAAATAAATAAAAGGGTAGACATTTGTAATCTGCAGTCTGCCTCTTCTACTGAACTAGAGAATGACTTTTTGCTCAACCCATAGTGTAATCAGAAAGTGGAATTTTAGAGTCTCATTTCTAATGTTCTTTCTTAATTAAATAGTGTTCATTTCTATGCTAGGCCTACTGAGGAAGTTATTAGAGCCTAGTGGGTGCACTGATTCTTCCAATTACCTTATTTTCCAGTGTTGTTCTCTATTATTCTTCCACAGGGGTCACTCCACTTTCCCATTCATACATGATCAGACACACCTGATTTTATCGTCTCCTTCTAAATTATGGCTTTCTGATGTTTATCCAGCCTTACTCCTGGAGGGAAGCTGGTTTCACCTTTGTATTCATTGTAACAAATGTCAAACAAGTGACATTAGAAGGACAAATTAACTAGAAAGAACTGATACGACATATCCTTGAGTATGGACAGTGGAATGATAACAATTTAACCCCATGGATTGAATAAATAGTTTGATTCAAAATTTCCAGAGGGTTACTAACAGCAAAAGGCTGGAGGGTACAATGGCCTGATTTATTGTGACTATAATGTTGATTCTAGTCCAAATAAATCGGTGCACAATAATGATTCCTCATCTAAAATTTTTTTCATCCATCTGCACAAATGGAGAGTTGATTGCCAAGTCTCATTTGTTATCAATGACGTCAACCAAAGTTGCCAGATTTGGCCAGAAGGGGATACGATGCAAGCTCTATCTTAGAGACTTACCTGACCTGGGCATTGGAATAGCATCAAATTTGGAAATCCAGCAAGTCTGGAGACAAAGGTTCAATACCAGCTTATTGATGCTTTCAGAACTTGCAGTTTTTCAAAGCACAGAATAACTGCAACATCAACTCATGGTTCAAAGGAGAAAATTTCTATTCTTTGAAAGTTCTTTTACCGAATAATTAGAAAAAACATAATTACTATATCTATTACGTGAAATAGCAAACAAATTTTGTTTTTTTAAAAGATACATTTATATTATCATGACCAAAGAAAGTAACTAAGTGTTGAAACTAACATAAAGATTGTTCTTAACAACTTATTATACAGAGCAACTTAAGGGAAAAGATGCACTTTCAGTAAACTCTTAATTTTTTGTGAGCTGTATAATAGGCTTATTCCCTAGATCACTTATGGTCTGGTTCAATTTTGAAGAAGACTATAGATCGGCTAAATACGTTTGTACAATAAAATATATGTATATGGTGTCCCAAAAGTAATGCCAGTTTTACAAGAAGTAACTACTATTTAATGTTATGGTCAGCATGCCAAAATTTACCAATAAAATTGAAGATTCTCTAAGCTAATTAATCAGATAAGCAAGTTACAAGCTAAATAGAAATAAAATTTTATTGTCCAATCGATTAGTAAGTTTTCAATTTTACAAGAAATTTCTGGTGAGTTCAACATTACATTCAATAGTTACTTCCCTTAGAATTGGTGATATTGTTAGGATGAATCAGGCAACACTTATTGAGAAACTATGTACGTGTAATGATTGGATTGGCTTTATCTGACATTATGATAATCAAGAGAGACAATATCGAATCCCATTCCTTTGAGATAGCCCCTTATTCTCATGACATATCTTGCTTCCAAAAAAGCATTTTCAAAACGGATTAAAAAGATTTTAAAATAACTTGGTTCCCACATTGTCTTTCATTAATATATATATATATATATATATATATATATATATATATACTTGCATGTATAGACTTGAAACAATTATTCATTTCTAATTCTAATGAAGGTAATGTTTCATATTTGTGCATTTTAAAACAATATTTTTTCTGAAAATCAATGGAAAAAAGGGTTGTTTTCACAGAACTGAATTGAAGTGCTGGGCTTAATGACACTCGATAGAATTAGTTCGTCCGAGAAAGGGAATATTTATCTTGAAACTTGGCATATTGACCGTTTTAGTACTTGTAAAATGTGCACCATATGAAAAAACTGTCAAAGGAATTAGCAAGTCTGATAGGTACAGGACAAGCGAAGCAGTTTAACACTAACGAAAGGTCCACACAAAGTTATATTTATATTTTCTGAATTTGTGACATAGTCATTGTTGTCTCATAAGCAAATGAAGTAAAATTCAACTTAATTAATCATGAAGTCATTCAAAATTAGTCAAGTTTGTAATACTTGTTTTTTTTCTGTTTTATGATATAAACTATTTATAAACTAAATTTCTAAACGTACACTTTGTGAACCATGAACAAGTACTTATATTAGTATGTATCATTCAATTTTTATCTTTCATATAAGATATCCTAGTTATGGAGTCTCCACACATCCCATGTTCAAATTAGTAGAAAAGTATTTAGAAATGCCACAATGCAGTTAATTTGAATGCATAAATACTGCCCAAGTAGAGTTTCTTCCACTTTTCATGATCTTTGGCCAACTTGTTTGGCACTCAGGCATGAACACAAAAAAAATGTGAACAGACTCAATCTTATCTTTCAATATAAAAGTCATTGACGGAATTCTTTCATGAAAAGTAAAAATTCCATGCAGGAAAAAATTGTTTTATGATAAAAATATTCAAATTCCGTTATAATTTACTAGCTGAAAATACCTGCCCTCTAGGTGGTTATCCCCATTTATACGGCAATAAAAAATTGAATCATTATTTAAATTGAAGTTTTACGGCTAGCTAGTGCTAATAAAAATTGAAAGTAATTTATGCGTCATTCTAGATAAGAGGCACTTCTTACAGAATATTCACTTCCGTTTCAGTTTAATTTTTTTCAACTTCAATTTTCATTCATTGCAGATAAATAGAAAAAAGATGATGAAATTCTAATAAAAATCATAGGTATGACAGTAACTTTTAGTACTTTGAAAAGTAACGATTGAGATTCAGTTTAAACTTATTTTTTTATTTTTTCTGTGTTTGTTAATTCATTGATGACAGGCATCCAAATATTTTGATAGCAAATAAGTAATTTTATCTGATAAATTAATTACAATGGGTTTTGATAAAAAATAAGTTTAGTTTGTGTTGCAGTTACAGAAGAAAAAATAATTTTTTCACAATTTATCTGATACTATATGGATACTAAAAACAAAATTGAACCCCTATCAAAATAAATGATAGTGTAGTGGATATATAAAAAATGAAATCAATAAAACTAAATAAGGCAAGATAATGTAAACAAAAAAAAATGATAATGATATAGCTGTTTTAGTCTTCAGTACATAAAAATTCTAAACGCAATTTCTGTTCAGTCTTGAAACCGCTTTTAGAAAAAAAAAATTTTTTTTTAAAAATCACAGAACTCTTTGGAAGTTTAAAACTATCCAAAGTGAAATATCTAAAGCCTGTAACCATTTTTTTTTTTGAGGGGTTAAAACTCAATTTTCTGGGAGAATTGTCATGAAAGAGAGATTAAGCAAATCTCTATTGTATATAAGATGCATGTATGAATGAATGTTTAAATAATCAAGTAGTACATAAAGTAACTTTTTTGGCAAAGCCTCAGAGTTTGATCTGAGAAATAAGGAATAAATAAAATAAAAGCCAACTCAAAAGAGTGTAATATGATTAATCTGATAAGCAGGGAACACGTCTTCATTTCACTACATGAATGTATAGTCACATTACTCACCATTTGCAAAGACTAAATCGAACTCTTCTGGTTGGAAGAGAAAAAAAAGTAGAAAAAAACCAAGAGAAAAATAGTAAAACCAAAAACTGAATATTCTATATAAAACTTTCAATACAATTTTTAAAAACTTGGCAGTGAAATTTAAATCATGAGTGGATAATAAATTTGACTCAATTTTGTTACAAGGATTATATATAAAAACAAGTCTATTTGCTGAAAAATGTGAATCTGGTTTACTTTTGGGAAGAATTTGTTTCATTTAATTTTC
This sequence comes from Thysanoteuthis rhombus, assembly GCA_963457665.1. Taxonomy (NCBI): domain Eukaryota; kingdom Metazoa; phylum Mollusca; class Cephalopoda; order Oegopsida; family Thysanoteuthidae; genus Thysanoteuthis; species Thysanoteuthis major. The sequence goes on along the minus strand of OY735219.1, from coordinate 41,328,460 downwards.
CCTCGCAATGGCTAACGTACGGAATGTAGATGTATGTCAACTAAATACGCTCATTTTTCAACTAGTAGGATTTCCTACAACCAAAATTAGTATTTATTTATTCATTCATTCATCCATTATTACGTATTATGAAATGACCAAGGGAAGTAACCCAGCATGAATTACTCCTAAAACGAGATTTATTTCCCTTACCATTATTACATTGTTTTGACATTTTCAGATGCACATTTTTACCATATTTTCGTAGGTATGTAAGACTTGTCAGTTTGGCTCAGTCGGTAAGAGAGCTGTTCACTAGGTCATGATTTCAAACCATGGCATGGAAATCTCAATTTAATACATCAGTTTGGTTTAACGTGACGGGAGAGACAAACGGTGAAGGTGAGGATTGTTCTTCTTGTTTTGGCGGAGAGAGGGGGGGGAGCAGAGTCAACTCCAGCATCCGACTTGGACATGATTTTGACAATAAACATGACATCAGAATAACAAGTAGAAGAGAAAACTCTCCAAAGAAAAGCCAGTTTAAGCTGGGAGGAGAAAAAAGAAGGGCATATAATTTGAGGATAGGTTTGTTGGGGCAACCAAAAGGAAAAAAATGTCTGTGTCTACAACAATATTGGTGGGAGTGCAGCAGTTTGACAAAAGGCAAGGGGTGGGGCAGTACACACGCCACATCTGCCACACACTTACCCACCCGTAGAATCAACAGACGACTTGTGCTCATTTGATTGTGGTTGTTGTGATGTTGCTGTTTCTTGTTGTTTAGGTTTTTCCTCTCGACACCAGCATGCTGTGAACGTCTGAAACTGGTAAAGATGCCATTTGTGATTGACATCATTAGGACAAGGATCAGATGGCACATAGTATCGTGAGAGATGGAGTGAGAGAGATGAGGCAGTTGGAGTTCTTGATATCTACTCCTAGTTATGAAAGTCTTATGTGGGTCACATTTCAGACAGACAAAAGAGACAGATTCAATGAACAGATATTTCAAACATGTGTAAAAAAAAAACAAAAAGAGATTTATGAATTGACCAGACACCAAGGAGAAGACAGACATAAAAAGATAGAAACAAAATCTGGTCCAGGATTCAGGACAGAAAAAAAAAAGGTAAAAGAAAGAGGGACATTTCAGATGTTCCTTAAAAAACAGTAGACAGTAACAAGTAGAGAACAGAAAGAAAAATGGGAGGGAGATAAAGATCACAAGAATATTCTTCAGTCATATTTAAAAGAGCATTTGCAACAGAAATTGATTAAAATTCAAGCTGCATTCACTGGTGGCTTATTAGAAACCATCAACCAAAATTGTCAACATAAGTTTCTTCAGTTTTCAAGTTAGTTTGGCTGGCTATGTATGTACGTATCATGTGAACAGGCCACACCAATGGAGCTAGAGGGCTGAAAATTTAAACATTCATTCCTTATTACATCTCCAAAAATACATTTTGTTTTTTTTTTATTGGGGGGGAGGGTTCAATTTGCATTGTAAGTTTAAGCTAAAATGATCACTTCATTTGTGTCCAGCAGCAGTCATACTTGTTTTCTGTTTTCTTTTAAATTCAGACTTTTTTAGTGATCACTGCCCAACAAAATGAGAGAGAAGTATCTTATTATTCATTACCCCTGTTCCAATTATTTAATTGATAACCCCCAATATGGCATGCTGCCAAGATGTTGGTTACATGACAGTTTCTACTGAATGACTAACCAGACTTGTATTGTATATTCTTTTCTGATTATAAATTGCATTATATCATATCAAAACTTATTTGAAATAACTTCCCTTCACCACATGGTGAATGCATCATTTGGCCTTGACAACATGAAGAGAATTAACAAAAATGGGGCTGCTGCAGAAATTCGATGCTCATTTCAAGTAAGTTTCAATATGATAATGCAATTCATAATCATTCTGCATGTATCCATTTCTTAGTAACATTTTTTTCAGTAAATAAATATGTACTTTAATATTAGTAAGATGAGATACTTGCCATTCACAAGTTATTTGAATGATCATCACCATTATTTTATTATTTCTTCTTCTTTATACATTAAATGTTGATCAAGTGGGTTCAATTTTATCATGATTTGAATACAAAACTATCAGAAAAACTTTCATTTTATACTGATGATTAAGAGTGAATTTAAAATGTAGCTTACATACCATTATTTGATGACATAAACCCCTATCCCTATTTCAGCAGGGAATATTAGGAAAAAATTAATTTCCCTGGATTCCTCTCATTTTTCATCCAGTTTTTTTCCAACTCCCCAAGTTCTGAACTATGAAGGTTACACCTACCTTTTGAGTCATTTTTGAGGGGTAGAAAAAAATACGGTCATGTGTAGTAAATATCGTGGAACCAGTTTTCAATTTTTTTACTTTTAGTGTACTTATGTCTGCGGTCAATAATCATCTTGTAAACACACTTAGATTAAACATGATTCAAGTCAAATTTATTTGCATTAGTTCAATTAAGAAAAATGAAATGAATCATGACAGCTTGAATTAAGTGTAATAACAATGAGAAACATAGATGAATCCATCAAATTTAATCTTGACTCTAGAATGAAATACCAAAGTGAACAGAGACAAATCATTTAGAAATACAGCTGTCAATTGTATAACTAAACCATTAACATCATGTTTTGAATCTCAACTAAAAAGTTTGATTTCTACATTGGGCTTCCATAACCAAACTGCAATATAGGGCCAAAGAGGATACCAAATGATTGTAGAACATTTATCATTTTTGATGCGATTCTAGTTATGTTTCACATTTCAGTAGCCATAATTTTTTGTAGGTGATTGCATTAAGTAAAAAAATGGAGCATAATTTCAGTTTTTATCAAAACCTGTACAAGTGAATGCCAGTTATTATATACCTTTGAACAATAACAATCATCACCTAATGATAACTGATTTATGATTACTCTCTGAAAATACCAGGCCCAAACTGCAGGTATTGCTAGCTAGATGGGGCCTATGACCCTAAAACCATGAGTGAAATTATCATTCACATCACTTCCTATGCTATTACATCTCCATGGTAACTATAAATCTCTTCTCTTATGAATTTTCAGGACAAATACATAAACTGCTCCACAATGATAAGGATTAAAAAATATTTTGAATATCATACTTCACAGCTCAATTTTCACAGACTGTTTTGGAGTTATGAGTAAAATTTTTTTACCCAAAATGTGAAAGGGCACATCTTACAGGGTGTTACAAAATTTCCCAGTGTTATTTTTTGCAAAATGTAAGGGAAATTTTAGAGATGTCTTCTGACTTTACTCAGCTACTTAATGCTTTATGAATTGTTAGCAGAAAGCTGATGATCTTACATGATTTGGGCAAGAGTCATGGTTGAATATAAAATGCACATTCAACCCTGTTTATTCATCAGGTTTAATCTGGACTAGGGAGTGCAGCAGAAGTTAGGCGAAGGATCACAAACTTATGGTAATGATGAAGTGGGTGTGATCACATGTCAGGAATGGTGTGTGAAGTTTTCAAAAAGATCTTACACTCTAGGAGAAAGAGTGCTCTTGAAGGCATCAGAATTCGAGGAACTTTTGGAGGAAGGTGCAGCACAAACTTGCCAAAAAGTTACAAGTGAATCAATCAACTGTAGAATATATTTTACAAGCCTTGTCAATTGTATAACAAAACCATTGATATCATTACGTTTTAAATCTTGACTTTTTGGTTGAAAAAAGAAAGTCATTTTTTGACAAAATGATTACTCTCAATGAAAAATAGATTTATCATGAGAATCAACAGTGGGGAAAAACATGGTTAGATCCAGGACAGCCTTCAAAATCTAAAGCTGAACTGTGAGATTCATTATGAATTACTATCATCTGAACAAATTCATACTGTGCAATGCTGCAGTGAGCAATTGGCTCATTTGAATGATACAATTGAAAAGAAAAAAAAACATTTTTCTGGGCAAGGATATTGACTGCTGGTGATTTTGAACCTCATCCTCATATTGCAACATAGCAAACAATCAATTAGAGTTGGGATAGAATGTGCTTCTGTATCTGGTGTATTCTTAAGACCTATCACCTCTGTAATATCTGAGGGTGTGTTTCAAGTATGCAAGATACTATTGATCTTAGAAGTGAGGAATACACTTGAGTCCATCTGCTTCTTGTATGTTGTTACCAGCTAAAAGTGAGGACAAGGCCTTTTCTGCCCAGGTTTTATATGATTCTGATGCTGATCAAAAAGTACATGTCTAATCATGAACGAGAGGTTATTCCATTGGAATTGATAAAAAGAAATGTCCCTTCTATTACATCCTCTGAACCACCTCTCATTTTTTTTCAATGTAACATTCCTTATCTGATCAGCAGTCCCCACAAGTTCAAGAACTGGAATAATTCTTCTTTTTAAAGGGTTTTTTTTTTCAGACAATTAAACTCCTTATTGTTTGGACAAGATGGTCACTATCGATGAAAAAAAGATTTATCATTAAAATCGACAGTAAAGAAAAACATGGGCAGCTTTCTATAAAGCTAAATTGACTATGGGGAAAAAGTCCTCAACAAGTAAGATTCAAATGGAATTTATTACACAATTAATGTAACAACACAACATTAAGAAGTTCAATTGTCGGAAAAAGTCTTTGAATGTTATTGACCCTTTTTAAAAATATAGATATCTTGAATAATTCTTTTACGATTGGATATACAATTAGCCACAAGGTTGTAGAAAGCTGGGTAATATACTTTGATGAAAGCTTTTGCGAAGGGAAATGCTTGAGACTGCAGCATGTACCTAATATAATAAAAGATGAGGATTGTATCATAAAAAAAAAAAAAAGAATAATTTGTCATACTTGAGCATCATTCATTTGATTTTATAGGTGTTTTGTTTTCATAAAAAACAAACTCCAATCCAATCTTTTAATAGGTATTTCAGAGAAGTAAACACACACATGGATTCATATGAAAAGTTTATATAACAGAATGTGATTAGATGAAATGATGACATGAAATCATTTTAATGTTCATGAAAAATTACATGAGCAAAAAAAACCATCAATCATTATTTCAATGAATTTGTGGCTGATGTAGTATTTGTAATCAGAAGGGCTACAAAAGAGCTACAAGCATCAAGTATTATAAGAAACATGCAAACTGAAGCATACGGCTGAGATTCAACAGTTACAAGGAAATATTACACAAAAACACCACTAAGTACTTACCTGATTTTTTTTCTTACTGAATTCACCAATCTATTTTATTTGCTCGAACCCCCCCCCCCAAAAAAACCTATGTGTTTTGCTTCAAAAAAATGCTTTGCAATGAAGGCATAACCATGTATTCTTAATTTTATTTTCTAAACTTTGAATCTACTGTGAAGCACAAACTGACGTTTTTTAAGTGTGTCCTCATAAAACAGGAATCAAGATATTTCAAGTGCAACAAGCAAACTGCACAGTAATTATTTCAATTTATATTGTGGTAAAAAATTAAAAAAAAAACAAAAAACTTTCATCGATATAAAGAAAATTTTTTTGAATGAATTTATTCAATGTTATTGATTCTTCCAATATAGAAATAACTTATAGAGGATTTTACTATAATCATAAATTGATCAATTCTTATTATTCTGAATATCTACCAATTTTCTGTATGAGGCAAACATTTGAAAAGTTATCTTGTTATTTTACCTGAAAATCTATTTTCTAAATTTTTTAAAATTATGAAATCAAGGCTAAAAGTCATCAGAATATTAAACTAAGAAGACTCGGATATCAGGCATAAGATCAAGAAAAATGACCTTTCCCCAGTATATTTTGAGATTAACAAATATGAAGAGGTTAAAATATATAGGGGAAAAAAAGGTTATTGACTAGCAGATACAAAAAGGGTTCAGTCTTAATATTTATCTTGCATTGTTTTCTAATTAGGATTTAAAAAAATAATCAACCAAGAGTTATTTCAATGAGAAAATTTAAAGTAAGTAAGAAATGCTCTGAATATGTGTGGAGTTAACTTTATTTCAAATATCTAACAAATAAAAATAAATGATTACCATTTAGCCTTTTTTTAATATTCAAGACCAAATTTTCAAATGATCTTTATAGTTATTGTTTGAATTTTATAAGATAAAGTGTATTTGTCACTGTGTATGGATCCTCCTTATCTACATATTCATTTAATCACAACATTTCAGCTGTGTTCCTTCAGGCCTGTGTTCAGTCAGACCAAGTATCAATATAAATGACATCAGGGAACCTCTCACCAAAAAGGCCATTTCACCTAATCAAAGGGGAGTAACTCGGAACTTGGCACTGAAACATACCATTAATGTATAGAAATACACAAAAAAATGGATTTGACATGTCTAGTCAAATATGAGCATACATTCTGAGAACGGATTTCATATTCTAAAACCAACAACACGCAACAAAGACCAGAAGGTATACAGCGGAAACGTGGTGAAAAAAGGAACATATAGACAAGGAAAATAGTGCAACCATATCATACACAATGATCTTTTCCAAGTTTTGTGCCCATAAAATCTAAATTACAGAGCAGTGCTTCTTTATAATAAATGATTAAAATCAGAAAATTGAATATTTATCCCATACAAAGAAAAGTCAAGAATAATAATCTACACTGTGAGTAATAACAATTATCTTATTTTACCAGAAGATTTAACAGAAAAATTTAATAGAAACAATTCTAGGCTGTACCTGTTTGATGTAATATTCTTTGAATATGACCAAAGAATTTTCTAACTCTATTTAATGGGAAAATTTATGAGACAAAATTATTTTGTTGCTACACAACCTCAAATATTTGTTGTTTATTGATAAGTAAATTCCATGGGTTTTTATATTTAAAAAAAAAACTCATGTAAAGTACATGTTGTCTATGTCAGAGCTGTTGAATAGTATACTCAATTCCTGACCCACTGAGGTGGTGGTCTTTAAAATTTATGTGTTGGACTAAGATATAAAGATAAGAGTAATCACCTTTAAAACTCAAAAAATTGCCAAAACGATATAGGAATGATTAGATAAAATCTCTTTCATTGATGTTGAAAACGCCTTATGTTTAAGTGTTAGTTTTTCATCAGTGATAATTTTAGAAGCAAAATATATGTTGAAATTTTTTCATTTTTTTTTTTATTGAGAAATGGTAAATGAAAAAGATGCATACATCTATTGGAAAAAAAAAACAAAAAAACTAAATCAATATGAACAACGGAAAATATTGGACACACACACACACACACAAACTCCAAAAAGCAAACCAAAAACATTAAAAATATTTGACTACAGCAAATTTCTATGCAAGTATAAAAAAATTACTTATGAAAGTGAATGTAGCAGTCATGCATGCAGAGAACCCAAGAAACTTTTGCTAGCTCAACAAAATTTGCCATTTAGTAAACAATACAAACATAGCGTATATATATATATATATATATATATATATATATATATATATATATATATATATATATATTACACACACCATATATATTTATTTTAGCGTACTCATAGAAGAGTGGGGTACCATGAAGACAAAAAAGTAATTTCCCTTGGATGACTTGAAAATTTTTTTCCCAAATAATCCTTTATGAAAAGGTTATACTTTTTATTTCTCTCTGCCCTTATTTACTTTTTCTTCTCTCCAGTTGTTTAAAGCTTTCAAGATCCACAGAAAATTATGCTTTAAGGCATGGAAAACATAATAGAAATTTTATGTATTTTAAAAAAATCTTACGTGCATAAAAACATTAGCCAACATATTTACTTTTTCTTCCCTTCAGCTGTTTAGACCTTGCATAATCTACATTTTCATGCATGGAAGATTTTTCTAAATTCTAATTTTAAAACAAATGTTAAATTTCTATTTACATGTTCCTTACGTAAACACATTTGCTCAAATAAATTTTGAAAGCTCTAAATGGCTGAAAGGGGTAAAAGGTAAACATAGGCAGAAGGAAATGAAAGTATACCCTTTCATAAGGGATTATTTTGGTATATTCCCGGTCTCAAAAATTTAAAAAAAAAAATCATTCAGTCATCTTCATCATTGGACCCCGCTTTTGTATGAGCACCCATTCTTGTACGTGTATTTTAAAGCAGTACTTATCAAGCATAAAAAGAGTCTTTCCACAATGCATTATATCTTCCAAATATAAACTTTCATTTGTAAATATAGTTATCATGTAATTTATAATAAAGTAACTGAGTTGTTATATTTCAGAGGGAAATGTTGATTATATCAATAGTAATTAGGAACATTAGAAACAAATGAAGCATCCCAATAAAATATGTGACAATTTTAGTTTTTCCTTGATCTACATACATAATGGAAGGAATCCATAATAATTTTTTCAATAACAGAGCTTTTAGAGTTGATAAATTTCAAAATGTTTGTTACATCCTATACATAACTTCAAATACACTGCAACTAAAACTATAAAATTGAAATTTTGATAATGTAATCTCAATTCAAAATAACCTAACATCAAATTAAATGCAAGACCTTCACAATTAACAAATTACAAAATCTTGATAATTTCAGAGTATTTATTGGTAGATTAAGTGTTATATATTTTCATCAAGTAAATCAAGGGTTAACCTGTATTTGAAAATGAAATAGTAAAAAAAAATAAATTTTTCTATAAAAAATATACTTTAGACATAAAAAAAAGAAACACTTTCTCTCTCTTGAAAACAAATACTATCAATACTTGAACAATGCAATGTTATACTTCAAAGGTTTAAAAGGTAATACTTATATCATAGATGCCTGGTAGAGAACTGATCTCAAGTACTGAGTGATTCTGGATGTCTTGATATAAATGTGACACCAGAAAGAAACTGATGATGCCAAGTAATATGTAGCAGATCAAGCAAGAATAACTTATGAAGCTTTTGGCAACAACTGAATATATTATATAATTATCAGTTGCATTTCAAGTAGGAGAGCCTGGTTGTAGAAAATCAACATTTTTATAAAATTAATGCTCAAGTAAAGGCATCACCTAAAGAGTTCCTACTTAGTATATTCTATTCTCTTAATTGTTTTGATATAAATAATTGACTGAGTTCCCAATTCATAAATCCAAGTCACCATTTCATATCTAAGACTAAAATCAACTCATAACTAATTTTAATATAGGTAATAGATCATAAGTAGTTTATACAAGTTATTTCATAGATGTATATTTAATTCTAAATTATCTATATTTGTAAGATTTTTATCATAAAACAAAATGAATAGCTTTACTAAATTAAAAAAATGTTAAGACCTGCGGGAAATTATTTTCAAATAGCATATTTTCATTGCAATACGTTTGTTCAGAATGAATTTGCTCAATATGGATAATTTTACATTACTACTTGAAACAGTGATTACTTTCTTAAATTTTGAAATAATGATTTGGTATTAAAAAAAAAACAACAAAATATGGAAGAGTTTTGTAAATTATTCACCATCGTTAATACGATCATGCTTGACTAATATGAATTATCTCCCTTGGTGTCTCTAAGTTTTCGTGTGCAATCTGAGAAGTCACAAAACAACATTAATGGGCGGCATGCTGATGAGGAGTAAAACAAAACGAGCACCAGTTGTAAAAGTAGTAATGATGATGACGAAATTGGTGGTGATGGTAGTAGTAGTACAAGTAGTATTGACGCTGGCAAGAGTAGGGTAAAATTTTTACTTGGGACAAGGATTTCACTTGACTAAGCATTTTAGTAATTCTTTTAGCATTTTAATATTTGACTTAGTACAATTTCTATACCTTTATGTGAATTATTAGAAGGAAAAATGTATCAGCTTCAGATACCATTTCAAAACATTTCAATTTCTCTCAAATGAGCATGCATTTTATAAATGTCACAATCGAGAAGTATTCTGTTAGGAGATAACACTTTGTACATGAGAACTATCTTTCAAAAGGAGCTGTATCGTTAGAACATGAATTTCACTTCAGTAAGAGTGTTCTCAAGTTTAAAAGAAAAATCAAATGGAAAGTCATGTGAAGGGAAGAAATCATGTAACATGCTGGGATAGGCAAGCAAAAATGTCCATAGTCAGCAGATAGCTTCTGTAAGAGTAAAATATAGGTTGAAAGAAATTGGGAAGCACACACTAAAAGGGATTGATGATAGTTTGGCAGTGACTTCGGTTCATGCAGAGAGTGCTAAAATATAACTGGACAGTTCGTGGTCAGTAGAACTAATGACCCCATGATAGTGATAAAAAGGAGAGAGAATAGCAGTAGTAGTAGTAGTAGTGGTGGTGGTAGTAGTAGTAGTAGTAGTACAATCAACAAATGTTCAGTTATGATGGCAGCAACAGGCTCATGCAACAGCTACACCATGCTGGAATGGAGGACAGACAGTTCATACCCATTGGCCTTTGGGATAGACAAGTTCAACTTCATAGTTTAAGCTCTTGTTGCCACCATCTTGCATAGACTGAAATAACAAAATTGTAAATATAAATAACAGATCAAACACATGAAATCCAAGTACAGAAGTTGAATACATACAAAGTTCAACAGAAATTCTTGTAATGTAATGAGAAAGAATCAGAAACAGTACTTTTCGTTTGGTTTGATATGAAAAATAAGTCACACAGAAAATGATATGAAGATTAGTCACACAGAAAATAATTTAATTGCAATTTCAAGTATTCAATGGTTGAACAATTTTTTCTTTCAATACTCATTTCACACAGTATATTGAATATTTGATATTAGTGAGGAAGAGGATATATTTACTAAGCTTAGCTTAGTACAGTGCATAGTAAAATAATAGGGAGAAGGATTGTGTTACGACTCTCTTTCAAGCAGGGGCAACATTTGAAAATCAGTATTTCAAATCTTGAACACTGATCTGAACACAACTATGAGTGAAGCTCAGCAAAACTGATGTTCAAAAAGACATTTAAAGGGAAGAGGCATAATCATGTTCAGGCATATAAACAAAGATATTCATTGGTAAGAATTAAATGCATTGCTTCTTTACTCTTCGGTGCCTAGAGGCACTTTCAATTAATTTTGGAAAAAAAAACTGCCCCACCTTGCAAATTAATTTTTGTGAGTCCATCTCTTCTTTCTTCTCCAAAACAGTTGGGAGAGGGGACAATTACAGATTTTTCAAAATTTTCCCATCAAAAGTCAACTATCAAACAATGCAAGGAGGAGAATTTTGATAACCAACTTTAATTGCATTCACTAATTTCAGCAATTTAAAAATTTTGTACCACCAAAAGATTTTTCATTTCAATTTTTCTTCGAAAATAAGAGAATAATCTTGTCCCTGTCAGTACTGTTCATTTTTACTTCCCATGTGCCTACCCTATTTTTACTATAAATCTTTCTTAGACAATTTTGTTTTCTTCAGATCCTACTAAAGTGTGTCGGTGATCATTGTTTCCTACCCAATCAGCTTATTCTAACCCCTTCCCTATTTAGTTAATTGTGACAGATTTTCCAACCCCACTGGTAATCAAGCACTAAGATTATGCACAATCAATGAATAATAATATAACAAATCCTTATCGTGAAGAGACACCATCATGAAAAACAGTAAGGGTATCTGGTTGGCCAAAGCATCCATTATTATCATGGCTAGTGAATAGTTACTGTCAAACTAATCTTTGAAATAATAGAAGCCAAAACAGAATAAGCAATTCTACAAGGTCAAATCCGTATCAAAGACTGTACTTCACAATAACTGAGTCAGTATCTATTCAATTAATAGCATTTTCCGTTTCCTCTGAAATTGGAAACAGTTCCAATTAATTTATTGAAAGGAATCGTTCAGCCACAGAATAAGTGTCCATTGGTATCTTAGGATAGGATATAAACCAGAAGACAGTAGTTACATCCAGCAAATATATTTGGTCCGCTGTTGTTTGAATATAAAACTGTTTTATTCCCATTACATATACTATAATTCTTGTCACAATCAACATCTGTTATGCTCCGATTGGTCAATTGGTAAAAAAGACTAGCTAATCATCAGAAAGAGAATTTGGAACTTAGATATATGAACAGAACAGACAAAGGAGGCGTTTGTCTCTTTGTTACATTACAGACTAACAAGTTTGTAAATAATCTGAGTTGAAACTCAATTTAGCAGATCAAAGGAATTTTTTATGAAATTATTTAGTTTTTTTTTCAACTATGAATTATATAAATGAAAATATTCCCTATCTTATTAGAAAAAAAAAGGGTTGGGTAGTTTACTGAATGGGTAGTAAGAGAGAGAGAGGAAGAAAGGGGGGGTTAGGTAGTTTATTGAGAGAGTAGTAAAGAAAGTTGTGTAATTTACCAAGGTGGTACAAAGAGTGAAGGGGAGAATAGTTGGTCTAATAAGAGATTAGGAAGGAGAAGACAGAAAAGAATTAGGTAGTTTACTTTGGGGTCAGGAAAATTTTGTATATGAAACTTACATGTTTGTATGACATTCAGATTTGTAAAATTTTGAACCAGCAGATTAGAAGGGATAAGGGAGAGAATAAGAATATATAGGCATAAGGTGAGGGATGAACAGAGACATAAGATAATGGATAATCTTGTCAACACCTGTGGAATTCCCACAGATCCTACTAGTAGTCAATAAAAGATTTATATTTTATTTAATAAGTATGAAGTGATTAACATTTATTTATCATTGAACTTGAATTTAGGTCATTCACTTGAAAAAACAAAACATGTATACATGAATTTGAACTCAAATATAAAACTAATTCGCTATATTTAATTGCAACAAACTTCTTTTACAGGAATGAATATTTAAAGCACAGCACAAGGTTTTATTTGCATTGAATAAATATTAAACAATAGGGAGGTAAATTGTTAATGTGGGCAAAATAAGAATTGTTTCTATTAATAAAAGGCAGGATAAATTCTTGAAGTCAAATGATAAAAAGCTATAGAAAACTTGGATTATGTAGATTTACAACATCAAAGCTGGTTATTTAGCTTTTATAAGCAAATAACACTTTCATCCTTGGGTAGATGGGAAACCAATTCATACATTACTACATATATGGGCAACCATAGACCCACGGCTACTTTTTTTGAGGCATCTATTTAAAATTTTACATAATTTTCCTCAGAAAGTCAATTTTAAAATTTATATTTTAAAATTACTATTGTTTTGGTTTCACAAATCAATAATATAATTGTAATTCAGGTTTGTTTAAATAGAACTTGAGTGTGGTCTTTGTAATATGATCTACATTTTTCAAGTGAATATCTGACCTAATTAATGATGAAAAATGTCTTGTATGGTCTGTTAGATGAAGAATGTTGCTTATCTCAGTATTACTAGATCATAAACTTATATGAGGATTCCACAGAATTCACTTTGAAAAAGGATGATAATGAACTTGCTCTCTTTGATGTGAGCTTACAAAGGAAATAGGTTTAAGATATCAGTATACTGCAAATCAGTATTTATCTGATGATAGCCAAACTGATTATCACTTATTTACCTATTCAACATTATTGACCAGTGTTTTAAGTAATGAAAAACATTACTTGTGCAATAATGTTGACTCAGACACTGACTCAACCACTAGGTACACGTATCAAAGGAATACTTATATAAAAGTAACTATAACATCAAAATTTGCTATCAGGCAAAGCATCTGTCTCTTAAGAAACACTTCCTTTGGAGTATGAACAGTTGATGACCAAGTCCCAGTTTCTGTTGTGTGCATCAGTTGAGTCTTGCAAGTTTCTAGTCTGGTCAAGATCAGGACTTTATATCTATACGTTTATATGACCATTCATGTGGCAGGATGCAAGTCCACTGAAGGGATACCTATCACAGCTTAGAGTGTACTCAATTAGCTGCCGAGTACACAGGGAAATTTGCCCTAATGAGTTTTCCACATTCTTCACTCATCCTTGGATCTTTTGCACATGAGTTAGATGTGTTAACCATTACACTATCTGAGCAGAGAGCATTTATTGATAAATAAGTGAAAGCAACAAGATAATGTGGCCTAACATTAGCAGTATAATCCAAAGGATTCACAAAATTGGTAAACTATATGACAGCAGGATATTTTCAAGAGCAACACTGGACTATCTATCTTTTTCAATTGAATCAGGCTTCTGGAAATCCAAGGAAAATATGACCAAAATTATGGCAGTGAATAAGAAGATTAAACTACCCTTTTCAAAAGATAAGTCAGGAAAACACTGAAGTCAGAAGTGGTGTCGTAATTATGCATGGTATGAAAAAACATGCATCTCTTCTGGTGGAATCAAATCAAAACGATAGGAAAACACAGAAAGTTAAGGAGTCAGCATCCATGATATTATCAGACAAGTACCCTAAATTAGAAAACTTGGGGCCACACAAGAGCTAACACTTTAAAAAGTAATACAATTACAGAATCCAAGAAACATTAGAAATCATCAATGACAAATTTGTTATAATATCATAATATCTATTTAAAGGTCATATATTAGTTGTAGTGCTGTTTCTTTCCAAAATGATATTTCTCAATATGAGAAATAGGCAATCTGATATCTGAGCTAATATTTCAAAGATACATTATGTAAAAGAATATATTACTAACATAGATACCTTCTAAAAAGTAAGGTTTTGAATTAAACCATCCCAGGTGTACAATACTTATGATAATAACACACATAACCTGATATCAAAAATAAGTTAATTTTAAAGAAAACTCTTCAAGATGTCAGAATAATTTACACCTGTAATGGAAGGCAAGTTTAAAAGTTATATTTCTGGACTTGTGTGATCAACAATTCATGCACTGGCAACAATCATCACAACACACATATCTATAATATCAATCATTTGATGATATTAATAAATCAGTGAAAAGTGACACATCTAACAGGATCAAAATTGTAAAGGAGGAATCTTTAGATTAGGGCAGAAGGTGCATTTTTGAAAAGAATATAGCAAAATTCACTAAAAATACATGGATGAAATGTTTAAAAAAACGTCAACTGTGTGAAAAGAAAAAGCAAAAACTTGTGCACGTGTGAGTAAAGATATTTCACTGAATTTTTTTAATTTCAAAAACAAAATTGAAGAAAACACTTGGGATGGTAACAATTTATGGTAACTTTTACTTCTAGTGCATGAAACCAGAAATAAATGCTTAGGACATGTATCATGAAATGTGTACACATGACAATGATTTCACATGATAATACTGAATAGATGAATTTATTTAAAGTCAAAGGGTTGTTGAACAACTACATCTGAACTAAAAGTTTGTGTTTAAATGTTTTAGACTTCTTTATTCTCTGGATTGTTTCATTTTTTAGTTAACTGTAAATAGATCAAGATTAGATTTTGATATTCTTGAAGTATTTACTAAATTCAATTTGGTTAAAACAGAGAAAATGTAATATATGCCAGAATAATAGGTAATAAAATACATAGATTTTGAATATTGGGGATGAGGCCACATACTGAGACAGTGGTAGATGAAGGTGTAGCTGCATCATTTGTGCTATATGTCTTAAGTGGTGTCAGTAAATTTTTGCATAATTTTTGCTATAAAGTTAACGTTTGATAGAGTAGTTTAATAAAGCAATATAATGTATTTAACTTGTAAAACTTACTGTAATGGACGCAATTATTTTTGCAGCAATATTTTTACTTTTTCCCACCAAAGCCAAAAGATCACTAAAACAAAATGCCAAATTTATTTTCAGATTTAATACCAAATTTTTGTCAGATTCACATCTAAAATAGAGTCTAAAAAATTGAAAAAAAAAAAAAAAAAAAAAACAAACAATATTTTATCAAGATTCATCTGGATGCAATTTCCGACATCTAGACAACCTAAAACACCTAAAATCATGAAAACAATGGATTCCAATTATCTCCCTTCCAGTTGTCAGCTTTATCCATTACAGATTTTGACCCGGTTACTCTCCTGTTGTAGTACGGAGACATATTGCCTCACCCCCAATAAAACCAACTTTGGTACACTAATTTTTTTTATTTATTCATCAAAGTAATGAATACTAACATCCAAAACCTCCAAATTGAAGATTTTAAAAAAAATATACACGATACATGTATATTACAAACTGGACAAAATTTTAAGAAGTACACCAAATTATTCTGAGGAAGTCGTGGTGTGAAAACACAAATCGTGAGGTGATGATATTTCTTTGCAGGTGACAGTAGGGAAAAATCAAGAATGACACTATTACATGTGGAAATGGGTATACTTGCCATGCGCTCCCAGGATTTCTATATGGATGAAAAGGGAGGAGAAAGGGGGAGAAAAAGAAACGAAAATGAAGAGAACAATCATTGTAACATCAAGCAGTAAGCACAATAATAGAAAAAAGAAGGAATGCAGAAGCAAATAAACTATAAAAAAAAAAAAAAAACTGAATGTGGTTAGAATCAATGAGTTTCTGGCAGATTTTTCAAAAGACTAACTTGGAGCTAACTCTAGGGTAGAGTCTTAGAATTGAAAAAATAAGTAGAAACTAACATTCCAAGGGAAATTATGAATCATCACCACCACCCTCATGTGCTACCTTTCTACCTCCTAAATTAAGCAGTGGTGGTGGTAAAATTGAGTTATCTTGATGAAAATACTACTAGTATAGTTTGAATCATAAATCTATGATTTGGAGAAGAAAATAAAATTCTGGTTAGTCACTACATTGGGTGATCAATTAAAGAATTAGAAAAGTAGCAGTGATTAAAAATGGAAAAACAATAATGATATTTAAAGGAAAACTATATGAATTTTAGTTTTGATGATATGTAGTAGTTTGATGATGAAAGAATACTTGGAAATATTGATTCATTAATTTACCACAATTCACTATGGTCTAGAGGTTGAATGCTTGCTCTGATTCGGCAAGTTGTGGTTCAATCCACTACCAAGTAATACCAAAGACTTTAATAATGGCACTCAATGCTGCTCCATTAAGCACTTGGCACAAAAGACTAGGATTGAAGAACCTCTGAGAATGAAAAAAGCCTGTAAGTAGGACCATGGATGTGCTATTTAAACATAAAACTAACTGAAACACAATGGAAATAAGTTTTAAGTGTATCAAAAAAAAAAAAAAAACTACATTAAAGCCGAGAAGGATTTTATTATTATTTATGATACAATTAAAATTTTCTCTAGTGTTTTTTCTTTCCACCAAAGCAGCCGACAGTCAATCCAGCCAATACAACCTATCAAACTGTCCCTCAGCCAATTAAAATACATAATTTTTTAAAATGAATCTTGAGCAACATCTGATACAAGTATTTCTTTCATAGAAGGAGTGGAATGGCAAGCTTCATGGAGACGGTCTAAGTTGTTCGCTAAGTCAATTTATTAGATAGTCTGTCAGTGACAGCTATCACTGCAATAGATATGTCCATTGAAAGACAATAAGAAGAAAAGAAGGAAAAGTAAAAAGAAGGAAAAGAAATTAAAAAAAGAAAAAAGAAAAAAAGAAAAGAAAAAAAAGAAAAGAAAAAAAAGAAAAGAAAAAAAAGAAAAGAAAAAAAAGAAAAGAAAAAAAAGAAAAGAAAAAAAAGAAAAGAAAAAAAAGAAAAGAAAAAAAAGAAAAGAAAAGAAAGAAAAGAAAAAAAAGAAAAGAAAAAAAAAGAAAAGAAAAAAAAGAAAAGAAAAAAAAGAAAAGAAAGAAAAGAAAAGAAAAAAAAAGAAAAGAAAAAAAAGAAAAGAAAAAAAAGAAAAGAAAAAAAGAAAAGAAAAAAAAGAAAAGGAAAAAAAGAAAAGAAAAAAAAGAAAAGAAAAAAAAGAAAAGAAAAAAAAGAAAAGAAAAAAAGAAAAAAAGAAAAGAAAAGAAAAAAGAAAAAAAGAAAAGAAAAGAAAAAAAGAAAAGAAAAGAAAAGAAAAAAGAAAAGAAAAAAGGAAAAAAAGAAAAAAGAAAAGAGAGAAGAGAAAAGAAGAGAAAAAAGAAAAGAAAAGAGAGAAGAGAAAAGAAAAAAGAAAAAGAAAAAAGAAAAAGAAAAAAGAAAAAAGAAAAGAAAAAAAGAAAAGAAAAAAAGAAAAGAAAAAAAGAAAAGAAAAAAGAAAAAAAAAGAAAAGAAAAATGCACTGTGGCACCAGGAACTCATTACATACAATATAGCATTTTTAGTCCAAGAACTAACATTCATAAAACTAATTAGGGTTTGTATGACTATTTTTACATTTTTTATCAACTTAATACCTAGATAATACATTACCAGATATATTTCCAGAGTTTATATCTACAATAATTTGTTAATTATCTCATTTTCTCCAATTACACATATCCTAATTGTTATTTTACTATACCAAGAAACACTTGCTGATTTTCAAGAGTAAGATTTCAACTTCAAATCTTGAAATTTCATCCTCACTTGCTTCATTGTATTATTCTTCATTCATATTAAATACTTTGATTATTATTTCATCTTTTATATTAGAAGAGGCGAGTTTTGAAATGTTTTAGAGCACACACACATATGTAAGAATGAGATAAGTTAATTTTTAAGCAACAATTTCAAACACCTAAATTGAAAAGTAATCTCTCATCTAAACAAATGTTCTCTAATAATGAACTGAGAAAATCTAAAAGTGAAATTTGGTCTTCAATTATAATCATTCAGTTACAAGTAGACTCTGAATATATGTACTTATAGAGTCCATAAGTTGGTTAAAAAATAATTGTAGTTTTGTTATTTTGAACTTTGATGTCTGCTTCTAAAATAAAGTATTATTCGACAATGTTCATGGAATATACCATTTTAAAGTGGGAATTTCACTTTATTCATTTGATTTGAACATTTTCTCTTTTCATCACTTATTCTGGTTTATTAGTGGCAGAAACTGCTCACAATATCAACCAAGTTTTTGCCAAGGGACCATCAACAAACGGACAGCTCAATATTAGTTCCAAAAATTCCAAAATGAGAGAGGAGAGCCTTGAAGATGTGGACGTCCTGTAATTGATGACATCCAATTGAGGGCCATTATTGATGCAGACCTACGCAAAACAACTTGGGAAGTTGCAGGGAAACTAAATGTTGACCATTCAACAGTTGTTTGATATTTTTACCAAATTGGAAAAGCAAAATAGCTAAATATGTGTGAATGACAATGAATGAAAAGCAAAAAAGCTTGGATGTCACGCAATAGACCCTGCAGAAATTCAACAAACTAGGTTATAAAACTATCTCACCCAGCTTATTAACTAAACCTCTCTCTAACTGACTACCACTTATTAAAGAGAAGGTCTTCAACAATCAAGCAGCAGCTCAAAACACTTTTGAAAAATTAGGACCCAAGAATTCAATGCTTCTGGAATTAATGGACTGGTTCCTACTAGGCAAAAATATGTAGATTCTTATTTCTATTAATAATTTTTATTCTAAGCCGAGATATACTATTTCAAAGTTTCTGGTAAAAAACTACAATCATTTTTGCACCAACCTAAAAACAAGCATCGATATAGCAGATGCATAAAAATGCAGACATAATTGTATCAAAATATAACAGTTATTTTAAGGAGTCTTTCTTGCAGATATTCAAATTTAATTAGTCGTCATCAAATTTTGAGTCTATCGCATCCATTCTGCTATACTTTTTCGTAAACATTTTCAGCTTTTATCAGGAGCAAAAAACAACAAAAGCCTCAGATGCTGAAGAATCTGAAAAATTCTTTAGATCATTAAAATCAAAATATATAAAATTCCTTCTTTATATTAAAAGTATTGGTGTCCTAATACTAAGAAGTTTAAAAGAAACCCCTGAAAAACCCCAAGTGACAACAATCATGAATCTATAGAAAAGCTGGGAAACTTATCCTGGATTGAACTCACCTTTCTCTCTTCAGATTTAACTGTCCGAAGAAGTTTTCTAATAGCATCAATCCAGCTGTGCATATCTGTGGGAGAATCTGCCTGCAAATACACATAAATAGCATTTTGTATAAAATAAGCAAAAATGAGGAAAGATCATCACCTATGGCATTTGTAGCAATTGGGTGAATATAGGACAGGTTATAGCACTATCAGATAGACAATAAATAAGGCTAATTTGAAGTGAAAAAACAGACAAATTAACCAAATGAACATGTATGCTTTTATGGTATTCTGACATCTGCATAGGTCACATAACTCCAGGCATCTTTTATTTTGGGCTGGCAAAGTTTCCTCTTCATTAAGCCAATGATAAACCAGCAAAACTCTAGGGACATTGAGATATATGGAATTCCGTATGATTTTCTGACATTCACTTGGTCACAGCAATGTAGATTTTGGACATTTTAGTTTAAGTTGACATTTCTTTATATAATGCTGCATTGAATCACAAGAAAAAGTTCTTCTATGAATTGGACAGCAAAAATGACTTTGTTGCTGTCTCCAGTTGAAGTTATCAAAAAAACTACTGAAAATTTTTCTCAAGTGGAGATTCTTCCATAATTTAAATATTTGCACTAATTTCAACAGAATTGTAAACAATTCAAGCTCTTAGAGCCAGGAAACTTTTTATAAGATCCAGGCATTGCATGACTGGTATTGATGAGAGGGGACTTTACAAAGAACATTCAAGATAAAAAAATAAGAAGAATTTAAACATGCATTAGCAAATAAAATACCCAGTCACATTCACTTCAGTGAACATTTCCATAGCAATAAACATGAAATGTATATTAAATTCCTCTTCAAACCTGCAACATAGAATTAGGAATAATTTATTGTGGGAATGCATATAGTCTACTTTTCAGAGAACAGGATTTTTTGTGTTCCAGCTCTATTGGCTATACTGTTTTGTCTACTGACGTGAAAATTGGCATCAGTACTCCACTAGACACCTTCTAAAAAGGTTTTTTTTTTTTTTTTGAAGCTATTTAGACCTTTTTTTTTAGGCCTTATTTTGACGGGTTTATTAATGACATAGCAATTCTCCAGGATCTAGATGTCTCTTTTTTACTCTATCTTTGATGTTTTTCCATTGGAAATAACATCTTGATTCCCCAATATTTAGATGTTGCAGTGCCATATTTAAGGGGTTCTGCAGTGGAAAACACTAGTAATGTCATAAATAGAGTTTATTCTGACTATATTTATTCTTTAATGGATTTTTTTTTAACGACTCCAAATTTTAACACTATGGCTGTTCAATTTAATGACTGATAGCGAGTCGGCACCTGTTTTTTGGTTGTTGTTGTACAACAATGAACTTTCTTGTATATTCAGCCAACTATGTCTGTCTGAAAATGTGCCTAGACTTGAGTTACTAGTCAGAAAGAGCTAAGCTCATCTGTATCATTGAAAATGTAACATTAAATCAAATTAAATTACTAACGACTACTTCATGTCTATTGACTATTAATTGGTAATAATATTCTTCAGAAGGGGCAAGCCAACCCTGTAGGATAGGACAAAGAAGTACATAGGAGTAAAAAGTTTGAGAACCCTTTGAGAATTATGAGAAAATGTAATAATTTTTTTTTGTACTTTAAAATAATTTTACAGCAAAAATTCTGCTATTAATGTATTTACTTTTTTCCCCTATAAAACAAGATATCACTTACTTGTACATAGAATATTCTTTTGGATGTAAGTATTTCAAACAAATTGTCTCTTTCAGGATGGATTCTGAAAAAGTAAAAAAAATCATAGAAATACAGAGACTATAATAATACAGAATAAGGTACAATTTGAAAGTCATTTCAAGCCAATTTAATTGCTTATCATTAACATTATTAGAAAATGAAATAGAATTTGGTGAAAGTTCTACAAAGAACAAATGTCCTATCAGTAATTTGGTGGAATTTTTAGAGAATATACTTTATAACAGATTAGGAATTTCTTTATAATTGAAAAATTGCCAATAAATTAGTTAAATTAATTTCTCATACGTATGTGTGTGTGTGTATGTGTGTGTGTTTGTATGTGAGTGAACATGTATAAATACTCATTTTTCAGACTCATCATAAATGCGATCAACTAAAAAGAACTGATAATTCATTTTAAATCTAAGTAAACATGGAAACTGAATATCTGAAAATCAATATATTATATATATTATATATATATATATATATATATTATATATATCATATATATATATATATATATATATATATTATATATATTATATATATATATATATTATATATATTATATATATATATATATTATATATATTATATATATATATATATATATATATATATATATATATATATATATACAAAGAACAAGATAAGTCTGAAGAAACTTCTATAACCATACTTTACGTACTATCTTATACTTTATTTATAAAAAAACAATCAGACTTACCCTTGTGATTCTTTGACTTCTAATAAATTACTCTTGGGTATTGTTCGTATGGGTGATAAAGACTGAAAATGGAAGTAAAATTAAATCTCATGGTTTATAATCACATTTGAATATAACAATAAAATCTTGAAATCATGGTCAAAGCAGAATATATTCCTCGATATTTCACGTAAATGTACATCTTACAGAAGAATATATCAAAATGATAACAGAGGCTTAATTATGAACACTATTTTAAAGTTGATAGAATTTTATGGAACAACTTTTCAACCAAAACTGACCCCTGCCTTTTCAGGATAGTAAATAATCAGAAATGTGAGTGAAAGGAACAAAAATGTGAGGAGCTTCAAAATATTTTTTTTTACATGCTTAAATCTAAAAGAATAAAATATTAACAGATTAATGTGTATTTTATAAATAAACAGTATTTGAGTTAACATACATTTTTGAACATTATAAGCCTACTTCTCTGTACTGAAATGAACAGGTTGGGTGCACAATAGTAGGTCTGATCTTGAATGCTTTACTGCTGTATATCACTAATATTCTAACGATGTATTTGAATTTCGTATAAAAGAATCACATAAAAATAAAAAGAAAGCCAATACATAATTTATAGAATAAAATATTATTTCAATGCGCAAAGAGGTACCATTTTATATTAGATGAAATGTTACAAAATAAGAAATACCCTTCACTTACATGTTCTGAATGATAATATGAAATGCCTTGATCTGTTAGTACAAAAAATCTTCTTTTCCAATTTTTCCGCTGTAAAACAAAACATAGTATATAAAGCTTACACAAATCTTATCAATTGTAATAGAAAAAAATTCATAGAATTTCAAATAGGCTTCATAAATGGAATTGAAAATTTCAGGCAATAAAAACAATTTCCTGGATCAGTAGGTCATTTGGGTAGAATAATAAAGGCACTAAAGAGGTGGAGCTACTGTTAAACCACTTCTAAAATTGCTAGCAGTCAATTGACACAATTATGAACACCAGGATATTTGATGAGTGCCCAAGAACATTTTCTCAAAGCTTTGTGTTCTTGTTTTAACATTCCTTCAATTTTTAATTTTCAAACATATAAGCATCCCCTCAAAATGTTTCAGGCCGTTCTTGACCTCTGATAAGGTCAGTGGAACAATTTTTTTCTTTATCACAACAATGGCCAAATGTATTAGAAGAAAACAGAAATGACATCAAGCTCCTTTCAATCTCAAAAAAGACTTCAGCCTCCCCCAATTCTCCTTCACAACTGCTGAGAGAGAGAAAAGAAGAATATTGTGAGAAAATAAGAATTGAATGAAGAGGCTCTTACCACTGCTCCTTGCTTGACTGCATAACCAGACTTATGAGCTGCCAGGTGACAGGCAGGAATCCCTCTTCCCATATCATTGTCATCACTGTCTGTACTATTACTCAGCTCATCAGCACTGGTCTGCAAAAGAACAGAACAAATTAAGACTGAAGAATGTATAAAGACAAATAGATAATGTAGAGTAGGTGAAGAAATTGTGAAATATCTGACTAGAATTATTAAGTAAGATTCTGATTATTGAACCATCAAAGCCACAAAAGGTGGTGAAGGGTTCTATCCTAGCCATGCTGTTTCGTCTACGGACTAGAAAATTGGTATCAGCACTCCACTTGAACCTTTCTAAAAAAATTATTCCCGATTTTTGGAATTAAAAAAAAAAAGAAGCTTTTTGGGGCCTTATTTTGATGGATTTATTAAAATATATCTAGATTCTGGAGAATCTATGATTTAGATGTTTTCCAGAGGAAAATGCCAGTGATGTCATAAATAGAATTCATTCTGACCATATTTATTCTTTGATGGAATTTTTTTTACATCACTTCCAACTTTGAAGCTCATTCATCACTTGAATTCTTCTTGCCCAGAATATGAATTCATTGAAATGGAGCAGTACAGTTTGAAAAAATCTTACTGTACATAAAGTCATTTTTTCAAAGATATATTTCCTTGTTCCATTATGGTTGGAAGATATTAGAAACCATCAACCAAAACTGTAGAAATTGGTTTCTTCAGTTTTTAAGTTTGTCTGGCTGGCTGTGTATTTATGTATCACATGTACAGGCACTCGAAGGCTGAAAATTCCAACCTTCACTCTTTATCAAGGTCTTGAAAAAAAATGTTTTGGTTGCTTTTCAAAATTTACCCCATGATGGGTGCTTAGTGGGGGTTCAATTTTATATGTAAGTTTATGCTAAATTGGTCCGCAGGGTGTGCCCAGCAGTGTATACAGTTCATTTCTGAGAGAACTATCATCAATCAAATAAAAATTAGCATTATGAATTATCACCACCCATATATGCTATGTGGAGAGAGATCAATTAAAAAGTTGGAAAAGGGGGGGATCAATGAATAAGTTACTAGCCTTTTGTTGAGCTGTGATCACTAAAGAAGGTCTGAATTTTCAAACTAGCAGGTATAAACTAGAGACCAATTTAGCAGAACATTAGAAAAATTGCATATTGAACTCCTTAGATGAAAACTCATTTTGGAGGGGAATTGACAAGAAACAAAAAAAAATCATTGGGAGGAGTATGTGAGTAAAATTTCAAAATGTGAATATAAACAGTAACGGCTGGGTAGAGTCCAGATAGATACATATAGATATAAGAACACATGAATAACCTAAACCGGATAACAGTGATTAAACCGGTCTGTTGTGGGTAACTATGATTAATAAATTTCTATGAATTTTTCGCAAGGTGACTGTCACTCCAACTTTAACTCAACTTCCAACTAACTGACCTTTTACGAATCATTACACAAATACCTGTTAATTCTCCAAGATCTTGTTCCAAGACCATTTATAGCCATACACAACCTATTCAAGCCAAGTAACTCATATGTAGTGCTAGGTAAAATCTTAAAGAATAATGGCAATAAAAATTTCATAAAATTATTTTTTTGAGAAATAAAAATAAACCATATAAGAAGCAAAATCAATTTGAATTTTTTCAACATATTGAGTCAGAAATTGAATATTAATATTACATTTTAAATTAGATTTTGTCAGAACGTCTAAATCTTTATTAGTGATCTGACAACCCTCATTTGAAAGTTTACTAAATGAAGACTAAGACGACATTTCAAAAGAAGCTGAGTAGGAGTATTCAGTGAAAAATCTTGCCCGTTTTTCCTATCCACTTTCAAATGACTATTCTAATTACATAACACTCATACTCAGTGCTGACTGATATGTGCAGAAATGAACTCTTGAAATTTAATTGAGACATACACACAATCATAAAATCTGAATCTGAAGTTAGAATTTATATACAATGAAAATTGGAGTAGTTCTTTGAAATCCTCATAAGAACAGACCTCTTGGGCTATTTTACACACCACTCCACCAGCCACGTGTGTTCTGTAACTGGCCTGAGACAAGTCTCCATAGTGCCATTCCATTGCTTCCTGTTTGTAGACCTCAGACTTTGGTACCTAAGAAAATCAAGACAAAAATTATCCAATGGTTAATACAAAGACAGAAGAAAATTTTCAGGAACATAACATAGTACATAAAATATATTCACAAAGTAATTGCAAATTTTTTTTGCAGATTCAATGTAAATAGAGATGTAAATCTACATTATTCAAAGTTTTTTAACCTTTAACCTTTGATTGACAATAAAGTGACATATCTCTATAAAAATGCCTGAAACTTGTAACACATCAATTTTATTGTATTAATCTATGTTACTGGTAAATTCACTTGTAAAAAATTATTATTATTATTACATTAGTGGTGCCCTAACAACAAACACAATGATTTCAGACATTGAACTACAAATTAAACAACTAAAACAGCTGATAGTTCTGATTCAGACCTGTAATTCCTGGATACCCAGCAATTTTGGGGTCCACCATCCACCCGTTATACAATACAAACCTTGCTACAATGAATCACATTATATCAGGTGAGTCATATATTTAGAAAAGTGAGTATGAGTTGAACTTTTTTTTTTTTGATCATCATTCTTTCATTCAAATCAAATGTAATGTATTTCAACTTTGTGTTGACGTCGCTGCTGGAGTTCTGACATCAAACATCACAATGTAAATATATTAAGTTTGTTTGGCACCTTCAAAGCTTCTTTGATGTTTCTACATTTTTTTTGCTCTCAGAAACAGTCACCAAAACTGTCAGCATAGGTTTCTTTAGTTTCCAAGTTGGTTTGGCTGACTGGCTATGTATGTATGTATCAAGCAGATAGGCTACACTAATGAAGCTAGAAGGTTGAAAATGAAAACATTCAATCCTTACTATGTTTAAAAAATTCTAATTTTGCTTTTTCAACCCCTACCCACCCCCAAAGTTTTAGTGTGGATTCAATTTGCAATATAAATTTATGCAAAGTTGGCCCCTTAATTAGTGTCCAGCAGTATTTGGGATAATTTTTTCCCCCCCCTAAATTCAAACATTTTTTTTCAGGGATCACTGCACAATAAACATCAAAGAAAGAAGCTTATTCATTGATGACACCTTTTACAACTTTTACATGTGTCAACATATCTCTATTAGACACGATTTGGTTGGTCTGCTGCTCCATCAAATGTAAAACAATAAAAACAGGAGGGAAGGAAGGGGTGTGATGTCATTAAAAGCTATGATGCATTTGAAAAAACTCTATTCCGATCAATTTTTTTATCAGCTGCTAATGATGTCATAAAAGAAAAAAAAAAAGAAATCTGCCAAAAATGGCTATTTACGATTCTTTATTGAAAATAATACCTGCAGAATATTTATATCACAATATTTTATAAGTATGAAAATCAATTGAATCGAAGGAAGACTACTTGCGCATCTGCCTCCTCCTCCTGCTACTACTACCATAATGGGGGATGCATCATTGAACTTATGGCTTTGGTTCAATTAATCACCTCCAACATGGCATGCTGCCAAAAGACGTTAGTCACTTGACTGTTTCTATAGAGTGACTAACCAGACCAGTTTGTTCTCTATCTTCTTCTGCCTCCCCATACTTCACATCTTCCTCCTTTCATCTTTTCTATTCTTATCACTTTCTTCAGCTTCCAGCATTCTCCTCAATGCTTTTTCTTCTCATTCTATTTTCTTCTCATCGTTATTTTCCTGGCACAATTACTTCTTATCTCTCTTTTCAATCCAGATTTCTACCATTACCTTTCATTCAACAAACAGCTATTAATCAGCAAATGATCATTCAACTACTTGCAAAGAAAAATATAATTCAGCTCAGGTAAAATAGTGTTGGCTAACTCCTATAAAGCTAATGACTCACAAGACAAGGTTGAATGAGAGAAACTTTCTAAGCACTTTCTTTTGAAAGTAAGTTAAAAAGATTAGAAAAAAGTGTTTTGTATAGAAAAATCAATTCAACTGTGATATAATCACATGGGAAATGTATCATTTCAATTTCACATGTATCCAAAAGCTGAAAGTTGAAAAGATTTCTATAAATAGATTTATTAACTTCAGGTGAACATATTTATGCTTGCATGCACTAACTAACAATGACATCTGCATTTTTTTTTCCGTGTACTGCTGAAAAGATAGTTATTGCTTAAAACAACTTCTGCATTAAATGAAAATGTAAACTTAACAGAACATCCATCTTCCAAAATAAAATGTCTGCATATGCACAATCTTACCACCAAAATGTCAGACATTATTTTAACTAAATCTTCCCTAATTTTGATGTGTTCCACAAATTTTACCCAAGTTTTAGAAAGATTAGTTAATTTTAAAAAAACAATCCAATTCCAGGAAGATTTCAGTCAAAAGTTCATGAAAACAAAGGTTGAAAATATGATAGAATTCATTGTTTTTTTTTTTTCAAAATAGTAGAAGTAAGAATAATTCATAAGGTTATGGTTTCTTTGAATTAACACATTCTTTCCAAAAGCCATTAATGCAATTTTTTCTAGTCAGTAATTGTCTCATTGAAGTATTTAGTTATGAAGTTCAAGCAATATATATATATACTATTATACTAGTAAACACTATAATAGCAGTAATGTGGCCCAAAAAGCAGGTATTCTACAACAATAGCAAACAATACCAGATGTCTGGAATAATACCTACAATAATTTTGCTGGCATTATTTAAAACGTCAATCCATTTATTCATATCAGCCTGGTCCTCAGCTTGAAGGAAGAAACGTCGACCTGCGAAATTCACAACTGACAAAAAAAAAATAAAATAAAATAAAAAGATGTACCAAGTATAATAGGAGCTATTAAAATCAATCATTTAAGAGAGGAGTCAACATTAGATTCTTACAAAAAAAATTCAAACATGAAAATTTGCATGACAAAATATCCTACCTTTAACACTTATGATTACTTGTTACCAACACATTGATTGCACTGTATATTTCAATAGATAAGCCATTATTGCCCCGTTTGCTAATCTTGCAATAGTATTTATGTACTGCAGATGTTTCAAAAATGAGATTTTACAATGGTTTTAATTTTGAAGTTGACTAAAAAATCAACAGCCACAATTAAAAGATGATTAAGAAAGTACACAGCTGATACTTAATCCATGGATTACATGTATTATACTGCAAAAGAAACTTACCAAAACAGAAATCCACTTTAGGTCGTAGCTTCCGTGCATCGCTCACCTACAAAAGCAAACTGAACTGTCAAAATTGAACTATTTAAATTCACTAAGATCTCGGGTGCAATGTACACGTGTATAAAAATTGGCAGAAGTGAAAATTATCATGAATTTTTCATCAATATATGAAAGAATGGGAGTAAAATTATTTTGCAAACAAGTATACTGTTTTTGAAATTTAAATGCATTTTTATCTTATCATTCTCACCTGAGAATATACAAATACATATACATATATATATATATATATATATGCTGTATTTAGTTCACAGAACATCTATTTCTTGATAAGGAATTTAGTAATGTAAATCAACAAAAAAGTTAACACAGAGGTTAATTAATGATAAGCAGAACTTTCTTCAAAATAATATGCTTACTTTGAGTAACATCATGCATAAGAGTTTATTTCTTTAAAAAATATAACATTACAATATTACATACACCATAAATAACATCATGTTTAGAATACAAGGTTATATGTCAATATAAAGGCCCTTGATTTGATTCACTAAATGGGTTGATAACCAATACATCAGAATCTAAAAAGGCCTATGCTAGTTATCATTGATATAAAAGGGAATTTCATTTCAAATCAAAGAAAACAGATGACATTTTCTTTGCTAGATATCTACATGAGATTGTATGAATCAGCTGATGATATTACGGTATTCTAACTGTCTTTATAGGCTTCGGGAGATTTTCAAGGAGCTTACACCAGTATTCTTGAAAATTTACAAGGAGAACCTACCTATGTTGGCTCATTAGATGTTTTAAAAGCTTAGATAATATATTCTAAGGTTGAATTGCATTCGAAGAAAAAATGATTTTATATGCACAGATTTCCATTTGATAAATAACTCATAGTAATGAACCGTGTCAACTTGTAAACAGGAGCTTAACTGAAGACATTGTAAAAACATTTAAAGCTTATCCTGTTGTAGGGTAGGTTTTCAACTAGCTTTACAAACTTCTTGAATTGGGAGGCGGGATTGAAAAAACAAAACAGTGTATAAGTAAATATTGGCTTATGATATTGATGAGAGAGTCTGCCATTTGGTTTATCAACACTTGGACTATAGAGAGACAAAAGCATCTTTTACATTTTACAGTGAATATTTTTCATTGTAACGATAATGATATAACAGGTGTGATAAGTCACTCAATAGAAACCATCATGAGACCGATATCTTTTGGTAGCATGCCATATGGGAAGTGATCAACTGAAAAATGGGGAATCAGTAAATAAGTTACTTCTCTTGCCTTTTGTTGGACAGTGATCACTAAACAAGTTTGAATTTGCTGAAAACTAGTGTGAATGCTGCTAGACACAAACTAAAGGATCAATTTAGCATGAACTTACACTGCAAATTGAACCTCACACTGAAATCCTACGGGGGAGGGGGTTGAAAAAAATAATTAAAAAATCAACATTCTTTGTAGACATAATAAAGAGTAAATGTATAGATTTTCAATCCTCTAGTTTGATTGGCTCAGCCTGATATATAGCTAGCTAGCTAGCCAGCCAACTAAAGAAAGTTTTGTTGACAGTTTTGGTTGTCAGTTTCTAATTGTAAAACCAGGTTTATTTTAAGTGTGTTTACAGGAGACTACAGATTGGATACATAGATTTATTCTTGATTGTATTTCCAGATTCACTTGGTAAGTGAAGAACAAAATGAGAGATAGTAAAAGTGCTAATCATATAACAAGAAAAAAAACCTCTGTTCAAAACTATTGTACATACAATTTTTGACAGAATTTGACAACATTTGCATTTATTTGTTTCTGTAATAAAACCATTTGTTTTCGATTTTTCAAGTTAATCCTCGTTAAAATATCCAGAACAAAAATGTACTTTCAGGGCATCAAAAATAAAATGAAAAATATAATACAAAATGCAACAGAAATCCATTGGAAAATGAAATAGTTCTGAATTTATTTATACATATGAGAGAGAGAGAGAGAGAGAGAGAGTGTATACACTAGTTATAATCATTCCATGGTCTGCCTCTTTTCCTTCTTGTACCAGCTATTTTTATTTTTTTTGAAGGGAATAATATGATTTAGTGGGACAAAGAAAAATTCCCATCTTTGCCTACTCTCTCTATCTTTATATCTTTACCAATGCTCTCTCTCTCTTTTATTGAGATGACAGCATTCTTTCCTTATCAAGAACACTGTCTATCTTTTTAACCACTCACTCTTCAGGTCACTTAATTCTTCATAAAGGCCATTAACCTACTTGAGTCAGGTATTGACATGGAATTTCTGCCCCTCTTAGAGACTGTGACCAATTTGGGTTGCAGTTAAAAATGCTTAAAGGAAAATCTGTATGCACATAAAATCAGAGATTTTGGAGAGGTTAAAAACAGAATTAGCAAATAATGATCTTATTGAAAAAAGATCGTTATATTATTTATGAACTTGCATGTTTGACAGAGATGAGATTCTCCATATCTCAAACGGAACAAGGAATCATATGGATAATTAAAAAATGACAGCAAATAGAATGTCAACGCTCCATTAGAAGATGAGCTCGTTAACATTTAAAGACAAAAAATAAAACTAACAAAACAAAGAAATTACTTTATTTTTGTTTTTCTTCCCTCAAATTTATTAAATGTGAGCATAATTTAATTGGAACTGCTGCTGCTGCTGCTATCATTGCATCTCTACTCCATAACTGCACACCTTGTGTGTCCAAGAGAAAATAACTTTTCTGTGTTACCCTGTCAGCACAAAGCAATGATGACAGAGACACTTGTAAGAGTTAAGGAATAATATAATGTTCAACTTGTTTCATCACTCATCTCGCCCATCTCCAATCTTGCTCATGAGTGCACAACTTCAAACTATGCAGCCTGTGAGTCAGAGGAAATCAAAGGGAGATGGGAAAGAGGTGGCAGGCAGACAGTAGAAGTGGGTGGGTGTTGGTGATAAAAGAGATTCTTTATTTCAAGACATGCATGTTAATGCCTGATTGTATACTGTTCTCTTATGCCATGATGGAAATTCTATTAACTCCCAAGCAGAACATAATTAATTCTTTCCAAAATAGTAGCTGTTCAAATTCATTCAGATTAAGACTATACAGTTTTTTCTTTTATTTTCAAAAAAAAAAATCCATGTTACCAAAAACATTTGAAAAAATTGATTATTTCAAACATCTTGTGTTAAGAAAACTAAATTCAAAGCATTTCATAAAATTTTTGAGCACATAAATTCAGATTTCTAAAAATAAAAAAATGTTTTCAACGAGATTGTAAAGAATTAAGCAAAAGATAATATTAGCCTAGTGTGATTCAGCCTGTAACAAATATGAAAAGAGGCAACTTGAAAAAAAAAACTCTTAATTAAATCCTTTTGTAGAAATACTCTTAAACAAAAAGAAAAAGAAAAAGAAAAAAAAATCAGTGAAAGTGGAGTTCTTCATTTGTTAGGTTTGTAAAGATTAATAGTAGCATTCACTGCATTCTGAATGGATAATACAAGTATTCCATCAGAAACATGGTGCTAATATTCACACACAATTGGAGCAATGCTGGGAAAATGAAAATGTTAAGCTTAAATCTTGTGCTTAAAGCAAGGATTCATCAAAATTCACAAGTACAGTTTACATTGCAGTCTTAAAAATTCAAAAGAAATCACTGAAAGCTTTTGGTATCAATATGAATGGAATCAGAGAAAAATGCAGGATCTTGGTTAAAACAATAAAAGCTCTATAAGTTCATAACTATTTTTCATTATATTTCACTTTTTGATTTACTGTCAATTCTTATCCTTTTTATTTCAGAAATTTTGACAAAATATTTGTAGCAATCATTTGGAAAGCTACTTTAAACCTGGGTAACCTGCTAACCAATCAAAAGGTTTTCATGAGAGTTTTTCTCAATCAATTGCTGTGAAGAAAAGTCTGGAGTTGAAAAACTTAATGCATATACTAAGTATTAACATCAAACTGTTCTTCATCTTTGAAATGTGATCATTCATTAAAAAAAAAAAAATGAAAGTACATGAAATTCCCCCCTCCCTAAAAAAAAGAAAGAAAAAAAAAAAATTAAGTATTCTGGAAACTTTTGAAAATGAAACATTCATATAGGGACATGGAATCTAGCATAATGAAACAGGTAAAAGTGTATAAGATATGCATAAATGCTTTCTGTACTACAGTTTCAGTATTTTAGATGGTATCAAAGAAAATGCTAGATTAAAAGACCCTAAAAAGTATTCAGAACAATCAATAATTGGGGGGAAAAGAATTGTTTACAGAATAGAATAAAGTTTTTAATAATTTGCAATGAGAAACAAAATCTTCCGTATCATAAAATAACCAAAACTGTAGAAACTAACAGATCAGATGTGAAAGGCTATAAGCATTGCAGGAAGCTTACCTTTGATACTTTATGAAGTTCAATCTCCCAAACAGGATTTCGTGAATGTCGATTAAGGTTCTGGAAGGAAAAAAGAAAAAACTCATACTTAGCAGTGATAACAGCAATAATCTTCTCATGTTTTTTTTTATACATTGTCCTCTGCCTTTTTTAAAAAATTCTGTATAGAAAGCATGTACTACAAAACATGCTCAGGATTAATGTCAAGAATAAGTTTACCATCTTTATAAGTAGAGGATTATCTTTTGATTTATTACATGCATAGCCTCATTCAAAGTCTTAGTGGGTTTGAACAAAAAGTTAGTCCAGCAGTGAGTTTGTATTCATATATTGACCATAAGCTTTTGTGTACACAACCTAAATCTGTACATGAGAATAATATTGAGGCAGATAATATTGAATCAATTAAGCCATGATCACTGACCTGAATGAACAACCAGCCAAGTGGCAAGGTATTCTTCCTTTTTCACTCAGTTGCTATCATGTGTCAACATTACTAGACACATCATTCAGCCTAGTACCTTGCAAATGTGCTGAGTACTCAAATAGACACCTTCGAAAAAATAATTTTTTTTCTTTTGTAACAATGTTTAGGATCTTGTAATCTTGTGTCAGTGCTAACTTGAAGCCTAGAATTTTGCATATGTGCATGAGTACACCTTGTAGACAGATTCTAAAAATATTTTTCTTGAGAAAACTCTGTTCCTGTTACACACCATGTGACCCCACATGCATAATGACTACTGTAAAGGAAAGCAAAACAATAGCTAGGGAAGTATCTCTGATCTGAAAATCTTATGAATGTTTTTAGCTTATTTTGCAAAGAAAATATTGGGGGGGGCCAGGTATCAATTTCTGGACTCTTGTTTAGTTGTGTCGGCGCTACCAGACATACCATGGTGATTCACTGGCTGATGTGACATGTATTTGCCAATTTCTAATTTTACTGAATAAGATTTGAAAGAAAATTATGCAGCAACCAGGAGAATTCAAAAAAAAAAAATAATCAAACAGCCTGAAAACAATGATAATCAACCAAAACTGTAATCAAAGATAAAAAAATACTGAAACGACTATTTCTATAGAAATAAAAACCTCGAAAAGTTATGTAGTCAACTGAGTCAGTCTTAATGTGTAAATTTATGATGAAGACAGGTTCACTTTCAAGCATAGAAAATGAACCCCTACACCAGTGGTTCTCAAACTTTATTGTATGATAGTAGACCGAGACATACACTACACTTTGGTGACATACCAACAATTAACTCCATTAAGAGATGAAAATATGTATGACTGTTTGATTATCATTTTGCTTTCATGTAGCAGAGAACTTTGAATGAGTAAGTAAGGAGTGTACTATAAATGGATGCATTGTGAAAATGAAATGAATTAGACTAAAAATATTTCAGTAGTCAATGAACAAATCTTTTATAACATACTGATATATCAACTCAACATCCCTTTTTCCTTTCATCTGTCACTGAAAAGGTTGAGATCTCACAGAATCTAGTGATAAAATTGATTGGTAACTCAATGGCAAAAGCCGGACACACATGATACCTGTACTGGACAAATTACGTTTGTGTACTTGGGTAAATTTATGCAGCACACCTGGGAAATGGCTGTGGCACACTGTTTAAGAACTACTGTTCTACACATACAAATGTTTTTTTAGTGAAAACTCCATATTTTTACATAGAAGACACGGCTTCTAGGTCAACAAAAATAAATGATATTTGTGCTGTTTTTTTATATCAAAAAATAGATTTTTTTCAAAAAATTAGGTTGTTCAGAAGAGCAATACTCAAACCCTATTGTAAGCCTCTGGATTCAATTGGATTCTGATGAGTATGGCCACTCAAGTGGAAGTTACTTGATTAGATATCAATAAAATAAAAAAAATTAAAATAAAAAAAAGAAATCAATGTTAATGAGATCTCATTGATGTAGTGATAGTATCGAATCACGATAGCCCAATAAATGGCTCGCCCAACCAGCCAGCTAACCGAGTGGGCAACAGATTCTTCTCTCTTTGCTCAATTGTATGTGTCTGTCTCCCAAGTGCTTGTGGTTACATTTATCTATATGCACAGCACTGTTCACATGATATCTCCAAGAGTTTTCAATAAATTTCAATGAAATTCTGTAGAAGGTTGACAAGAGGCTACAGAAGAAGAGATTCAATTTTAGCCTACAAGATAGGCCAGGTTATCATACAAAATGTTAACTAGAGACAAGTAGGAAGACAAAAATATTGGATGGTATCAATTTGAGAAAATATCAGTGTTGGCCCCTGGACTGAAGGGACAATACTGATGAACTAAAACCTCAAAATAAGATTGAATGGCATGCAGACTAGGTGGCATAGGGAAGAATTGAACCTCAGTTCTTCATCCTCATGTAAAAGTAGCAAATAGTTACAGTTATCGAAGGAGAAACATAAAAAGAGTAAAACAAATGTTATGGAGACAAAATTTGTTTACCCCATTTTAACAATGCTTATGATGCATCCATTAGGATTTTCCATTAGCAATCAATATTTATTTGGCAGGACAAAGGGCACGTCTGCATATTTGTGCATCCATCCAAATATATGAATATATTTATGTTCTCATGCATCCAGGCGTATCAATTTATAATGATGATATGGATATGACCACGCACATTTTTATACAAAGTTGATTTTCTTCTAAGCCTAACATAGCAGGATTTTGTTATCGCTAGTGGAATGTTACACAATCAAAACAGATATTGTTAGGTAATTTTTTGACCAAACTCAATAGCATTGAAACTGTTGCCAAAAAATGAATATGTTGCTGTACACCTCTATGGGAAAGATTCATTTAAAATCAATATTTGGTGTGACCATTTTCATTTTCTAATACTATTTGAAGTATTGATGACATTGATGAAATGCCGCTTCCCAGTGCATTAGAGCTCATACAACTCTAGACCATGATGTTCCCACCACTACGCTTAACTGTTGACTCCAAATACTTTTCCATGTACACCTCTCCATGAGGACTTCACATACATTGGATGCAATCAGACCCAAATGTTGATTTTTGTTTCAACTAACTACAGTATGCTGTCCCAAAATGTTAAATTTTTTTCTTTATTCTCTTGTACAAACTTCAAGCAATACTGTTTGTATCTCATTTTCAGTAGTGGTCTCCTACACGATGGTCGGCCATGTAAGCCAGTCTGATTTAGGGTACGTTTGATTGCTATAGTGGAAATGGCACACACTTCTTTAACTCCATTAGCAACACATGCAGCCAATTTCGTTGGGTCCTCATTGACCAATCTCCTGATTAAGTAAATAGACCTTGATGTTAACTTGCCTGGTCAACCTATTCGCTTCTATATACCTCCAACATTTCCATTTCCCCCCTGTTTGTGCTTGACTTCAGACATGTAGCTATTTTTTCTAGTTGTTGATCTGTTTCTGGGAATAGAATTTAAAAAGAGTTCTTTCCCACGAGGGGCCATTTTCGAACTCTGAATATTATGACATTATAAGAACTATCTTTAACATTGTGTACTCTATTTATAATTAAATTTATTCAAAATCATAAGAAAGAACTCCCACTAGGTGGGGTTTAGAAGAAAATCAACTTTCTATAAAAATGTCGAGGGAGCGTATTCATTTATGAGCAACACTATGTGCGTATATATATATATATATATATATATATATATATATATATATATATATATATACATATATATATATACACACACACACACACACACAGAGCTAGAATGGCATACCGCACACTCTGAACAGCACATGTAAGTGTAAATCTTTATGCAAGCACATCTGTACATCAATATATTTATGCATATATCCTAATGTGTGTATAGACACATACAAATGTATACTCACAAAATTTTAAATATTCGCAAGAATGAATATGTACAAATAAATGATCTACATGCAAATAAGAATGAAAGGAGAGTTTTTGCTCCTCTGAACATGCTTGCATGCAAATATACACATGTATCTCCATTTCTCAATGCCTGTATGTATTTGAGTGAATGATCAGATGTTGAAGGAGAGAGTATATGTGGATGTTGTTTATTATTGAAAGAAAGCCTGTGGCATACAAGTTTGGATTGGATGCAATTTGATCTGTTGATGGAACCATTTTCAGGCTGAGCAAGAAAGCAACACCAGCTGCCATTGCTGGTACTAACGCCACAGTTACAGAAAAATGGCGAGTGCTAGAACCTCTACCACACCCCCAGTAACCTTCACCAGAACCACCTACCATCTTCAGTTAATAAAAGACTAAGGTGAATATTAGCCACATCTTTCACACATAGACAAACAGCTGTTGATCGTAGTACATTCAAGCAAACAACACTAAGATATAAAAAGATCAGAACTAATGAGTTTCACGGTTATATGGTAATGAGCTAGTAATCAACCTGCCATGCTATAATGACTGGGATATCAAGAATGACCAATATTGCAGGTTATCAACCTAGCTAGTATTAATAAGTGGAAACTGAACTTTACTGTCTTTCATGAGCAGAAAATGATGAAGATCATCCAAGTAAATCAATATATATATATATATATATATATATATATATATATATATATATATATATATATATATATATATATATATATATGTGCGTGTGTATTGTGTGTGTATGAAGGGAAATCTTTTGTTCTCAAGAAAAACCTTTTTAGCAAGTATTGGTGGGAACTAAAATACATAAATATTTCATCATAAGCAATGTAGTCTGTTTTTGGTGCAGGGAAACAAGTTTTGTGAAATTCATTATTTTCTATATTTGTTAAGCACTAAAATTATTACTTTTTTTCTTTACTAAAATCAGATCTGTCAAGTCTCTCGCTTTTTGCTTAGCTCCGCAGCAATATTCTTTGTCTCCCATTCTCCCCTATGATTATAGTTGAAGCCCGTTTTCTTCTGCATTTTCCTTAGAGAAAAATCTAATCAAGGAAATCTTGAACTTAAGTATTGAAAAATTTGATTTATATGTTGTGTTAAAAACTATCTACCAAGAGAGAGTTGGGAGGTTATGATACTTTTATTTTCATTTCGATATGTTTACCTTGATATAACGATAAAATTGCAAGGATTCATGTTGGGTTCTTTATGTTTTATATAAAGAATTAAGTTCTGAAGAAGCTTTTTCTAAATGTTTACAAGAGCCAAAAATCAAACATCTTGAAACCCTAGCATCCCAGACTACCCAGCTTATTTCTAGTGTACTTAGTATGCACTAATGATATCTCCCAAAGTTAATTTTATTGATTTTGGTAGGTCTGTGAAAATACATATGTGAAGTTTTTGAGGCTTATTTAATAACAAATAGGTTAATTTGTCTTTATAGGACCTCTCAAGATTTAGAAAAAAATAATAACCAAAATATTAAAAGATTTCGAATAATACTCAAGATGATTTACAAGCAAGCTTTTCCTTCTTTACCAATTGCTATATATTAATCCCATTTCAATTGTTTTCAAAGAAGATATTAGAAAAATTCATCCCGTAATAGTTGATATTTTAAGTATCACTTTCATCTTACAAATTTTATAATAGACATTTGATTTTAGAGAAGTTTGTTTTATCCTATTTTCAAAATTTTTTTTACTTTATTTTTCTTGTTGTTCTCACTAATGAATGAAGTTTCCATAATCTGAGATAAACATGAATGCAATTTGGGATTTTGCACGCATTTAACCTTTTGGATTGAATTAACAGCTAAGATCAAAATGATGATTCAAATCAGTCCACAAACTGAACTTCAATCTTTTATATTTATGAAAAAAGATTTGTCTTGCAATTTACCACCTTTTAAATGGTAGCTTAGTATATAATTGGAGACAATCAAAATGTTTCTAGTTCAAAGACAGCAATAAGAAAAGAGAAAAAGACTCAAAACGTCAAATCATAATTTTCACTTTGTATAGAATCAATAGTTTTCAGCTACAACAATAGGACCAACTGTCTTCTGCTTGTTTTCATTTTAAAGACAAAATGACAGTGTCTTCAAAAATGGAACTTGCAATATAGATTCATTTGTTAAAATGCTGACAAAAAATTCAGTTTCAGTTCCATTACCTCCAGACAATTTTTTAAAAATTGATGTTATATTAATATCATTTCATACATAAAAATAAAATAGTCTAAAAGCAAAATGAAAAACATTAAAAAAAAATGTAAAGAAAATTTGTGATCACATTTTCTAAAACTGACTAATGCTGTAAACAAATCAATAGTGTCGGCTTAGTGTGAATGTATCTGTCTAGACAGAACTTATTTAAAACGATAGACAATAGGGAAGATTACACAGACCACAAAATTACTCAAAGTACCTTGGAATTCAATTATGCAATAGAAGCAAGTCTTGAAAACAAAATTATATTATTCATCATCTTGAATTCGATATTTTCTTTTAATTACTGACAAGTTATACAAAAAGAAGAAAATCAATTTTTCAATTTTAATGAAGTTTCAAAAAATAATTTTATCAATAAAAAACGTTGGGCAGAAAAGTAATTAAGACATCTTATCTCTTATAATAAGCAAATTCATAAACAGTTAATTATCATGGCAATATGCTTGTCATGACAAAGGAACTTCAATATGAAACAGTGGTTAGCAACTTAGTTTCAACAATCTGCTGATGTCATGAATTTGATTTTCACTGGGTGCCTCAAATTTGTAACATTGTATCAAACTAAGTTGTAATAATCAACTTTTCCGCAAAGGGTTTAGGATTTTGCTGATTAAAAATATTTCCTACCCATCATTTCAAACTAAGCCAGAGCTTTCCATATTGGGTGTCTAGACACTTTAGTGTGTCACTGATAATCTCTAGATGTGTTCTGAAATTAAACATAATTTTGTCAATCTTTCAAAAAATATTTTTCTTGAGAGAGTTTGGATGACATTATATATTTGGCTTGACTAACAAAACTGCAGTCATCATCATCAGTCTTTTAACATCCATCGTTGGACATACACCTTTCCCAGGATTTGCCACACTTCTCGATCGTGAGCGTCGCAGAGCCAGTATTTTCTAAATTTGTCCAGTTCATCTCCCGATTTTGTATTCTGTCTGCCTTGGTTTCACATGTGATCTCTGGGGATCTATGTTGTGAGTCATGATGTCCATCAGCTGTCTGTCATTCTTGCAACATGGCCTGCCCATTGCCATTTAAGTTTTCTAATAGATTCTATGATATCTCTGACTCTTGTTTTCTTCATTATATACTGTGCTGTGCAGTAATGTGTTGCAAAAAATTTATTTGTAAAAAGTATGGCACTAATGAAAGTATTTTCTTTCTATGAAAAAATGGAAGAAAAAAAATCAAAATATATCTCAATATTCCACAAGGATTAAAGAATAGATTAAATAAAAACAAGAGCTGTAACTTCAATGATGCGTCCACCATCATTACGTCCATATTTCAAAGAGATTCTAAACAAAGCAGTAGTAGACATGCGTTTGGACACATCTAAAAATGGATCTAGATACAATGATAAGCCAGCTAAACCTCCTGGCCTTTATTACATGGGTTTGATCCTTATTGAATCTCCCACCATTGATGATCTGATACAAAGTTTTTATGTTGATAAATAATATTGAAGGGGGAAAAAAAATGGATCTGAGTACACATAGTAATGACTAGTAAACAAATTTTGCTGGCCTTTGTTAGTGGGTTCAATCCTCATTGGATAGTCGAATACTGATGGTCAGATACCAAACTATGCCAAGTAATCATATGGAAAAAAAAAGAGAAGTTGATATTCAAGACTTGTCAGTTTAGCTCAGTAAGATAGCTGCCTGGCATTTAGTTGGTTGTGAGTTCAAAATATTAGTTTACACTCCTCATTTTGGTATAGATTGTTCTTGTTATAGTAGGGAAACAAAGTCAATTATGTAGTGGAGTTTGACATAATTTGTCTAAGTAACTAAATTAACTAAAAGTTGCAAGACAATGATATCAATTCCTTTTATGATTTAAAAAAGTGAATCCATAAATACAATTTTGTGAAAACAGGAATTTTGCAATCCACGTTCAAACATTAAATACATAAACAAATGCCCAACCAAATTGCTGCTACAGAAAGCCAACTATATCATTAAATCTATAGATGAGTATTCTACAAAGTCAATTCATGATAAGAACCATAAGTTCAATGATGTGTCCACTATCCATGGTGGAAGTGGGGGGGAGCAAATCTTTCTTTAAGTCAATTGATTCTTATACTTGTGGAATATCAAAATATGGAAATATTCTGCAAGTATTATTCTCAACAAAAATCATGAATGGCCATCTTTGGCTTCTATGCAGACTTTGGGTATCCTATTATGACAGCATAAGCAGCCAGTAAAAAAATAGACTGGAATAGAAGTTATGCCTTCTAATGAGGTCTCACCTCTTCCTTCCTATTTCTGTTATTATCATAACTGGGACTGACCGAAAGATTGACTGATTGAAAAATGTATCTTAAATAGCTACAAGGAAGAAGAAACTTGTGATGAACATTTGCATATACAGTTATGACTAAGCATTAAATCTATTTTCCCATTGAAAGGAAAATCAACCTTTGTTGCCATGAGTAACAGTTGCCAGGCTATGCAGTTCAAAGATGGTGACTAAACATAAGGCTAGGAATTGATAACAATGTTACAAATGAACTGTAATGTACAGCACTGGGACTTATAGTTCATTTCTTGGGAAGTTTACTGGCTGAAACTGAACACCTGCTTCACTTTGACATACCTCAACCAGCCTCTGACCTAGTCATTGCTCTTGAACTTCTATTAGAGATGAGCTCGGGTTAGAAGAAGGGACAG
This sequence comes from Thysanoteuthis rhombus, assembly GCA_963457665.1. Lineage (NCBI taxonomy): Eukaryota > Metazoa > Mollusca > Cephalopoda > Oegopsida > Thysanoteuthidae > Thysanoteuthis > Thysanoteuthis major. The sequence goes on along the minus strand of OY735219.1, from coordinate 41,286,268 downwards.
AGGTAAAGATTAAATGTTACAGATATATATTCGAATGTGTGTGAAGAAATAAATACAAATACATATTAAATAGATATTTGTTGCGTCAAGCATAGCAACAGAGTCAGGACTGCAGTTACAACACCATGGAGTTCTCCAAAGGCATCTTCAATAGCGTCATTAATTTAATTGATGAGCGTTTACTAAATATATGTATATATCAAAATTCCCAGGGAAATTATGAATCATCACCATCCATCTAAGATTTTTTTTTTACATCATAATTTTACCACCACTACTGCTTAATTTAAGTGGACTGTGATGAAAATACTAACTGTATAGTTTGAACCATAAATTCGTTATATTTTTTTTCAAAATTCTACACTGAAGCAGTCTGGATATGCAGATATAAATGTCAGAACATATGAATAATCTAAACCCAGCAACAATGTTCAAACCAGTCTATAGTGGGTATCAGGGAGCAATTACATGCATAACAAATGAGATGTCTGAGAAAAAAAAAAAAAAAGAATGTTTTCTTCACATCCTAGTGATCAACATCTTTTGGCAGCATGCCAGGTTGGGGCTGATCAATTAAAAAACTTGGAGAAAGGGGTTATCAATATATAAGTTACTTTTTTGCCTTTTGTTGATCAGTGATCACTAAAAGTATGAATTAAAAAAAAAAAAAAAAAAAAAGTGAGTACTGCTGGATACAAACTAAACAAACTTTGATTAATCAAATAATTTGACACCACCCCCCGTAAACACACACTAGAAACACTTTGGAGGTTGAATTTTCAATAAACAATTAAGAAATATTTTCCTCACTAGCTGAGGTGCAAAATTTCATGTTTCTATGATGAATGGTTAGGGCTGGGCTAATTCTAGATTGATAGATACATACAAATATCAAAAGATATGAATAACCTACACCCAGCAACAGTTTTCAAAACGGTCAGTTGTGGGTAGCAGTGATTGATATACTTATATTTAATTTATTATAAATTCAGGTAATGAGACAGCTTTTAGACCACTAACTTAGCCATTATCTTTTTAGTAATGATTCCACGCAGAAAGAATTTTTTCATGTCTATTTTGTTGCGACTTTCAGAGGGACACTTGACCAAGAACTAATTAAACTGTCCCTGATAACCGAAACTTTTTAGTACATTTCTATGAAGAAGAAAAATGGATAGAGACAAAACAAACAATAGTTTGTTTTTTTTCATTCTTGTTTTATGTCAACTAAAATTACATATAATGAATGTAGCATAAGATCCTTTGCTGATCAAAACTAAAGTTGTTAATTTTAATATTATAAATAAATAAACTACATGCACACAACTGCAGTAGTTAGTTATATGTTAGGTTCATTTAACAATTACTTTAACCATTGGACTATTTCTAAAAGGTAACTAAAAGAGGCTAATGTTTTCTTTCCAGGACACAGATGTAAAAATTCCATTGTGATGCAGCAGAGAAGAGCTCTTCATTGCAGGCATTCAAGCAGCAACTGATGCTAGAAATGTTAGTATTTAGAAAAAAAATACTAACATTTTTAACTGTTAACCTGGAAGCATTCCTCTATTAACAGAATTCCACTACAACACATTGCTTTCTGCCAGTGTTACAATTCACAATTCTACCCAAGATTAGATGAGGTATTGACAGGAAAAACTGACAGTTATAAGTTCTGAAATGGATGTAGCAGGTACAGAAATACCTCATGGACCAAAGATTTGTTTTGACATTCCTAAAAAGTCATTGAATGTAACAGACATCAGAAGAGGGCCAAAGAGTACAGTGGCTGAAATGTGATCAAAACAACAAAAATCAGGAAAATGATCTCCAAGATCATATTTTATTTGTATATATATATATATATATATATATATATATATATATATATATATATATATATATATATATATATATATATATATAAATATAAATTTCAGCTTTTTACAGACAACACACATTATATAAAAACTCAAAATCCATATGTCTGTCTGTCTGTTCCACTTTGTAAACCACAATTCTACCTGTAGAAAGCTGAAATTTTGTACAGAGATATATCCTTTCATGATGGAGGACATAGCATGAGTAATGTTTTGAAGGTTTTATATTGGGGCTTTATTTACTAATGTAATCATAATGCTGAACTAGACATTGATTTTTCATCTGACATAACCCAAAGTCAATTCTGCATCTAGGGAGCTGATATTTAGTATGAGGATACATTCTTTCACAGTGGAGAACATGGGCTATGTGAGTTTGACCTTGGAAATCATTCAATGTCATCAGGTCATTGGTGATCATTTCTAGTCAATTGAAGCAATAGTAGGCTATAATTTCACCCTAGGAAGCTGTAATATGGCATAAGGGCACATTTTTTCACAGCAAAGGTCATGTGAAGCTGAACTAAAAGATCATTCAAGGTCATCAGATGTCATTTATAATAATTTCTTTCCAATTGGAACAATTGCAAGATATAACTTTGCACCTAGGAAGTTGATATTTGACATACAGACACAACTTTTCACAGCAAAAGTGATGAGCTATATGAAGTTGGCCTCAGAGGTCACTCAAAGTCATCAGATATTTCTGATAAGATGAATGACAGGGAGACAACTAATTTTTCTGAAAATTTCACAAAACCTCAGTAAAAATTTTTTAAACAACAAACTTTGACTTTCAAAAGATTTAACAGATAAATAGACAGTGTCCAGTAAGATTTTTATCATTCTCATTCGATAATTTTTGTTTTGAAGTATCATTTCTATATTTTCCGATAATTCATCAATGTATTCTTTGACAAATATTTCAAGATATTTTCACTAAATTATTCCAAGCAATCTGGCAATAAAGTGTAAATATGTTCATTTGAGTATATTTCTTCTTACACACCACAAACCACAAAGCCAAAAATAGGTTTAATTGAGGATGATATTTCAGTACTTTTGCATATTTTTATCCTCATATCAGATGTCATACACTCCTGGACAGATCCATGCACAAATATTCATTTGAGTTGAATATTTGAAAAATTTTGAGATAAAATAATTTTTGCAAGTAATCTATAGGATGTTTGTTTCCTTCAATAATTTGACACTTTTGAGGAAATCAATTCATTTTTTCAGGAGGGGGCTTCTATTTACAATGTAACTACAAGGCTAAACTTGACATGGGAAAGTGCACAAATAAGATTAAACATTTGATTTTATGGAAACTCTATAAAATACTATTTGTTTTCCTGCATTGTTATAATTGAAATTATTTTCCCCCAGGAAATGCTGGGTATTCCTGGAAGTAATCATATAACTTATGAGAATCTTATATATGATGAGATATGTATAATGTTGAAACAATGTTATATACATTTCCATTATAAAAATAGATTTAAATCTTATAATTTCAAGAGTTTGATTGAATTCTATGAAGAATACTTTCCTAAATAAAGGAAGCTTTTATGTAATACTGTTTTTGAAGATAAACTTATGAGCTATTATCCGTTATGAATACTGTTAAAAATAACTCCTATGACAAAAAAATACCAATATAATTGAGAAAAATAACTAAAGGTATTTCTAACTTTATTTTGTTGGAAACGTTTAAAGTATATTTTGGCGAAAAGATTCATTGGATATCATTTAAGAAATTATCTACAAAGTTTTCAAGTAAAAAGAAAAGAGTTATCAATAATTAATTACTTTGCCTATAGAAAGTGATTTGCATTATGCGCAATGTTTAATGGCAGAGCAAGTAATATCATAACACAACCAGAGTTTTTAGAGATAAGAAAAAAAAAATTTTTTTAAATTGCTTTTTGGATTCTTGATGGTCATTTTGGACCAACAATGCTCAAATCCTGTATAAGTATTTTTTTTTTAGATAATTTGATAAAAAATCTATTTTTTTTTAGAGATAAAATTAGATAATTAGTTCAGATAGACACACGGGCTATGGTGATTCATCTATGTGAGGTACAGATATCTATTTTGCATCCTATCCATACCTTACTATGAAACCTATAAAGATATTAAAAATGGTCATTTAATACTTACTATAGGGTTGTCCTTAAAGTAATGAAGTTTGTTGTAGTTGGAATCAAGCTGAAAGTATCTCCGCTTGAAAACCCCAGTATTCTCCTCTTCCTCAATGTTGAGGAAGCCACATGTGCGGCCACACTGATCTTCATATGGCATAATGAATGACTTTCACCTGGAGGACATTTCAACCTGGATCTCTCACAATTCCTTCCTCTCCTAACTTGTAAAGTTCACAGAAAGTAGCTCATTTGTAAAGGATTCCTGTAAAAAAATATTACAAAATAGAATAGAGTCATTTATAAATTCAAATATAGAAATAGTAAAAAGAAAATTTTTTTAACAACATCAATATTAGATCTTGAAGTTTCAATGACAGAACTACAACATTTAAATAAAACATACAAATACCGTTATATTTAAATACTAAAATAAATATATAAAGAATCCCTCTCCTTTGATTCACAACAAATATGAAACTAACAATATTTTAAAGTTTAACTTATTGTTACTCAGGATTGCAGGCTCTTGTTCTTGATAGGCCAAATTTCTGAATGAAATAAAGATATGCTTTGTAGTATTTCATCTAACTTAAATATCTATATTATAATCTTTTTTAGAAACCGTTAACTAAAACCATCAATGTAGGTTCCTTCAGTTTTCAATTCAGTCTGTTTACCTGGCTATGTATGTATGTCTGGAGAAAAGCATCTCGTTGTTACAAAATCAAACTCACTGCACTGTTTTTTGCGGGGGTTCAATTAACAGCATCATTTTAGTTATGCCCGGTTGTATTTACCCTTGTCTTTTGAAAATTCAGACTTTTTGGTGATCCAACAAAAAGTGAAAGGAGTATCATAGATAACCCCCTTTTCCAATTCTCAAATTGACCACTGCCAACATAGCATGCTGCAAAAAGATGTTGGTGATGGTTTCCATTGAGTGACTAACCAGATCTTTTATTTTTTTATATGTCTGGCTAAAAAATGTCTTCTTTTCTATTTAAATACATAAATTTTATTTTCTCTTTGGAGAGATATCTGCAAATGCAACTTCAGTACCAGAGTTAAAAGGAACATAATCATTATAAAAATAAAAAGAGAATGTGATGGTCTATAATAATGCTTTTACATAAAAAAAAGGAAACCCAAAAGACCTCAACATCCACACACCTATAACCCTACTCAAATGCATCTACAAACTTTTCACAAAAATCATCACCAACTGGATCACTAAAACACTAGATGAAAAACAACCAAAGGAACAAGCTGGCTTTAGAAGATGCTACTTGACCATAAACCATCTACATTCAATAAATCAGCTGAAAGAAAAAGCAGAATATAAAATGCCACTTGCTGTGGCATTTATAGACTTCAAGAAGGCTTTTGACTGTTGAAATTCCCATAGTCATGAAGGCCATCACTCTACAAGGAGTAGACCCTGTATATGTTAGAGTATCGCGACATATATACAGTCACAGCAACTCCGTTATCAGGATATATAAAGACTCTGACCCCTTCCAACTCCAAAAAGGAATAAGACAAAGTGATACAAGCTCACCTGAACTCTTCACAGCCTGCCTCAAGATGATCTTCCAAAACCTAGACTGGGTGAATGGAGGAATCAAGATAGACGGCAAATATCTGAGCAACTTCAGATTTGCAAACGACATTGCCTTTTTTGCAGAGAACCTACATGACCTCTAACTAAAGATAAATGAACAGAGCAAAAACTTCAGTAAAACTAGGGTCATGTGCAACAATCATGTCGTAAATAAGAACACAACTATCAAAATCGAAGATGCAAAACTGGAGAATGTACACTACTACATCCACCTAGGAAAACAAATCTCCATGAAACCCACAGAAGAAGAAATCAAGCGAAGAATCACTTTAGTATGGCAAGCCTTCGGCAGAGCAAGCTCAACCTTCAAAAGCAAGAAGATCTCATTAATCCTAAGAAGAGTGCACAACCAAAGCATCCTCCCAATAGTCACCTATGGAGCTGAAACATGGAACTTAACCAAGAAACCTGCTGACTGAGAAGCATGCAATGTGCACATAATAGAATCATGCTCAACTTCACATGGAGAGATCACAAGACAGCAAAGTATATCAGAGAGATAACAGGAGTCTTAGACATCATAGAATCTACTAGAAAATTTAAAATGGCAATTGGCCAGTCATGTTGCAAGAATGGCAGACAACTGATGGACATCACGACTCACAACATAGATCCCCAGAGAACACATGCACAACAGCAGAATAAAAGATGGAGAGACAAACTAGACAAATTCAGAGAGTACTGGCTCCATGATGCCCATGATAGAGAGGTGTGGCAAATCCCGGGGAAGGTCTATGTCCAACGTCTGACAATAAACGACTGATGATAATAATGAGTCAGATCCTGCTAGGGCCAAGCAAAAAGAACAAGTTTACAATTTGATTTAAAGGCTAGAATTAATCAGTTGCATATCAATTTAATGAAGAGAAAGGGTTCAAAGTAAAAGCATGTGAAAAAATAACTTTGTAGTTTAAGTAGAAAGTTATATCAGTTCTTTTTTAAGTTAAATCCATGTGTAACTCAATAGTTTAGTAGACTACTTTGAGAAACATAAGGAACTAAATGTCAGTGGATCTATTAGCAGCTGGTAATATATACGTATCAATAATCAGGCCATAGTAAAACACTTGCTCTCAAAAAGCACTGAAATAATCAATCCCTGTATTTTGTATAAATTCACAATATATATCCCACTTCAACTACAAAAAAGTTCCTCAATTCTAGATGTACAACCACAAATTTGGTGTTGTATGTGAAATATTGTGCTTACTGAATCCTCTGGTTTTCTTCATGAGATCAAAAGTGAAGAAAACATTTTCATACAATTTTTAAAAAATTGATTAAAACTTACATTTTGAAAACTTCGAAATATCCCATTAAAAATAGCAGGTTGAAATTGAATGCACATTATCAAATTATGTTACAATTTTTTTTGTTTTTAGCATTTACTATATTTTCAGCGATAAGACTGGGGGGCATGTTGTATATGCACACACACACACACACACACACGTATTAATGGAGTAAGAGATTATTACAACAAAATAGTAATGATTGATATTACTAAATCATTATTCATTTTGACTAGCTTTTTACCTTTATCCTAACTTTCAGTTGCTTTTTATCACAACTTTGAATCAAACAATAATTCTACAGCAACGATTTGAAGTCATGATAAAAAGCAATTTGAAATTAGGATAAAGGCAAGAAGCTAGTCAAAATTAATAATAATAATGTTGCAAAATTTGATCCAAGAATAAATTTGCAAAAAATTAATATTACTTTGTTATGATGATTACAAGGACCCGCATGAAGTGAAAAATTTAAAATCTTAGGACTATCATCTTTCAGCCCAATATCAAAATAGCACTTTTAGCTTCAAAACAATATATAAACTAGAGAAAAGACTCTGCACCATTCAAAATGTCATTTGAAAAATGCCAGATGATAAACTGACCAGAATGATAAGGAGTTGAAAACTACTGATAAGATTAAGATAAAGAAACAAAATTGGTTACCAACAACCAATTTCAATATTTCAGACAAAAACTATTGATTCCCAAAACTTTTTTTTTTTGTTTCATTCAATTTTCAACTTTGTCAGTGAACTGCACTGTTCTAGGCTTATAGACAGAAAAGATGCAAACTGGATTTTCAAAGAGTATTTAGAACAAAGCATCAAACAGATTCAATATTCTACATCTTGATTATCTGCCAGATATCTGTTCATCTGGACGTTAAGGAGGGAAAGAGTTATCAATATCTTGAAACTTGCAATTTAGAAATTGAAATTTCCTAAGCCTTGACATCATTTTTTCAAAGTAATAGAATAAAAATCATATCTATATTCGAGAAAGACTGCTAGATGAACTAAACGAAGAAAGCAAAAAAGTCGGCCTACACATGAACTTCAGTAAAACAAAAATCATGTTGAGAATAAGAACATAACTGTAAAGATAGAAGATGCAAAACTTGGCAAGGTAGACCACTACATCTACCTAGGACAACGAATCTCCATGAGGAGGAAATCAAGCAAAGAATCACTCAGGGATGGCAAGCAAGCCTTTGGCAGAGCAAGCTCAACTTTCAAAAACCAGATGATCCAAATGATCCTAAAAAGAAGAGTATACAACCAATGCATTCTCCCAATAGTCACTCATGGAGCTGAAACATGGAATCTAACCAAAAGACAGACCAGCTCAACCTTACATGAAGAGATCACAAGACAGCACAGTATATAAGGAAGAAAACGGAAGTCCGAGACATCATAGAAACTATTAAAAAACTCAAATGGCAATGGGCAGGCCATGTTGCAAGAATGAAAGACAACCGATAGACATCATGACTCACAACACAGATCCCCAGAGATCACATACGAAACCAGAGCCGACAGAACACAAGATGGAGAGATGAACTAGACAAATTCAGGAAATACTGGCTCTGCGACGCCCATGATAGAGAATTGTGGCAAATCCTGCGGAAGGTCTATGTCCAACAACGGATGTTAAAATACTTATGATGATGATGATGATGATGATGATGATGATATTTGAGAAAAGGGTTCATTTTCATTAAATGGTTAGTCACTCAATAGAAACTATCATGTGACCAATGTCTTTTGACAACATGCTTGTTGGGGAGAATCAAAATTGGAAAAAGGTGATCAATGAATGAGTTTCTTCACTCACATTATGTTGGGCAGGGATCACTAAAAATACCTGAATTTTCAATAAATAAGTGTGAATGCTTGCGGACAGGAACTAGGTGACTAAGTATAAATTTAGATTGCAAATTAAACCTATTTGGAGGGGGGTATTTTTTTTTTTTTTTTAAAAGTGAAAAAAAGTTTTTTCTATACATAATCAGGAGTAAATGATCAAATTTTCAGACCTTTAGCTCCATTGGTGCAGCCTGTACATGTGATACATACATAGCCGGCCGGACTTCCTTGAAAACTGAAGAAAACCATCTTGACAGTTTTCATAAACAGTTTCTAATATGTTAACTCAGAAAAAAGATTTTCTTATTTTCAAGTGACCTAAAATCTAGCTTAGGTCAACTCTATAAAGCCTCTCCCAAGTTTTTTTGTAAATGAAAAATAAAATAAAATGAGTGCATCATCTCATATTTTAATGGAAGTATAATATTTATAGTACATTTTTATCAACAATTAGTTCATTATTCTCAGCCAGTTTAAGATTTTAGAAACTCAAAAAGGATAACGCTCATAACAGAAAACATCTTGTTTAATTCAAAGCTAACTGTGCGGCTATCAATAGCATCAACTCATGTAACAAGAGGAGACTCAATTTGTTAAGCAGACCATGCAAGGAGTGAAATTTTATCTACACTTAGCTATTTTCTGCTAATTCAGTGTTAGCTACTAATTTTTTCCACGCTGCTAGATATCAAATTAGGCTTTTTGTATGTGAAAATTAAACAAGGAATAATTAGCAACAGAAATCCAGGTCATGATAAAAATAAGAGCAGGTTATACAATACAGAAGAAAAATAGGTTTGAGGTTTTAAAAAAGCTAGCATTCCAAAGAAAAATTATGTATCACCATCAACCATATAATCAATGAATGAATTGGGAAACGGGGGTGATCGATGAATGAATTGGGAAACGGGGGTGATCGATGAATGAACTGGGAAACGGGGGTGATCGATGAATGAACTGGGAAACGGGGGTGATCGATGAATGAACTGGGAAACGGGGGTGATCGATGAATGAACTGGGAAACGGGGGTGATCGATGAATGAACTGGGAAACGGGGGTGATCGATGAATGAACTGGGAAACGGGGGTGATCGATGAATGAACTGGGAAACGGGGGTGATCGATGAATGAACTGGGAAACGGGGGTGATCGATGAATGAACTGGGAAACGGGGGTGATCGATGAATGAACTGGGAAACGGGGGTGATCGATGAATGAACTGGGAAACGGGGGTGATCGATGAATGAACTGGGAAACGGGGGTGATCGATGAATGAACTGGGAAACGGGGGTGATCGATGAATGAACTGGGAAACGGGGGTGATCGATGAATGAACTGGGAAACGGGGGTGATCAATGAATGAACTGGGAAACGGGGGTGATCAATGAATGAACTGGGAAACGGGGGTGATCAATGAATGAACTGGGAAACGGGGGTGATCAATGAATGAATTGGGGAAAAGGGGGGGGTGATCAATGAATGAATTGGGAAAAGGGGGGGTGATCAATAAATAATGAATTGTCACAAAAATGTTCAGAATTCTTAATAAAAAGCAGGCACAAACCAGTGACCAATTCAGCATAAACTTACATTACATCAAATGTAACAAGAGGAGACTCAATTCAAAGCAGATCATGCAAGAAGTGAAATTTTATCTACAATTGACTATTTTCTGCTAATTCAGTTTTAGCCAGTAACTAAAAAAAAACCTATCTTTTGGGGGTGGGGTAGGGGAGTTTAGAAAAGAAGAAGAAAAGAAAAATTTTTCCCATTCACTGAGGTGCAAAATTTCAAGTTTCTACTCTGAACGGTTAGGGCTGGGCGAAGTTGAGATACATATAGATATATATACATTTTCCTGTCACAGTGATGTATGTGTGAGCAAAATTTCAAGTTTCTACTTTAAAAACTAAGGGCTAGATGATGTCCAGATAGATACATATAAATATCAGAACACATGAACCTAAACCCAGCAACAGTGATTAAACCAGTCTATTGTGGGTAGCAGTGGATAAGAAAAAAAAGACACTAATACTTAAAAATGGGCAGTCACTTGATAGATCATGCTTTGCAAATTATCTTTTGGTGAGAAGAGTTTTTCCAAACCAAATAATGAAAATATTTCATAGAAATAAGATTATTTTGCTGCTACTTGGTTGTTTAAATGCACACGTAAACAAAAATAGTTCAATGGGGTGTAATATTTTGTGGATTTTTTTAAAGATCTTAATCCTCATTTTTAGTTTTTCTTTAGTTTCAGACAGCATTTTTTCTGGTTGCTTCTCAAGCCATCTCCAAAATCTACCACAAAATTATCAGGGAGAAAGGTATTACCAGATGAAGACACCAGTTGAGGTAACTGGAGAAATAGGTCAAAATATCCTCTGAGACTTGAAAATAACTAAAAATGAATATACAATGTACCAAGCAATAGTTGGTACATTCAGTGTAGATAAGCAGTGTAAACACTAAAATAACCAAAAATATTTCAAAAAGAAAATTCAAATCATAATCAAACACAGCATAAAAAAATGAGGATCTATTCAGATAATTTTTTTTTTAGACATTTTCATATAGATATGTATGCCTTGAAAGTGGAGATGGAAATATCCATGTATCATAGACCATAGGCATACAGACCTGGGGAATGGTGTGCAAATGCCCCTAGGCAAAACTGTAAATCTTTACACAAATCAGGCCCTTTCCTCTAAACAAAAGAGTTCCGATATACTCATGATGTAGACCTTGCGTAAGTTCTTTTTAATGCAGACTCATTTTGTGAAAAATTCATGAACAAAACTATACTGTTTTAAGCTGATATAAAAATCAAAAGTTTATTTTGAAGTTTGTTTTCATTTCATTTCTTGATAGCTGCATCATGTGCAGTCGTTCAGCCATTCTTAGTTAAATTATGAACTAATTACATTGTACATAGATAAGCATTATAATGTTTTTCAAACAGCATAACTGGAGACAGATTAATCATTAAATATCAGTTTCATTGTTCTTTTCATACTTTAATTTTAACATTCAGGTATGTCCCATGAAGCCAATATCTTCTACGTAAAATGTCTGAATTCATTCATTCCGGCAGCACACAAATCATTGAACAACCATAGCCATTAAAAATGATGAAGGGTTCTATCCTTTTATACATGTGGATTTGTGAATTGCAGCACTCTTGGCCGTACCGTTTTGTCTACAGACTGGAAAATTGGCATCATTACTCCAGTATATCAAAAAGAAAAATCAGACAAAACTAAATTTTTAGACAAACCAAGCCCTTTGTCCCTCCTCTTAGCAAAAGAGTTCCCATACACTCATGATGGGTAAGTTCTCTCCAATAAAGACTGTCCTCTGCTCATTTTGTGAATTTTTTTTTTCACTCTCATCAGTTAAAAATAAATTCAATATTTGGATAAAGCTACAATTATACAAAAGAATAACTTCATGAAAATTTTATGTGGTAAGAAAATAATCACTCCAAAGACTTGACAGAAATAATGTTAAAAACACCAACAATCATTTTTCTTCTGTATAAATGGGTAATGTTTTACTATGAAGATAGACCAGCATTCAAACATGAAGTTTGCTAAGAGGCAATTTTGATTTGCAACTTTATGCACATGTTATTGGCCAGAACTGATTGAGACTGATCAAGAAACAAAATGTCGAGCTGTTCCAATGGTTCCCACCTGACTGTCTCTGATTTTGCTCTAACTTTGGTCACAAGTTCTTTGGTGTCTGAATGAAGTTCACTAAAATTCCAACTCAATATCCTTACTCAGTCACTACGGGTCAAAGAACAATTACTGGTTTGTTTGGTGTGATGGTGGCCAAATTATTTTTTCCATCTTAAATTGCCACCATAACAGGACGTTCTAATGAACAGAAAATTTGCTTGCAGAGTCAAGATTTTCTGTAGATTTTGAAAATGTTATTAGCCTCACTCTCAAAAATATCATTTTATCAGAAAAAGATGTCAAAGTGGGCTCCAAATTTCATCAGCATTTTCAGGAAGCCATTTTCAAGTAATCATAACTCAGGAACTGACCCACTTCATGAGCTCTATTTGGCCAGAAGAACCTGTGACCAAAGTTAGAGCAAAATTGGAGATGGTCAAGTGGGGCATTTCCCAAAAAATGGTCCACATTGGATGACCCACATAGTAACCTCAGGTGGTTGATGGCAAGCAGGGTGTAAGGATTTCATTTACTCTAAGAAAGACTTGGAATTTACCCCCTATTTTTTCAACTTCAGAGTACCCTCCTAAGATCTTTGCATCCTGGGTAGCCACCAAGGTTCGCCTGACAGACAAGTAGCACTGATGGCAAGAGTTTTACATGATATACTAAGTGTTCTCAGAAGATCTCCCATAAAATAGTGATCTAATCAACATTGCTTAACTTGATGAGAGAACCAATTATCTCAAATTTAAATTACTATTCAGAAAGAAATAGCAATATTATACATCAACTTAAGTAGAAAAGTACCTATATAAATTAAGCCAAGAAATTCCTATTTTTTCTCTCTTTAAGAGAGGGCAAGTCTAGATACACCTTGTCTCAACGCAGCGTCAATTCACTCTAGTTTCTTACAAAAATTTAAACAAGTCCATCTGTAAAGCAATGTGTGCCCATGTATATTACTGAACAAAAATTACGTGACCAGTGTTCATGATTTATTACTATTTTCGTTAATCTCTTCTATCTTTCAGGAATAATTTCAAACATCAATTTTTCTAGTATTGATACATTAACTTTATAAAACATAACTCCCATTGCCTTTCAGTTATCATTTCAGAGTTTTGGAGTTGAAATTAATGCAATAATCGAGAACATAATAGACTAAAAGAAATAATGAGTGATTTAACTTTTATTTCAACAAGAATAGTTACCACTGAACAACCAAGTTGGCAGAACTCAGAACATTCTGTGATCAATTTGTAAACTTTAATGGAATGAACAAGGAATACTTTGTCTGCCAACCAGATTAAACATCAATTTTAGATGTTCTGTTCCCGACTTCTTATAATGTACTTCTCTTTTTTAGAAACAATTAGAATTCAAATGAGTAACTCATTTGAGCAGATTAATCAGAGAAGTAACTGCAACAGTTTCTGAGTAATGGCTAGCTAACAAAATCCATTTTCCTTTTTGGAATAACAAAAGGTTGAAAAAGGGAACAACGAAATAAGAGTATTTTAGACATAACTGGAATGTGAAATTGGAGACAATAAGTGCAAGTTCAGGAGTTTCACGTCTAACTATATACCTAACAGCTCGGCTAGTTGTTGCTGGGAAAGGCCAAAACCTCTAGGGGTAAACTTGAAATCCCACTTCCCATAACAAAGGGAATTCATCACATATGGAACAGAGCAAATGTTGCAGCAGCAGCAGCAACAGTGGTGGCAGAAGTAAAGTGGGAACAGTACTATGTATCTCTGCTGACTCACTTCGTTTCGTGAACCCAACAAACTGCTCTGTTCTGTCCCACTGACAGGAGGAGCCACACGATGTGTAAAGGAATGCTTTCTCTCTCCCTTGGCCTTGATTATTGTGGGCTACTGTAGCTTAAATCTACGATGAAGGAATTTGAAAATGATATATATGTAAACAAAGAAAAGTTAACTAATGCATGTACATATCTCCATGAAGAAAATACGTTCAACACTGATTTGAAAATAGCATGTTTTTTGTTTGTTTGTTTGTTTACGCACGTGCCCATCAGAAATTTAATTTGACGTCAGATCAATTAAGTATTCTGATCTCTCTCTCTCTCTCTCTCTTTTACAAAGTACCGCAAAATATTATTCTATAACGTTAAATGAAAGCACAAATGTATTTATACAAATTTCGAATACTCTTCAAGGCCCATTTACTGGATCCGTACCATGCAAACTGTTTTGTTTACATCGTCTTGTTTTTTCGGGGAGGCAATAGGATAAATGTAAACCAGGTAATCAAAAAACATCTAAGACTTATTTTCACCTGGCTTCATATGCTTTAAAAACTTAACGGCATTAAAATTTGATGAGAGACTTAAACAACTACAGATCGATCTGCATCCAATGAGAAAAATAATGCAGGTGATTATTTTAATTGCAGATATACAGAACCTATGATAGCTCATCTGTTGATTCAGTTTCAAAAAAAAAAATGATCCCACAAAAAATAACAGGTAAAAAAATTAAACGGGAAAATGGATAATTTTTTTTTCAATAGAACCAACTAAAATGTTTTTGAATGAAAAATGCGCGCTGTTATCGTAGAATTCAAATTTAATTTGGATATAGAAGAGAAAAACTTTGAAATTGGTGAATAGTACACAAAGAAAAATATTTAAAGAACTTACCAAAATTCTATAAATGAAAATATTCAAAAGAAGTCATTGTCTATTGCTGTGAATGGAGACGTGCCCAGTTAGGAACTAAAGTAGGGAGGAGGAGAAAATGCCATAAGGGGGCAAAGACAATAAATCATCTCCATAAGCAAGCAGACAACCAACAAGTGAGGCGTGCCATAGCAAATCTAAGTGCGATATTATTATTATTATTATTAGGAGTTTTACAAGCACGCAGAGGCAGGCGCCTTCCACCGGTCGAGGTTACAGCCACCCACGTGTGTGTGTTTATATACGCGTGTGCCGCTTCTTTGGCGCCTTAGTCTCCGTCTTCTACGGATTTATATTGAAGCTTGTGCGAATGAGATGAGGGGGAAAAGGCCTGAATAAGCAGCAGCAGCCGCTGACATCGTCGATCGACGCTTATGGAACCAGCAAAGGGGAAAAAATGACAAGAGTGGATGGTAAATAAACAGTTGTTCCAGAACAGATTAGTCACTGGAAACCTTTTTTTTTGTGAACCTTCATTGCAAAAAATAATTCCCTTGCTTGACTGATAACTGAATTCACAGCTGAAACAGGTCTTTTAATCTATAACTCCTTGAAACTAAAACAATTTCATTCGATTATCATATTTAACAGAGTAAAAAACTTCGAAAAAAAAGAAAAAAAAAAGATAAATTGAAGAATAAAAGCCGTGATGAATCGATTACAATCCCCAGGAACTCATTCACAGATATCACAATATCCTTATTTAAGAAAGATCAGTTACAAATTTCATGTTTCACTCTGAATTGAAAATAAACGTTTTAGAATGGATATTAAAATCAGAAAATAAATAATAAAACCAATGGACAATGTAAATAAGATTACTGACTTTTGAAGCCCGAAGGAAAACAGTCCGTTATTGTGTAAGTTTAGAAATGAAATTTCATAAACAAAAAAGTTATCATTCAACGATCGCAACGTGACTGAATGATTCATTCATTCATAATGAATTAGATTAAAAAAAACAAATTTGAACCCATTTACTACTACTACTACTACTGAATAAAATTATTTCCTTGTCATAAAAACTCTTCACTTAGTTTAATATGATTTTATTGAGACTTGAAAAAAAGTTGATGAACTATTTGTATTCCTTCTCGTTCTAAGTAAGAAAAACACTTATTGAAACATACACATAGGTGATGATTGATGCTCTTAAACTACTACTGACTAATGGATATCAATATGAATTGACCCACTTCCGAGTCCACCGACTGGACAACGAACCCGTTCCCTTTTAGTATAAAAAGGTGAGCAGGCATCTGTCCATAGACTGTTGGTGTTCATTATCCTGTGACTCATACATGAAAAGCCGAAGGACACTTTTAAAACCCACTATTGATTTGATTTCGTCAGAATGAAACCAATTAACTCAAGTTAAGCAAAATTCTTAAATGATTAAACATGAAAAAGCAAAAGAAAACATTCATCCTAAAATGATCTATTAATCAAACACGATATATTTACAATACATCAACAAACAATAAAACCAAAATGTAATTTTCAAACATTTGTGATTTTTTTCTACTGAGTAACAGATAATATGCTGAAAATGTACTTTTTAAATATATCCTTAAACGAATAAATACAAAAGAGTAGAATTACAAGAGAAATTGGAAAAAACTAAGTAGTTTCGAAAGAGCTTGTAAACAAAATCCGTACGTCTTCAGCACAATTTAATTTTTTTTTAAAATGTACACAATCTGTACTTTGTGTATTAGAAAAAAAAGACAAATCTTCCTGATTCAATAGGAAGAAAAATCTACTGTTCAGTTCAAGTAATCGCTGGTTCAACTGATTGATCCAAGTCTCCGACTTGATACAAACAATGAACCTAGGTGTTCGGATAGATCTTATTCCTTATGGTTACACAAAGAAATTTCTTCAAAAATTGATATCTATTAGACAAGCAAGGACTCATTCAACAACTACACACGGGAAACGGGTGGGGAGTAAAAAGAAAAATGAGACACTCACATTTCTTTTTTATTTCAACAGGTTGCGCTGAGTTCTAGAAAGCCCGCGTGTATGGCATCTCTTCTGCTGACACTCTGAAGTGAGTGACACTGCAGCTTGCTAGCGGCGGCGGCGGCGGCTCATATTCGTGCGCGCACGCGTGTGCTAATTGACACAAAAGAAGACTTGTGCACCACTGCAGTAGCAACAGACCTAATTGCAACAACACACACACACAAAGGTAATAAGGCAATCTTTCGACGAAGGGACCCATGACGTTTTCAGCAATTTTAAACCTTTGGCGATATTTGCTACGGAAAAAAGTACTCAGAAATTTCTTCTGCTTTCCTTTGATGAAAACTTTATTTTAGATTTTTTTTTCATACATATAAAGCAAATAAGGACAAAACAATAAAGGAAATTGTTCATTCATAAATGTAATGAAAAACAAAAGGAATAAATTTGAAAGAAAAGATGTATTTATAGAAAGAGTGGAAATAACGTTGAATTCAACTGGTCCAACATTTATCAACATCTATTTTATCCAAAAAGGTGCTATTACTATTTTCATTAATTATGAAAAAATATCTTTTCTCAAGAGAAAAAAAAATTGAACTGTCCCATGTCTAAAACCGAAGAAATGTACGTATATGATATTCCGTAGTAAATATCACTAATGGTTTCAAATGCTGAAAACGGCATGGGTCCCTTCGTCGAAAGATTGCCGTTCATATGCAGATACCTAGTTTCGATCCACTGTTAACTGAATCGGTGAATCCAAGCAAATGTCAAAATGCAATATATTTTAGGGTCCAAGGAAATTTTCATTCATATTGTATTAATCTTAGCTCATAAAACAATTGTGATAGTTGTAGGGGGAAAAAGGTCGAAGATTCGGTTACGTTTACATCGCAATTTGATAAAAAACATATACATATTTATCTTACATAGCCGTTCAAGATATTGAAAACAAAATCTTACATTGCTGTTCTACATAAAATAATATAAAAAAATTTAAAATCCCCAGTAGTTTTGGTGTTTTCAATCCAGAAATTTGATAGTTTTGAAAAGACAAAAAAAAATTAAAATAAAATAAATAAATAAAATAAGATAGATATATAAAAATGTATTAAAGATTGGGCTAGGGTCAATTTACAATGTAAGTATATTGCAAAACTGGACAGTTATATTGTAAATAGAACACACCCATCCAAAAAAATTAATTTTCTTCAAAACTTGACAAATTTCTGGACATAACGAAGATCCAGTAATGGAAAAAATCTTGGAGAACGGAGATTTAAACCAAAGAGCTTGACCAACGAAAAATTGAATCTATTTTAGTTAGGAAACCAAGATTTTAATTGCAACTTCTGGGGGGGGGGGTCCCCACCTCCTTTCTCTCCCATTGCTTGAGCTGTCTGTCCTCTTCTTCGTCGATTGAGGATCACATTATTGGGAGGAGGAGGAGTTGGAGATTGATATGAAGAAAGCAGTAGCGACAATTGTTTAGTCCTATCTGTTTATTCCCAATTTTTGGGGTTCCCTTTAATAATTGATAAGCAAATTATTTATAGACGTGGTAAGAGGAGCTTGAAAAAAGAAAGAAAGAAAGAAAGAAAGAAAGAAAGAAAGACCTTGGTCGTCACTTGCAGTAATGACTCACAGCTGATCGACATAGTTTGCCATTAAGGCAAACTCCTCCGTCCACTCTCATCAGATCAATGTACAACGAAAAGGACACAGCACGCGCGTGCGTGAGAATATTACGAATGTTTGTCATATATTGAAGAGGGGGGGCTGGAGGACTTGGGTGGAGCAAGAGTCGAATACAGGGCTGCACGGTGGAGTTTCTGATAGAGTAACGAAGAGGAAAACGAGAGAGACGAGAGGATCTGCAACAAGTGTAAATTTCATATCGTTGATCGTTGGATGATAAATAAACAGATAACAGCTGAAAGAAGCCAGTGAAATTGTGACAGGGAAAAGACTAAGAGGATTGTATCTTTCTTCCCTGAGTGTAAGTCCTGGGGACGAAAACAACACATAGACAAAAAAATAAAATAAGCCATCCTCTTACCCCCACTTCAACTGGAGCCTTGAAGGGAAACTGGTTTCATGTATTATTGATTTGTTGAACTCGTCATCATTCTAAGTAGCAACAAATGTTAAATTTGATGACTCAGGCGGAGACTATTTGATGATGTCCAGATCTGACGTGAAAATGGCAATCATCACAAAATCCTGTCATCTTCAACTGTCTTCTTTCTGTTTTAATCTTTTGCCCAATTATACGAAAAGATTTCCAAGATCTACGACAGTTAAAAATTGTTTGAAATGATATTTTCCATTATCAATCAAGATCCAATGGAAAAAGATATTTCAAGTTTTACATATTTATTGCTAAACTTACCTAAAGACGGTGGTAGTGGGTAGTTAGTCAATTAGGTCACTTTGAGTGGCTGGTGAACCCTTTTAAAAACGAAATTAAATGTATCTAACAAATTTTATACCAAGATCAAGGAAATGAATTTGTTATTGTTATTCCTTTAGCAAAATATTATCAAACCATATAATTTCCTCGCAACCTGGTAGTACCTACTTCGTAGCCCTGTACCAGTCCATGGCCCAGTGGATAGGGACCAATGTTCTGGTTTTCTCTTAATTCAAATATAGAAAAGTCACATATGAGAAAAAGAAAACTAATACTTGTATTTTCAAGAAGTTTTCATTCAATGATCTAAACAATGCACGAATACTCTATAAAACGAATTAAAATGTGACTGACTTGTCATTAGCGGACATGATATCTTCTAGAAAAAGCAACATTCAACAGAAAAAAAAAAAAAAATTTTTTCTAGTTTTCTAATCATTTTTTGTATTTTATTATTCAAAATCGGCCCAGGAGACTGGCTAGATGATGGACCTGCTATTGTTGATTTTTTTTTTTTTTTGTCGTTGTACAGCATGGAACAACATGAAGGAGGTACAGTTTTTGTCCAAATAACCTTCAGTGAATATTAGAAGTTCCTCCTGCAGAATGGATATGTACTTTTCTGAATTGATACTATGCTCATACATCAAATCATTGGCTCAGACAGTTCCTTGCACCAGAATTTTCAATTCAGTATGTTCAATAGTTGGCTGGAGGTGGTTCAAAGAAACTGCTTGCTTAGGGAATCTCTAGATCAGCTGGCAATCTCAAATGCTAACTACAAAGTCTGCATAATGTTAACTTTCTTCTAGCTGTTCTGCAATGATAATTCATGTGATAAAGATATACTGCCATTCTTGGGTTGATTTGAAAGTACGCAACCACATCTACCACCTCACAACAGGGATTGTTAAGAATTTCCTGTGTCATCATTAGAAGAAACCTTTCTGACAAACCCAGGTCAACATGAACAAGATGCAGTGGTTTCCTTTTTTGTCAGTAAATTGTATAATCATGCAGTTCACAGTTGAAAGTCGAATTCCTAATTTTCATGCTATTTAACACTTGTTCAGTTCACCTTTAGATTGACCAACAATATACCTCTTTTTGAAATCTGACATTTCCCATGTTCCTAGAGTATGAGGCATGGTGAAGTGATTGTGAATATATTGCTCTTTGAGTAAATTGAGTAATTCTCAATAAGCCTATCTTCATTTCAAATCTGAATAAAATAATAGAGCATTTATTTGCTAATAGATCCTCTTTTACAATTTGATAACTTACAGATTTATCTTATGTAAATTGTAAAAAAAATTTTCTACAAAGATACCCTTTGTGATTTTTAGGAGTCATAATAATTCAAATTGTTTGGACTATTGAATTGATTCTTTTTGTTTTGTTGTTGGTGGTTATGTTGTTACCACAATGATTCATTCCACAGCCTTCTTCAAGTACACAAACAAGGAAAGGGATCTCTTCTGTCCAGAAAATGGTAACAAACAGAAAATAAAATGGTGGTAAATAAAGTGCAATGCACATTACACAGATGATTCCATTCTCACATAAAAAGGGATTCTATGTATTTTTTTTTTTGATATACAGGAATGCTTTCCAATTCTTTTGCACTGGCATGACATACATTTGTCCATGCACTTCCTTTAATCTTTTTACCTATACTACCTATTACAGGTTGTGGCGCTCTGTGGTCTAGCCACTCCCATTGTCCTGCAGGTTCAAACTTGTCACCATTAATAAGTGGATCATCTACAAGAGTATGAACTGTTATTTAAATGAATGTGTAGAAAAAGAAAAAAAAACCTTGTGGTTTGGAACAGAATTTTGATATTTATTTCAGCATAAAATTAGACATAATTATTTTTCCTTAATCTTATAAATTATTCCTAATACCACCAATTAAAAAGCATAGGCAAACAAAAATAATTTCCACTTATTATAATTCATTAGATAAATCATATATCATTCTATCACCTCTCCCGCTCTCTCAGGCAGTTTCTGGATAGTATGTATGTATATTGACAGAAAGTAAGAGTTCAGTTTAGCATTATAGTTGTATTGTAAATAGACCCATCCACCTCTGAAAAAACATTTTTCCTTAAAACCTTTTACTCTAAAACATTTCCTTTGGTTCATTGAGTAAGCATGCTAAATTTGGTTAAGATGCAGCAGAATGAAGAACAAAACGACAAACAGACAGAGCCAGGTGTTTTATATAGATTATTATAGATGTATTGTTAATGGAACTGTCTGAAATCCATGAAATTTTTTTTTTGAAAAACTAGCTGGTCTAAGTTCTTCCCCCAAATCCATTGAGTGTGCATACCAAATTTGGTTGACCAGCACTATGGTTTTGGGGGGGGGGGAACAATGATAAACACACTAAGCCAGTTTTATATAGATATAATTTTAAATATAATCTTTAACATAAGCTTAATATAAAACTTCACTTGTTTTTTTGTATAGACATTGCTATATGAAAATGCAAGCTCCTGTGGAAATGGGATGTCCAATGTTAATTCTTATTTCAAATTTCTACAATTTTCTATAATTTTATAGGAAAATAAGGCAAAAACAAAAAAATATCTACTGAAAATGTCAGTCATAACAAACAATTAAACACAATATTATAAATTGGTTTTTTAATCAAGAGTGTTTTTAAAAAAATATATTATCTATTGCTCAGAAGGCTTATTTAAGGCACTATTTATAGTGTAACAAAAGTTCTTGGAATTTTCCAATAACTATGGTTGATTCATCATGAGATGAATATTGATTGATTCTGTCATTAATGTAGAAGCTTAGAATATGTTTTTATTTGGTGAACCAATTATTTTCCATTTAGAATTTTTTTTAATTATACTTGTTTTTTGTGATAATTTACTCTCTGTATCACCATAGCCTGTTTGAGTACTAGAACTAATTATCTTCTAAAACGATGGGGAAAAAAAGATCCAAAATGACCATAGAGACCCCCAAAAAGCAATTTTTTTGAAAGGAAAAAAAAAATGTTTTCAGAAGCTGCCTAGTGGTGTACTCATGCAAATTTTCATGGTTGTATCCCCAAAAATGTGACGAGGAGTGCCCAGAGACACACACAGACACTCAAAGAAGAATCAGTAGCCCACTCAGCTGGTTGTTGGCTATTTGAGGGGCTGTAGTGATTTGATTCATAAAGAATGTCAAATTTTAATTAAAATGCAATTTGAACCTTTCGACATAATGGCATCTAGATTTCTAATGGGCCTTATTCAATCAATATCATTACCCCAAAGTACATCAAAATAGACATATCATTGAATTTATTGTTTCAACGAATAGAAATATCACAAAAGAAAAATGTCATAATTACACTTGGACAGTTTTAACCCAAAAGTAGAATTCAAAAACATCATTAGCACATTTCTAAGATCTCTTGATATCTTTTTGGCAATCAACAAAATCCAATCTTCAGACTTATCCTTCACAAACAAAAACCAAATCATTCAGTTTGTGACACTGTCGATCAATTATCAGGACGTTTCTACACCTATGTCAATCAGTATCTATCATCAGTTTATTTTGTGATGGAAAAAGACTTATTTCATTAACAAGGGTTTTACTGTGGACAAGATAAGTCTTTTTCACCAACAGGCAAATTGTACAAAAAAAAGGTTGATATTATATATCCCATTACCAAATAATCATTTGAGAAGGTAAGTATTCAAAAAAGAAAAAAAAAAAAAAAGGAGGAAAAGTAAGGATGTTACTGCCAAATACGGAATGGCTTTTCTGTTCCTAAGCTTGGAATGTTTGAATCTCCCAACCCCTACCTCTGGGATCCAAAACAAAACTGTCAAGCTGATCTTTACCAGTCTTACTCAAAAAGCTTCATCCCTTAGCCAATAACCGACTATCTTGGAATTTCTAGGTCTGTCCCTGTACTCCCATTTCAATTATAAACTTAGCTTTCTAAGGATCATTCTACTTGAATCTTTACCTCCTTACACCAGATCCTCTGGAACATTAAAAAGACTGACTTCTTTATTTTCTCCAACAACAACAAATCCTGAAGGCTGAATTTACTTTCTTGGGACCAACTAGACTATTTGGTAACCTTTGGATTTGAGTGTGTGCAAATTTTCAACCATAAGCAAAATTAACTACAAATCTACAAATGAACAAAATGTCATAATGAATGAATGAAATTGGTGGTGCAATCAAAGTTTACACACAGAAAGGAATTTTTCAAAGAGAAAGATTGTCTTCAAAGAGCAACACCAATGTATTTTGATGGAATAGAAGATAGGCAAGATATTCCAGTAGAGTCAATCAGCTTCCTAACAAATGACACTGATCTGAAGATATACCTTGGTGTTCATCAATTCTTGAATTCATATTAAAAAAATTCAAATGTCAAATCAATGGAAATAACTTCTGATAAATAGACTGGGGGGAAAAATTGAGGCTATTCATCCGAATAATTCATGAAACAATCATTATATGTGGTTAATTTAAACTATTTTTCTCATCTCTTTATTTTTCTCAATGTTTAGGCCAATCCTCCTGCCTTCCTTGGGTGTCTTTTGTTCTGGATTGACAAATCTGGTTCCAGAATGAAACCGATACCCAAAAGTCAGGGTATGCACATCCAAAACAGTGTGAAAGATAAACAACAAAGATGAGGAAAATAACCTGACTAAACTACATACAATAAATTAAAACGCTCCATCCAACAAAACAAGAAATCATTTACTTTTGTATAAAAATTTAAAAAAAAAAAGAAAAGAAAAAAGTGTTCAAAGATTCACCATTGATTCTTTCACAAACCTGTGAGAACAATTTATTTCCACACTTCTTTGAAGAGAATATATAAAACTGAAAACTACAATCCCACCCCCAAAAAATAAGTCTGGTGAGTCACTCAATAGAAACCGTCATGTGACAAACATCTTTTGGTAGCATGCCATATTAGAGGTGATCAATGAATAACTTTTGTTAAACTGAAGAAATATTTCCTAATGAAAAAAATATATATACAACCCAAGGAAACTAGAATAAATTTTTAGAAAAACAAGTGAATTTATCAAAACTCTCTGTACATTGATTCATGAATAAAATATTTAAGAAAAAATATTTTGTAATCAAATGAAAGTTGTCGCTTAGAGCAGATGAAAAAAAAAAATCAAACATTAGAAAAAGATATAAAGCAAATAAACAGAATAATATTGAGAACAGAAAAGCTTCATTTCTCACCTGTAGGCACACAACATATTTATCATATTCTTCATCTTTCAAAGAGTTTTTTTGGACAATTGAACTTCTTGTTTGTATTGTTAACATGTTTTGGACAAGCCAATCTATTCCTTTCTTTACGTGTACTATCCAAATTTAATGGTGGTACAGAATTTTTCTCCAGTGGTAGCAAAGCTCACAACGTTGGACTTGGATGATATCATTTTTTTTTTCTTCTTGAAGGCCTGAATTTCTATACCTTGTCCTGTCAAGTAGCTGAAGCCACATCAGGTTGAACGCCACACTTGTATTGGCCGAAATGTTCTGCTAATAACACAAACAATAACAAGGAGTTTAATAGTCCCAAAAAACTCTTTGAAAGTGGATAACCCTTCTCAAAACTACAGACAGTTTTATCTATTCTACTTTCATAAAGCTAGCAAACTTACAAAGAAGTTAGATGTTGCTACCTAGTAAACCAATCCTATAAATAATTTACAGATTAGTAATGTCGGCTTACTTTCGCTGGAAGATACTCATTTTAAAATTGTTAATGGGAAAGTTCCAAAACAGATTAAATGAGTATCCTCTAACCAACCAATGTAATTTTATATATATGTATAAGTATACATAGAGGAAATTAGTGTCTATTTAAAGTTTCTCGGTGTTGAAAGTCTTATGCATAGTTCACACTTTCTTGAACATAAGGGAAAAATTTGGAAATTTCCCAACAGAATTTAAAAAAAAAAAAAAGGAGGATTGACTCAAATCGGAATGTTTTACATATGCAAACCATGAATTAGATACATATTTCATCTGACACAATGATATTGCTGAGGTATCACTCCTGATAGGAGATGACTGGGCATAGATAATCAAAACCAAAAAAGTTGTAGGTAGTTTCAAAAAATGTTTTCCTTCTGGTAGGTATCTTTCTAGAACTCTAACAGACTCGCTCTTCGCTGCATCAATGAAATGCTTGAATAATAATGAAAATTGATAAACAGCTGGCATCATAACAAAAACAATGTTTTATTCCATCCATAGCATTTTAAAATCTTTTCAATCAAACTTCAATTTGAATTATTATAATTGGCTACCAGAAAAATAGTTGAAATACTTTTAGAATAGAAATTTAGTAAATATTGACCTTTAATACAACATTAATATTCAATCTGCTCAACAGTAGGGTAGGATGAAGTCAAGTTTCTTTGTGGTCAAATGAGGTAAAAAATGGTTTAAATTCTCTTGTATAGAATACCAAAAAGAATGCAGAATCCAGAATACATAAGGACATGCATTTCTCTTTATATCTCTGTAGTTTAAATAGGGTTAAAAAATCAAATAGAACAATTATGAAAAAAAGTGCACAATAATTTTGACTGTACTATATTACATGTACATCAATATAACTGTATATAAGTATTCATAAGCTTTTAAGGGGCACTTAGATGCTTTGTATCATCTCTTTTGAGCTTTCAAACCAGAAAAAAGCTAAATGCATCACATCATGTCAAGCGGTAATCGGAATAGTTCACCATAATAATTCTGTTTCTTGAAATATTTTTTACATATACCAATCCGTGATCCATCACTTTGCTATCATAATTGCACAACAGGCTCCGCTGATGGCTGCTGCTTATACTATAAGTTTGACAGACACAATAGGAAGGGAGAGGGGGAGAAAAGAAAATTTGTCTAATAAAAGGATAGGAAGGGAGATGGAAGAAAAAGTTATGTAGTTTAATTAAGAAGGTAAGAAAAGAAAAGTGATAAGAAAGTTAGGTAGTTTAATAAGAGGGTAAAAAGGGAGAAGGTAGGAAATGGGCTGCTACTGATACTATTAGTATGACAAAAACAGCTTATATATATGATGAAGAATTTCAAAAACTTAATTATTGAAATTGCAAATATAAGCTGTGCTAGAAAAAAAAAGTTATAATGATCGATATTTAATTTCATAAAAATATTGTGTGTCTACACCAATCATTTAATCAATGACCTTGTGAATATAGGATGACAAGGTTCACAGATAGATGAAGAATCCTAGAATTTAAAAACAGGAAACATCAAAGGAGAGGATCTGGAGACATAGGATATCATAGTAAAAACTTTAATGAGTCATGAACTAAAATCGTCATCTGTGGTCTTTTTCACAGACTAAAAAATATTTCTGCACATTTCCTACAGGGAAAAATAAAAATCTTAATCAAATTCCAAAGCTAGTATGTTGTACGAAATAGCTAAATAAACAAAAGACATGATCTATATTCATAGGAGAAAACTGACAAATGCATAAAATATTGATGAATGCTTCCCTCAAGAAAGTAGACAAGACTAAATGCTTTGGTAGATTGAAAAGCACTCAGAGAGTGCATATCTCAGCCAACGCCATTGTCAGGGGGAGTATTTGAGCATGAATTTGCCTCAAAATTCAATCGGTTCTTCTATAGTGTATTGTCTACCCTTCCACAAAAGATCATTGAAATTCAGATAACTTTTGGAGATATCATGAACAGTCATGAGCATGTACACATAAATGTAATTGAAAAGAAAAGAAAAAGGAAAATATTTCTCAATGAAAAAAAAAAATACCTGGATTCAAAATTGTACCACCTCTTTCTCACCCCACTGCCAACCCTTGTACAAAATCTGATTGTGGTTCAATACTTTCGAAGATATCATGTGGACGGACATGAAATTATGGCAATATTTTGTGCTTTTGACATCACTACAATGGGGGGAATAACTATACATGGATCCACTCAAAGATTTATTCAGTTTTCCAATAGCCTATTGTCCACACCTCCACAGAATCTCAATTAGAACATTTTTGTAATCAGGGGAGGGGGGTGTCTCCCAATAAAGAAAAGATTCCTGGATGCATCCCAAAGTTTTGTACCAATTTTTTAGTCCCATTGCCCACTCTTCCATAAAATTTCATGTGAATTCATTCAGCATTTTCAGAGATATCACATGGACAGACAAACAGATGCAACTGAATACAAACTTCTCTCCAACCACTGACAGAGGTAAATAACAAAGAATCAGCATTTAGCTGATTGCTCTACTACAAACATCTATTGACCCTACCCATCTCATTCATATATATATATATATGTGTGTGTGTGTGTGTGTGTGTGTGTGTGTGCCCAAAACACTTGAGCAGTCCAATCATATCTTTTATTTGTAAAAATCTAATGTTTCTCTTTTTTCCAGTCCACTTTCAAGATTACACTGAGATGATTTTGGCAAAACAACATCACTTTGGATACTAGCTGCCTTATCAGAGGTGTCAAAATACATTCAATGAATCTTTTCTTCTTTTGCTAACACTATCCTCCTTTCAAACGATCCTTTGAAGAGAACATAAAGCATACTTCAAGCAACAATCACTGGTTTCCTTCTAAGTATTAGACGACAAGTCCTTTCATTTGGATGGCATTGGTTTTCAATTATTGGCAACTGATCAAAGTGTCACAGAGACATAAGCTGAATCATCATATGTGAATGAATGTTGTTGTTGTTGAAATGCCCAGTCAAGAAAGAATTCTATTGCTGCTCTACCTATCAGAGTTATTTAACTCTTTTTTTTTCTTTTTTGATTCCACATTGTCATCTCGTATCTAATTTCAAGAGATATACATAAGTATAAGAGAAAAACCAAGTTGAACTTACTCTGTGGAAATTTTATTGGCAATATTGATAAAAATTGTTAATAAACATATATAGAAATGAAGATTGTTAATAAATTGCATATAGAGATAATTCTTGCCACTTATTAAAAGAAAATATGTACAAAGCACTCATTTCTCTTTAAACAAAAAAAAAACAAAAAAAAAAAATAGATAAAAATTCTCCATAAACTATTTATTATGAAATGCAACCTAATAAAGTTCCTGGTGCATGTGACTTGTTCTGGACACAAATTTTGCACATTCCTAAAGGATACTTTTTCCAGACACTGGTGATGTCAGCTACTATGTCACATCATGCCGAATAATTTGAATATCAAAACAAAACAATTTGGATGGTTCTGACTTTGTTTTTTGGGAACAAGTATAAAATCTGAAATACATATTTGCACACAATATAAAAGGATGACATAATCTAATAAAACAACATACAGCGCACTGAATAATTTGAATATGTATATGTGTTCCTCAGCATGTTGTATTCATTTTGATATTCAAATTATTCAACATGACCTGATGTAGTAGCTAGTGTCACAGTTGTCTTGAAAGAATTTGGGTCTCAAGTGGGTCATAAGCATCAAGTTCACGAATAGACGTAATAGAAAAAAAAAACATACAGATGGATGTCAACATTAATGTATACTTAAACTTCATTTTTCCAATAACTTCAAAGCTACCAGCAGAAAATGTTAATGTAAAGTGGTAATCTCCAAACCTATCTTCTTGGCAACATTATCTAACCTTTATAAACACACTATTGCATAATCTCAACAGAAATTTTCAAATATAAAACTTGAAGATGAAGAGAATGAGTAAATTAGAGTTTATGGCAAATTAACTTCTATAAAATTGTGTAATGCCAAGATTTCAAGTAGATTCTCAGGTTTCATACATCAGCAGTTATTTTAAATGTTAAATATTTTAAATTGTAACACTCAGACAAAAGTTGAACTATGCTCAAATTGACCTGCAATAATGCTAAGAGGATATTATAAAAAATGGGTGTTTGATACATCTATTCACCATTTGATCATCTTTCACGAACCTTCAAATTAGGAATGTTTTATAACCTGCTTCCCTAGAATTCAAAATATTGTTTTTAAAAGTGAACTAATTTGCAAGACAGAAAAAAATTTGAAAATACTTTTCTTCCAATGGATAAAAAACAATTTCCCAATGCATATGTCCACAAGTTTGGAGTTGTCTTGATTGCAAATCAATATCAATTTCATCTAGTTTTAAAATTAGACTTGAAGTAGCAATAAAGCAATTTCTTTAGTGATAGACAGTGGGAAAATATAGTCATCACATTGACCATTCATCTCTACATAATAGATTGAAATACATAAACAGAAATGCAACTAGCTTCAATAAATATGAACTCGGGGATAGTGATTATTTTGCTTCTAGTAACTTCGGTTTATTTATTTATTGGTTTATACAAAACATTTAACAAGAAAAAATAAACTGATGGCTGGGTAATGTAAATTCAAGTGTCACTCATTGACCAACTTATCAAGGGCCTTGTTTTTAGTGGGTTCATTTTGTTTTAGTTGATTTTCAAAGTAATATCATGATTTTCAGTATGATACAAGTTGAATCTGTATTTCAAAATTTCACAACTAAAAATGTGCACCAAGTCATTTTAAATGATGAACAGAGAATGGATAACAAAGATCTCAAAACTCTCAAATAGACATAAGTAGATACATATTTTTTTAAATTTGTGGTATATCTTGAAACACTGTTTCCCTGAAAAAGATATTTGTTGAGCATCAGCTTGGAAATTTGATATATTTGCATGTTTTTTTTAAAATGGATATCAGAATATTTATCACAGAAAACTGAAACTTTGTTATACGTCAAAGTGGGAATTGAATATTATCTTAACCACATTCAGGACCTTACTCAGAATAATGTAGAAAAGAGTTTATCAACAGAATAGGAAAAATAATATTTTCTACAATATCTAAAAATCTTTTTAGGCTGAAATGTTTGCCAGAATTATTAGAAAATAGTGTGATTCTGTTGTGCCAATTATTAGATACAATAACAAATGAATTTAACCAAACCAGTAAAAAAGTACAAAAAGAACAGATTCACCCTATGACAGAAACAAATTTAGCAATACTTGTTGAGCATATAACAGACTTAATCCACCCTAAACAGGAATTGTAACAGTGCACTGTCTGAAGACCAACTTACCATTATGTCTGATCATAGTTTATCCATATTTATCATACATTTTTCAAATGTTACACTATGTAAATGAACTGAAAAATCCCAAATGCTAAACATTTTGACCTTTCAGAAAACTAAGCAGAAAAGAAAAAGAAAAAGAGAGCAAACTGTTCATAGGAGTTCTATAAGAAGTTCCATCATGTTAGGAAACTTAGCTAATTCAAGTGATAGCTCTCTGAACCATGGAGATTAAATATTATCAGGTTTTCAAAGGTTTAGTTGAGAACAGCATAGAGATTGTAAAAGATAAGCATACAGAAACTACCTTGACATAAAGAAAAATAGTATACAATTTTTTTTAGAGATACTGGCTCCACGAAAATGTTGGCATATTGGAAAGAGAAGAAAAAGAAAATAAAAAACACATAAAAAAATTTCGGATGGAAGGCATGCTGAGCACTGAGATAGACTTCAGACTCTTAAACCACTGTTATATCCAAGAAACTACAAGGATGGGAGAAGCGGTCATATATCTTTTCCACATACACACAAACCAAAATATCATAGAAGCAAACCCATACAAAAAAAAAAAAAGAATAAAAGTTGTAACAGAAGAGGTGAATTGAAATCTTATAGTATTCTTTGCGAATGAATTGCAGCTCATTAGTAAACTGATAGAGTAAGTAAAGAACAGAAAAAAGAAAGTTACAAAAATAAATATAGATACATGAATAGAGTGTGTATGTATGCACATACATATGAAACTTATGTAGCTACTAATATATTACTTGTGCATACAACCCTCAGCTAGAACAGTTCCTCTAAAATTTCACTTCTGCTCTCATTTTCCTTGGAGGCTATTATAAAGGTGAGTTTAGTTCAGTTTAGATACATAGTTTTGATATTACCACTTGGCTAAGTCCTACGTGTCAGAATTGCAATACAAGAAAGGTGTTTAAATATAGTACAGGATGTAAAAGATTGCTACAGAGAGAAAAAAAAGGTCATTATATAAAGCATTAATAATACTGTAAAAATGGAGTATTAAAATATTTAAAAAATTTTCATGACTACATATCAGAGACAAGTTTGTCTATAAAATGAAAATGATAAAGTTTAATTCATTGGCACGTTTATAAACTGAGTTTTGTTTGCTTTGCTATTTACTTAGGTGAAGAAATGGAAATGAATGAGATAAAATAAATTCTTTCATATGATATAGTATTCAATTAAAATTGTTTAGATAAATGGCAAGATGGAGACAAGCATATTTTGATAAACTTATGGCAATATTTTTAGGAATTATACAAAAAGTCAATACGATTGCATACTTCTATGATAAAATTCTATTTACAATACTTACAACAATTTTTTCCTAGGTCTATTTACAATATTCTAAAATGAATTTACACACATGCATTTTGAAATGTCAAACTTAATCAAAAAACAATAAAGGCAAAACAAATTATAGATCAACTACTTTTCATTAAACTAATGTAACAAGGAAGATAGTGTCGTTGAACTAAAAAAAAAAAATCAGTTGTATATGGTGAAACAGTATTTTGGTATAGAATCATTCATATATGTAATACAGATTTGCCATCACAGTCAATAAGTGAACAAACATAGCATCAAAATTTGAAGTCATGTAAAAAAAATTTCATTCAAGAATAAATATGGACTATATTGATTAAAACTGAGTGAAAAGCCAAAATAAGACTAGAGTTCAAGCACAACATACAGGTTTGGACAAAGTCATCAGTAGGAAGAATTTCACATGCAAGTAGTAATATTGACGGCACTGTTCACCAATAAAATATAATGCTGGGATAAAGATTATGAATAAGAGCTCTCCAAACTGCGTGTCGTGGCACTTTAGTGTGCTGCCGATAATCTCTAGGGGTGTTGTGAAATTAAGTATAATTTTGTATACCTTGCAGAAGATGCTTTTCCTGAGTCAGTTGAACAGCTCGGGTGAAATTGTTAGTTGGCTTGGCTGACAAAACTTGAGAATTGAGTTACAAAAAAATTATTTTTAAAAAGTGTGCCACCAATGCAAAAAATTTGGAAAGCTCTGCTATAAATGAACAATAGAAAAAGCCAGAACCATCCCATATGTGGGAGCAGCATTTCAACGTTAATCTAACTTCTGTTTCGATTAAAATTATTACATAAGACAATATCTTTTTAACCAAAGAAAATGTCATCCAGGATTCATTTTAAGCTCAAAAATATTCAAGTGATTCAATTTATATGGTTATATTTAAACTAGTCACTGGGCTTGAATCTGAACATCATGCCAATAAAGATATTGGCACAAAAAATCGTGATAAATCACACAAAAGGAACAAAACTATCATGTAAATTAAATTTTCAAATATTTTCTTATTGATAAAGGTTATAAGTATATTATAAGATCAGTTTTATAAAGTTCAGTGATATAAAACATCAATTTATCTTCATTCCATTCAGTCTAATTAAATTTTTATTTACCTCTGTCAATGACGTTGAAAAGAGGTGTATGTACTCAGTCATGTCTTTCAGTCTGTTTGTTTAACTGTCCATATGATATCTCCAAAAGTACTGAATGGATTTCTATGAAATTTTGTTGAATGGTGAGCAATAGGATAACAAAAGATTGATAGAATTTTGGTGTGGATCCATGCACAATTATAACCCTTGACAATTATCAGAGAGAGGTATGCACTATCTAAGTGCTCTTTAGATTTTACATATATGTAAAAATTATTTACAGGATTAAATTTCTACTAAGACCATGACACTGCTATCACATTTTTCGAGAATTACTTATATCCAAAATAGTATCACTGTTTAAATTATTTTAGCTTATTTTCCTTAATTCTTAGACTGCTTGTAACTATGCTGGAACTATTCAATGAATGAGATGAAAAAAATGGAATTCTTTAGTGAATTGAATGGAAGGAAAATTTAAAAAATTACCAAAAAGTGCAAGGGAGATGAATTCAGTCAGGAGTACTCAGATTGAAACACTGTTTTTACTGGAATGAATCTAATTAAAAAAGGTCTTTCATAGAAATATCAAACAAGAATTTAAAGAGTTATCCAGAAGGAAGGTATTTGATAGTAAAATACAAGCTCCTAAAAGTTTACATGTGAATAGGAAGAATTAAATTGAGAAAGAATTTGAGATGCTTCAGTTCGTCAACAATGGCAATTTAGCAATGAAAAATAATCACAAAGGATCTGGATTACAGGGGAAAAGTGGTAATGAAGATCATTCATACTGCATATCTGATTCATAAATAATTCTTTCTTGGTTATAATGCAAATGCATGCACCACAAATTGGGTTTCACTTCATTCAATCAGACCATGATTCACAGGGTGTATTCCATGATTTTATACTAGACACTTTAGTTCATAAGTGTGCTACTGAAAGATGATTGTAAAGGCTATTCTCCAATAATAAATGGTCTATCATCAGTAGCTCTAAATTCATCTTCAGAAAGGAAGATGACAATCACATGCCATGGCAAGTTCATTCATACAAAACAGCTGACTTGCATTTGAATGAAATCATTTCACTACAACTTTGATTTAGGATATTAACACAGCAATAAAATAGCCAATAGTAAACTTCAAATCAATAGCCAAGCCATGTAATTCGATCCAATGCAAATGATGCTTCCACCATCTCATTAATATTGATACCATTTTTTAGAATTCAATTTGTTATAGAAGTGTATATTGGAAAGTAAAAAAAATTGTATTAATGCTATACGAGAAAGAAAAAAAAGCAAGAAATAAACAATAATTTGAAGTGTTTATAATCAATTCTAAAGTTTCTCATGAAGCGCATCATTTAAATAGTGAAATCCCATCAGCTTTCAACAGTTGGACACGTAATTCTTTTACTAAGAACTTTTAATCACATAGAAAAAAAAAAAAAAAGAAAGATAAATTCTTTCAGCCATTTTTCCACACACAAACTTGATATGTCATTATATGACGCTCAATAAAAATGATTCAATTATATTGCTATCATTTTTAAAGAGACAATTGGTTTGAAAGTTATTTAAAAGGCCTTTTCCTCAAAGTATTTAAACATAAGAAACCAAAATTGCAAATTTCAAGGAGAGAGATATGTAAGAAGGTAGAAGTAAACTTTTCTAGATAATTATCATTTATCATTAACATATAATCTAATAATGGCATTATAGTTGAACACTTTTTTAAATTCAAATCAATTTTTTGATTTTTCTTAATAAGAGTATGAAATCAGTACGATGATAAAATCATGTCCCCAGGACACAAAGAAGTTTTTGCTATCAAGATGAACGTTTTAAATTATGAATGTTAACATTGAAAATTTACATAGATTTTACTGCCTTGTGCTACAATTATATTCAAGGATAAAAAAAAAAATCAAAAGCTGAACACAGTTACAACCAGGAAAAACGATTGATGTTTGAACACTAAATTCACTTTTATTTCCAAAAATTAAAATCTGTTTCATTAAAAAAAAAAAAAAAAAAAAAAATAGAAGCAACTCGCCATCAGTCAATAATTGAACTTTCTCAACATCTAAATTTGAAGTCATGTTAGAAAATTCCATCAAAAAATAAATATGGTCAAAATGATTTCTACTTATAACATCACCGGGGTTTTCCACTGGAAAACATCTAAAATATGAAAATCTAGACATTATCAATAAATCAGTCAAAAGAAAATCGAGAGAAGCATCTAAAATAGTAACCAAAAATGAACAGGGCGAAGAATGTTGTATCAATTTTCAATTTAAAAAACAAATCAATAATAATTGATTTTTAACCATAACAAGAACTGTTTGAATATCCAAGAAAAGAACAAAGATCAGCACATGGTTAATTGTTAGATTTCCTGGCTAAGCTTGAAGTAGTTAGATAATATCTGGACCTCGTATAAATGAATCACCATAGCCTGTGCATGAATTAGAACAAATCATCTAAAAAAAGAAAATATATCCATTATGTTTCTTAAATACTAGCACAAGATTTGGGCATTGTTGGGCTAAAATGATAATGGAGATCACAAAAAGCAAATTGTGCACATGGATGAATTAATCTTGAAGATTTTCAAAGATTTAATCTTCTAACAATAAATCAGTTTCTTCTTTTATTCAGAGGACAAAATAGAAACATCATTTGTAAGTGAGAATATTTTTGAACAAAACCAAAAGAAAAAAAAAGCAACAGAAATCATGCTTTTTAACAATATAGACTTTTCTAGGCTCGAACTCAAATGAAAAACACAGGGAAATGAAAGAAAAGGATATCTCAAGACCAAGAATGAAGAAATGGATCTATATCTATAAAAGAAAGGAAAAAGAAAACAGGAGTATATAATATAGTAATCTTTGAAGATGTACCAGCCACACTCATAGAGTAAACTGATGCAGGAGGGGGTAAAAGTCAGTTACTATTCATTTTAAAAAAAAAAATAGATAAACTCAGGATGAAACCCCTCCAAGCTAATCATGCTAATATTAACATTTTTCTGATTATCACAAAGACAATCCGTGAATTCTCTTAACAAATTTTCGTTCTGGTATATCCTGTGAAAATTTTCATCTACAGAAAAAGCTGCATGTTGGGTAATTTTAAAGTTTTAAATGGCAACTATTCTACTAAGAACTTATCCACTAGGCACATTCTTGGCACATGCAGATCAATTTCTAATCTTGGTGGAATCGAGCAAACAACTGCCAAAAACTTCAGACATCTAGATTTCGCAGATAAACTACATCATATTTTCCTTGCATGTAACACAAGTTGGCTGAGGGTTAAATTTTGCTTCTTTTTTTCTCTTAACAAACTAGAAGCATCAGCCACTGCAAACTGAGGTCAATCTAAAAAGGGAAAAAGAAAACTGAGGAATTGTTTTTTTGTGAATCTAAAATGGCTGATTGCTATCCCCGATTCCTGGAGTTTTATCATAAATACACTAACATCTTCAAAACAACTGTTTCCAATAGAAGTACAAGCTAAGAATAATTCATTTAGGGCATGAAATGAGAAAAAGGACAGTTTTTAAGTCTCTCTCATGAGAATCGAATGATCTGTTTATCAAAACAGTAATTCAATGATGAGAGTTTATGGACATTAATTTGTTACCAAGGCAAATAGAGATATAATTCAAATTTCTGACTCAAATTAAGAATCTCTATCTAGTTTTATATTAACACACCAGTGATGCCATAAGAACAAAAATATTCAAAGCTAAAAGGATATATTTACACAGATACTTGTGCCAGTCTGCCTTTGTTTGTGTATAAGGTTACAAGATTAACTTTTTATTTTGCATAGATATAAACATTGCTTTCCTGACAAACACTCAAATAAAGAAATGGAACTCAGAATTACACCCGACAAACAACTTACGACAGGGTTCTATTCTGACTAGCAGGTCATATCTCAAAATGGTCAGAAAATGGAAAAATATTTTATTTTCATTATTATTTATTATCTATCCTTCATTTATAAATACCAGGCAAATTGCTTTATATATAACTGGCCCTTTCTTGTACATACACTATTATATAATCTCATATAGATATCTAACCAATAATAATATCCATGGTATTTACGTAGCATGCATGTTTTTATCAATGCACTAGTGTCACACGGCTCTTATATATACATACGAATTTACAAGAGTAACTTGAAGATTTACATGAATTTATTATTTATATATTTTGCTTGTATGTATGGATCATTGCAAGTCAAGTAGGTTCTAAGTCAGGGAGCAGGTGTAATGTTATTGATAATCATTTTATACACACGCCTTTAAGATTTTGGATGGTTAAATTATGCATTGAAATTTAGAATTCAAGATAAACAAAATGATTTTATCAATTTTAGTGCACTCATTAAATAATAATAAGTCATAATGGATAAAAATAATTGAATGCAATTCACATAAAATGTAGACATACAACTAAACAAATAACTAAAATTGCAAAATGAAGTAGTACATACTTTTCAACAATTCGTACGTAAATTTTCTCATTAAAAAAAAAGAATTTTCCAAACCATTTCCTCAAAATAAGCAAAAAGCAGGGAACAAAAAGTACACTCCAAATTCATCTCCTGAGGAGAAACAAATCAATGCTGTATCATGTTTGTTTGATGGTATGCTTATAGTTTCTTGATGTAAACAAAGGAATCATAGATTAAAATATAAGAGGAATGCAAACTCATAGCTACAATCCTGGAGTATCCGGTTGTAGCTTATCAGTATCCAACCTTGAAAGAACACAACATCCAATGTATAGTTCCACTAAGAAAAAAAAAGGATGGCCCTCTTTACAATGAGAGGTCAGGACTTGAACAATGCATGGCTTTGCAGCAATTATGAAAGGGTAGGTAAAATAATTCAATCTTTTCTTCGCAGAATAATTTTATTGTAAACATGCATCGAAGATGTCTCTTTACAAAGATCGCTTTAAAAGCTGCAACTACTAAGGTTTATCAATAAATGAATTTAAAAAAAAAATTCAAACAAGGTTCTTGTCATCTATACAAACTAATGCATTGATAAAACTATATTCATAGGATTCTTATAAACAGAGTCCACAAATGGAATTAAGGATGAAATTATGAGGCATTTTTGATTGTGCAATAATTTCAGAACCACCAATATTTTCAACTGATAGAGTAAATACCATGTATTGTTGGATACAAATATTTATTAGATCATTAATATAATGATAGGATAAAAAGTCAAAATCTCATCGTCATGAGCCATATCATCATGATATGTTACAACAGGCATGGGCAGACTTTTTAATATAGTTGGCCACATAAGACAGTTTTCACCTTTATTTAGGCCACAAACTCACTTTAAAAATGTTGTTTGTACTACAGAAAGCATACTCAATTTCTATTTTAAACAAGCATATGAATTATAAACATAATAAATTTATCATATGAATTATAAAGGTAACTATCTGAGAAAAATTATATTAGATAAATCAATGCCTAGATTGTTTGCAGGCCACAA
Source organism: Thysanoteuthis rhombus (assembly GCA_963457665.1). Taxonomy (NCBI): domain Eukaryota; kingdom Metazoa; phylum Mollusca; class Cephalopoda; order Oegopsida; family Thysanoteuthidae; genus Thysanoteuthis; species Thysanoteuthis major. The sequence continues at coordinate 41,247,555 of OY735219.1, read as the reverse complement.
AAAATGTTGCTGCAAGCCAAATCAGGCATATGTGCCTATACTAGCCCGAATATGTGCTACAACATTAGCCTTTTAAAATTAAGCATTCGATATTAGATTTTTATACCAATCAATTTGAAATTTCTTTAAAGGTTTGTCTTTAGCAAATATTTAATGCCTCCTCTTGCTGATCAGGCCACAGGGTTTTGATCCAGATTTTTGACTATTCTTGAAAAAGTAGTTAGAGATAAGACAGTTTCAGTGGTTACTATTGTTATGAAAAGTTTATTGTTCGAAAACTTTTCATTTTCTCAAATATCAATACTGACAACAGGCTTCTGGAAAAAGAATTCATGCTTGTATGAATAGGTGGCATTTATTAGCCTCCCGACAGTGGTACATTTGACACAAGGTTGAGTTTAAGTATGTATGGATATCAAAACCAGTCCCCAATATGCTTTGCTAGATAAAAAAAACTTAAGCATTTCCTCTCAAATTATATTTTTAAAAAGTGTAGATTACAGAATAGTTTGTAAAAAGAATATTCCTGCTGTGCTTTATAGGACATAAGCTATACACAGTATAATCATTTTACAAGCTTTCAGACCCAACCCTCCGCTAATTGTAGAATTTGAATAATATATACATGTATGTATAAAATCTGTATAACCATCCCTTCCTTGTGGTAAATGGATTGGTGTCGCTAGTAGCAGGAGATTCCTTGCTAAGATCTTTGTATATGCTTTCTGATGCAACATGTTGCATCAATTGGAATTTTTTTGTTCATGCTTTCCACCCACAAATTCAATGCCTTTTTTTCAAATTTTACCCTACACTTTTCACACACAATGTACATAACCATCCAGAATAAATAAATGTTATGATTTTAACACAAAGACAAAAATATTTTCAGAAGTATTTTTCTGGCAGTCACATTGCCAATCCTATGGGAAATTCTTTTCTCTATGTGGTAGGTCATAAAGACCATATTACAAACCAACAAAGGTTTCTAGTGATGCAAGTGACTGACAAGCAAAAAAACAAAAATTGTCATCTTGATTATCCATAATTCTTTGCATCATGGTTGCTGTCCTAACCATCTGAATCAAAGGAATTATAGATCTTAAAAAGAAATGTCTCTTTCACTCTTTGATTTCTCGATCTTGTGGATGTTTCAACTCTTTATGACAGGCGTATGCAAATACAAAAAATTCTTGATAATTTCATTTATAAATCTATGAGAATTTGATACAGACTTTCATTCTCAATATAATTATTTACCTTTCTCAAAAAATTCATTTAAAAATATGTTTCTTGTTTCAAGTGAAAAATAAAATCAATAGCTGAAACGCTAGTTGTGTTTGAATGTAGAGAATCTTTAGAAGAGTCCACATATCTCTATTAGGTGCTTTTTACCAGCCGGTCAGTTACATTAAACTTTATTTTTATATTATGATGTCATAATAGGTCCACATTTTTGTATTTAAAAAAAAAATCAAGATTAGCCACTAAAACACCAGAAATGGTAATTTATGATCTTTATTGAAAATAATACGTGTAAAATATCACAATATGGAAATATTCTGGAAGTAGGAGAATTGATTGACTAAAAGGAAAACAACTTGCCCTTCTTCCTCCTACTCCGCCTGGTACAACTACCATGGATGGTGGATGCAATGTTGAACTCGTGCTTCTTGTTAATTTGTATAATACCCAACATAATTTACATAGCTTCTTCAAAAATTAAATATAAAAACTGTTTCCTTAATCTCTCTGCATTTAGAAAAGCTGAAGTTTGATGAGTTTGGTATATTTTTAGATTTATTGATATGTCTTTTCAAAGTAGACGATAAGTTTTAAGCCATTTTCTAGGTTCATATCTAGAATAAAGTAATATAAAACCAAACTTTTATACATCATCATTATTTTCACACCACTGGACTAAGTTCTAAATTAAAAGCACTATATACAGCCATAAATAAAACATTTTTTCATCGTATAGTTTAATAGCCTAAAGATTAAGCATTATCATTATTCCCATGTTTTTACAAACCAAGAGCCTTTTTTTAAAATCATTTTGTTTATGTAAACTAGCTACATTGTTGTTGGAAAAAAATTATTAAAATACTAATGGTAAGTAGTTAATTATTTGTTAAATGACTAATACATTTGTAGTCAGTAAATGATAGGTCTGAAAAAAAGTGAAGTCAATATTTTTTTGGTGGCTGTAAGCACATCTCCAACTCCTCTTTGCTGATTAATTAATATATGAGTGGCTGGGGGGGGGGAGGAAGAGTTGGATGAAATAAGAACAAGAGACATTTGACAGAAATAGTTGCATCACTATGTTAATAAAAGTGCAAAAAGTGTAAACAAACAGGTCTGGTTAGTCACTCAAAAGAAACAGTCAGGGAAAAAGGGGATCAATGAATAAGTTACTTCTTTCGACTTATCAATTTAGCATAAACTTACATTGCAAATCGGACCCCCCCCACTAAAAACCTAATTGGTGGGGTGGGAGGACTTGTTTCCTGACATAAGGAGTGAATTTTCAGCCCTCAAGCTCCACAAGATATATACATACATAGTTAGCCAGCTAGACACATTTGAAAACTGAGGAAACTATGAACTCACGGTGACAGTTTTGGTTGATGATTTCTTACAAAAGTGGATCTTATCTATTGAGAGGCATATGGAGATAAAATAAGTAAGCACACAAGAAAAAAATGTCAGGATGTAATAAAAAGAAAAATTCCACAGATATGAAGAATACACTGTTATTGTTAATAGGCTTCAGCTAATAGAAAAGCACACAAATACATTACACTCACTTGTATGCAACAATACAAGGTAATTTGTAACTTCTTTTTTATTTCTTAGTTAAATATGTTCCACTTCAACTTCCAAAATTCTAACTTCTAAATAAAAGTTGAATCATATGAGGTGTAGCCATTAGCTCATTCAAGCAGGGAGCACAGGTAGGTAAGCTTTAAATTTTGCAGCCATTTTTACTATGGTGGCTATTTTGAATACATAAGGTCACATGACCATAATATTTGCCATAAATGAAATCCATATCTTATAACCTTCAAAATGATATGACTTCCCAGTGTTTCTTAGAAAATGAGAAAACTTAAATCCATCGATTAAGTCCGTCCTTGCTTAGTAACCTTCTACAATATCAAAGCCTGAATGAGTTGGATAATGAGACTGAAGTTATATAAGTTGAACCAGTCAGCATGCCCAAACCACATGGTATACATTGACCAATAGGCAACCATAAATAGCCCCTGAAAGTTTCAACCTGCTTGCAGCATTAGTTGATGTTAGAAGTAAGTATATTCTCCTGACATCTGGTAAAAATGGGTAATGTTTGAATAGGAATTTTTTCATGAAATTAAATAAATCAGCTACCGAATATTTACATATACTAACTAAAGTTATGGGGGAAAATACATGTCATATGCACATGTGTTTTAGAAGAAACAAGAGATTTTGAGAAGGTGCACATCAAGAATTGGCAGGAAGATTGGGAAAAAAAAAAACAAAAAAAAACTGTCAAAGTGATCAATGACCCAGCATCAGAATGATCACAAAAATGGTCTCCAACTGTTCAGGATTTTTCTAGCAAAATTCGCTATTCACAATGTTCATTTTCTTCAACATCCTAGCTGTCAACTTTGGAAGTAATTAATTATAAACTAAATTAAAGATTATCTCGGTACATTCTAAATATAATTAAAAATGAATTTACAAAAATGTAAAAAATTTATTTTGCAAAAAGAACTCGCGAAACTTACAAATTAGAAACAGGTCTGGTTAGACAATAGAAACAATCAAAAGACCAACATCTTCTGGCAGTATGTCATGTTGGAGATGATCAACTATGGGGCAGAGATTACTAAAAAATCTGAACTTGAAAAAAACAAAGCAACAAAAAACGTTTTTTCTAGACATAATAAGGGGTAAATATTTACATTTTCAGCACTTTAGATCCATTGATGCAACCTGTAAATGTGATATGTGCATAGATAGATGGCCAGTCAGGTAAAACCACTTAAGAATAGAAGTAACCTATGTTGCCTGGAGTACAACCAAAGTTATCAGTTTCTAATATTCTAAGCAGTGCCAAGAAGTGTCAACTAGCCACTTAAACAGTGGCGGCTACAGCGTTTTGTACCAGCCTGGGCAACATTCAGTCATAAAACTATGAGGATGGGCAAAATTTCCATATAAGTAATATTGTCACATTAAAATCAAGTTTTGTGAGCCAGGGCAAAGCTCAGACAAGGCTACTGAGAGCTCGGGCAATGCCCTGGCCTGGTGTTGCAAGTACACTTCAACTAAATACATATTTGCTTAAGTAAAGTTGAATTCTTTATAGTCCCATTTTTACAATTGGGTACTACACCAATAGATTTAAACCAATTAATGGAAATATCCACAATAAAAATGACAATGAAACAAAATCCATCCAGTGTAATTATTCAAAGTCATTGAAGAAAAAGGCAAAAAGAAATGGCAAATTTGTTCAGTATTTTTAATGAGTAAATTCACAAAAATATTCATTGATTTTTGTACATTAACAACTACGTCATGAAGAAACTAAACATCTGATTTGTTTTTGTTTTTTATATTGAAAAAAATATATTCAACTCTATAGCAAACAAAGCTATCATCCAGTTGCTTTTACAAAAAGCCAAAGAAAAATAATGGTGATAAGTATGGAAATAGTGTTCAATAGCCAAGTTTAAAGAATTGGCATTAAATTTACTAAGAAATCTCAAAGAAAAATCAATGAAGTGATCAGAACACACAAACACTAATGTTTTCAAAAAAAGAAAAAAAATAGTAAAAATCAAAAGAATGACGAAGTTTACAAATGCCTAGCTTGTTATTTAAATTTGTATAAAATGACTGAAAATGGGAAAAATGTAAGGCATCATTGAATTGATGATTCGTATTGATCAGCGGTATAAAGAGCTATGTACTTTTTCTTACTGAAATCAAAACCTTAGTATTTTTCTATGCTCTATTTTTTTCTTTAACACTTAATGAATGATTTACCCAATCCAATTATACTAACCAAATATACATATTTTCACAAACCACTTTTCAATTGTTCATTTTGATCATTTACAGTACCTTCTCCATAAACTGCACAAGTTTATTTTGTATTCAACTAGCATTTTTACTTTCTTTAAAATTTAAAAAGAAAAAAGCATAATATGCTAAAAATGTTATTCTTTTAAATCTTCAATGTAAGAAGCAATAAACAATGATAATCCAATCTTTTTTGTTTTAAATGCACATAATCATCAAAAAACTGTCAAAAGCATTTTTTTGAAAGGAAGTGGAAACTAAACACTCCTCAGGTTATTAAATGCCAAACGCAGAAAGAACTCTATGGCCAACCTAATATTTCAGATTAACACCAAAAAAATTGCAAAAAAATCTTTAAGAGGGAGAGAAATTTTTTCACTGTTAGTATAGAAATGATGATTGAAAATGAGACTGGTTAATCAATTTACTTTATTAGACTAAGGGTTCCCAACCTATTTCATCTCATTCACCAGACAACATTTCAAAACAAAATTTATCCTCCACCCTTTTAATCAGTAATTTGAGTTTACACTAACATAATAAATCAACCTACAAAGGGGAAAATTTAGAATAATATTTTCAATATCATTATTTCAATTTTAGCACACATAACTTCTTCTATACTTAATTTTTCTTAGAGTTATTCTTCTCTGAATTAGACTGCTACCTAGACAACATGGTAATTGAGAAGTATGAAGTACAGATTGATAAGTGGCAAGTGAAAAAGAAAATTAATATTTTTCCACAAAATAGACCCACTTCAAATTTTTTTTTTTTCAATTATAATTCAAAAAAAAAAAAAAAAAAAAGTTCAAATCCAGAATCAGTAAGTTTACATCTAGAGTTTTATTTTGGGGCCAATCTTTGCTTTGGTCATTTGAAAAAAAAAATGAGTGTTTTGTGTGTATGGGTTATTTCATGCCGTTATGCATAACTGTTTATAAGTTTGACCCAATACTGCAATCAACATACCATCACTTCTTTAGGGCTGTGGTTGAACACACTATAAATCTGTATATGCTAGGTTGTTATATAGAGATGTCTTAATTCCACATTCTGTACAAGTCACTAGAACAGTCAGGAAAGTAAGTTGGTTATTTTTACTCTCTGGTGAATTGTATTGGTGGTCTGATGGAATTTATATGGTCCAACAGTGCTTGTATAGACCATGGGTGAGGTAAACTGACACCATTATTTAATTCAGAGTTGACATTTCATAACATATACAGCTTGGCAATTACTACACTCAATTCACTGTAAAAACAACAGAAATATATGAACATTATCAGATTTTCGGAGGAGGTGTATTGTTAAGTCAATTAAGAAATGGATTGATCTGATATCAATTGGCATTGGAATCAGGGATCCCATTTTCAATTGTAAACCAAGTGATAGTACAATTCATAAATGAAGGAGAAGAGACCATTGCATTTTGTTATGGTTGACAAGGTATCTCCGTATCATAAAACAGGAAATTGAAAAAAAATCCAGTTGCAAGGTGGTATGTGCTGCTATTGTATCCAGATTAGCTTAAAGAACAGCAGTCTGGTAAACCCATGAGATGAGATTTATAGCAGAAAGCCAGTTCTTAAATCAGTCAAAATTCAGCTGCAAAAACAGTTGGTAGTTGGACAGACCACTGGAGTTTGGGCAAACTATCATCTTTTCAGGTGAGTTCAAATTTGTTCAATTTTCAAACAGTAAGTCAGTATAGGTCTAAAAGCCAAGAATCTCCTCTATAGCCCATTACCAAACCTGGTGGATTCTATGTCTATGGTGAACAATTTGGAGCAATGGTCATTCAAATCTTTTGAATTATATCAATCAATCAGAGAAATACTTATCTATTCTGAAATTGAAACTCCTGATATTTCAAGACAGTTATTTGGACAAAAACAGCAACCTTTTGATGGATAGTGCCATTTCATGCTACACATAAAAGACTTGAAAATGGTCAAGCCAAAAAAAAAAATTAAACACCTCACATGGTCAAGTCAGTCTATTAAATAGGTCTGGGTAATTTTGGTTACTGTAAAATAATTGAAAAAATAAACAAACTTCTACAAAAGATTTTCAGATTTGTTTTTATGCTTTTATGCAGCCTGGTCAGAAATCACATCTGATAAATTTGATACCTAAAATGTAAAAACCTTAAAGTTTGTTAGATTAAGATTAGCAAATCTATCAAATTTTAATTTTTATGAAATGTACTTGCATTGTTTAGATCATCAAACGAAGACTTCTTAGAAGAAAGAGTTATATATTTACTATTGCCATATCTCTCTACCATCTGCTGGTGGGAGCTATATATCTGGGCAATAATGCAAGTTTTTAGATTGGTATTCCAGGAGAAAAAAATATGTTCAGTCAGTGTATATAACATCCCACACAGTTTTATAAGAAAATAGCTGTTTTCTTGAATGAGACACAAGGAAATCCCAAAAGTCATTATCCTAGTATGAAACTATGGAATTGAAGGGTTAATTAGAAAAATCTGAAATTGGAAATGAGATAACCCAGCGAGGTTGAGTGTACTTACAAAAAAGAACGCTTACCAAAACAGGTTTTCAAGAGAAAACAGGTGGATAAGGAACAGATAAAAATCTAAAAATGTAAAGCAGTTAATATTGAACCCCAAGTTGAGAAAATACTTTTGCACCAAGTCTCAGACAAGCAAGGCCTGGACAGAATGAATATGTATGATTTATAGCCTTTATTTGAGAGGTTTAAAATCGCTGAGTTGGGAAAATATTTTTGCACTAAAGTGTTGGGCAAGCAAAGCCTGGACAGACCACAAATGTTTGATTATTAATCTCTTTGTTAGGAAAATAGTTTTCGGGCAGGTAAATTGATTGCCAGGGGATCTAGCCCCACCTATCACCTGCGCATATTTTCAAAAGGAAAATTATGGATTCCTAAATTTAGAAAGATCAGAATGAAGATTGCTCAAGCTAGCATGACTTCAATATTTGCCAGCTGAGAAGGGAAGAAATCAATCATAAACCCTTCAGTCATCGGTCCCAACTACAAGGGGAGCCTGCAATTATATAAACCACCTATTTTTGAGTAGACAGGGTAGGGTGCAGAGAAGTCATTGGGACACTGCATAGAATTCTATATTCTTTGTCATCACAATATCCTGAACCCCCTGAAAGATTATATCTTTGGTGAAGCTATACCAATAGATAAACTGAGAAACATCAAGTGGATTCCCTGAACAACTCATAATTTCAACATGAGAATTTCGTTGAAGCTATACCAACAGATATACTAAGAGATATCAAGTAGACAACCCAAAAGAGAGACTGTTAGGCAGCAATTCATAGTTAATCAAGACGGAGGGTTACACAGAATAAAGACTACCTCCATCCCTACTCACAATGCATGTAGAAGCAAACAGTAATTTTTTTTTTTAAATCAATAAAATTCAATATCCTAGATCTAATTTTAACTTTTATTTCCAATTTGTGATGAAATATATAAAAAGAAATGAACATTTCAATATAAAATAAATTTTATCAATGAATTCCTGGCATCAATTACTCTGATGTAATCATTGAAAAGAAAATGATAACTAATACAAAATCAGATGATGCATTACCACCAGAAATTTAGAAAATTTTTTTTTTTTTTTTGTGTAGTCATTATGTATATCAAGAGCAAAAAACAAGATCTCATTTCTCAATAAGTGAAAAGTAACATTACTATTCTATGTCTATAGACAATGGAAAGTCCCTTCCAGGACACATGCTGGGATGAAGTGTATGGAGATCTTAGGACACCCCATTGCCAGAATCCCCCTATCAGGATCTGCTGATATAGTCCAGAGGAAAAAAGAGAGAGAAACATCTGGCATCAGCATGGCTGACAGAAGGACGTCAAAATGGGCATCAAACCGTCTTAAAGAGGTTCCACTCCCTGGTTTAGAATCAGAATTATCCTTCTCCTGGACAGGTTGCCTTCTCAAAGACTTCTAGCCCAATCTGCCTAGCTATTTAACTCAGAGCTGGGGCGGGGGAAATGGATTCATACCTTTCACTCGTGAACATTAGCAGCCCCAACCAGTGCTTGAACTCAAATCTGTGCTGTTAATGCTAGACCAATCACACTGCTATAATATTAGTATGAAACAAAGATTAAAAGAGAGTCAAGTTTTACAAAATGCATTAGCATTTAAAGAAAGTATTTTAAATATACATGTTTGCTCCTTTCCAGTTTGATTAAAAGAAAATACAGTAAGAATGATGGCTGATATTCTTTTGATAATGGATAACTATTATACTTGCCACCTTACAGAGTTAATGGGTTAAAATACTCGAATTTTAGGGTTTTGCATATTTCATTTAAAAATCAAAAAAAGGTTACTTTTTAACATTATTGCATTTTAAATGCATCTAGATCATTTTCTAATAACTAAAAATATAAGCTACAGTTTAATCAGATGATGTAAATTTACTAAAAATACTAATCACAAAAATATCCAAGTATTAAGTTTCAATAACTAGCAGATCAAGTGTCAATATGTTTCCAATTTACTCAAGGAAATAAAAAAGAGGGAAGAATAAGTTTGCATAGGAAATAGACCAATTAAAAATTTCCATATCATAATCATCATTGAATAGTATCTTTTCAAATTGGCATTCACAGGTTTCGACACCAAAAACAAAGAGACTTTACCTTGGTTTATATCTAGTTTTCTTTCCTCTATGGAACTTCAGGGTTTTCTTTCTTTTTTTTTTTTTTTTTTGCAGATGGGGTGTTGGGTGTTAGATGGCAACTTCATGCTATAAAACATGTCCCCTAATATTTATGAGATAACAAATAAGCAAAGAATATACCTTTAATATTTTCTAGTCTGTCTCCTAGTTAAATGCATGATTCATATTTGTGACGATAGTGGCACAATTTTCTTTTGAAACATAACAATTAACTGTTGAAAGTAGTATTATATTTACAGTAACAACCTTTACAGCCACCAGAAAGCACAAAAATGTAAGTTTCCTCAGCTGACACACAAATGACAAGTTACAATTGACAGAGTGTGAAAGATGAATAGAAAGCTGAATTATTGTTCCCAGACTCCAGAGAAAAGCACATGAGAAAAGCAAAATGAGGAATATGACATTTCATAGAGAGAAATCTTGGACTGAGCACTCATACTGAAAGTTTGCGTCATTTCATTCTGCAATATATGGTCTCCATCAGGCAGAAAACATGTGGATCTAATTCATATGCATGCATTTTTTATTCCTCAAGTTTCCTTCATTATGCTTAAAGATTAAAGAAAAAGGTATGAAAGATACAAAACTTTTTCAAAAAAATCTATGACTTAATCTCTGTACTTTATTCAAACAAAATTATCTTAAATCAAAATCATTTTCATTATCTTTTTTGAATTTGGGAATCCAGAGTTGCCAATATAGATACTTATCTTTTTTTTTTTTTAATCATTATCAAATTTTTGAGTGATTTCCATGAATTGAAAAAAAAAAATTTGAATTGGCAAACCTGTCTCCCAGAGATAATTTTGTCTGAATTCCAGAGATGACGCTTGTTTTGTTACTGTTCAATTCCTTCAGACCAGCATACCCATTTTTGAAGACATATTTGATGTATATAATGTATAGTTCTTTAGAATGAGGTTGAAATAGATAGGGAACCTCAGTGGTGTGTATCTATGCTGAAGAAGACTGCCTAAGCAAACTCCAGACAGAATTCAATGTGTGAATATCTATGCTCAGTAGAGCAACAAAAAAAAAAAAAAAAAAAGAGGACCTTCCATAACTGACAAAAAGGTATCAGAATTCTTTAGATGAGCCGGGAAAACTAGTAAGTACATTGATCTACTCAGTACATATAGCCGAAGTTTTGGAGTGACTACTAGATTGCTGCTGTCTGCAGGAATCTTTGGTATGCAGATTTACAACCATATTTCAGAGATAAAATTACCAAATGAATTATACTCCTGTAGTCTGAATGATATATCAGCCAAAATATATTAATATAACATTGCATCACCCACTCAGGTCACTGCTTAAGTCAACCAAAGTATTGAGGTTGGTCTCGAACTTTCTCTAATCATTGGTTCTGGGTTACGGCAATGACACTGGTTTGGCCAGTCATCCTTAGTTCAACAGTTGTCTCTACTACCAATGTTGTGTTCAAGATCCAGGGAGGTTTTCTGTTGGAATCTGTCTGAGACAACACCTGAACAGGGGCATGCAATCACAAGGAAAAAGAAGTAAGTCAAAGGATGACAAACATCTGTTTTTGAATGTATATAAAAACTAACATTCATTTTCAAAGGGGTCACAAAAAGTAGTTAACTCTTCCTGCGGTGATCAAATATTGTAAGCTTTCCAGGAAATGGTTGTTATTTGTGAGTCAGACAAAACCACAGCTGCAAGGGATCAAAAAAGTTGGCATTCTCAGGGAATTGCAAATTTGAGCCTTCAGTCTTAAGGCTTGGTCTGGGTTTTTCTTTGTCTCAGTAGTTTCTATCTGGTCCAATTTCTTCCAAGTTGAGAATTTCAACTTTGTGACCCAATCCTTCCTTGCCACATGGCTACATGTCATTCAGTCTTCTAGAAGAGCTCCAGAGAAAGTCTCTGATGTCAAAAAATATTGGGCATATATTGGGGCATCCACAGCTAATGAGGGAATGATGCAATAGAGAGATTAAAATTTGATAACTTTACTGTTTCATTACATTTTGCCCACTCAAAATTTCAAATCTATCCACCTCTCTTATTTCACCTAGTCGCAGTTACTCTATCCCAAGTATTTCTACTACTCCCCTGTGAAGGCAGAGTTACAGTCAACGTCATCACCCTCACCCAATCCATGAGCTCTAATACTTTAGTGAGATGGATCTATCCCGACATCGTTTACCATTTCTGCAGCTGTAAAAAAGAGTTCCTCAATCCTCAAGTCTTAATGATTCAAGTGATTGTTTATCAATTACTTATAAACATTATTTTTGTTCTGAAAAAAAAAAAAAAAAAAAAAAAAAAAAAAAGAACCCGACCCACACACACACACACTATACCCATCTCACCCTAACAAGCTTCTGTACTGTAATCTCCTAGATGCCATGTTATTCAGGTGTTGACACACAACTTCCTTAATATCATTTTCGGGTAAATGGGTTTATATCAGCCTTTTCATTTTCTTTAGCTAGAACATTTGCATTTGTCGAACCATGCCATCGCCAGCTATCTAAAATGTCAGCAATATTCTAAGTGATATGTCAGTGACCTTCGTCACCTGATATCATCATTTCCTCTCTCCAACTCTGGAGACAAACACACTAATGTTTAGACTACTTCGTTAATTTTTCTTAAACGGCCTCCTTTTTGGCTTCGTAATCACCACTAAGTATCTAATCCTCAACTTTCATTCCATACAGGGGACTGATTGTTTATTACTCAACTTATACAATGGCCCCATCCAACTAAGATATTTCCCCATTCAATAAATTCAATAATTGCAATATTTATTCATATCAACCTACATTAGGCACTCTTTACTGGCTAGTAAAATCTCTTAATTTGTTTCTTAACATTTTTACTTCCATAGTACTCAATGACCATCTGTCAGTAGTTACAGACAATATTTGTAGTACCATACTAAGTAAAATTAATTTATCATTCTTAAAAGACATTAAAAAAACAAGGCTCAATTTTGTTTAGTCTTTACAAATAAATCAACTTAGTTTTTCATCATGAAGTCTTAACGAAGTATATGTGTGTGATTTACAAAAAAAAATTATATATACTTTGCCATGAACATGTTCGATAAATGAATGAGATGTTTGTAGTAGTTAAGAGGCGTATATAAAACTATCTAAAAAAAGAGGATAGATCATGAATGGCCTTATTATCCCCTAATGGCTCTGTTCCATGTAATTTTTTCTCCTACAATGAATATACTTAAGATGGTTTCCTACTTAATAGGTGGACTCCAGCACATCAAACCAGTAGCTCAAATTAGTCTTTTAATAAATATGGGTATTTATAGCTTAATGGCCATCAAGTTGAACATAAGCATGCATATTACAACCCTAACTTTTAGTGGCCTCACAATGTTTTCTTATAAATCTTTAAGTCATTTTTGGATTTCTCAATTACAATCATACAATAGGGGAGTGAAAACCAAAAAAGAAAAAGTGCTATCAATGAATACCATTATAGAGTGGTCTTCTCTCAAGTGATCTGGAATATCAAGTAGAAGCCATAACACAAATAAGAAATTTCTATCCATTTGCAACAATATAGATTTTGCAGCATTCTTTCAATCTTTAAAGAATCTATAGAGCTAGGGACATATCTACCAATCTCTCTGCAAGTTATCATAAAGTACTTTTTACAAATAAAATCCAGATAAAACTAAACTAAATTAAAAAGAAATCATTCAAGATTCATTCAAGAATATCTTTTGATAGAAAATATGTCTATAATCCGAACATTTCAGATAATCATGGATCAATGGACTTCTTAAAAAAAAAAAAACGAATAAATATTAGATACCATTTTTCATTTTGTTTCTAAGTTTTCTAATCACAGCAGTATATACAGTTGCATTTAACAACCAATTTCAAGCAAGATCAAAGAGATGAATTTATTGTAAGTCATTCAATGCATTTTAAACCTTATAGTCAATAGAGAATAATGGTGCAGTACAACTGTTTTCTTTAGGCATAACTTACCTGGAAATTTATACCCCCCCCCTTTCCCCCTGAAAAAGTAAAACTGGAAAAACAAAGAAATCAGAATTGAAAGCAAATCTTCATGAACTCTTATTAATGTTAGATGAACCGAATAAGAAAGATGGTCATCACATGAACTGCAGTAAAACAAATGTCATGTGCAACAAATATGCTGAGAACACAGACACAATAATCAGAATGGAAAAAGCAGAATTAAAGAAAGTAGACCCCTGGGACATGAAATCCTCAAAAGGAGAAATCAAATGAAGAATCACCCTAGATTGGCAAACCTTCTATAACCAATGTATCCTCTTGATAGTCACCTATGGAGCTGAAACATGGAACCTAACGAAAAGATTGGCTCTCAAACTAAGAAACATGCAACATGCACAAGAAATGATCATCATCAGATAGAGAGATCACAAAAGAACAGGGCTCGGAAACATTGAGAAAAAAAACATCAAAAGTCTCAAATGGTGATGGGCATGTTGCAAGAATGTCAGACAACAGTTGAACACCATGACTCAAAACATGGATCCTCAGAGATCATTTGTGGAATAGTTGCCAGCAAAAAATAAGATGGCTTGATAATTTAGACTAATGCTGAAGATACTAGCCCTTCAACGCCCACGATCAAGAGGTCTGGCGAATCTTGGGGAAGGTCAATGTCTAACGATAGAACACCCAAAAATTCAATAGCACTTTGTATATATCTTCACGGTTTACTAGAAATTTAAACAGTTTCTCTAAAGATGATTGATCCAAGGGATAACACTGTCACTAAACCCCCACATGTATAAGTGATTTAAAATAAAGTAAAAATAGGAGTATACTTTTTTGCATCCTGGTAAGCAGTGAGAACATAAGTAAGCACAAGGCCAGAAGCCATAAAGATTTTGAAGAAAAGTATTTTTAATTATCTTTACAGTAGCACATAAATTATTATAATCCATGGCACATAGAACATTCTTATTGGTGCAATTATTGGCAATGATTATAGTTTGGAGAATTCAAACTACCGCAAAAGAAATATAAAATATACATAATTTGTCAATGTATTCATATTTTTTATTGTGGGACAAACTGATATCTATAAAAGTTTATGCAGTGATCAGCATAATTTTTGTATTAGCAACAATGCAAAAAATATTTTATTGAGAACGACTTTTTTTCCCTTAATATTTAGAGACATAAGAACTAGGCAAGGAGAGATGTTAAAGTCTACAAAATCTCTAGTTGAAGCTTTGTCATCATTATTAATTTAGTCTTAATTTAGGTCATCAAGTTAGTCTTTTCTTCATCTTATTTCTCCGGGGGAAAAAAGCTGCCGACTATCATTCACTATGGGTGTCGGCCATTGTTGTCTCCTCAATTAGATAACATCATTGTTCTATACTATATTCAAATTAAATTTTGTATGTAGACTTATGGAGAGACTCTACAGGAGACATGTGACTTATGGTCAATATATTTGTATACATTTTATGAGCAAAAATACTGTTTTTGTTCATTATTGGGAAATTTTCTCAAATCTTGAAGAATTTTGTTGAAATTGGCTATAATATTGACAAAACTCCAAGTATTGAAAAATAGTGAGTCACGGTTATTCCGATTGTGTGTTTACATGTAATATGTTAATAACCATGTATTAGAATGCAAAATACATTGCACTTTTGGAACTGTTGAACAAATTAAAATTGAAATATACAGGATTTTGGGTACTTGAATCCTGAAATTATTGTTTTTAAGTATTTGATGGTTTGAATGAAAGAATTTTCAAAATTAGGTATTGTAGAATTAATGGTCTCAATAAGCAACTAATTGCCTCTATCTATGTCATCCGTTTTCTTCCAGGGACCTTTATACTTTTAATATTTCATTCCTGTTGCTTTTTATCAGAATAAGATAGTTATCGAACAGCTGTAGCCACCAAAAGGTGGTGAACGGTTCTATCCTTTTTTTATAGATGTGTGTGTTTTCGTGTTCCAGTACCCCTGGCAATACCATTTTGACCACTTGAAAATTGGCATCATTTCTACCAAACCTCTTCTAAAAACTTGTTTTTTGGGGGTTTTTTTTTTACCTTTTTTGGGATCTTATTTTGACAGGTTTATTCACAACATGTAGAGGTTTCAAAATTATATTTTTTACCCTCTATCAAATGTTTTTTAGTGGAAAAAGCTGAGGATATCATAAATAGAATTCATTTTGACCAAATCTATTCTTTGATGGAATTTTTCTCTTGCATGTCTTCAATTCTATAATTGTTCAGTGTGGATTGGAAAGACTTACTCTTTATTTCCAATCAATACTACTTGTTCAATGGCCATAGAACAATGATCTGAGAACCATGATAAAAAAAAAACACCACTAAATGACAAGCTCGGCTGTGCTAAGGTCAAACTCCTTTGCTTCCTTAAAATCTAAATACAAAACAAAACAGAATTCATTTCTCCATACAATTTTTATTCCCAAACTATGTGCCTTATTTCAACTTTATTAATTTTTCCTGTAAATGAGATTTGTTAACATTAGCAGAACAAGTCAACCTATGTTTGACTTCAGAAGTAGGAGTGAATTTGTCATCAGTTTTTGCCTACTTCACTGTTTGTACATGATGTCACTCGTTTTTCTTCAGGTCATTGTCATCAATCATTGTTACATACAAAAATAAAGTCCAAACTCAATAGTAGGAGTTTGACAAAAAAAAGGGAACAAAAAGCCTACTCTGCCTTATGGTTAACGGACCTTGAAACCAGGAGAAAAAAAAAAAGTTTTGCTCCCAGTTGGAATCGATTCCAAAATCTACTGATGTCTAGTAGAACGTTCTCAGCCACGGAAACATTTCTGAAAAATGTAATTTAGTTGTAATTATAAATAACATGGTCGGGCTTTTACCTCAAAATCATAGACGAATATTTGCCTTTTTAAAAATCTTTTGTTTCTGTATTGTTTAATGATTCTATTATCATATTAACTAGTTTGATGACATCCTTAAAAGCAAGAGAATTTTCAACAAGTAGATAAACGGATAAAATATATATACTTGTTATTATATAAGAATAATATTTTTCAGATCAGGAATTCAATGTTCACAAAAAAAAAAAAAAAAAAAATACCAAGAACTCAGAGACATGAGTTGACATGATGTCACAGAATCAGTTTCTTTTTACTTCTCTCATATCTCCACATCTGACTAATAAAGCCAACTGGGAGTTTGACAAAAAAGACTAGAAAAAATGAGTAAGGAAATTTATAGTTGTGTGTAGAAAAGAACACAATAATCAGATTAGTTCAATAGAAAAAGTTGGAACTTGATGACAAATGTAACATTATTAAAGAAGTAAATTGCAATAATAGTAAAACAATATTATTTAACTAGTGAAATATTATATTATAAAAAATCTACCATTGCTAACATGTAATTATTAACAGCATTGTATCAGTAATTAAATTAAAGTTCTGACATTTTAATTAAAGGCTTTACACATAGATTTCATCATGAAATAAATGTCATGCAGAATTATTAAGATTTATTTATATTGAAGACGATTTCGAATGAAAGTATGTAAATGATTCAATAAAAAAATTTGTAACTGTGAAGAAAAAATACCCGTTTTCTTGAAACTTCTGTGTAAGCGAGTGTATTTAAATCTTTGAATTTTCTTTTCAAGTTAACCCAAAGGGGAAAACAGCACTCAAACATTCTTCAAGTAACACATGAAA
Source organism: Thysanoteuthis rhombus (assembly GCA_963457665.1). NCBI lineage: Eukaryota > Metazoa > Mollusca > Cephalopoda > Oegopsida > Thysanoteuthidae > Thysanoteuthis > Thysanoteuthis major. The sequence goes on along the minus strand of OY735219.1, from coordinate 41,230,040 downwards.
CTAATTTATTCAGTTACTAGAACATGAGACTATAAAAAAAAACATCATTTTTCAGAGTATTATTCCCATATTGCTTTAGTGATATTAGTAACGTTATTTAGACAGATTCCATTTAAGCTAAAAAAAAATGGAGAGAGAGAGGAATTTCTTCAGTGATTTAAATACATTACTGGACTAAAGTTTTGTGCTGATTTTAATAAAGATAAATAAATTGATCGAAACAGAGAGATAAAAATAAAGAAAAAACTGAAATGATGAAACAAATTTTCTTTTTCTAAATAGTCTGATCTTCTGAGCGTAAAATGTTATCACATATAGATTTTTCCCTTCCAGTGGAAGTAAGATTTCATCAGTTCTTTGTCCATCAGATTTGCATGAGATGTCACCCTAGAAATCCATTCTATACCAAAATGAAATACTTCTCGAGTTAGTATATTAGTTTTACAAACTGGAAATCCTGACTATAGGGCTGGTTTCCAGCTAGTAGAAAGAATATATTCTCTGTATCTCTCCAATTGTAGTATATGCACTGCGAGTAGATTGGAGTTATCCAGCTTCCACACGAAAGCAGGAAGTCATACAAAGTCACTTTTTCATCTTTAGGTACTGGGAGTTACCGAGTTTTATGAATTATATGAAATGGTGAGTGATAAGTAATGTTTGTTGCAAAGCTGTTTCTCCAACATACCAAAGCCATCATTAGCATTTCTCATTCAATCAAAGAGAAGAAAGGCTGTCATTCAAGCTGAATTACATACCTCAAGTGTGAGAGATATATGAGATATCGTAGGAGAAAATAAGATCAGAAGAATGAAATTCTAAGGATACTTGAAACCCAAAGTGGTTTAGGTAATATTCAGTGACTAAAATATTGACACTAATATAGAACACATGGTTACCATAAGCACTAGTAAGAAAAAGAACATTTCGTTAGTCACTCTATAGAAAACATCATATAACCAACATCTTTTGGCAGCAGGCCGAGTTAAAAAAATCCCCAAAAAAGAAATGATCAATGAATGAGTTACTCATCTTGCAATTCATTGGGCAGTGATCACTAAAAAATATAAATTTTAAAAAAACAAAAACAACACTAGCATGAATGCTAAGTGGATAAATTTAGCATATTTATGATGCAAATTGAACCCACAACTAAAATCCTACTTAGGGGGTGAATTTCCAAATAGCAAAAAACGTTTTTTCTGGACATAAGAAGTAAATGTTTAGATTTTCAGCACTACCTCCATTGGTGTGGTATGTTGCCAGCCCAAATTGAAAACTAAACAAACCTATGTTAGGGTGATGGTTTCTAACAGACTCTTCAAAATCTGCAATGTTGTTTAAACAATTTTGATGGCATTTGATAACATTTGTTTCTATAATAAGATTATGTTTCCAATCGATATAGAAAAAAAAAAATGTAAAGCTGTTATCAGATTCTATAGAATGACTCTCTGAGACTCAACACTGACAGATTTTCTAAAACCTAGCTACACTTCCGTTTACATCCAAGAAACGTGTATCTATTTGTGTTCCCCATAAGTTACAAGTCATAACTACGTTTACAATGAGATGTTAATAAGATGTCTTAGCTTCTTAAATTATGAACTCTTTTCTCTATGTATCATTTTCTTAATTTTGAGAATTTATTTTAAAAGAATTATATGACGTAGTGAGACGTGAAAAGAAAAAAAAATTCCTCTTTTATCCACTATCTTTATCCTACCTTTTTTTATAAATGGTATTACTCCTTTCAAATTCGGTCAGAACAAGAAACTTTTTGACATTCATCGAACGGTCAACTTCTGTCAGTAACAAATATACCAAAAAGTAAAGTCATAAATAGGATATGATTAGTATTACACGAGAATACAATAATCACAGAATATTATGTTTTGTATTATCAAAATTTTTTTTTTCTTACTTCATTTTTATTTAATTAATTGGTTTGAAAATAAAACAAATTCAAGGAAAGACTCTTTAGCAGCCAGTTTGTATTAACTCATTGGAGCAAAATAAATATAACCATATAAAAAATTGAGAATAAGTTAATCATAATGATAGAACGAACATATTTTGATGTAATTCACAAAGCTAACAAATATGTATTGTTTGAGAACTTAATTGTATGCCACATCATGTAATCTACTTGACTCCTAAGCCAACTTAAAACAAGTGAACAGCACTCATCATGACAAGATAGATATTTGATAAGTAGCCACCTGCTGTTATTTGCAGCTGTCAATTATTTAATAAGCAAGTACTTACAGTCAATAGCTCTTATTAGGGAGAAACATAGTTAACCTCTTGGAATATTAGATTGACTTGAGATTAGGAATTGACTTAGATTGAACTGTATGAGAGTCATCTAATGCTCATTACAATGAATTATAATAAAACAGGTGTGGTTAGTCACTCAATAGAAACCATTACATGCCAACATCTTTTGGCAGCATACTGTGTTGGGGGTGAGCAGTTAAAAAATGCAAAAAAGGTGTGATCAACCTGGATACAAATTAAGGGACCAATTAAGCATGAACTTACATTACAAATTGATCTCCCATGCCCCAAAACCCTGGGGGGAGGAAAAGTTGAAAGAAAAAAAAAAAAAGAAAAACGTTTCCGCTCACCAAGAGTGAACTTTGAAAATAATCAGCCTTCTAGCTCCATTAGTGCAGTATGTATGCATGATAGATACATACATAGCCAGCCCAGCATGAAAACTGAGGAAACCCATGTGGATATTTCTGGTGATAATTGATGGTTTCTAATATAAAAATTCATGATTTAAAGTTATTCTGATGTTAAAAATGTTCCAATTCAGAACAATCAGAAAAAAGTTATTGAATAACACCTAGTGTATTTATTACTTAAAAAAACTCGACTCATTTCAACTTGAAAAATACAATCACATGAGTTCACTATATTTTGTATCAATTGGTTTAAAAAGATGCTGACAATCCTTGGTTGTTCATAATATCAGAATAGTTGCTTCCATGCAATTAAGAAAATTGTTCTATTCTAGTTTCATCAAAATTTGCAAAAACATGACCATAAATAAACAAATATAGGACTTGAAATGAAATTCTATTTTAATGATTTTTCTTCATTTTCTGAGAAGAAATCTTTTTCTTCCAAAATACTGTCCTGATTTACATGATTACTGTGAATTCTTTTCAATCAAAAACTTAAGTGTCAGTTGCACCTTTTATTCCTATTCATACTCTTCCCAAAGACATTAGGGTGAGGTGAATGCTGATTATCTAAGTCTAAATTTGAACTCAGCTTGCCCAATTCCATTTTCTATGCTGTTGGTCACTGGCATCTCCACTGTTTTTTTTTTCCCGAAATAAATAAATGTTTACACACAATTCATAGACGCCTACAATTAGGATTGGTGCTCCTGGTTTATGTGGTGTTGCATAAAAAGATTGCTTGTATCAATGTATTCTATGACTTTTAGGAATACATTTACATGAACAGAAATGTATGTAAAACTGGCAGGGATACCTGGTGTTGCCCAGGAAAATGTGGCTTGAGTTTGGAATAAATTGAATTTAGTAAATTAAAAGAGAAAAAGAAATATTTACACAAGTAGATATCTTTGCTTTCAATCTATAAAACCATAGCTACCACTTGAAAAGTAATCACATTATGGAAACGATACAGGAAAGAACTGCTTTACAGATAAAAAAAAAAAAAAAAATTCCAAACCGCATATTTCGAGGCCTTATTTTCCATAAGATGGAGGGAAGTTAACTGACTAAATTAATGTAACAGTTATATTGTAACCCTACCCTCAGAAAAATGTTAAAAATTTGATTTATCAGGAAACTGTCAAATTTGAACAGGTAAATAAGGTATAATTGAAGTGAAGCATCGTGTAAATACATATTTGCCTTAAATAACCTAGATATATATACATAAAGCATACTCCATTCCTACTTCTATCCTGACTTGAGATGATTGCTGATACTTTTTTATAGTATGTATAATAAATAGATATGTAGGTATATAAGACTTGTCAGTTTAGCTCAGTTGGTAAGAGAGCTGGTTACTCACACACTTTTAGTAATATACTTGATTAGAAATATGTACTCGTCTGCGTGCATTGCAAAAAAAAAAAAAAAATTCCAAACTATAATATCTTTAAAAATTTAGTATTAGGTCCATCACATTTCAATTATCAATTTCCAATTATACGTTGGATGTTAAGCTATGTGAAAAAAATTTAATTCCGTTTCAAGAGTATTTTGACTCCTTTCAAAAAAGTATATAAATCAACTCATTTTCTCATTTGTCTGTTCCTAAAACAGAAATATATCCTAGTTTATCCTAGATTGCAGTTGTCAAATGACAAAATTAAAAGGCAAAAAAATACAGTCTATAAGGTTGTAATAAGATAAAAAAATTCAAATCTAGAATTTGATTTTAATTAAACATTTTTTTTTTTTTTCAAGTGGTGCTTATCACATTTTGGAACCACACTATTCATACGTATCCCAATTGAAAATAAAATTGTAAGACTTACCCTTCTTTTGGGAGAAATAATAGTAGCTGAAATATGCTTCCAGTTTTGTAATGATATGGTAATAAAATCTGAAAGAGAGAGAACAAAATGACAATACAGACTTTTCACGAAAATTATAAATATGTTTCTATGTAGAGATATTTCTAAAAGTCCTCAAAGAATTTCAAAATGACATTTTGAGGATGGGTGTACAATAGACAATGGAAGAATAGATAGAATTTACAGGCGGATCAATGCACAATTACTTCCAACGTAATTATTAGTCATAATGGGAAGAAATCAACATTCATTGTTGTCTTTTTTTTATTAAAACATCATTGGAAAAAAGGCAACAATTTTTTTTTTATCAGAATGGATTTTAGATATGATTTAATATTGTTGCCTAGATTCTACCCCACCCCCCGAAAGATAACTTGAAAATGTGCCAGAAATTGATATACTATAGGCATTTAGCAGTAGATTCTTACTACTCCTTTGAAATATAAATGATGTGGGCTTTTAAAAAAATACATGCATTAACTCATAAAAAAAATAATTAACATTTTCACACTTGTTTATCTTCCACTAAACTTTGTTGTGCAAGGATGACCTTGAACTTAATGTCTACATTCAGCACTGGTACAAATTGATGATTACTTCACCATGAGGGGAAGATGAAAAATTGGCACCTTGATGGACATTTTAACCTTATGTCTGTCAGATACACAAAGTGCAGTTAGGGTGACGAATCAGACCTAGCAGACCCTAAAAGCATCCTGGAAAAAGGTTATGCAATCTTACACTATGAATGGAGAACTAAATAATCATATTCATAAAATATACCAAGTATAAAATCTAAAAAGGCCAAGAGTCACATGTCAATTCTGTCACTCTGCAAAGGGAAAAAAACTGTTGTTTTGAAAGAGACAGAAACACTGGGAACAAAGTTATTTTTCAAAAAATGGGATAGAGTCATACAGGAGAAGAATAAACTTGAAATTTCTCACTCTGAATATTACATGAAACAAAGAATCTTTATGAATAAATCAGATCAGATTTAAACATGCAGATTAGTTGAATTACAAAACAACTGCTTCTATTTCAAGTTATATATAAGAACAATAGATCTTAAATGGCGAGGAAAAAATTCCATTCTTCACATTACTAATTAATATAATTTCTGATCAATAAACATTAAACTAAAATGAATACATTGCTAGGAGCAATATTAAACTAAAATGAATACATTGCTACTAGCAATGGTAATTGAACTAAAATTGAAAGTCTTGTTCTCTAGCAATGACAACCTGATCTTTTCCCACGGATGGCCTTAAAGCCTTTCACAAAATAAAAGACCAAAGGGTTAAGTTTATCTGTAGATACATATCTATGTACCTAGTTTATTGCTAAGTATGCAGGAGGTATAATGAATAAACTAGCTGAAATACCTGTCATGGTCAGGTAAAATATTTGAGGAGTAAGGTAAAAAAGAAAAGCTTTCAGACTTGTAAAAAAATATTCCTTTCACTTTTGACCTTTTCAAGTGGGGAAAAGAGTCTCCCTTCACAGAATTATATATATATATATATATATATATATATATATATACACACACACACTAATGTAAGGGTTATTGAGTTATATTTATCATAAAGATTTTGAGTGATGCTAGCATTTTCATGCTACTTCATTTTTCTTGTATGATAAATCTATTTTAGGTTTTTTGCTTTTAACAGAACTGAATAACTTACATGGAGAGATCATAAGACAGTACAGTATATAAGGGAAAAAAACAGATGTCTGTGACATCATAGAAACTATCAAAAAACTCAAAAGGCAATGGGCAGGCCATATTGCAAGAATAAAAGACAACCATTGGATATCACGTCTCAACATGGATCCCCAGAGATCACATGAGAAACCGAGGCCAACAGAGCACAAGATGGAGAGATGAAATGGACAGATTCAGGAAATACTGGCTCCACGACGCCCATGATAGAGAATTGTGGCAAATCCTGGGGAAGGTCAATGTCCAACGATGGATATTATTATGATGATGATGATGATGATGAGTTTTGGTGCAGGGGATATTACAATTGAGCGGTACAGAGCTGAATGAATGAACAAGGTATTGAAGTACATGATAAAACAAATAAGTGAATAAATAAATAAAGATATGGCAAATTCAATTGTACTCATCCAGTTCTTGCAGCAGCATTGGGATTTGGGAGACTTCTAGCATTTGAAAAAGTTCGAATTTTTCATCTTTCTTTGCTAAATAGTTCGTGTCCGTCTCCCAGTAAGAATTTACTACTTGGATGAGTCTGTCTTAAATCTAATCTTACGTTTGTTTTGTTTTGTTTTAATGGCCAGTCAAGCCCCGGTCGAGGCATTGGGGAGGTGGGTGGTGATATGTTTTGTTTTAAAATAAGATCCCATCAATCCTAAAAAGAAAGGTTTATAACCAATGCATCCTCCCAATAGTCACTTATGGAGCTGAAACATAGAACCTAACCAAGAGACAGATCTGCAAATTGAGAACTATGCAACATGTACATGAAAGAATTATGCTGGGCCTCACATGGAGAGACCACAAGACAGTACAGTACATCCAGGAAAAGACAAGAGTCAGGGACATCATAGAATCCATTAAAAATCTCAAATGGCCGTGGGATGGCCATATTGCAAGAATGGCAGACAACCGATAGACATTGCGACTCACAACATGGATCCTCCAAGATCACATATGCAACCAAAGCCAGCTGATATTAGATAGAGAGACGAGCTAGACAAATTTAGAAAGTACTGGCTCTATGATGTCCATGATAGAGAAGTGTAGCGAGTCCTGGGGAAGGTCTATGTCCAACGACGGATGTTAAAAGACTGATGATCATGATGATATACGTATATATATATTTCATACTATTTCATTTTTCTTGTTTCATAAATCTATTTTAGTTTTTTTTTGCTTTTTAGCAAAACTGAGTATTTCGAAAATAAATAAATATATATATATATATATATATATATATATATATATATCTCAACAATATTGATTAGGTGGTGAATGAGAAATTTGAAATACTCAGTTATGCTAAAAAAACAAAAAAACCTAAAATAGATTTATTAAACAAGAAAAATGAAATAGCATGAAAATGCTAGCATCACTCAAAATTTTTATTAACAAATATAACTCAATAACCCATACGTTAGTACACTAAAAGTAATATAGACCGTTTTCCCCTATAGTCATCTCAAAGAACCATGTAATCAACATTGTCTACTTCCATCTGTATAAGTAAATAAGGAACATCACAATCCACCATGGTCATAAACGACCCTAACATAGGTAATAAATCTAAACTTAAAATCAAAGCATCCCCATATAACACAGTTCAGTATCAGCTCATAGATAACTCCAACTCTCAGACCATACATCTTGACATGAAACTTATAGCCACCAGCAAAACACACACAATACAAACTTAACAAACAAAATAATAATAGAACAAATGAAAAACCCCTCCCACCATAATGACTCCCTTAAAAATTTCCCTAAATAAGAATCCAAAACATACATAATCATTCACCTGGAGAGGCCTAAACAGGGCAGAAACATGCACATATTTGTGTAGCGAATCCACCATCTACTAGGTGTGTTTATATATATATATATATATGAGAGAGAGAGAGAGTACGCAAGCAAAATTTGGTTGGAATGCACCCATGTTTAGATGGTTTCTATAGCATGACAGACAACCAAATAGTGTGATAAATAGTCTTAAGGTTTCATAAAATAATTAAGAAACTACCAAGTAATTTCATAGTGTTAAAGAGTGAATTTGTGGGACTTGAGTCTTTTCATTATAGTTGAATTTTTAACTTTGCATTCATATAGAAGAGAAATTTGAATTTTCTTGTTTACTTTCAAAATCACAAATGAGTATTGATGAATTTATTGAGTATTATTCCTTTTTAACCCACTTATGCTCTAAGTTACATTTTCCAGCTGATTTCAGTATAATTAGAAGTAAAGAGTAAATAAAAGGATATTAGCATGGTAATACCAACTCATTTGAGAAAAATTGAAAGCAAGCTTCTTACCCAGAGTATTTATGCAATTCGATCTGCTTTCTGCCATAAGTATACTTTCTACAGCAATGTCTTTTTAGGGTGGATTAAATGTGGACCTAGAGGTATATATGGGTTAAGGTAATCCATATCCCATTCAAAGCAAGTGATAAATGCTGATGCTTTTCTACGAATAGAAAAAAATTATCATGCTAATTATGATATTTTCTGCTACATAATACACACTTTTCATTGAGCTCAAATCTTCACCAGATCTCAATGATGACAATATTACACAAGTACGCACGGTGATTACTACAACAAGGGTAACGTGTTTGATTTGAAACCTGTTACAATAAATGATTTTAAAATGGATACATGGTAGGAAATAAGATGTCTTAAAAAGGCATGCTAGTTCAACTGAGGTCAGTCACCATCCTGGGGTAGGATGAGGTCAACTAATGGTTAGAAAATTCTCCTAGTACAGAATACTATAATGAATGCTATAATGAATGCTGAATCCAAAATATATAACATGTATCACTGTTTACATCTTTGTAGTTCAGGTGTACTTTAAAAATGGAAAGTCAATATAAAAAAGTGAAAAATAATTTTGACAGTTCTGTACCTCCAAAGATAATTCATTTGAATTTTGCGATTCACTAATAAGATATTCATATAGGTTTGAAACTAGAAAAGGCCATGTGGGCCATCAAAAATATTTCAAAATCAGCAAAACGATAATCAATGATTAAAAGAATAAAAAATTTCTATGACTTGAGATAGATTTTGAAGGCATAGGCTAACTTGGAGAATTTTTGAATAAAATCTAGAACTGAGCATGAAATAAACTGTACTATGAATGACTGAACATGCTGAAATGGGTTTGCAAAGTTATTTGCCAGAGATTTTTTGCTGAACAATGAAAATCTCCATGGGCGAGCAGACAAATTGAAGTTGATAGCAATCAAATCAAGACATTACTTGAGACTCATTATACAACAGGGTAGATGGCCAAATACTACAGAATATTCAAATCAAGCAATCAAAATCATTAATATCAGTCCAGTTATCTTGGTTGCTTAGATGTGTGGCTTCAACACAAGCTGCACAAGAAAAATTCTACAGGACTGTATTTCCAAATGCAGTTCCTACTCAAACTGAAAATGTTCCATTTTTGAAACAAGTGATGAAAAGTCAATACTTTACAACAATGTAGAAAGTAAAACATTGTGAAGCAAATAAAATGTATAACCATTAAATGTATTAAAGGCTGGTCTTCATCCAAAGAAGGTGATGCTGCATATGGTATATGAGTATATGGTAGGATAGAAAAGGAATTCTCTTCATGAACTTCCTCTAGATAAAACAAATGATTGATTTAAACAACTATTGTGCCTAATTACACCAACTGAAGGTAGCAATTGACAAAAAGTGTCCAGAATTAGTTGAGAGGAAAGGCGTAATATTCCATTAGGATAATGCTACACCATGCTTCTTTAGTGATCAAGCAAAAATTGTTATAGGTTGGCTAAGAAGTTTTCACTCATCCATTGTAAATATTGCACCTTCAGATTACCATTTATTCCAGTCAATATAGAATTACCTTGAGGAAAGAAAACTTCTCTTCTTTGGTAGACTGCAAAAGGCACCTAGAACTGTTCCTAGCTCAAGTTCTTAGAGGATAGAATTATGAAGTTACTTGAAAAAATGGTGGAAGATAGTGGAACCAAATAGTAAATACATTGTTCAATACAGTTCATAAATTTTTAAAATTGAATGTTTTTTATTCTATTATCCAGGCCATCTTTTTGGCCTTCCAATATATTCATTAACACAAAATTTGAATAGTAAGGGAATCTGATCAATAAAGTCAAGGCAGCATTTTTTAGAAGCATACAATATAGGAATGTTACAAAACATAAACATGGCTGCTACTTTCTCCACAGTCCTCTGCTGAAGAGTTGAACTACCTTGTACAAGGTATCCTTGAATTACCAGTTTCTATGAATTTCATCAGGAATCTTTATAAGATGGAATGTAAAGTACCTTATCATTGCCTAGTTTTCAAGTTTCTGGATTTCATGTGCCAATGTCCATTCTAGTAAAGTCCAAAAAACTTTTGTCAAATTTGGCATGCATCAAAGCTAGTTCTAGGTTATAGAAGTTAAGATCTAAGCAGAGGTTCAAGTCATTGCTTTATCTGAAAACTGGTGAAATTTGATGATAAAGGAATACCTAACATATACTTTTTAGATTGCCAAAATTGCTGTCTTGTGTTTTCTATTATGTGCTTAATCAACTAATCAAGTAATTAATTGCCCAGTGACTTAGATTTGTGTCATTGACCATGCATTGTTTCAAACATGCTAAAGTCTCATTGTATTCTAAATTTCATTTGATTAGAATGAGAAATAAGGAAGTTATAGCTATTATTTGTGTTTTTAGTGAATTTAATCAGCTACTTGAGTAATTAATCAGCCAGTGGTTGATGAGATTTGTGTCATGAAACACAGAATATTTTAGGCATGCCATAAACTCATTACATACTAAATTTCCTTCAATTAGTATGAGAAATAAGGAATTCATGGCTATTTGTATTTTCCAGTTCGTTAAGATCTAAAATTTTGTGTTTAATTAATGATAAAACTGTTGGATGATGCTCCTTATTTATGGAAGCACTAAAATTGCTGTACTTTGTAGACTAATTTTCACAATCTTGGTATCATTTTCTTGTTGAGTGGAAGCTCTGATAAATTGACTTTAGAATGAATTTAACCAACTTGGTTTTTTTTTTTGTAACACTATTTAGTTACGCTAAAAACTGAAGTTTTAAAGCTGAACAACAAGTAAAGTGGTTCACAAGAGTGACACATTATAGGAACTAGAAACTAACTCTACAATATCTTTTCATCTGAAGTTGAAATTCTTAAAGTGACAGTTTTCAATGCAATATTAACAGATTACAGCTGGAAAAATCAAGTACTATTTCCTATTTCCATAATACTCAGACATTCAAATTGATATTACAGATACAGCAAAATAGCCAATATCATAGCATCAAAGAACAGAAATTTGTCCTCACTTCAAACCAACAGCATTCAACGCCTGTTTTCCACTAGTAATTTTATTTTAATACAGAAAGAAAATACTCAAACTCCTTTTCACTCTAATATCTGCTTAAGAGTCAGTAACAATTCTCTTTGGATAACAAAAATTTAGAAATACAACCAATTTTAGGGTAAAGAAGTCAGTTATTTTTCAAGTTTCCTCACAGGAAAAAGAAAAAAAAGGCTCAAGGAAAGATTTATTTGATTTTGAGAATTGGAAAACTTTGCCACATAAAAAGCATCACCACAAATTAATTTTTTGGAATTTAGTACATTATCAAATATTATTTTGGAAAAATTGAAAATAGGTCTTGTTAGTCACTCAAAATATACTGTCAGCATCTTTTGGGAACATGCTGTATTGGGAATGATCAGGGAATAAGGTACTTCTTTTGCCTTTTGTGGGATCACTAAAAAGTTTGAATTTTCAAAAAAAAATCATGATTTAATGATCATTTTAGAATAAACTTGCATTGCAAGTTGAAGCCCTCACTAAAATCCTTTTTAGCAGTGCAATTTAAAAAATTTTTTTCTTTTCTAAATATAAAGAGTAAATGCTGGAAATTTTAGCCCTTTAGCTTTATCAAGAAATGAGATTTTTTCACTTACTCAAGAGAATAATTAAAATGAAATCAATCAAAACCAGTGAATTTTTTTCACTTTTAGAAGTTAAAAATAATTCAAGTCTTTACAAACTTTTTGATTAAAAAAACAATACAAACATTTCAATCAAAAAAGGAATATATTACAGTTTATGGAGTAAAAGGTGACCATTTCCTCTAATAGTAACTCAGCTACCAAATATCCCTGTCAATAAAGGATAAGATCTCAGTTGTGTATTTTCTCTTTCAAAACAATCCAAAGTTTTCAAAATTTTCATCAGGCAAGAAATTACTTTTTAGATGCTTCCACACACCTCAATATGGCGCTAAAACAACGGAAATAGGAAGGAAGAAGTGCCATGTTATCGAAAGATGTAATGTCATTAGAAAAATCTCTTCCATTAAATTTTTTTAATCAGCTTCTGCTGATGTCTGAATATAATGATAGAGGTCAGCATTTTTGTACTTGGAAAGGCCCAAAATAGCCATATGTGATTTTCGTAGAAAATTAAAGAAACAGAGAAATCTGTTTATTTCTATTGTTTTTCAAGGGTTGAAAACTGTTTGGTATCCTTTTGAATATTTACTATACAGGTGGCAAGTGAAAAAATTTACAATTTGAAAGAGAGCAGTGATGCCAAAAAGGTGGGAACCCTTTGTCTGGGATTATAAAATAGCACATATAACATTGAATCATTGTTGTGACAATAAATGAAGATTATTACAGTCTTCAAATTATTGCTATTTTTGGATGCATTGAGCTTTAATTACAACTTCTTAACAGAAGAAAGTGTAGTGCCCACCTTTTCCAGCTAAAGAAAATCATACATATACAGAGTTATCTGCCCCTTGGAAAGGATCTACTTCTGGCCCCTACACCTCTGTAGAAATGGTAAATTCCTTGTTCCCCTTTTGATGTCACACAGAATTGCCAATCAGATAGCCGATTGTTATCTTTACAATATTTAAACTGTGGCGGTAAATCTCTCTCTCTCTTTCTGTGTTCCCACAGCCTCGAGGTAAGCTTGTCTCTTCTCTCTCTTTTTAGTTAAGATAGTTAGTAAAGTTGTTATACACACTTTCTTCTTACACACGCATCATCACATATCCATCTCAAGAACATATCCTATCTAAGTTGAGCACTCTCATTGTAGTTAGGTCGGACTTCTTAAGATAATTTCATAGTGGCTACAACTAGGATGACCAAACTGACGGACATTCTATAGACTATCTCAAATTTACTCAGTGACATTCCTTTCCCTTCGTTCTTCTTATCTCTACATTTTTTATCCTGGTGAATCCCTCCACATATCCATGTCAGCAGAAACTCCGGTCATCATTTATTTCAATTCACTCATGAATTAAACCTGGCACTGTTGATAAACTCTTTGTTTGTTCTTATTTCCGCATTTTGTTAACAACCCAACTAACTGTGTATAAACCTTGTTTTGTGCTTAAGCAGTGAACACACTACTTACCAGGATTTATCTCCTTAGATCAATTCTGGTAATTTATATTTTAGGGGGCTAATATATCTGGCAGCCCTAAAAAAGTAATGTACTAACAAAAGGAAATAAGACAAAATGTTCATAAAACAACCACATATGTGTGTCAACAGTAGGGATCTAAAATAAAGTCAAGCTTTTCTAATCACTCACTCACATACAAACATGAAAAAGTTAAATGTTTAATTTAGTTATAAGTTTTCAAACTTGATTTCTGCCAAGATATCTAAATTGACAAGACATTTTCTTTTATGCAAGTTTCATTAAATCCCTTTTTAATTATATTTTGAATCCGTATTTTCAATTTGTGAAAAAGAATAACTATTGTATTTAGTGGTGGGCACATTTAAATGAGCAAAATACTATGTAAATATTAGAATGCAACCAATATGTTGCTATTATGACAACAGGGGCACCTAACGAAGTTGAAATGGACATTCATGGGGTTCCAAATAGATGCATCTTGTATGCCAGAGAATATAGTAATTAGATTGATAGTAAGTTTTCAATAATAGAATACTACTTTTCGTTCTTGAAAAGATGTTTAATAATTTTATTAAAATTATGTCCAATACTTCTTAAAAACACGGAATTGCAATTTCACTGAGAAGAGGGAAGTAACTAAGAGTAGGAAGCAGAAAAGTTTGTTTACTTATAAAAAGAAGTTTTTCACCATGGTTGAGCATGCTTCAACCAACAAGTCATTAGGGTCATTTTTTAATACTTCCCTCTAGGCCTTTTGCAAAGAAGGGGGTAAATTTCTTTTTTCAAGTGATGGAAATTTGTCATGTTATGCCATGGCTCATAAGCAGAATAGCATCCAAAAGCTAATTTCAAGACCAACACTGAATCACCAAGTTGTTGCTGGTAGAGGATAGAGAGAAGTCGTACTGAGAAAAGGATATTGTAGGATGAGGGAGAATATTGAAACTACTACCCCCCCAACAATTTTTCATTTTATTTACAGAATACATCAACCTATTTCTCTCTCACTTCTTTGAATATAAACTAAGGAATATTTCAGAATTCCTTATATTCCTTGTTATATTACACACTGAAACAACACCCTTTTCCATTTACAAACTTTTGGAAATCCAAACATAATAATAAATAATAATAACATAAATTTAAATTGAAATAATCAATGTCATCTCCCAACAGGAGCTATCATTGTGCAGTCTGCTCTGTTATTCTATCCATTAGTGGGGGATTTTCTTGTTCACACATGCAAGTTTGTAGCATAAGTGTTCGGTTTTATAGCATATTCATACAAAAATAACAAAAACAATTCCGACCAGGCAATTTGTTGTGTGAATATACAACAAGACTGCCCATTTGAATTTACACTGACACTCAAACGTGTTCACTTATTGGAAGTCTACAGAGTACGGAACAATATACTTATAGTGGATGCTGACATTCATTGCTAAAAAAAAAAAAGAAAAAAAAAAAGAAGCCCTATATAAAAATGTTGACTTCATCTATTTACGGTAAAACTAGGACATAGCCATAAATTACGAATTCAGACCTCCACCAGTGTTAGAAAGAATTTCTTCTCAGCAAGAGTAGCAAACATATGGAACAGCCCGAGTGAAAAGTAAGAACATCAATATTTTAAATAACCATTATTCTGATATTGGTCATACAAAATTTAACAACCAATTTTCTTAGCTCAATTTCAACCCTAATAAACCAAAGCTGGTTTAATGATACAATTAGCAACAGTCAAAAAAAAAAAAAAAAAAGCTGTTTTCAAGTACATTCAAGTACAAAATTGCCTGTTTGAATTTACAATGACACTCGGCTGGACTTGCTTGTTCATGTAAATTTGCTATAATACCAAACATTTACACTACAAATCTACATGCATGAACGCGAAAAATCCCTTAGTTATGGGTAAAATAACAGGGAAGACTGAGCTCCTAACCTGTTAACGTAATTATAATGCTGCTAACTTGAAGTAAAGTGATACAAAGAGATTTTTTTTTTTTATAACTCTTTAAATATTCAACCCAGCATAGATGGGTACTTTATTAAGTTAAAGTATTTCAGATCATTTTTGTTCTTTCATTATACTTTTCCAATTGATATAAGCAGAATATCTTCTTTAGGATTTTTTTTTTTTTTTTTTTGAACAGCTTTTTCTCATAGTGCATTATTTTTTACTTGAAATATTAACAGGTACATTCTCAATGTTTTTTTTTACAAAAAAATTTATATTCATTGCTGATCTCTCATCTGTCAACTTGAGGAGAAATCATGTTTCTTATTCTATGAATCATACAAAAATAAAAATGCAAAATTTGAAAAAAATCCAGTGCCAATACTAGTATACCTAGGATGGATACTTAACAAAAATTCCATAAAGTAGGCAGTAATCATTGATGGTACTTAATGATAAATCAAATATAAGACAGAAGAGAGCAAAGCACAATAGAGAAACAAGGTAGATTGATTTCTATAATTTTGATACTGCTTTTTATTCACTTAAAATTTTCTGTATTATTTTTTAGAAGTTTTCAAAGGAGAAGCAAATACATTATTCAATGAGATCAAAACTTTCACTTTTAGAACAGAAAATCTTGCTCAATTTATTTATAAAAGTATTATCTGCTACATACTTAATAAACAAGATCTAGAATCCCTATTCATTCTTCCTCTTGTTCTTTTCATCATATTCAAGTGACAGAAGTAAGTTTGTAGGAGAATACATAAAAATAAACAAATAAATAAAGCAAAAATAAACTTACAAGAATACACGTCTGAATAACCCAGACTGAAGCTGAGCTTTTTTTTTCCACCCATATTTTTTCAAGACAGCTACAATTGCACTTTCAGAGAGACAAAAACAAGAGGAAAGAATAGGAAAGAATCGCAAGTGGAATGAAATGGGAGAAAACATAAAGGATGGAAAGGCAAGCAGGATTTCATGTCAAGACAGAGAGGAAGTTCATTTGGCTTGTAATCTGAAACCCTGTCTGAATTGAAATTGTGTTGAAGTGCAAGAATATGTTTGAGCAATGACTGAATGAAGCCCATACAATCTATTTCTGATCAATATCAAGACATTTGTAAGAGTGATAGGGAGTGATAGCCAAAGAAAAGAACAAACTCAAATACCAAACAATGCAGCACATAAAAGCTTTGTGTCTTTCCATCTTTTGTTAGACATATTGGGAATAGTTAGTCACCATTGTGACCTGAATGTATGAAACAGTAAAGGAGAGTTCCAGTGCACTAACCATAAATCAAACATAAGATGTAGTTTAGTGCTACATATATAGCATTTTATATATATATATATATATATATATATATATATATATATATATATATATATATATATATATATATATGCATATTTTCCAAATCAGATCATGTAAAAAAAAAAAAGAAAACATTCAGAATAATGAATGCTATAACAATATCTCTACCTCATAAATGAATCACTGTAGCTCATGCATGTTCCAGAAAAAAATTATCTAAAAAAAAAAAGAAAAAAAAAATTTTAAATTAAAAAAAAAAAGAAAAACCCACCAGTACAGTATTTGAGCATTGATCTAAAAATGACCATAGAAATCCCAAAAAGTGCTTTTTTGAAATATCTTTTTAGATGATGCCTAGTGATGTACACATGCAAATTTTCAAGGTTGTAGCCCTAAAATTTGTGATCAGGAGTGCCTGGAAACACATGCATACTGACATAGATACAGACAGACAAACAAAGAGAAGACTTTTCAGTTGGTTGCCCCTTTGTGGAACTATGGAGATTCAATATATTACATCAAATAATGGTGTGATAGGAATTCAAATAAATACATCCCATATCAACAAATAAAAGCATAATAGATTATTTTAAAACTTGAAATTGTCCATTTCACTTATATTCTATATATACTGCACATATAAATACAAATATTTCTAAGATAAATATTTGTTATCATTAAATTTTCCACATCTTAATTCTCAATTTGCATTCATGCAATTACATCAAAATATCTCTAAAAATATTGTAGTCAAACTTGAATGTTTTGTTTTTATTACTGCTAAAGAAAATGGTAATGATATACCAATTATTGTTTTACCTACTGACTGTGGAACTGACCAACAAACCATAATTCTTAAATAACGATGACAAATTGTACTTATCTGGAGTTAGCACATGCATCTTAAAGAAATAAAGCTACAAAAAAGCTTATACTTGGAAAAATAGAATAGTAACAACCTAAGATCCTCACTTGATTTCTAAAAAAGTATATTCTTAAGGCATCCCAAATAGTTAAATTAAATTAATTAAATTTTCTTGAATAAGTGACTGAATCATTTCATAGTTGGGTGGCAACTACAGTATCTTTTTGAGAATTTTAAATTTGAATTATAATAAGAACTTTAACAGTGAAGTTTTGAACACAAATCAAGATACACCTGTAATATATGCAATTTTGATTCTGAAATTTGAAAAAATGATTATAGGGGATGCAACATATTTCAGGTATAATAACCTTTAATACCTTTATATAGGTTTTAATGACAGCTGAATAGCAATCAATCAATCTTACCCAGCAAGGCAGATTTGGGACTGTGCCAATATGAAAATTGGTAGTTGAACTTTGTTGAGCCTCCAATATCCTTCAATAAATTGAAAATTTCTGAATGCATAGATTGATTTAGAGGAAATAGTCTCTTCACTGAAAGAATTCCATGGCTTGGTCACTCAAAAAGAAGGGAACATAATGGCAGGAAAGAATAAAAATCATATGTTCATGAATTGTCAAGTGAAGAGATATGCAAGGTAATACCCACCCATAAATGTGTGTGAGAAAGAGGATAAAGAATTTTAATCTTCTGGCAGGAGAAATTCCAGAGTAGCCATTATGTTAAAGGGCTGATTCAACTAACAATTTCATGTAATTATCTCCACTCGGCTCAACTGCCAGCCAGCCGGACTCCATTTACATACAAACATAAAAGCATATATACAATTGTGATAGTTTGTGGAAAACTGGGAACAAGCAAGAGAAAAAGTTATTTCCTTTTCACTGGTACTTGTAAAACATCCATAAGTACTACAAAAATTATAGAGGAGGATACCTATAGACCAATTTTTGTCACTCCTAAATTTTCAGACAAAAGAAAAAGTAAATAAAAAATAAACAGGACAAATTTGAATAATTACTGATTTTATTCTTCAGATTCTTAGATAAGGCTGCATAATTGTGATCTTGAGCTAAACTAGGGGATATTTAGTGGAAAAAAATGTTTCTAGATTTTTAGATGCATCTACACATCTCAATAAGATGCTTTTTGGTCAGTTGGTCCAAGTTACGTTGAACAACAGGAAGGAAGGAAATTAAGAATCTCAGATATGCAGAGACATGAAATAAACCTGGATTTGAAGGCTACTGCCTTGATCAACTTGAGATATGATATCTGTTCATTTTTGTGATACCAGATAACTACAAAATTTAAATGACAGCAAAAAGAAGCATTCAGTACAATAAAATATCAAATGAAAAATGAATATTATTTTACATATGTAACACTAGAATGAAAAAAATCACAGGATCTTTTTAGATTTACATTTAGCTCTTCAAAATCAAGATTATATATTACTGCATATGGAGTGAAAAGATACTACACTTTGATCACAAGCAAAATAGCGAGAAAGGATATTGAATAACACTGTAAAGATGACAGATCAAACAAATTTTTTCTCTCTCATCAACCCTGGATGGGTTGTCTCAGTGAAGGTGTCTGTTAACCCAATGACCTTATTTGAGAAGGTCTGTTCTTTTCAAATATCTTTCTGAGAGAAAATCTTAGACTGGATTTGCTTTAAAAACCAATACAAAAAAAAATAATAAATAAATAAAACTTCAACCAAAAAATTTTGGATGAACCATGTCCACATTTACATTAGAGACTACATGGATAAAAGGTTCTATCACTGTACAAACTGAAATTTTAAAAAAAACTTGATTTTAAAATAGATTCCTTCTTCTTGCAATAAATTTAGAGTATGTGAAATCCATGACAAAATTATGAACACTAAAAGAACCCTAAATGAGGAATTTTCATTGTGTCTCTGCACAGTTGGTCAATGTATGTTCTAGATGGGTGACCAACACTTCTGTGCCCTTAGAAATAAAGCGCTGCTCAGGTGCTGTGGAGTCTGGATTTGAAAAGCTAGGTAAGAGTCCAGGCCATGGAGACGTATAACAATACTGTTTCTACAGTGGCACAGAAAAAGTATTTTTTCAGATCATTGGACAGTGATGATTTCCAGACAGTATTGAAACCATCTAAAGGCAGCCCATACTTTTGGCAAACATATTTACACCCCCTGTTTCTGCCAAGATAGATGAATGTGTCAACCAATTTTATAGGATGACCAGCAATTGTGCTTATTGTTCCCTCTTGAATCTAGCCAATATATTCTGTTCTGGTGACATTGACAAACATACAAACGTGTTCTGTGGCTCTTCAAGAATGAGGACTGAAAATTCAATACATGTCAATGAAAGACTCATTTAAGAGTGAAGTCAAAGTTGTAAAACAATCTAAAAACCTATTTACAGTCAGGTGTTGAGGAAGAAAAGTACAGTGAACAAATTTTGTAACTTTGGATGGGGTGGGGGACAATCAGGCTATGCAAGAGAACAATTTATTTTAAACCACTTAATTTTCATCAGTGGTCAGTAACTGACCAAAACGTACATAAAAATAAAAACTAATGTCTTCATTGGTAGCAGAGGTGTGTCAAGTACCGGATAGATTTCAAGTTGAATGAGGAAGGAAAGAAAGGTGGAATACTTAGCCCTAAATAGTGTAGGAAGTCTGAGAAGCGAAGTCAGCATTTGCTCTCTTTCTTGTGCCCCCTCCTAATATAAAAGTTTTTATTTACACATCTTATAGTAATGGTAAGTTTCTAAAAACCTGAGACTCGTTAACAATCTAAAAAAACAACAAAGCTTACTTAAAAAATTAATACACATGATGGACTAGCAATTTAACTATTGAAAGCCTTTTTCCCTAGTTCAAACATCATAAGGTACATCATCCATATTGTATGATACAATAATTACTAAGTAACCAAAAAGTGAACAAAGAATAACTGCAATTTGAAGAGTTGTAAATTAGAAATCAAGTGATATAATGATATTAGATGATGAAGAAATATGCAAAAAGAAAATAATGCAGAGAGGTAGAGGTAGAATTTTCTATATTTCCATTAAATTAAATTTTATAGTAATAGGTATATCTTTTGAGTCAACTCCACATCAAGAAATCATACGGAACACATTCTCAAATCTAGTATCTTTTTTTTTATATATCTCAAGTTGTATCTTTATATCTCAATGGGGGCACCATTAGATTAGTATGATACACCTATGGAGTTCTACTGAGGTTTATTATTTAGTTTCAAAATTCATACTCAGATATCCAGTGTCCAAGATCTTTTCTGAAATTTGATTTGAATATGTTTATGTGTTTTGGAGAAGAGACTGTGGCTTCTGATAGCTTCTTCAAGGTAGGGGCAGATCTATCTTATTAATATATTATCAATCTTTATTTCAAATCAAACATCAGCTATCTTAGTTGGTAAGATAATTGTTGGAAAATAGAAGACTAGAATCAGAAATCAACAATACTCTTCAACGATATTATGTATGTATGCCAATAAGCAATCCCTCTTTTTGAATAAGTTATGCTACAAAGCAATGATCCAGATTCAAGTCAAACTACAAAACAATAATTAAATGAAGCTTTAAATCAATAGAATTTTTTAAAAGAATCAGCTGTCCAAAATGGCAACTTATCTATAGCACTGACAAAAATAAAGACTATTCATCATTCATAACAGTATAATAAACATAATTCCATCATCATTACCAAAATCTATGATGTCTGTACCAGATAAAGGGTAATGCCATTTCAAGTCTATGTCTATAAAAGATATTAACGTTAAGAATAACTCAATTATTTTCTTTTGATAGAAATTACATTTTTAACTGTTGATACTTGTGAGAGCAAAAAAAAACATTTGATTATCATATAACCTAGGCTTCATCTCAAACAGGCAGAGAGAGAGAGAGAGGGAGGGAGGGAAAAAAAAAAAAAAAAAGGACAATAGCTAACAATTTTTTCCTAATGTTTCGACTACCTAGAGTGGTTGCAAGTAAAATTAGTGTAAATAATACCACTAATTGGAACAAAAACGGGCCAAGGAGCAAAAGATGACCAAATATTGCTGACTGATAGGTACAAATTTGTACCAATTGAGGTAGAAACATCTGGCTTGATTGGGCCCAAAGCATTGAAGCTCATCTACCAAATAGGTTCCAAAGCTAACCAACGCCATGATGAACCATGGGAGACCGCCTGTTATTCCAACGGAAAGTCAATACGGACAAATTTTTTTTCTGAGTTCACATACCATATCTTTTTATTTTCATTGTTCATTTTTTGAACATCCCAAAATCAAAAATTCTAAAATGGAATTCAAAATGCACGTAGAAATAAAACCACTATACCTCATAATTAAATAAAAATCATTCACCAAAAATGGTTTTATGAACATATGCAATTATTTTGTCCAATGATTCCATACTGAATATTTTTTTTTAAAACTTATCAAGTAAATGAAGTTGCCAATGGAACCATCTATGATATATTGATTTCTTCGAACATTCTTAAAAAATAACAGCATCACTGATAAAATAAATTTCAATTATCTTCTGAAGCTTGATAAAATTATTCTTTTGAGATGAACTGGAAATGAAGAGCAATTTTAATAATTCTATATGTCCTCTCCTTTGATAAACATTGTTCTGTCGACAACAAAATGTCATATCCGTCTCTGAAAACACTGAAAATGGATTGGAAGCAATACAAAACCAAAAGTTAACATCTCTTGTTACAAGAAACAAGCTGAGCTAATCACACTTAATTGCAGCGGAAAAAAAAACTTCTTATATTACACCACAGATTAGTAGATGATAAGACTGGATAATCATCAAGTCTAAGGTTAAATTTTGGGTAGATAAGACTTATTACCATAATTTATTTAAAAAGAAACTTGATAAAAAATCAGTTGTTCAAACGTTGTAAACCTTTTCCAGACTGTCTTTAGGCAACATGCCATGTTGTGGGTGATCAAATGAAAATATGGAAAAAAGGTTGATTACTGAATCGATTACTCCTCTTACCTTTTGTTGGGCAGTGATCATTAAAAAGTCTAAATCTTCAAAAAGCAAGGGTGAATGCTGCCAGACACAAACTAAGGGACCAATTTAGCATCAACTTACATTGTACATTGAACACCAAACTAAAAAGCTGTTTTGGAGGGGGGGTCTGGACATAAGGAATAAATGTTCAAATTTTCATCCCATCAACTCCATTAAAGCCTACTGTACATTCAAAAGATTCATAGCTAGCCAACCTGAAGAGTTTAAAGACTGAAGAAATCTATGTTGACAGTTTCTAAAATAGTAAGTATATTTATTATAATTGAAATTTTATGCAAGGATTGGCATAGGGCCACAAAATGATAAAATTTTGGGGTGGATCCATGTATAACTGGCTTGATTGTCCCTAAAGCATTGAAGCTCATCTTGCATCATAGACATTTAACCACACCAAACAATATCTCTGTTTTCAATGCAATTTTTTGAAAGGGCAGGCATTGGGCTAGAGAAGTGATTAGATTTTTGGACTGATCCACCTACCGTTACCTCTCCAACACCATAGATATATGCCCATGCAATATCTATTCTTCTATTAATTTCAATCAAATTTTGTGGAAGTGTAGGCCAAGGGGTAAGAAACAATCATTTGAATTTTAGGGCAGATCCAGGATTTTTTTCTTTTGTGGAAAATGTAATTCAAGGATCATTGAATTTAATCTTGAAATACACATCAGCAAATAACAATCAGTACCCAAATTATGATAGCAAAGTGAAGACATGTTTGATATTAACTTCAGCTGACACTGAATTGAAAATTTTCTTCTAACAAATCCTGGATACTTAACTGTGAGAATAAAGACTTCTGCATTATGAAAACTGGAAATTTGCCCAAATACCCCTAAACAGAGTCATTGAAAAAAAGAAAGAAGAGAAAATAGGCAGGGAGTACAGTAACTGACTTTTCAACTCACCAACTAATTTATCTGGAAAATGCATTTGCGATTTAAAGACAACAAGGCCAGAAACAAGCCTACTGTGAATGCTACTGATAAAAGATAGAACTATAGTAAGAATGTGACACTGGTCTTCTATCTCCTCAGTAACCAAGTCTTTCATAAACGATATAATAAAAACCCACAAAATCTGTCAATTTCTATTTGATAACAAATTGTTTGCTGTATTAAACAACAAAAAATTAGAATCTAGAACCATTAGACATACTTCATTTCATGCCTTATGTATCTGGTGCCTGAAATTCATATGTTCTTTACATCATCCAAAGAAAGTAGACAGAAAAATAGTTGAATTTTATGAATTCTGAAGAAAATACAAAATGAACAAATTCAAAAGACATTTTTATGAATTAAAGATATCAAGGTCAAAACCAGTCTATTTAGTAAACATCAAATAATTCTAACAATATGTTAAATCAGTAAAATCAGATCAAGTAATATCAAGCAAATCAGTTATTTTACTGGATACATATGAAAATAAGTATAATATACAAAAAAAAAAGAAGAAAAGTGAACAATAAAAGAATATATTCTGCAGTACTTTTTATCCCTGCCACATCTTAATGCTATCAGTTCTCAAATCTTAATGAAACAGGTGGCACTGAGTGGCAGCGAGTTTGTTTATGTTTGAGAACTAATAGTATTAGGAAGAGACAGGGATAAAAAGAACCATCCAAAAATATTCTACTCTCTGGGCAATGAAAACTTGTGGCTTCCTTTTTCTCACATTACTAGCTGTTTTTTTTTTTGTTTTTTTTAATGCAAACTATACAGTATACAATCATATGCAGTTGGTTTGGACTAATTTCCTCATCTTTGTTGGTTTGTTCTTCCAGATTTCAGCCTTGTTCCCTATTGCCTCTCTCTGGTTACCAGGCTATCAAAGTCTTATTCTAAATATTAAATATATATATATATATATATGTTAGATCTAACAAGGGTTAATGAAGTAATAAATTAAGACAGATTTGGTTAGTCACACATAAGAAACCGCAAAGTGACCTACATCTTTTGGCAGCGTACCATGTTAGAGGTAATCAATTGATAAATTGGAGAAAGGAGCGATCAATGAATAAGTACACTTCTCTCAACCTTTTGTTGGATCACTGAAATGTCCAAATTTCAAAAGAAAATTAAGTGTCCATGCTAACAGACACAAACTAAGGGGATTAGCATAAACTAATCCGAAGAAAAAATATAACAAGGACACAGATTTCAAAAGACATAAGTACAGCTCAAGTTATGCAAACTCACGAGAGGAATTGAAATTGAATTCTAGAATATATATATACATATGTATAGTATATTTTATCGTAATATATATAACAAGAACACCTATCGTTGCAAGGGGAAAATAACTAAATATAATATCGGGAAATTATGTTCTTTTATATATTTCATCTAACACAACAGAACACATGGGGAAAAAAAAAGATCAATAGCACTATTTACAAATGAAAAGTAGTGGTGGCCTAGAAATATTCTGATGCACAAATAAAAAATAAAAAATAAATGGTTTCAGTCTCTTAGTTTATCAGGGCATCTGGGTATATACCATTAGTGCTTCTCCCCACTGGTTGCTTATATGAAAAGGTTGAGGGTTTTTTCATAGCTTTTGTCTCTGCAACTCTGAAAAAAAATTTCAATGTTCTACAAACAAAAAAATGAAACAAAAAAATTAGTTTTCAGCCATTCAAGATGCTCAGCATCATTTATCCTACCTTCTTTTTTCTTAAAATTATGCTTGAAATTCTTCCAATTGGCTAGAATTAACCTTCAAAGTCAACCTAACTTATCCTGTAACCTTCAATGTAAAAAGATGTTACCCTATTCTAAATATATTGCTTCCTAGGTGCAAAAATATAACTTAAAATTGCTTCAATTGGTTAGAAAAGACCACAAATGATCTTTCGGGAACCCAAATAATCTCCAATGTCTATGTCATATGTGAATCTTTTGTGTGCCTTCATGGTAAATATTAGGTCATAGATGGTGAAATGAGAACAGTCTACTCCCAAAGGCCATAGGGTTCAACAGCTGTAACATTTTGAACATATAAACAACCACGATGAGGCGAAAAAAAATTAATTTCACCCAATATTCAAGCAATAGAGTAGTGACCTAACGGATATGTTGTGCTTCCAGCAATATAACCTAAGTGTATTTCTATTGATGTTCAAAGACAGAAAAGTCAGTCAGACTAGTTATTTGTGCTGCATTGAATTAAACTTTTCCATAATTCACTAATTATATGCATTCTCAAAATCTCATGTTCTTAAAAATGTAAAACAAGAAGCTTTTTTTGGTGTGAATTTATATTTTCATAAAATTCCTTTGTCAGGAAACACTAATTAATTCAACCCAGGTTATATGAATTCATATTTCATTTGCTATTTATAGCAAAGAAACTGTAGACGAAAATATCAGAAAAAGAAAAGGAGAATAAAACAAATATTCTTTTTCTGTAGCTATTAATGGCAGCATAAATTGTAAAGAATACTACATCTTATATTCATCCCCATTTTTTTTCTTCCCGCATGTGTGGTGTGGGAAACTTTCAGTGGAAATGTTTCAATATCACAAACTCTGGCAAATAAATACCTATAGACCTGTCAACAAAAATTTGCAAGAACCAGTTAACATTTATAATAGATATCATAAAGGCGCTGAGCCCTTTCAGCTCAAAAAGGAGTAAGACAAGGTGATACCAGCTCACTCTAACTCTTCACAGCCTGCCTCAAGATGATCTTGTGAAACCTAAACTGGGGAAATAAAGGAATCAGAAAAAAAAACAAATACCCAAGTAAGCCAAGATTTGCTGACTACAACCGGCCTTTTTGCTGATAATCTTAATGATCTATTATTCACGCTAGATGAACTGAATGAAAAAAGCAAAAGAATTGGTCTCCACATTGAAGTTCAGTAAAACAGATGTCATATACAACAAACGTGCTGAAGACAAAGACAATCAAAATTGTAAAAGCAGAACTGAAGGAAGTAGACTACAACATCTACCTGTGACAATGTACCTCCATAAAATCCTCAATAGAAGATAAAATCAAGCAAAGAATCACTTTTGGTAGAGCAAGCTCAGCTTTCAAGAACAAGTCTTAAAAAGATGGGTAAACAACCAATGCATCCTCCCAATAGTCATCTATGGGGCTGAAACGTGGAACCCAACCAAAAGATTGACCCTCAAACCGAGAAACAAATAACATGCGCAGGAGAGAATCATGCTCAACCTCACATGGAGAGATCACAAGACAGCATAGTACATATAAGAGAGGACAGAAGTCAAAGATAACATAAAATCCATTAGAAAAACAAACAGTAATGGGCTGGTCATGTTGCAAGAATGGTAGACAACTGCTGGATATCACAGCTTATGTGGATCTCAAGAGATCATAAGTGAAACTGTGGCCAACAGAAAATAAGATAGTGTGGCAAACGAGACAAATTCAGAAAGTCCTTGCTCTGCAATGCCCATGATACAGAGGTTTGGAGAATCTTGTCAAACAACAGACACTAAAATAATGATGATACTCACTTGACATCCAAAGCCCAGTTTGGATGAACCAGTAAGAAGTGAAGGAAATGGTCACTTGTAATGGTTAATGTGAGGACATGTGATAAACATGTATGCTCACAGAATCTACAACAAAGGCTAACATCTGACAGATCATATTGAAGAATCCTATCTTTCCATTGCAAATTCTATTTCACTCAGCATTAAAAAGTGCACGGATATTTTCAAAAGTGAAAAATCAAATGTCATTCACCCAAAAAATATTTTAATTACTAGAGAGTATGGTAAAATATTTTAGTGAAATGCAAATAAAATTGAAAAAATTAAAATGAGACAGATATTGATAACAAAGTTGATATATTGTCTTTAACATGAGGAGAGTCATCAACATTCAAAATTTTGATCTGACAGTTGAACTCTTTCATGTTCTTGATGCTGTTGCCATCTTTCAGCCACTCATCCATTCTTCCACTTTGGTCAGTATCAGTTTTTTGATAGTAAAACCACTCTTTGAAATATCCTTACTAGAATTGGTCCCTTACAGGAGAAGGGTTTGACAAAATATTGCATTTATAACATCTCATCAGAAAATTCAAATGGCAATGGACTGATCCTGCTGCGAGAATGGTAGACAACTGATGAACATCACAACTCACAAAATGGATCCCAGGGATCATATGTGGGACTGAAGTCGGCAGAATATGAGATGACAAGTTCAGAAAGTATTGGCGCCATGATGTCCATGATAGAGAGGTCTGGCAAATCCTGGAGAAGGTCCATGTCCAACGACAGATGATAATAGACTGATAATGATGATGCAAACATGGGGCAGTATATAAGAAGGAAACCAGCAGTTCCCTATAAGTCAGACACAAGGAATATAAGAGAGCCATGGCCAAAGGGAAGGTAGAAAATCTGGTGTAGCAAAATTTAGAACAGTTCATCTTTCAATATAAATGTTGCTTTTTACTTCCTAAAAGAAAAATATAAATCATAGATATTGTGTCCGTTACATTATCAATTCTATGATTTTATAAATCAAAGTCAAAACAAAATGATAAAATCTACTAATAACATTAAACCAATATATTCATAAATTTCCATTTTCAAATAATGAGTGGGATAGAAATTGCTCCTGACTAGACATAAGCCATATAAATTAAACATCAAAGTCCTGCAATAGAATTTAAAATATTTTGAAGAACGGTTAAGCTGATTTCCTGTCGAAACATTTTGTATGGAAAACAGGATACAAAATGAACAAACTGCTATTTATAAGTTTCACTAATCCAGAAACCAAAAAACTGATAGTTAAGATGAGAGTTTTCATGATACTCATTACCACAAATTCACAAAACAAATTAAAAACAAGCCAAATCAAAAGCTGATGCATCTAATAGTCTTAATTTTTAGATTCATACATACCTATAAGAGGGTCTGTAGGTAGGTCCATATTTTTAGCACATGGTAAAAAGAATCTTTTTAGCCCAACATAATCACCATACTCTAACTCTGAGAATAAAACTAAATCTAGTAATTTCCGCCCATTCCGTCATGAAGGGTCAATTTACCATATGATAACAATCCTGAATTGGACCCTTACTTTATGGCCACTTGAAATTACATCATAAAATAAAATTAAAATAAAATTGAGAAAAAAAAATTATCTGATAAGGTCTCAAAATCCAAAGAACAAACCGATCTGATCAGACATTAATTAGGAAGTTTTTTTGTTTTTTTTACCTGACCTCATATTGGTTCTATGAAAGTACTGTAAGTCCAGACATCCAATATAATGCAGTTTCCGCTATCAAAAACGCAATTATTACATTGTTATAGGCATCCCTGCAATAGCACTGTTTGCAATATATACATATTGTACAAACCAAAAGTATTTATCATATTGATTTAAGCATCCTGTCCTAGTGCAGTTCATGATATATATATATATATATATATATATATATATATATATATATATATATATATATATATAATGAGAATCTTCTCAGCATGCCACAGAAGAGTGATGTAAGTAAAGGACTTATTGCATTGTAGTAATGGCAGGTGGAATGTGGAAGCATCATTGGACTAATGTCCTAGTTTTTCATATCAAGGATACTTATGTAGTAAAAATTAAAACATGTTGAATGAAAAAGAAAATATATAAATTATACAACATAACTCTTTCATGTAATTATTTCATTAGGAAGTGAGATACAGAGAATAGAACTCTATGAGGTTCTACAAAATACTCAAGAGACATGATATTCAGCACTTACAAATGTTTCATTAAATATGCTTGATCAGTACTAAAAAAGATAGCAAATAATAGGCATATAACAATTTATTTCATACATATTTTTAATGATAGATACAAAAAGAAAGCATTGTGAAATTCCAGGGTAGAATCACATGAGTAAAACAGTTGAATATCATATCAGTATGGAGCGTTTTGGAATGTGTTAACTGCACTATTCAAAGTATACCTTTGAAGACAAAACTTTTTTTAGCACAAAGGCTATTAGCAGTAAGACTAATAGACAGAGAGTAAAATGACAAAGCTGCAAATGAAAGTTATTAATAAAAACAGGTCATAAATCGGATTTATTATTTAACAAATACTACTACCATTGTGTACAATGTATAAGAGTTAAGTTCAAATGCTTAGTTTCTCAGTTAATTAAACACATATGGTTGATATCAGGCAAGGGTAAACTTCATCACTTATGGAAAGCACTCTCACAAAAACTAAGAGAATGATATATGAACCTTTGTTAAGACAGTGTAATCTTTTTTTCCATCTTTGTTGTTGACACCTTTCAGCCAATTCATTCTACAGCCATCTTTAGGTGCAAAATGTAATATCCATAAGCAAAGAGAGTGTCTTGGAGACTGCTTGGAGACACTCTCTTTCTCTGGTAGTACAAAGCTAAAAAATGGAAACAACAAGAAAATTCAAACGTCAACCGCAACACTTGTGAATATTCTATATAAGCAACACATGCCAACAACATAGACAGAAAGAAGAGATTTATTGTCCGAATAAAAGTTGGTATGTTAATGACTCTTCTCATAGTTAGACAATGCAATAACAATGATATCATTGATATGTTACATTTTTTTCACAAACTTACTGAAGAAATTCATGGCTTTTTGACATTCCCATTAGAGTAACAATAAGCTTAATAAATTTAATGAATCCATGGGAAACTTGTTGTTTAATCCTTAAGGGAGCAGCAGAGGTATTAACCAAGGATTGTTAATTTTTTCTTAATGAAATACCAAAAAGAGACATGCTCCATGTGAAAAGCTGGAAAAGTCAAACAAAATTATCTAATGAAAATTAATTCAAAATGAAGTAGCTACAACTTTTATATCATCAAAGTAGACTGGGAAAACAATGGAATTAGAATTGACAGTGAATACCTAAGTAACCTCAGATTTGCATTGCAGACAATATTGTCCTTTTTGCAGAGAACCTCCATGGCTTCCAACTAATGAATCACTCTAGGATGGCAAGCCTTCAATAGAGCAAGATGAACCTTCAAGAACAAGAAAATCCCCCCTCCCCCAAAAAAGAGTATACAACCAATCCATCCTCCCTTTAGTCACCTATGGAGTTGAAACATACAACCTAACCAAGAGACTGATCTGCAAACTCAGAACCATGCTCAAGATCACATGGAGAGACAGCAAGACAGCAAAGTATATTAGACATCATAAGAACCATCAGGAAACTCAAATAACAATGGGCTGGTCATGTTGCAAAAATGGGCACCACGACTCATAACATGGATCACCAGATATCAAATCCAGAACTGAGGCCAGCAAAATCTGAAATGGCAAGATGAATTGGACAGAATCAGAAAATATTGGCTCTTCAATACCCATGATAGAGAGGTGTGGTGAGTCCTGGGGGATGTTTATGTCCAAAGACGGATGATAAATATTAAAGCTTTGAGAAAATCAGAAAGCCTGTGGAATGAAATGAGTTAAAACCAAGGAAAATGATAAGTAATGTAGGAATACATATCACAAACAGGACTATGTTAGGTTACTTCAATTCAACTATTCATTTTCAAATACTCAGAGTTATTGAAAAGAAATAAGAACAAAGAGACTGAAGAGCATTAACTATAAAGTTTAAACTTGATTATTACCAGATCACGTGACTGAGTAGAAGATAATTTTAGATAAAAGTGTCTAATCAAGGAACACCTTTCCATCAAGTTTCAAGTAAATCTGACTCGAAACAGCTGAGAAAATTGATTTTAAAACATCAAAAAAGTTTAAAATGCCACTAGTGTCAGATCATGCAACAAAGTGGAAGATTTTTCTAGGTAAGAAACATCTTATCAAAGAACACTTTTCTACCAAGTTTAAAGTAAATCTGACTTGATAACTGAGAAACAATGGGGACAGACATACTGATGAATGGAGCCTCATAGAAAGGCGAGGACACCAAAAGATTAGAGTCATATTTATAAAAGGATACAAGTCATTCCACACAGAAAAAAAATGTAATAAAAAAATAAAAAAAAGGGGCAAGAAAAAGATGCTAGTTTACTGAAATTAAAGTATTCAATCTTCTGCAGAAGTAACTTTGATTATGTGGAGTCTTTCAAACCAAAAGGATAAAGTGCCCAAGGCTCTAAAAATAAAGAACACTGAACAGATGTTTTAAATTAGAAAATCATTGGTATGTAAGTGATGCAAACTTTGGGATTTATAGATATATTACTTTATTTTTTGATAAGAATATTTTTAATGACAAGATTACCTAAAAATATTATATTTTGTGAAGTCTTATATGATGATTAAAAATCTCATCTAATTGAATGCATGTGTGCAAGAGTTCCTTAGAAAATATTTTATTACTGAAGTTGATACCCTAAAACTTACAGTTTATGTTTCTATGACTCATTGCTTTGTTAACAGTATACCTATAGGTGGAATTCTAAAGCACTTATGCTAATATAAAAGACAACAAAGCCATACTTAATAGAATAATACTATCTTTATTTCCACTGTTCATGATACCAACCAAGAGTATTTTCATCATTTGGGTGTACAGTGAAACAGTAATAGTATTTATGTTACTAGCAGCCAAAAATCAGCAAAGATATGCATTCAGTTGATCTCCTTTAGCGAATGTCTTTGTTTCATTTCCTATCCTTTTGCGTACCTCTATCCTGCCTCTCCTTCTCCCAATCTGCAGAGTTCAATTCTAACTCATTTTCTTTTCTCATTGGTCTTTTTTTTTCAACCTACCAGCAGCCTAAATAAGATCTGACCAGCAAACACACTCAACAGCAAAGTTCATTAGATCAAATAGTAAAACGTTTAAAAATATATCTGAAGATCACACCAATGTCAACTTATAAATATTTATCAAAACCAGATGGTTCAATGAACTAATTTTGATAATCTACAAAAATTAATTTGCTAAAAAGAAAAAAGAGTAATCAAGTGAAATTTGATGTATTCAAGTAAGAATTTTTTGGTCACTTGGCAAATATTTTATGTCTTGATAAATAAAAAAAATTAGTCAAGAAAAAGACTTATCAAAGGAGTCAAAAAGAATGAGTCAGTTCCCAGCTACACTAACAAGAGTCCCAAATATACATATATAAAGTCATACAACATAATACAAATCAGGAACATAATATAATATGATACAATATCCAATGTGTGATGAGATTACTGCATAAAGTGCTCAATACATCCAACATTAAATATCAAATATTAAGTTAATTTACAGTAGTTCATCATATATAAAGTCATACATAGAGTCTCTCAGAAACATATTCCAGCCAAGGTTAGCTGGCTAAGTAAAAAAACTGAAAGGTTGTGTATATTCAACTTGACATATTTCAACAAGTCAGCCCTACTTACGCCAAGGATATGAAATTTTCCATTACTTGAACACTGAACAATAAAATACATGGACTTTTATTGCTTTAATAGCCAACATCCAAATGCCAAACAATATCAATAATAAATATAAGCATAATCACCGACATACTTACAGAAGCATGTCAAGTGAATAAACATATTGTGCGAAACCGGTGTAGCTGAGAACAGTATTCAGTTTGATAATACAGGATCAAAGTAATTTCTGAGTACTGGAAATATATAGTTTTAGAAATTATAACTAAGTGGTTTTTCATGTTAAACTCATAAAAGTTATGTAGGTTATTCATAGAGTAAGAATCTGGCTTGTAGTATATCAATATCTATGAGTCATGCCAAACCAGTTCCTTAAATAGTGAAATGTTTCCAGAATGATGAAAAAAAAAAATGTTAAAAAGTTGTTTTGTTTTAGGTAAACTTAGAGTTTCATTCTTGTATTCAATAGGCAATTTATTTGATGTAATTAGATGTGCTCAAGACTACTTTTTACTTTTTTTGTATTAGAAATATCTTGGGTATCCTGAAACCATGAGAAGCAAGGAATGGTTGTTCTGTTCTGTCATTTGATGACAATAAGAAAATTTAGTTTCAACTACATTTCAAAAGATCTCTTAATTGTCTTGTGACAGTTGTCATATAAGGATACATTTTTAAAAATTGGTAAATTTTCGTTTAGTCATTTTAACATTGCAGATGGAAAAAAATAAGCAACATTTTTTGCATATTACACCTTTTTATTTTAAAGAAGGCAAAAACATGACAAATGCAAAAGAAAGAAAAAAGATTTTTGGAATCTATACAGAAGGTATTATGAATGATCAAATATGTTGAAAGTTGTTTGTGAAGTTTGGTGCAGGAGATTTCCTCACTGAATCATGCTTCATTAGGGTAGACCAGTTGAGATTGATAAAGATTAAATCAAGTCATTACTTGAGAATAATCAACATTATGTGACATGTTAGAGTGCCAACATACTCAAAATATCTAAATCAAGTTTTGAAAATCATTTGTAACAGCTTGTTTATATTAATCACTTTGATGTGTGGCTTCCACACAAAGTTTAGGGGAAAAACAACTACTGAACCATACTTCTATGTTCAATTAGTTATTACAACAAAATGAAAATGTTCTATTTTTTGTCTAAATTATGACAGGTGACAAAAACTGGATAATTTACAAAAACATAGAATGTGAGATAATAAGCAAAATGAATAACTATTATCTGTACCAAAGGCCAGTCTACACTCAAAGAAGGTGATATTTTGTAAATGGTAGAATGAGAAGGGAGTCATCTACCATGAACTCATTCTGGAGAAGCAAACAATTGATCCAAACAAGTAATGCTTTCAATTTGACTAATTGAAGGCAGTAATCAACCAAAAGTGACCAGAATTAGTCAAAAGAAAGGTCATAATATTCTATCAGGATAATGGTAGACCATAAATAAAAAGTGTTGCATCTTGGCTGGGAAATTTTGACTCATTCATCACATTCAGCACTGTCAGATTTTCATTTATTCAAGTCTATACACAAAAATCTTAAATGGAAAAAATTTCTCTTGCCTAGACTACAAAAGGAACCTTCTGCAGTTTATTTGATTATCACTTGAGATAACCTGAAGTTTTGATTAGATTGGTAGAAGCTCACATTTATAGAGTATCCAACAAGGATTAAATCTATAATCGATGGCATTCCACTTCAGTATGAGCTGTAACTTTGATAGAGTTTGAGTAATTACTCTTATCCCAAGTGAAATTATACTATAGGCATAAACCAAGAATGGTGAACCAATGGCACACGTTGTAAAGGTGGCACATGAAAATGTTTTATTGGCATGCGGGAGACATGATTTTTGATAGTGTTTTATAAAAAAAACCCTTCAAGAATGCTTTCAAGCATTTTCTTCACTCTCTCTCTCCATAAAATAATTTAAGAAAAAAAAACAAAAAAAAACATAATAATGATTATCTGCGGCTTTTTTTTTTTTCTAGATTATCACCAACATGAGCACATACTCTCAAAAAGGTATGTTACCTCCAGCATTTTATGTACCTTAACTATTTTTGAACTCAGTAAAGTTCTAGGTTCATTCTAATAGAGCAAATTGAAAATCAAATTTTATAAAAAAATATTTTTCTTACAAAAAGGATTTATTAAGTGAATACTCAAAAAAACAATGAATTTCCATGTATCTATGTTTGTCTTTGCTTAAAATGCAAAGAGAGAATACAGAAAAATGTTAATTATGTCTAATCCATCCTTTTACATCTTAAGATATAGAAAATAATAAAGAATACATATAGACAAAGATAATATGTAGTAATGTTGCAAAAGGGATCAAGTTGCTTAAATTCATTGTTATTTCATCAGTGCTTCCAATAAGTAAATAAATGATACCAAGATTGTGAAAATGTTTATAAACAAGGAAGTTACAGCAATTTTAGGGTCTCAAGAAACCTACAGTTTTAATATCAATTAAACACAAAATCTGTGATCTCAACCAACTGAAAAGTATAAATAGCCATAACTTCCTTATTTCTCTGACTTACCAAATGAAATTCAGAATACAATATAGATTATGGCATACTCAAGACAATGCATGGTCCATGACACAGATCAAAACAACCACTCAATTACTTGATTAAATGCACAAGAAAAGACAAATGATAGTAATAATTTTCTTATTCCTCATCTTAATCTAATGAAATTAGGAATAAAATGAAATTATAGCATGGTCAATGACACAACCTTATCACCCACTGGGTAATTAATTACTTAATTAGTTAAATAAACACTATAGAAAAAAACAATACAGTAATTTTGGCAACCTAAAATCACCAGTTTTCAGATAAAACAATGACTTAAATTATTTAGGTCTTGTTAACGTCTATAGGCTAGAACAAATTTCGACACACACTGGATTTGACGGAATTTTTTGGACATTGCTAGAATGGACATCCACACATGGGAAAATTTTTTTTGAAAACTAGGCAATGGAGAGGTACTTTACGTTCCATCATACTAAGATACCCTGATTAAATTCATAGAAAAGGCCACTTGGTAGCCAGTAATTTGAGGGTACCCTGTGCAAGGCATTTCAACCACTCAGCAGAAGAGTGCAAAGAAAACAGCAGCCACGATTGTGCATTTTGTAACATCCCTAGAATAAATAGAGAGAGAGAATGATAAAGAATATATATAAACAATAACAAAGAACAAATTCTTTAAACTATGCTCAACTCGGATAGAAAATAACCTAGATAATAGAATCAGCAAGACTGGAAAGGGTAGTTGACTATCTTTCCTCCATGTATTTGATAAAAAAGGCTGTGTTTATTAGACTTCTTATAATTTAATTATAATAAACAAAACAAACTATGAAGTAATCACACCTTATAACTCAGACATCTCCAAAAATAGCATAATAAATCTGGAAATAAATAAGCAGAAATAAAAAGAAAGTAAAAAATAAGAGAAAATATTCAAGCTTTTTCAATTACAGAACTAGATAGCTATAACAACAACTGAACAGACAGAAAGATGTCTGTTTTTCTTCTTACATGCTTTTTACTATTAGATCCAATGATTCATATTTTTATGATGGTTCACTTCAATAAACTTCTGACATAGAATCAAGTTATAAGCAGCCTAGTTCGTAATGTTGAAAGTGTCAACTGAGAGCTGTACAAAACTACTGTCTACATTAAATGAAAATGACATTTTCGTTCAGCTCAAAAAGGCCAATTTAAAAAGAATAGAATGCTGTGCAGCCTATGAGGGGGCAAAGCTAACATTTGATATGCCAATCATACATCAACTTGGTAATACAAGAAATGGGAAACAAGAAAAAATAACATAACTTTCATACATGCATTGGTGATTCTTTGTTGCCAGCTTCAGTTGTTAAGGTTAATGATCCTCACAAACTTTTACTTCATAACTACCAGTTCAATGTTAATCACCAAGTTAATTACTACTAGTTGTCAGCTGTTATGCATAAGCTCAATAACAAGTTTCACTGAAAAATACCACTAAGTTTTCTATTTTGCATTCTTTAAAATTTTCTCATGTTGAAAAATATAAAGATACAAATATTCTGGAAGTGTGTGTCTTTCTCTCTCCTAACCTTTCTCTATTTGTAAAGGCAAACACTCTCAAATTCTTTGTCACTCAAACTGTTTGGCTGGCTCTTCTGTCCATCATTGCCTATGCTAAAAGCTTTTGGCTAAACAGAGATACGCTAAGGAAATCATATGGTCTAATTGTCATTCTAAGATTGTTACTGTCCAAAAAAATCTATGATATTATTCTGTTTGCTTTTATGCAGGACTGTTATGCTTTCTGATCAAGAACCTGCTGGGGCACAAAAAATCCTGCCATGATTTGAACCTCCCACCTAGAGATAGGCAGGCAAATGACAAATCTATTAGGCCACCATTCTACAGTTTCAACATAAAGGCGAGTTGGGACAAACCAAAAGTTTTTTTTAATGTTTGTAATTATCTTAATCTGTCACTATTTTTTTTTTGTTATGTATCGATGCTCTAAACTCATTTAAAATGATGGAAACTGAATTTAATGTTTTCTTTGGATTTCTATTACACTTTAACATGACAGATTTCAAATTTTACAGTGATTGCTATCATCACTTTAACTGTTGAAAAATAGAAAGAATAATCATTTCATTATTATTGAAATATTGGATTCACAGAAAAAAAATAAAATAAAATGCAATAACATTCTTTAATCACAATAAATGGGATGTTAAGCTGACAGAAAAAAAGTCTAACCTGACAGTACAGACACTATTCTCTTGACTGTTTCCATTCACGGTATTTAAAAAAATGTTAGTGCATTTCCCTT
This sequence comes from Thysanoteuthis rhombus, assembly GCA_963457665.1. Taxonomy (NCBI): domain Eukaryota; kingdom Metazoa; phylum Mollusca; class Cephalopoda; order Oegopsida; family Thysanoteuthidae; genus Thysanoteuthis; species Thysanoteuthis major. The sequence continues at coordinate 41,191,736 of OY735219.1, read as the reverse complement.
TTCTCCTTTTTTGTCCCAGCCAGTTCTATCAAGAAGCGTAATAGTCATTTTACAGACAGTGAATGGGATTTTAGGTTGACAGAAGAAAAATCAAGCCTAGCAATAACGACATTACTTTCTTGACTATTGAATCACAATGTTCGAATTATACTTTTCAACTAATGAATAGTTCTAAATCAAAAACAAGCATTATTCTTTCTTTTGCAAGGATGATAAACAAATCAAGGACAATCCTTTGATAAACTAGGTGTGTTCCTCCTGCAGCCTGCATTCAGTATTGAGTAGAACAAGGAATCAAATTAACTTGATAGTACAGATGGAAGATTATGATGGTTAGGGTATAAATTTCAAATTGGCAGACCTTGTTAAAATGTAATTAAAATTCAAAAGAAAATCTTAAATTCAGTCTTTACAGGTGTAATGCATCAAAATTATCTGAAGAACAGACAAGAATAAATACAGATGTCTGATTTGAATAATTACAAACATAAAAAAAAACTCTTGATTTAGTATTCGCAAGTCAATTTCACCTTTATATTCAAGCATTACAATGGTGGCCGAATGGATGTGTCCAGGGCAGAGGTTCGAATATCCATTGAATTTCCGTAGGTGCATTGATACAATTTTTCTTGAAGCAGTTCTTGATACGATCATTCATTCTATCCCATCATTTTGTCTGTTAATTTGTCCAATAGATCAAATTTTATCAAAAAAGATATTTTTCAAACAAAAATTGCAGTAACTTACATTTAATGAAAATTAGTGGTTGCATAACAAATATGTACAGAGTTTTAAACAAAAAGAATCAAAATCAAAATTAAAAACTTAAATTCATGTTAAATTAATGAAGATTCTCGTATGCTAAATCATTCTGTATAAATAGACAATTTACATTAAATCACTTCAAAATTATATCATACAAAATTTGCACCAATTTTCCTAGATTAAGGTTAGATACTTTTACAAGAAAGCAACAAGTCTGAAACAATGATAGCTGAAATGAGCCATCTTAACAAGACTGTCTATTGACCTTTGATCACTTTATTGGTCAAGTAGTTATTCTCAGGGTTGAGGCAGAGTTAACAATAGCTAACCAACATTTGTGAATCACTGTAGCATGATTCTTAACATAGTAAAGTCAATTGACCTGAAACAATGATGAGCAGGTCACTGGTATATACAAAAATTTATCAAATATAAGTTTAAACAGTTCAAGGTTTTTATCACACTAATGACTTTAAAAAGCATGTGGCTTGACAACTGATTTTGATGTCAAAAGCAGGAACAAAATAGATTTTTAATACCAGGGCAAGGAAATAGCTTAGAAGAGCAGAAGGCAGATTTTTAATGCTCAAGTTTTTTTCTAAATTTTTCAGGTACAAAAAGGATCGAAAATTGCATTTTCAACCCTCCAGCCTGTATACATGACACATGAACAGATAGCCAATCAGGTGGGACGACATAAAAACTGAGGAAAATTATTCTGACAGTTTTGGTTGGCAGTTTCTGATATACATGTGTAAATTTCAGGTATATCTTGTGATAAAAGGTAAAGATATTCACAGTGAAAGTATGGAATAGAGTACTGATGGATTATCTTGAAAGCAATTTAAGTTCAGTTTTAAGGAACCTTGCTCTTTAGATGCATTATCTACTGCAAACTTTTTCAATCATAAAAAATTGAATCAGTAATAGTAAAAGATATGGATTTAATTTTATTTTGAAAAAAGCATTTTCTGATATAACAGTTATACATTTATGTATTCATCTTCAGATATTCTAATCTTTCTAACAGCTATAACATGAAAAACAAAAACAAATTAGATGATATAAAAGGAATCTTGTAAGACCTAACAATTATGAAAATTATTTGAATTTATCATATTTATATTGGCGCTTTTTGAATTATTATACAAATCTCAAAAGCAAAATAATGTTATAGATGTATTTTTGTGATACAGGATTATGATTCAACAAGATCTCGATGTTCATTTTTGTTGAAATATAAATCAAAATTGAAAAACAAAAACAACAACAACAACAAATAGAAAACGCTTCCATTGTTGAGACATTGCGCACAGCACACTAAAATGATGAATGTAAAATAAAAGGAAATTAAGTTAGTACCTTGAATATATCTTAACATTTAAAACAATTCCATCAACCAAAGATGAAGTACAACAAAATAACTATCCCTCATTTACGATTCAGATCAACTGTTAAGGCTTCAAGAAAAGTTGATAGAATGTTTATTTATAAACTTTAGCCATAAAAAATTGTAAGGTTCAATAAGCATTAAAACCTGTTAAAATATGATAGTAAAAAAAAAGAAAAAAAAGATCCTCCCCCCCCTCCCCTAACAGGATGAAAGTTTTTAAAATAAAGCTCGATATACTTTAGGTGATAAATTCAAATCTCATCTACTTACAACTACCTTTCATTATTATCACTTCATATATTCTTGCAAAAAAAGCAGTAGAAAAGGAGAAAAGTCAGGACAGGAAGAATATATTTTCTCCTTTTCCGAGATTTTTTTTTTCTTCAACTCCTGTGGGAACCAGACTAGGCAGAGATTTCAATTTTCCTAATGATGCCAGCCATGGAAATGGTAGTGCACTAAGTTACTCAACATAATTGAATTACAAGTCATTTTTAACAAAAGATGAAGAATGATGCAGATCTTTTTCCAACCAATAAAGAGAAACAGACAAGCAGCATGAAACCTAGAAGGGTTGCAAGCAGGTATTCAAAAAAATCCAACAAAAAATATTTAAATTCTGGCATTCTTATTTGTTCTTAATGACCGCTCTTAATGACTGAAGTGAGATGATAAGTTTTAACAACTGTTCAAACATGAAGAAGTTTAGCTCATGTTAGATGAAATAATTGCTCACTTTCTGTCTGGCAGATGTCAAGAAATAAGAAAAATAAAGGAGGTGGGGTCAGCATAAACAAAGCTAAAATGGCAGGCATCGGGTTTTAAATTTAAGGTCATTTTCAAGAATGGCAACATTTGTTTTGAATCAACTTGACATTTTAGAGCATTCAGCTCAAAAACAAAATTGAATGTCTGTTTGTACTTAGGTATTTTATAAGCACTAACTGTTGATATTCTTTCCTTAGGGTTTTGGAAGAATATTCAGAGTAAAAGAAGAAAAATCAAGCAAACCATATATATTTAGCAACATCAAGTAATGTAACTAAGTTTAAAATAGCTTCCAGGACCATCATTTATCTTTGTCAGATAAATATTGCTTGGACAAAACAAAAGCATGAAATAATTGAGTAATTTGATAGAGAAATAATGAGAGACCTGTTCACAAGCATAATAGTATGGCACAAGATCCTACACTCAAATCTACCATCATGATAAAAGGGTAATAATATCTCTTCTAGGTCTAACTAGGTGAAACATATCAGAAACTAGAACTGACAGCATAGTTTCTTCAGTTTTTAAGTTGGTCTGGCTGGCTATGTATTCTGTGTACAATGAGAACTTGAACATTCACTCCTTATTATATCTAAGAAAAACTATTTTTGTTTTCTTAAAATTCCCCCTCTAAATAGTCTTTTAGTCAGGGTTCAATCAGCAATGTAAGTTCATGCTAAATTGGTTGCTTAGTGTGTGCCCAATTTTAATACCAATCTTAAAACTGATCACAAAAGATGAAAATGACTTGGTATTTATTAAAATGAATATGTTTAGTTGTCATCATCATCAGTCTTTTATTGTCCATCATTGGACATAGACTTTCCCTCCATCATGGGCATTGCAGAGCCAATATTTTCTGAACCTGTCCAGTTCATCCTGCCATCTCATACTCTGCTGGCCCTGACATTCAAGCCTTGGTTCTGTATTTGAACTGGTGATCCATGTTGTGTGTTGCGATGTCTATCTGTTGTCTGCTATTCTTGCAACATGACAGCCCATTGCCATTCGAGTTTCTTAATGGTTTCTATGATGTCTAGGACTCCTGTTTTTTTCCTTATATACTGTGCTGTCTTGTGGTTTATCCATGTGATGTTGAGCATGATTCTCTAATGGGCATGTTGCATGGTTCTCAGTTTGCGGGTTTGTCTCTCGGTTAGGTTGCATGTTTCAGCTCCATAGATGACTATAGGGAAGATGGATTGGTTGTATACTCTTTTTTTTAAAGCAATAATTTTCAAATGTTCTAAAGTCATCTAAATGTAAATTCTAGTGCAGCAGACAATCATAGAAATACTTGCACAAAAAATTAAAAAATTCAAAGGGATAACATTCAATGTTAATTTATTTAAGCTTATGAGGGTATTAATTTTCAGTTTCAATTTTTTTCTTCCAATTGAAGACATAAAAACATGTATTGTAAAACCATCAGGTTATTTTTAGGATTAATGGCAAAATCATTGTAGATCTACTTAAAAATGAAATTCTTACGGAGAGTTTATCTTTTAGTCATAACGTTCAGCAACCCGTGTCAAGATAAAAATATTAAAGCAGCACATCTCACAACTAATGCCATGTACTTCAAAGAAATATTAAGGGCAGATTCTGTTGTGAAAAGAAACATTCTTCTAGATAAATGTATGTACCCATTGACCAAGCTAAATTACTTCTTATTGGTAGAAGAAAAAGTAAAGACTAAGCAGCTAAAACAACATTGATACAGGTGAAATGAAGACCTTCAGCTACTACTTTTTATTTAGTCAGACATACAATATGGCAATCAAGTAAAGGTTGGAACAGTGGTTTGAAACTTTTTTCCTCTATGGCCCACCTCAAAGACATTGATGTACCTTGGACTATAATAGAACAAATTTGGTGTTGAAAAGGTACAATAATATAAGGTTAAATTCATAAATTTAGCAAAATTATGAGTTTTAAATCAAGGAAGGTATCTTTAATGAAATGAATTCATTGTACAAAAAAAAAATTATGAAATTCTGATAGACGATATTTTAGGTACTTAATAAAATGTCTAATTTCTATATTGTGCAAAATTTAGTAGCAACACAATTACCATATAGCTTTTATAATTCACAATGAATTCAGCATTAATTACAATGGAATCTATAGTAAAATTAATAAATAGCAATTATAATAAGGAATTATTGTTAAGCAAAAAAAGAGTAGCAAACAGAAAGTTTAAACACTAACAACCACGCCTGTAAAACTAGAAAGCACTCGGAGAGCATACAACTCTGCCAATGCTTTTGTCAAAAAAAATAATTGTGCATGGATACACCCCAAATATTTAATCACTTCTATAGCCCATTGCCCAACCTTCAACAAAATTTCATAGAGAAGTTCTGCTCTATGTAACCTTGTATTACTGCCCGAAGAGTCGAGATGGGGTTGACGGGTTGGTAATGTCTTGAGTGATGCAGAAATAAGAACTTACAGAGAGAGGTATTGTGAAATTAGTCATTTCAGTATAACCCCTGTGATATATATCTTGTAGACAATGATTATTTAAAGATATATCAAGGATAAACTTTTATTTCCATTTTTCATTTCTACGAACATCTTGATTTTTGTTATTCTTGACACACCAGTTTAATGGTGTAAGTTATGTCCCCAGAGGAAGACTGAAGACTCTACCAGCTAAAATGTTGTGTAAAAAAGACAATATGGCTTCTCCAAAAATATCATTGAGTATCATCTATTCATCTGAAAATCTCAGACAAAAAAGAATAAAAACATGAGTACTGATTTGTATACAGTGAATTGCGATGTTATTACCACTTACAATAATGATATTCATTCGAGAATTACTGCTTTAAAAACAAATTTCTAAGAGAAAAAAAAGAAAAGAAATAGACATCAAATGTACACATTCTAAAGTTTATTCAAACATTATCATCCTTCATGTAAGAAGGAAATTTTATTTTTCTCTGAAATGTTTCTAAGTTAAAACAATTGTATATTGAAAAATATAAGATTATATGAAAGTGGGCTTTGAATATAATTCAGTTACGCCTTCTCTTTCATTTATACAATTTTTTTTAAAGTAGCATATAGCATCAGCACTACTACTTTTCCTACAAGTTTTTTCAAAATTGTGGATATAAAATAGTGACACAATTCTTGCTAATATTCTCATGGGTTACAGTTGGTATTTAGAGCAGAGAATGCCTAATATTTGGCACAACCAGGCATTAACATTCATAGATTGCCTAAAGATAATGGCAAAGTGTTGGTAAGCAAACAAGCAATATTCATTTAGAAATCTAATCTTTCAATGTTTGTTTTACAGTTACATCACTTCCAATTTTATTTTAGTATATTTTCACGATTTAGTGAGAAAATACCAGTTAGTTTTATATCAAAAAATACTTGGACACCCAGAAAATTATTTTATGGCAATGAACTAAGAGTGGTATTTGTTCTTTTTTGATAGAAAAAATACATTAATGAATGTAAATGTGCAATGCTCTTCCATAGGAATAGAGCACACTGGTGGATGGGGGATATAAGCTAAATAAATATATCGCTTAAATTCAACCTTACTGACTGTCCAGTTCCTTGGAGCTACGATAGGATACCGGCTTCCAGGTCTGAAGTGAAGGTTTCAATCCTACCTTGTGGAACTGGATGGGAAAATGGATAGTCTATAGCCACACCAAAGAGTTGTAATACAATGAAACAGCTGTCTGTGGATGACATAACACACATATACATATATATTATATATATATGAAGAGTATGATTCTGAAACACAAATTGTGATTTTCAATTTCATTATCTTATTACAACTTTTTTATATGTACATGCAGTCTATAAAGGTTGTAATAAGATGAGAAATTTAAATCTACAATTTGATTTTTCATTCAATTTAACTCATTTTCTTTTTAAAATGGTGCTTATTCTATTTTGGAATCACACTCTTCATTTACAAATCTAGCACATGAACATAGTTAAATGGAATTTTATTGATATAACTATGAAAGAAACAAAGTTATAACTAACGAGTAGTTTTCTCTCAAGTCAGAACTAAACAGTAGCACTAGTAAATTTTGTCTTGAAAATATTAGTAAGTTATATTAATAGATATAACTTGATAGAGCAATTCTCAAAATCATCACTATCATAATTCCTTGGATGGACTGATTAAAATAAATTTTTAAAAAGTACAAAAGTTTTGTACCAGCTTCACAATGTAATTTGCTAACTGTTTTTGAATATCTTCAAATTAATCATCTATTTATCAATAACATATTTCAGAATCAATCCTATTTTTAAACAAAAGCAAGCCAAATTTCAAACAAGTTCCAATTTCATCACTACAATATAACAAATACAAGATGACCAAACGAGTCTAGTTTGTATGTGCAAGTGGAAGATCAGCTCTTTAACATATATGCCATCTTGATCTGAAATATAATGACTGATTCCTCTTGGGGAAAAACTGACAAGTTGTTGCTATACCTAATGCAGTTATATAATGCAATTTACTGATTTTAGTCTTTGAAAATTATTCAAAGTAGATTTGCTTTCAATAATTATTTATTCATACCTAAATCTTTTCCACAAAATAATTCCTATGTAAATTTCAAGTAAAATAAACATCCATTAATCATATATTTGACAAGAAAGCACTCAGAGAGCACTTACTTCTGCCAACGCCATAGTCAGGGGGAGTAATTGTGCATGGATCTGCCCCAAAATTTAATCGGTTCTTCCGTAGTCAATTGTCCACCATTCCATAAAATTACATTGATATTCATTGATAACCTTTGGAGAAATTCAATGATCAGATATGAAATTTAGGGTGTTGGACATGAATACGATGTAGGGGAGGTAATTGCACATTAATCTGCCCCCAAATTCAATAAGTTCTTCTGTAGCCTATTACTGATCCTAAAACAAAATTCCAAATGAATTCATCCAAGAAAAATCCTGTATATGGAGAAACACAACCAAGTACATATACCTCTCCAACTTTGTTAACAGAGATAAGTAATCTTACTGTTCTAATTAACTTCCCATCTGAGAGGGAGTTGAATTGATCATTAATCAATAAGGACACGGTTGATTCTGAAAACAAGTATGCAAACACCATGTTAGAAACTGTCTGCCAAAACTGTCAACATAGGTTTCTTTAGTTTTCAAGATGGTCTGACTGCTTGGCTATCAATGTATAGGTTGCTCCGATGGAGCTAGAGGGCTGAAAATTTAAACATTTACTCCTTATTAGATCTAGAAAAAAAGTTTGTTTTTTGAAACCCCCCCTCAGCAGGATTTTAGTTGGGCAAATTTGCAAAGTAAGTTTATCCTAAATTGATCCCTTAGTTTGTATCAGCAACATTCATGTTTAATTTTTTGAACATCCAGATTTTAATGATCACTGTTCAACAAAAGGCAAGAGAACTCATTTATTGATACTTATCAAATTGATCACCCTCAACATGGCATGCTATCAAGAGAAATTGGTCACATGACAGTTTTTATTGAGAGACTAAACATTTTATTATTTGACTTATTCTAAAAAACAAACTGACACCAAGTTATGTACACCTACACCCTGACCGTCTGTACATACAACAAAAATACATGGACATAAAAGATTCACATAAATATAAAAGTTACACTTCCAGAAAAATCACACCTGAATTAACAAAGGTGAATATAGAATAAAAATGACAATGCATTAGGTTTTTCTATGGTAAAGCATAGCATACAAATACTTCAGAGAAAAATTTGTCCAACTTACAACCCTTTCGAGATACAATTTGACAGTCAGAGTGGATCCCAGTTGTAAGTCCAGGATTAGGCATATTAGAAATCTATAAATTGCATTCTGAAGAGAGAAGTATTTTATGAGTTGATAAAAAGGTTGAATCAGATGAGATGTGGGAGTTGACTCCAAAAGATAAGTACATAATGAAAAAAGAAACTACTGCTAATAACTGAACAGATAGTTCAATGTAGTTGGCTTGTTTCAAACATTAATTTTAGACAAAACATTTCAATTAATATTCTCTTAATGTACACAAGTGAATATTAATATTAAATATAAAGTGATTAGTGAATATAGACATTAAATATAAAGTTGACATCTGTAACCAATATGTAGTTGGTGATTATCTATAAAGATGTTTTTCCTTTGAGATAATTTGCAAACATTTAAGATAATGTTTATACACATCAAGTAAAAAAACAGTGCAGGAAAATAAAGCCATAAAAGTTATGCTTTAAAATTATACTACTATGAGAGATGGTTATTTTTTAATCGAAGTTATAAATCCGCTAATTTGATTATATTTACAAGAAGGTCTCAATAATCCTAAAAAGGAGAGTATATAACCAATCCATCCTCCCAATAGTAACCTTTGGAGCTGAAACATGCAACCTAACCAAGAGACTGACCCACCAACTAAGAATCATACAACATGCACATGAAAGAATCATGTACAACCTCAGATGGAGAGATCACAAGACAGCAAGATATATTAAAGTAAAAAACAGGAGTCCAAGACATCATAGAATCCATTAGAAAACTCAAATGGCAATGGACTGGTCATGTTGCAAGAATGGCAGAAAACCGATGGACATCACAACATGGATCCAAAAGGATCGCATGTAAAACCAAAGCCGACAGAGTACAAGATAGAGAGATGAACTAGACAAATTCAGAAAGTATTGGCTCAACAACACCTATGATATAGCAATCTGGTGAATCTTGAGAAAGGTCTATGTCTAACGATGACCAATAAAAGACTGATGATGATATTCAACATCTAATTTTCGGATTGAAAATGACACTGTGAAATCTTTCAAGTAAAAGAGCATACACAAGCTGATAATTGAGGACATGACTTTTCATAAGTAAAAGCCAGGCTTAACTTTCAATTCCAACATCAATTATGATGGATCAGTTCATTATTTTTTAACTATATTTTGATCAACAAGTAAGCATGGTCTTATTCATCAAACTCAAACAGATAATAAGAGTTAAAGCAAAAAAAGTTTTAATTTTTGTTTGTTAAAATACTTTTCAAGAAGTAAAGGCTTTCAGTAGAATCAAATTTTTTTGGAAAGAAGCCAGAGATTCCTCATCTGACATATCTTAACAAGATAGGAAAAAAGAAACTGGTCAAATTTTAGCAGATGTTGATATTACTAATGTTCATGTAACAACTTTACTTCATCTCAACATTTCTGGATGTCAAGTGGTTTATGCAAAGTTCTCATTAAAGATATGATTAATTACCTTCCTTGTTGGTACAGCCAGGCTGAAACGGGTTGTGTGCATAAATGCATCATATGGGAAATGTCCAATCAAAACAGTACCTGGCCACTCTTTATATTCAATTTGCTGTACTTTAAAATAAGCACAGGTGCACTATTTGGTTTTGTCTTTTTAATTCTCTTTTTATTTGTCATCTATCAGAATAAATTAGGCCAAGTTATTACAAAAACAGCTCAAAAGTAGTTCATTTTTTATAACTAACAGCAATTGCTTGTCAATGACAGAGACCCTCAACTATCACTAGTAAGTAATGAAATATTGAAGATTTTGTTAATCTTCAATCAAAAGGTTTACAATATTTTTAATACTATCATCAAGTATTTAAAGATTTGAAGTGTATAAAGTATCTACAGAGATATAACTAAAACTAGTTCAATATTGAGTAGGATCAATGTAAAAAGATAATGCTATTTTAATAGCTTGTTCCTTCATGAAAAAAAATTGCTATATGCACTCATAGGACTTTTAGCAAACAAAGTCTAGTAACTGTAGGTATAAATCCATTCATATAGAGTCACCCAAAAGTTTCCTCTTTCAATGATCTTGAAAGTCATTAATGAAAATCACACCAATATTTTCCCCAGTATATCAACATGAGAGTTGAAGTACATTCCAGTGACTGAAAATCTAGCAATCTACAAATTATTGGTATTACAACTCTGCTGCTTTAGTGGTTAACCTTTCGAAAAGACAACGGTTAACCTAAAAAAAAAAAAAAATCATTATTTCAAAAGTATCAATAGTAGAAGACTTTCTTTGAAGATAAAAGGTAAGATAATATATTAGCCCTCCTGGGTATTTATGATATCATTACAGCTGAATAATAAAGTACTAGAAACAGCATAATTTTTTTTTATGAGAAGTGATTTTAGGAATACAGAAGCTTAGGTCATAACAGTCACTGTAAACCCTCCTATTAACAGACAAATAGGGGGGGTAGGTGTCAGTTAATGCTGTTTGTCTAATATCCCCCCCCCAAAAAAAAACAACATAAAAATAATACAAATGCATGCATGACACAGTACAATCCATGTAAGAGAAGATGAATAATTAATTATAAAAGGAAATGAGACTAATTTCATTTACTTAAAACACCACAAATTTCTTGGTAATACCCGCACCACTTCTTTGTTTGGACAGTATTGTAAGTGCTAACATCAAAAGGCTCAATAAATCCAGGGATTATAAAGGGAACAAATCAATACTACCTCCACTGATATTGTAAATAAAAAAGAGGGATGAAGCAGTTTTGGTCTGCCGCCTACCAGTCATTTTGTGCAGTAATGGACAAGACTAACAATTTGAAATATTCCCGATATTTTCATAGCAAATGAAATATTTGTAATGAACAGATTTTGTCTGGTATTTCCAAAATCTGGAGACAAGAGGTCTATTGATAAGAGGTTTACAGTATTTTGACATTTTAGAATAGAGTGACGAAAAAATTCAAAGAACTTATTGTCAAACTCTTTACTCTAAATAAGATCAATACACTCATTGGTCATGACATTATTGCTTTAGCACCGGTTTTTCTATTTCAAAAATGAAATATCAACAATAAATCTTGTTAAGGTGCGATTTTTAAGAGAGGTTTACATTTGGATAGTGTGCACACTCTGAAAAGAAAAAAAAATTTCTATCAGTAACAGTAATCTTCAACTGGCATAGATACAACCCACAATCAATTGTATAAGTTGTTGGAAATCAAATTTCAAAGCCAAAATTGCATGATTATCCTTCCTTTGGATTCCATAAAAATGAATTGATGAACAGTGATCAAATAGATTTTAAGAGATACAAAAATTATATACTAAGGTATTTTGAAGTTTTTAGAAAATAACAGTCAACAATAAGCTAATGAAAAATATGGAGTTTTTAGGTCTTGCATATTTGAGTGTTCTCCAGTCTCCCACTGATGTGAATATATATTTCTTTGTTTTCTAAGAGTCATGAAATAGCTCCTGAATATTTCACAGACAAAAGAGGGAAGTAGGAGTAAACAAAACTATGAAGTAATATAGATGTCTGCAGAATAGACCAACTGGTTGAGAGCATTGTTCAATGTTCCAACCAACAACACGGTATTCCTTTTTTTCTTCATTTCTATGAAACCATCGTTGTAAATAGTTCTGCACATAATCACAAATATCAAATCATTAATAGAAAAATATAGTTTTACAGTAGCTTTTGAAAGAGAAAACTTGGCAGTTCATATTCAATTAGATTTGAAATTCACTTCCACCATTGACTAACACAATCTGGATATGCACCTCTATCTTTATTTGATGGGATATTTTGAAATTTTCATATGGAGTTCAAAATAACCATTTTAATTATGGCAATCCCGATATTGTGTCATCTAATTTCAATTACAGGACAGATTTACATACATATATATTCAAATAAAAATTTGTATATTTTTTCAGAGAAACAGACACTGAACTTATTCAGAGAAAAAAATATTGTATGAGAGTTTTTTTTTATAACTTTGGGTAGTCTGAAAAGTTTCTACTTTTGTTGTTAAATGGTACTAGGAGCATTTAGTTTCAATAAAGTCCATTTAAAAAGACTGTTTTCTATTGCATTTCAACAGTTGTCATATTAGTGTGCATAAAGGTTTCAAACTTGGCATATTTTGTTTATTGATTCCAACATTAAAGATAGAAGAAAACAAGCAAAATTTTCAGCATATACTTTTTGATTTTCAGAAAGATAATAATACAACTCAAATGCAATAAAGATTTGTGCAGTTTATGCAAAAAGTTCTGTAAATGATTGAATACGTTAAAAGGGGTTTATATTGTTTCCTGCTGGAGACTTCTTGCTGAATAACGCTCCATTGTTTGGCAGACCAGTTGAGATAGATTGCTATCAATTCAAGAAATTATTTGAGAATAATCAACATTTATACTATGCAAGAGAGAGCCAACATATTCAAAATATCCAAATCAAGCATTGAAAATCATTTGCATCAACTTGTTTAACTCATGGTTGGGCAACGGGATGAGAAAGAGGCGGTTAATTTTTGTTACGTATCACCCCCCCACATTCATGTACTTGCTCATGACTGTTCACACAATATCTCCAAGAGTTTTCAATGAATTTCAATGAAATTCAGTGGAAGAGTAGACAATAGGCTACAGAAGAACTGACTAAATTTTGGGGTAGATACATGCAGAATTACTTCCCCGGACGGTAGTGTTAGCAGAGGTATGTGCTCTCTGAGTGCTTTCTAGTTCTGTGTGCGATTCACCAATTTTTCAAATAGCGAATCACATTAGGTTTACATAATGAAAATAATCCATTTTTTAAACAAATTGCCACAATGAAAAGTTGACACTTTACAACAATATAAAATACATAGGGCAAACAAAATGGGTTATCAGCAACCATATCAAAGGCCAGTCTCTATCCAACAGCAATTATCCCATCCACTAGGGCGGGTATCCAGTCTAGTCCAGATAATAGCAGGAGTTAATAGAGTGAGAGATGCAAAGAAACAATCAAAAGTGCAATGTACTAGGCAATGAATCAGTTTTTCTAATTCTTTGCAAAACTCAATGTCCACTACTTATATTTCATCATATATTTGAAGGGAGAAGAAAAAAAAAAGATTCTGATCCCTGAATCCCTAGAATAAGTAGAATATGGAAGTGAAGGGTTATAGTTTCCCCTCTGCTGATATCGGAATTTTTTAAATGTATGGCATTTCATCAAGTTTTTATAACATGAGTCACCAGTAATTTTTATATCTATACATTATTGTACAACTTACAGAATATTTTTATGTGAAGTGTAAAAGTAAGATAACATGCCCTTCCTAAAGAGAGAGAGAGAAAGAAAAAAAAAATCACTAGAGACTTATTACCACAAAATTGGAAATTTTCAAGAAAATAATTAAAAATGCATGATTGTGATAGCAAATGGTTTGGTAAATTCAATCAACTTTAATGCAAGAAGGTGAACAAAAGATGACAAGGTTTTAATACTTGAGAAAACCGAGTTTTTTTTTGCGTGATAACAGCTGTATGAACTACAAATGTAAAAAGAAGATTAATAATTAAAAAAAAAAAAAAAAAAAAATATACCAAGCAAGATAACTTATCAGCAGAGTAATTTCTTACATATCATTTTACAACCAAATATATGTGTCAATGAATCACCAAAGCATCCAGCAGTGAATTGATCTTTAGTTTCCTCGGGAGGATCAACATGAAAAGTGTAAGCCAATTTTCAAGAACATAAGAGAAATTAGGTACACTGGCATTTTTGATCTTCCATCTCAGCAGACCACTATTCTGATAGTGTTCCAGGCTCTGTTTTGATGATGCTTTATCAAAAAAATCTTTCTGGCATTCCATCTTGGTTCAGTCAACTTTGTTTGCAAATCACTTTTATGAAAATATTCCATTGGTTATTTACAATAGAAAGCTTAGCAATGATAAAATTCAAATAGGGACCTAAGATGTTAATGATTTTCCATGATTTCATAAAAGAGAATAAATTGACTCGAGAAACAATCTTCATATCAATTTGATCAAATCTATTTAGAGCATGTGAAGTTCAACACCAATCTCAGAGAAAATTTTAAAATTCTAACATACCTTGAAATATGAGCTTGAACTACTATTCCACTTTTGGAAATCCCTTTGTGTAAACCTTAAAGAAAAAATTTAGCAATATATAGATATGCATAGGCATATAAGCTCAAGGTAAAATAGTACATGAGATTCAGATTAATGATTCAAGGGAAGAAAAGAAAAAAAAAAGAAAAGAAAATCAAAGGCCAATATTCATCATTTAGTGACATCTAAACATCTTGAAATTAGCAGCTCAAAAACATATTCATCAATGTCACATGATCAAAAAGAAATTTTACAGTAATATTCTTGGTCCATACTCAACAATCTAGAAATAAGCTTATAACTTTATTATCAGTTTCCAACTATTTTCTTTCATCTTGTTCTTTCAGTTGTTTTTGTTTTTTAAAATTTAATTAAGGTCATTGATTTATGAAAGTGAGTACGGGACATGGATCGGAAATAGAGAATAAGCTTTCAGAGAGACTTAAAATCACATCCCTTTTTGACACCGGGAAACCTGGTTAAACATACCAGATTCTTTGCCATATAAGCTAAGAGAGCTTCAATGGCTTGCAGAAGCTCAAATTACCCTTTAAATCTCAATCTCTTCTGAAGCCATGTTTGTTTTGGTTTCTGTACTAGTAGTATCAGTAAAGTAATAATTAATTTCTGTCTATTTCCATCTTAATTTTTTTTTAGTTTAATTTTTTTTCATCATAGTTTAACTCAAGTCATGAATCTATGGCAGAGATTAAACAGCATGGATCGGAAAAGAAAAAAAAAGCAATAATAAAGAAAAGCTTATAACTTATTCATCAGTAAAACAGAACGTTTAAAATACGGAGAAAAAAAAAGGTAATTGAAACGAATATCTTTTAACTAATTCAAGAAACTTGTTTTTTTATTCACTGTAATTAAATTCTAATATTTTTCATTTGAGGAATAAACAACAATTGATGCATACTTAATACTTCTGAGTTTTGTTAAATATTTTAGGTATACCAAATGCCTATTTTCTAGCCCTTAACAAGGAATATATAAAACTTTTTAATATCTTTTTTATTCATATGTATACTTTTTTTTCATGGGGAAAACTATACTGTTGTGGTGTCTAAGGGTAATCAGAAAAAAATAAATATCTTAATCCACTTCCACTATCCTAAAAATTTTAACAACTTAAATTCCAAACCATATCTTTACTCTATATCATCATATCTATGTCATATATATATATATATATATTATATATATATAAACTCATGCATATATTATACACACACACACAAAATAAGTATTTGTACATTCTATTACAGAGAAAAAATTGATCTTTGAATATTGAAATATTTTACAAAGTCTTTAAAAGTCATGAATGAAATTAATTTTAAGATAATTAAAGCAGATTAAAAATGATCCATAACTAATATCTATAATTTTTATTCTCTATAAAAGCACACATTTTGCTCCAACAAATTCCACTTGGAAAATGAAAAATAGGTATCTTTTTAGAATTTTCCAAAGAGAGAGTCTTAAAATAAGGCTATCAGAGAAAATGAATGCAACAATTCTAAAATACCAATGAAAATGGATTCATAAAGAAGAAGAATCAATTTTGACTGAGAGCATTAAGTACATTTTTCCAGAATAGACAGTACCTATTTTTAAGTACTGTAGACTACTTAAGGTAAACTTCATGTCAAAATGATAATCTTACTACAATATCAATCCATCTACAAAATAAGTATAAAAAGATAAAAATCTTGAACCTTATCCAGAATGAAAAAAAAAATAAATAAATAAATTAAGCAAATATCAATAACTGATAACAAAAATTATACAGTCTGATACAGAAATAAACAGTTTATTGTAAGCCCTTTAAAAAAGAAAAAAAAAAATTAGAACAATTCTTACTAAATAAATCAATATGTAAATTCATATCACATGGAGTGGGGTTTGCAGCAGCCAGGCTTGTTACTTTTATATTCAAGAGGCAGTTGAGCCAGAAGTATAATAGAATTGAGGTTTATATGAAAAAAAAAATTAAAAAAAGATTGATTCAATGTATGGATAAGCTCAAAAATGATTCCTGGAGGCAAAAATGTACAAAGCAATTGATTCTTCATTAACTTCTCATGTTGTAGTTATTTGTAAGATTTGTTCTAGTAATTATTTCTCTTTGATCTTTACAAGCATTTTTCATTCATTAAATACAATAGAACTCAATTAGAACCTTTTAAGGAAACATCTGTAAGGATAATAGACGAATTAGGATAAGCTGAAAGAGAATGGATTATGTGACTAAAGGATGAAACAGCTGGTAAGATGAATTGAAACATAGAAAAGAAACATAATTAGCATGTTCATAAATCCACCGTTACAGCTGTCATGGAGTTTCTTGATCTATTTTTCTGAATAAAAAGTGAGAAATTGCTACAGAAAGTACTTTAACTTCTTGATGAAACACTCGTTATACATGAAGCTAAATATACGATTATACTATTAAAAACCTTCATTTTGGGGGGAGAAAAATGTCTATAAAAGATTAAACAACCTAAATGCAAAAATGTATTGATTAAAAATAATTATTTTTCAAAAGAGAGTATCCATTTCTTATATAAAAACATGATTTACAAAAATTACACAGAAATAATTTTAAAATAATGAGATAATAATACAGATATATCAAATATCAGGCAGTGAGAACCTATGTTTCAACATTTAAAGGAACCTTTTGGGGAACACTATAGTATGATTGCTGTCTATTGACTAACATGCAAAATACATTTGTCATAAGCAAGAAGTCAAATAGATAACTAACAATTTTTCTACCAGCATATACTAGGTCTGTCTTTTTGTTCTGGTTATTGTTATTGGTCATTGTGGTTACATACAAAAATAAAGCCAAAACCAAGTAGTAGGAGTTTGAAAATTATATATTTCTATATCAATCTAATTTTCAAAGGACCAAATGTTCAATTCTTTGTAATAGCCACTGATATTGAAAGAATACACTGATTAAACAAAGTGATTTTTGTTTTATTAGTAATTAATTCTTTCAATAAGCTTTTAATAAAATCATACAAATGAATCAAGAGACATATTGTAATTCAATTACTTAGGATTCAAAATCAGCTGTGTTTTTATTAGTTTTCTGGTTTTGATCTCTTCTCATATTCAAATAATTTATCAAGGTTCATTTGCAACATATTGTAGGCTAAAGATAACAAAACTTTTTATATATGAAAGAGAATGACAAACCTTTCCAGATTTTCTTATATAATTGATGAGCAAGTAATTGTTCTGAGATACAAGCAAAAGGCTAACTAATCAGTCAACAGTCCCTTTTATTTATTTCTAATTCATTTATTATCTTTTTTGTCAATCAGTTGGCTTCAATGAACAACTTTAATTCTGATTGGCACACCTTAGAATAGGTGGAACCAGTATTTAGTCTGTTATTTTCAAAATGAATTTTATGAAGTAAGTGATAGGCAACACACCAAACAATGAAATGTCCTTCCTTAAAATAGCTAACGCTGTATTTATAAAATAATCATTGTTATAAATTGCTATATAATTAATTTTGATTTTATTTATGGGATAGGAACACACAAAATATGATAAAAAGATAGAAAATGAATTAAATACAGTGTATTTGACAGTTAGGTTCTATCAAAAACAACCTATCATGCTTCAAGTTGATAATTCCGTAAAATAGACAAATGGTCATCTTGCTTATTAGTGAACAAGACACAATCAAGAAAACCAAAAGAAGTTATACAGTAGAAAGGAAAAATGTGGCTTTTATTTCCAATTTCTTTGGTATTTCTTTGAAAGATCATTCAAATAATTCATGGTTTAGTACAATAACAGTGAGTTTTTTAAAAGAGGAGTCTGAATATCTTGGCATACAAAGTCTCTAGTTTGGACACCAAATTCACGCATCTGCAAATCGTGTGAGACACAATTGACACATGGGCACACATCTCACTCTCTCTAACATCACAACGGGCAGATACGTCTCATACACAACGGGCAGATACGTCTACAAATTGTAAGAGATACAATTGTCACACATCTCACTCCTGTCGCTATTCTTTTTCTCGATCTCAGGTCAGATCTCTATACTCTGTCCCTATCAATTCTCTCTCTTTCCCTGTCATGTCCCTACTTTCACTCTTTCATATCCCTATTTCATCTATCTCTTGAATATAAAGGCACTTCATTTACTATGAAAGAATATACCAAGAAAATTAAACTCTTTTATCAGTAGAAGGACATGAAGCATAAGAAAATCGATATATTGCAGTTTGAGGCCTTCTATTTTCTTATTTACCTCTGCAAGTGAAATGCATTCACTCATCTTTATCTGTTTGTTCACACAATATCACCAACAGTTCCTATCAAATTTCAATGAAATTTATGGGAAGGGTGGATCAAATTTTGGAGGATATTGAGCAATTTGTTTCATTCTGAGATATTTCTTTCATATATTAAGACAATACTTTGAAGTAAGGAAGTTCAAAACTTACACTCACGTCTCCTGTATTGTAGCTAGGTATGAACCGACACATCAATCTGCAGTTATTAACCAAAAAGATCAGTATTGCAAGATATATGCTTTTGGTTTATTAGCTGTATATGATACAGTGAACCCTCGATAACATGGACTTTCAGGAAGGTAAGGGTGTCTGATTAAGTTGATTGTCTGATTTAACCGATGGTAGAGGTTAAGAGTGTAACAATATTAGAAAGTATATACACTTCATATGAAAATATTCAACATATAAATGTTAGATTACTTCAGGTCTAATTAATTATGATTGGATTCCTGAAAATCTCCGACATAAACAGTTGTGAGTTCTTTGACTTCTAAATGTTGAGAATTTTTAAGTAATCCAGTTATGATAATATGATGCTGATGATCTTTCCATCAGTCGAGCAAAAGCATAATATGGTAGGGAAAGTAAGTGAAGGAGATTACTTCAACTTCTTTTTGGTATTGTAGTAAAAGGAATGGTCAACAAAGTGAAAATGCAAAAGGAAATGAGTAAGAAAAGCAATTTATAACATAAGAAAATTTTTTCGCGTAAAGATTTTACATTTTCTTGTGAGGTTGTTGCTACTATGAAAAGTTCCAAAGAAAGAATACATTTTTCCATTTTCATTAGATGAAGTATTATAAATCATTATTTCAAATTTTTATGCTGGTCACTCTCTTAACTCAGATTTTGTCTATCTTATCAAATATCTGGCTTAACAGGGTCCATTTCAAAAAGGATTCACTGTATTTCTTTCATTTATATTAATAAACTGTATAATTTGATAATGTATCACATTCTACCATTCAATTCATTTTTAATATTTAATTTAATTTTCCAACAGTTCTAAGGCTTTATAAATATGAGATATGCATGATCAATGGGTCAGAGGTGTATAATCGAATTATCATCACGTGACCTCTGTTGGTCTGGCAAAATACATAATCCAGCACAGCTCTGGAACTAAGAGTGCTGACAAATCAGTGTTGTACCCATATCAACACATTATAGAATTTTAGAAAAAATTGTGTAAAAATCTGAATAAAGCAATGAATATCAATGTCTTCAAGTAATAAGTCATCTTATAGTAACTTCATTAGATCTTTGAATAAGATTTGTAACTTAAAGCAGAATTCTCTTTTTCAGCTAAACTCTCAAGAACTGGTTCACATTGCTTTTCACTATACACTAGAACCTCTAAGAATTCAAATATTGCATCTAAGCCCTCATTAGTTTTTTTACATGCAAATAAGATTAGAATGTTAGTAAATTACTGAAAACACTTCTCCCCAAAGTCAATCAATCAAAAATACCATAAATGTTCATAGTAGGGTTAAAAGGGATCGATGAAGAACTGTAGCAACAGAAATACTGAACTGAATGCTACATATATGTATGGATATTACATTCCACAAGATATCAATTCAACTAATGGACATCTGCCACAAAATGGACACTTTCTGGACAGAATAAAAATAAAATTATTTGCACCTTAGAATTTAATTCAAGTTTTACTAATAAGAAAAAAAAATATTATGGCCATTCCTGTTTATTCACACTATACATGAACTGAAAGAAGTATTTAATAAAAAAAAAAGAACCATAAGTTCAACAATGCATCTGCCATCCATGGTAGGAGGAGGAAGAGCAAGTTGTCTTTCTTGAATTCAATTGATCATCATACTTGTAGAATATTGTGATAGGAAATATTCTACAAATATTTTCAATAAAAATCGTAAATGGCCATTTTTGACTTTTCATCAATTATGCTTGGAAGAAAAAATGATTGGATTAGATTTTCTTTTAATGCAGTGCATCAAATTTTTGAATGACATCACACCTCTTCCTTCCTCTTTCTGTTGTTTAACATGAATGAAACCAACGAAGTACCATAGATGTGCGGACACGTCTAAAAGCTTATTACTTTTATGTTCAATAAATAACATTAAGTATTCAGTGAATTATCAAATTATCTAAAATTAACAGGTATTATTTGTTGACTTATAATTCTTGATCACATTCTTTTTTATTTGATCCCTGCTGGATTGGATCATGAGGTTTGAACTGAATAGCATCAATAAAAATATTTTAGGCACAATTTTTTTTTTTCAACCATATTCAACAAAAAGTTACAATTTTGCCACTTAATTCCATTAAGAAGAATAGGCTTTCTATTTCAAAGCATTATTCTTTCAATTCATCCTCCACTTCTCACTGATGCTACTTTATTCAATACTCATATCATCAGGCAAAATGCAGATGTCTGTACATCAATATTTTAATTAGGAAAGTTCACTTGGTGCTAACAATGTGTA
This sequence comes from Thysanoteuthis rhombus, assembly GCA_963457665.1. Classification (NCBI taxonomy): domain Eukaryota; kingdom Metazoa; phylum Mollusca; class Cephalopoda; order Oegopsida; family Thysanoteuthidae; genus Thysanoteuthis; species Thysanoteuthis major. The sequence continues at coordinate 41,170,065 of OY735219.1, read as the reverse complement.
ATTGAAATTTGAAGCCTTTGCAGTGGTAGAATAGTTATATTTCCTCTTAATTTTACTGAAAATACTGTTTAAGTTTCAAGCCTCTAGCTTTTTCAACACTGGAAACTCACTCAAAAAAACAAAAAACAAACACACTGTAGGAGCAGAACATTAAAAGTAATCAGAGTTGCTTTACAAAAGCATAAGAAAAAAATCTTTTTCCACAATAAAATTTGTCATACACATCCATAAGATGTAATTGTATTATGCTTGCTTATATTTTCAAAGATTAGCAATTTCAGAAGTAATGTTACAAAAAATTGAGTTGCTTAGATTCATTTTCAATTGAAGAGCTCTTAATAAATAAGAAAATATTACCAAGATTGTAAAAATTGGTCAACAGATAAGGAAGGTACAGCAATTTTAGAGCCTTCAGAAATTAGCAGCATCATCTTAGAGTTTTATTATCAATTAAACACAAAATCAATGATCTTAACCAACTGGAAAACAAATAATAGTGATATCTTTCTTATCCTAATCAAATGAAATTTGGAATGAAATGAGAGTATAGCATGGCTAAAACAATACATGGTCAATGAAATAAATCTGATCAACCATTGAGTAATTAATTTGATTATACACACTATAGGAAATTCAATATGGCTACTTTGGTAATTTAAAAAATGTATCTGCTATGTGTTTGATTATCAGGAAAAAAAAAATGATTTAAACCACTATTTAATTGTTGTTAACCTATGTAGCCTAGAACAAGTTTTGATTGAATTCAACCAAAGTTTTTGAACATAACTAGGATGAACATCCATGCATAGAATAAAAAGATTTGAAAACTAGTCAGGGGGTGGATAGCGTATGTTCGGTTGTATGACGATTCCTAATGAAATTCATAGAAAAAGCCACTTAGTAGCCTGTAATTTGAGGGTACTCTGTGCAAGGCAGTTCAATCACTCAGCAAGAAGACTGCAGAGAACAACAGCCACAATCGTGCATTTTGTAATACCAGTGTAAAAATAAACTTGGAAGATTTTAAACATACAAAATTTGTAAAACCCAAACTTGCAGAGTCTACAGTTTCTAAACAACTCATCTACTCAAGGTTAAAACAAGGGCACTTTGAAGTCCCAAGTTTAAACAAGCAGTTTTTTGGAATTGCAACTGCCATTTACTCAATTGTAAGCCAAAAACATATACATTAATCTTTTTTTTTCGAACTGAAACATATCGTGGTTGAGATGTAAACTACCAAGTAGCTAGAAGACAATGAACAGAGTTTAAATCAGAAATTATATTGCTCACTAGGATTGAAATGGTCAAGTCTACAAAACCTCTAACAGTGTCAAGTAAAATAACCAGAGACCACTTAAAGTGGACACCTCTAACAAAGTTATTGTCAGGGAGAGTAATAGTGCATGGATCTGCCCAAAAGTTTAATCAGTTTGTCTTTAGTCTTTCATCCACCCTTTCACGAGATGATATAGAAATTCGCTCAGAACTTTGAGATATTGTGTGGACAAATATAAAATTAAAGCAATACTATGTGTTTTGGACATGTAACTATGACGTAAAGGAGATAATTGTGCAAAGATCCATTCAAAAATTTAATGTTTTCCCACATCTTAATGTCCACCCTTCCATTTAGGATTTTTTGAGATATCATGTGAAGTCATGAGCATATACATAAATGTAAATGAAAAAAAAAAAAAAAAAAAATATCACAGACCTAAAAACATTCCTGGATCCGCCCCCAAATTTCACCACCTCTTTCTCACCCCATTGCCCAACCTTCCACAAAATTTAATTGGAATTCATTCACTTGAAAGAATCTGATTTTTAAATCTCCCAACAGCATTCAAAAAATGCATCAAATATGGAAGATCAATGGAACAAATATTGCTAGGCAAGACTGAAGACATGACAAAGAGTATACTTGGGGAAATGACAAAATTCTTGCATAGACTACATTACACTCAATTAATTCAGAAATATCACACTAGAACAAATGGTCACAAACAAGACAGTTTTGATGTGCTAAATATTCAAACTGAGATAGTAAGGGAAAGCCAAAGACCAACTAACACTCCAGAAAGTGAATATGAAACCTAGTTCTAGTTAAAGAAAATATGTAAGTACTTGGATAGACAGAGCCAGCAACTTCACTTTTTGAAATTAGGATTGAATAGAAAAAAAATTGAAAGGAAAAATTCACACTAATGCAAAGGTTCAGTTGTGATACTATAACATCAAAACAATCATTAAATGGTGATAGAAAGTCTATTGCAGGTTTCTGTTTATTCATCTTCATCTTTAATATTTGATACAACAGTTTACTACAGTACAACAGACAGTCACACTTGGAGTTATAGAGCAACATAAACAGCTGGAACTGTAGAACAATTTTTATTTAATGAGCTAGTATATATATCTTCATTATTGTCTGGCTTCAAAAGAAAAGAAGAACCATAAACCTAAAATGACTTTCAAAATTATGATAATTGAACACGAAAATAAATGTCAGGAAAAATGTTTTGCTTCAACTAATTATCCAAGCCAAAATAGTTAAAATGTAGCCAGGACACTTCCAAGTTCAACTTGTTTAAGAACACATTTCACAAAGAAAGAAAGAAGAAAAAAAAAACTCTTAGTAAGCTAGATCAAAGATGAAATACTGATGAGATTAATTAAATTATTAGTTTATAATTTCTGCACAGCATTGTCTATAACAAATCCTCATTTTGTTTTGCTTTCTGCCATTTCAACCACTTAATATCTTTTATGATTTACACTTTTAGGAATATTTGTCTTTTTTCAATCATATTCAGCGGACATTGCACAATGGATGAGGGCTGATTGCTAAGCAAGGTCTCCTATCATGCAATGTTTCTAATAGTGGAAATAGAAACATGTTAGAACATATATTCAATAGCATATGAAGCACTATTCAAATATTCTTGGCGTTAATTCACTGTATGACTGGATGGAGTAATAACATTCACTAGTGCTACATCTGAGTTATGCATGAAGTAGTTATCAGCGATAGAATTTTGAACACCAGGAGGTTGTGCATAAATTGAAATTCACAGTCATATGAAACCTATTGAGCACTCAAACACTGTATCCATAGAATAAGGCAATTTTTAATTTTTTTTTTTGAACATCATGACAACAAAGCTACATTGCAATCAACAGATGGCCAGAAATTTACAATTACTGCTCACTTTGTTGTACAGCCCCAATTTGGTACCATCATACTTCAGGTTGTTCCCAAAATTGGAAAAGGTGTTGAAAGATCAAAATTTTTCACCTAATATTGAAGTTGATGTGCACAATTGAATCAAAAGTAAACTAGAAACTTTCTTCATGGACGATGTATAGAAGCTTTGGAAAAAGAATGTGTAGCACTATATAATGACTATTTTGAAAAATGGACTTGTACTTTTAAAAAGAAATAAATTTTTTACTTTATTTTGATACCAGTTTCATTATTCTATTTAGTCTAAAACTTGTTTTACAGGATTGGAGACCTTATTCATCAATCATCCATCATATCTTCAAATATCACACTTAGTTCAGTATTTTCTTTTATTACTTATGGATAAATTGACATTCACGTAATAACTAGCAGGGATACCTGGCATCACCTAGGGAAAAAAAGAAGTTCAAAATAGACAGCACATTGAAAAATATGTTCTTTAATTCTTCTCATCTGACACAACAAATGAAAAAATATCTGAGAGACCTAAATCTTTACTTTCAATCATGGCTGTTTACTCACTGTCGTAGATTGATGGCCTCAAGTTATCATTCAAAATTATCAAAAACCAAGATGAAGGTAGTAGGAAGTAAAAAAAAAAAAAAAAATTAATAACATTTAAAATACTTCATAAAAAGCGTTACAATAGATACTTTCAATTTTATTGAAAAAAAAAAAAAAAAAAATGACCTGATTCAGTAGAAATATGGAGTCATATGTACCTACACTTCACCCCCACCACCTTCCCTCCCCACTCACTTTTTTCATTAAGGAAAGAGAGAGGGTAGTAGTAGAAACCAAAACATCCTTGAGTTACTTTTACTGCTGTTTCATTGCCAAAAAAGCAATATATATGACCCCACCCTACAAAAAAACTACTTGTTTAAGAATTGGTTTTGTTGTAAGAAATACGTGTTCCACTGATGAAGATCCTGATATAAAGATTTTTTTTCAGACATTCAAAACCAAAGATTAACTAGAGAATGACCACTGTTGACCTTGAAGGTCAGCCTATGTGAGACATCGATTTTTAGTGATTCTCCATGCCAAATATCAGGGCAATCAGCCTCATAGTTTCAGCAGAGAAGAGGCAAAAACAAAAAAAAGGTTCAAATATTAGTTCAGATATATATGCAATGAAAAGAAACCATGAACATTAATTTTAAACTCGCTGGAAAATACTCATGCACCATTAAAGATTCAAAAGAAGAAAAAAAAATCATTTTCAATGTTATCCTTTCAGAACTACACTTCACAATTTGCCTCAGACTCAAAACATGATCCCAACTGAGCAGCCTATGCGTTAATATCATCTTGAATTAGGCCCCAAATTAGAATACATATATTTCAGCTCAACATAACAGTTGACCATTGAGTTACACTATGCAAATGAGACAAAAGGATTCAAATTTTGAAGGATTATCTCCAAGCATGAAACTGTCAATAACAAAGGATATTCAAGTTTTTTCTTTTCCTCAATATTTCAGAACAACACATGCTTCTACACATTGTATGATATGTACAAGTGTCAAGAACTGGATCACCAGACAAGCATGACAGTGTCAAAAACTAGGGTGTTTAAAACATGCACGCACTTGGAATAAAGAAGCTGAGTAGAAAACGCTGCAGATTTCAGTGAAAATAATTTTGTCAATGTAAAGTGTTTTTTTTTATTCTAGGTTGTTGAATTACATTTAAAACATCAGATTTCCACCATCTCATTTATTATTGCTCACACATATCATGCAAAAATATCCTTCAAATCTTTCATAGTTGAGTTAATCAAAAAAAAAGTATTTTATAAATTCTGAATAAAATCAAATAGTCACCATTTGTAAATAGTCTAAATTCCAAAATACTATGTTTTCAAAGCTAAATTCAGAATAATTTATTTGCTATTTAGATATACGATACATGCTGATTTATGTCTACTACAAAAAAACAACAAAAAAAAAAAAAAATCAAACACTTGTTTATAATTTTGAATTTATATCAATCATAATAAGAACAATTAATACTGAAAATTATTTCTAATTTATGTGATTATCTTGTTAAGTACTACTCATTAGCAAGCAAACTCGGCAGTAGTATCAGTAGTTACTTGATCAGAAAGTCAACAATGAGCTCAACCAATCATCTACGTATTATGCTCATCCAATTTGCAATGAGCCATTATCATCACATTGTAGCTAACTATGCCAGGAGTTAAACATTTGATTTAGAACATATTTGATATGCTCAATTAATTCCAGAGTTTTTTCTAAATATATCTATTTTTTCATAAGCGTCCTTACTAGAGGTTCTCGTCCATTTGTCTTCACATTGTTTCTCAGCTGTTTCAAGTCAGATTCACTTGAAACTTGATAGAAAGGCATTTCTGGATAAGATGTTTCTTACCTGAGAAAAAAAAAAGTTTTCCACTCAGGGTCACATGATCAGACAATAATGGTGTTAAAACTTTATAGTGGATGCCATATTGAACTTTCAGTTCTTGTTATTCTAATTAATCATGATACTCATGAAAACGATACATTTAAAATGTGTTTAGTTCTTTTCAGTATACTTTTATATCAAATGGTAAAGTTGAAGCCCATTTCATATGTGGAGTTTATTTCTCATAATTTCTCAATCACTTATTATACAGTAGTAAAGATTTTAGATACTTTCAATCAACAGCAAAAGTGTTTCAGACAACTTAAGTATTCTAAATGAGAAATAATTCTTTTTTACTTAATAAATTTACACTATCCAAGATACAGGAAAACACAACAGCTTTATTAATATTCAATGAATAGCTTTATATTTTAATTTGTATGCTTGAGTTTGCTACTAAAAAGAAACTAATTTAAAGAGTGTCTATTAGTCTTTCTGATAAGTTTTGATCGTTTTTTTCAATTTTCAAAATTTCATTTGATGAATTAATATAAATTATTAATTTTTTTTTTGCCATCATCTTAATTTACTAGTAGCTTTTTACTACGACTTTTTGTTCGAACCAATTACCCTCCAGCAGTGAGCAAATACTGTTGAGAAAATATGGAATAAACTCAGGTGGGATTCAAACCCAAAACACGTAGCTACTTGGAAGCACTGTTTAGCCCACCCTGCTTTACCAATAAGCCAACAAAACTTCAACTGGGAGCAGAAGCTTGATTAATTCCCTTAAACCTATCCTTCATTCAGTTGTGACAAAAAGCAACTAATAAAAATAAGATGAAGCTAAAATGTAGTCAGGAAAAAAATGATTGATACTACATTTAATAAAATAAATGAAAAATGAAAACAGCCCCACCAAAATGTATTAAATACTGTAACGACTAGAATGAAGGATGGGTTTAAGGGTGTTATTCTAGCTTTTGCTTCAACTTGAAGTCTCAGTCACTTACTTGGTAAAGCAAGCTGGGCTAAATGTAGCTTCCCCTTAGCTAGGGGATGTGGGTTTGAATCCCACCTCAGCGTTTATTCTTTATCTTTAGATCAATACTATTTACTCACTGCCAGAGGGTAATGGGTCTGAGCAAAAAGTTGTGACAAAAAATAGCAAATGAAATTAAGATGAAGGTTAAATGATTTCATAACAAAAATTTAAAAAAGAATTTTTTTTTCAAACGTTTTGATCAGTTTTGCTAGTCATAATCAATCTGAGATTCAATTCCTTGAAAAAAAAACTATACAATGCACCCAAATAGTCATTTATTTACAAACTAAAACCAATTCATCTATCATTTGCACATTCCAAGTACACTGTAAGTATTTCAAATTGATTCACTTTTTGAATTTCAAAGATGATTAAAAAGTGGGTAATTCATTTCTTCTAGTTTGTATTTCATTGTGAGTTCCCTGATTTCTTACTTTTTGAGGCAGTTTCCATAAAGGTGTCAGTAACATCAAATTCAACCAATTAATTTAAACCCTAAAAAGTTTTCATAAAATTTGAGTAATCCAGTTTCAGTGAATACTGCAGATAATCATTCAGTCTTTACAAGAAAACTGACAATGCATTATAAAGTTGAAAAAAAAAAAGAAATCTTAAAAAGGAAAAAAGTTCCCTTGCTTATGAACCTTTGGAGTGAAAATTTCGGAAAAAAAAAAAAAAAAAATTCCCTTCATCTTTGATACCTTAAAATGAAAAAAAAATGTTTCTCCCAATTCTGACACCTTATTTTCAAAATTTTTTTATCAGAATACAAGGTCAGGTAAAGAAATCAAAGGCAGAAAGTTGGATCAGAATATGAAAGAAACCAAATTAAAAAAAAAAATGTGATCAGAATAAAAGTTTTCCTAATGACATCACAACATTCTCTCTACAGCAGCTGGTAATTAAATCACCCCCTCCCCCCAGCCATTCTATATCTTTCACATTATGGACGGAGGGCATACAAATTATAATAAAGATTAATATGAGAGAAATTCCGATGAGTTAAATAAAATGGTCATGGGAATAACAATTTTAAGTAGTTGTTGAAAATGAATCTACAACAGTAGCTAAAAACAAAAAGGAAGTGAGCAAAGAGAGCAGTTATTCATTCAAGTACCCAGGGAAGTTATTTAAACTCCAATATTTGTCAACAGTTAGCTTTCACAGTGAGCAGCAACATTAACTCATAGTACTTCTGCGCAGCTGAAATAAGGACTCAAGTTAGATTCATCAATTTTTTTTTTCCGATCTATAGCACTAAATATAGTTGAAATAAATCCACAACTTGAAGAATTATAACAAAATGCAATTGTATCAAACATGATGAGCCTACATGAAAGATTATCTAATCATTTTTCTCCTATTAGAAAGCATCTAAAATAGCTTAGAGATTCACTATTGAACAAACAGTTAAATGGGTTATTAACAAGAACAGAATTCTAATGATGTGTGCATATACCACAGAAAGGGGAACTGCAGAGGGGGGGAGGGCACTAAAAGGGAAACTGTGGATAAGGAGGAGTGCTAGATGGGAAACTATGAATTATTTCTAAAAAAAAAAAAAAAAATATTTAATCTATAATCCTATGTTTGTGAATGCTGATGTAATTTTATATCTTCTGATCACGAGAATTGACTAAAAATAAATGAATGAATAAATGATGTCAATTAACTGGAGACAACTGATTGGAAAAAAAAAAAAAAATTTCATTTGTTAACTGGGGACAGACAAACCTAATAGAGATGTGTGTGAACATATCTAAAAAGTGAACTCAAGGCCATAAGTACTCATTAAAATGTATATTTGCTTTGCCGTAACCAGAGGAAGTGAACAGTTACCAAGAATAGGTATAGTTAGTTGCCCAATAGAAATCATCATGTGATCAACGTCTTTTGGCAGTGTACCATATGGGGGTTGATCAACTGAAAAATTGGATGAGTGATGAATTAAAAAGTTACTTCTCTTGCCTTTCCAATGGCAGTGATCACTAAAAAGACTGAATTTTAAAAAAAACAAAAAAACAAGCATGAATGCTGTCAGATATAAACTAAGGAGCCAATTTAGCATAAACTTAAATTGCAGATCAAACCCTTCCAATTATGACAAGGGAGGGGTGTCAAAAAAAACCCCCAAAAAACAAAAAAACCAGATAAGTAAATGTTTGAAATTTTGGGCCCTTAATCTCCATCAGTGCAACCTGTATACATGTTATACAGCCAGACTGACTTGAAAACTGAAGTTTATTACAGGTTTTGATAAAATACCATAGAACATCCAACATCATATTCAAAAGCATTTCTCATATTTTTATTAATATCTACTTTCAAAAAAATTTCCGATTTCAAATTCTATTTTTCAAAAAAATTTCATCAAGTAATTATTCTTATAAAAATTAACAGGCTTTCATAAAGGAAAATGGCACTGAAGTAAACAGTTTATGATATAGGATACAACTATAGATCAGTTTAGGCCGAAAGCCTCTGATCTGGTCTATTGACTATGCCTATGTATAGTATTTTCACAAGACTTGATGGACATGGGTGATGTTGATGACTGAAACTTTCTATCAACCCAATGCTGGTCAAATTTGCTCTTGAAAACTTGGAGTAAATGGGTATCTACCACTGAAGCTGGGAGACTGTACAATGGGACCACCACACAACATGCAAAGAAGTGCTGCTTAAGACTTGTTTTGCATCTGATTTTCTTCAGCTTGAATGTATGACATCAAGTTGTGCTGCTCCATGACAAAGGGGCTGTCAACATTGTAGAACCCATGGGTGTACTTAATGTTTTGATCATATTTCAGTATCATGGCAATCACACTACATGAGCAAACTCCAAATGAGGAAGTAGCAGGGCAACAAAGAGCAGACATAGTGTGTCAGCATTCAAAAACTGATAAGATGATCAGCCCCAGTATCCTATTGGCTTTGTTAACCTGGGATCATGTGCTTGTTAAACATAAATTTACTATCTACATGTATATACAGGTCTTTTTCAAAGTGGGATGATTCCAGGAAGACATTATCACTGTTATCATTTAAACATTAACGAAATACTTGACAACAAAAGCAAAGCATTTATTTAGAATCTTAATCATTCTTGGGGAGTGGGTAATTCAAAGGTTTATTATTCATTGGTTAATGTCATTCAAACAAATGTTGTAAATTCTCTATTCAATTTTTATACATCTCCTCTTCTCCCTTCCCTATAAACACTAAAACTAAAGATTTTTTTACAACATCACAGGAGAGAATGAAATAAATTCATGTAGGTACATGGATACAGGAATACAACGGGGGGGGGGGTACAATCTTGATAACAAACAGAAAATTTTGAAAAGTGACCTGAAATACTACTGATTCATTGTTTGAACAAAAATTAATTGAAATGTCCTTCAGATTCACAGAAAATAATAGAAAGTTATGCGATTAATAAATCTATAAAGACCTCTGGAACAAAAGGTGTGAAATGACATTTCCTATTATTAGAGATTGAAAAACTGAGAATTTACAATTGAACATAGGACCAAATGAACAATTTCAGCGGGAGTCCCAAATTGACGAATATCATTCAATTACCAGAAAAAAAACAAGCCTGAAAGTCAGAGCCGAGATGCACTAGTTCAATTTTAAGCCCCTTTCTTTAGTCAAGGTCATGCTAATATCATAGTGAGATAGAAATTCATTCATGCAACTGATGCATGTTTATCTCCTGACGTAGTAAAATAGAATTCCATGTTCTGATGATGTAATAATAAAATGTCACTAACACGACATCAGATAAAAGTATTGGTTTCATAGGAAGAGCAAAGGGAATGCTTCGTGGAGATCATGTCATACGTTTGCTGTGTCAATTCGTCAAATTGTTAGTCAGTCAGTGACAGCGATCGCCTCTATAGATGCTAACAGATCTAAGAATCAAATTCAACAAAAATAATCTCTTATTTGTAGTTAAGTAGGGGGAATGGAATAGGTCACAAAAGGTGACTCACTGTCTAAGATAGAAAAATTACCAGCCCTTGTACGAATAGAAGTTTAAATCTCCGACAGACACCTGGTGATTTTTTTGGCACTTGGAGTTACTTTATTCAAACATCTTTTTAAAATTTTACTTAACGATGTATAAATTTGAGAACCAAAAATCTATTAAAAAAAAATACAGAAAAGTAGACGAGTGAGCTATCCAACAAAGAGTAATTTAAATGATTTAAGGGAAATTCCGTAAGTAAAACAAAGATCATCTTAATTTTACTTGAAATAGGACAAAAATAACAACAATAAAAGCTGTTCGCAGCTCATAAAAATATTATTAAATAAAAAAAAAATGTCCATGAAGAGGGGCAGCTAGGGAAAGTACTCGAAGCAGGTAGTATTTGCAGGTGATAAAATACCTCATCAAAATTTAAAAAAAAAAAAAAGAAAAAGTAGAACAGTTTATGAGGATTTGGAAAATTAAATTTTGAATCGGCTTCAAAACCAAAAAAAACAATCGAATGAAGAAAAAAAAATTCAGAAACATTGAAGGAAGAATAAAGAAAATAGGGCTGGAAAACCAGAAGACATGACGCAATTAAAAAAGGTTTTCTGTTGTTGATCATATGAAATATGGTTGATCTTCTCAATGAAAAGAAAAAAAAGATGCTAGTTAAATTAATCCCGAATAAATTCCCACCTGAAAACAAAACAACCATTTATTTTGCAGCAAAATGAGATTACGTGTTTTATGCTTGTCTAACGTCTGTTATTAAAATTACAGAATATAAGTAAATCGACTAACACCCCTAGTTTCAAGTCTTCTCGAAATGAATAAAATACTTGATTTTTTTAAAAAAGGTAATGAAAATTAATTAATGACCAAATGTTGATATAGAATACAAATCTTGACTTCAGGAGAAAACATTTTAATTTATAAAATAAAAAGATAGTGAAGCGGGCCAGACTAAAATTTGCATTTTGGCCATTTTATGGCTAAATTTAACAACTTTGTTTTTTAAAAAGTATTTTGGCCGTGAGCTTTTTTGATTTGGATATTTCTCTTTCTTTTTTAAGATTAAAAAGAAATTTATTCTTTTTTGTACATGCCCAGGGATCGGTGAGGGTATTGCATGATGAAGGGGTCACTAATTGTTTAGAAAGTTTGCGGACCCCACTTTAGGACTTTGGGATTGATTGAGGTACTCGGGTAAGTACACAGTTTTTTCAGTAAATTCTTTTTTGGTGTGTACTGCATAATTGCTATGTTTTATTAACAATTTCGCATTAGGCCACTTTTTGCGTATTTTTGGCCCGAAATGTTTTCAACCATTTGGCACCGTTGGGCCTGATGTGAGGGGCATTTCAGAGAATGGACTTATTTTCAGGCTTTTGTTTTAAATCAATCTGTATTTTGTACATTCTTTAAACTACACCGAGAAGTTGCAAAAACTTCTTAAAGCCATTTAGGAATCAACTATAAAAGCAGAAAATCTGCAAAAAATCTCCAATTTTATTTTATAATTTACGTGCCATAAAATTGAAGCAAAATTGTAAAAATGCTTTCCCCTAAAAAAACAAAAAACAACCCCCCACATAAACAACATATCGCTGGGCAACAAAATGCCTCAAGTTTAATGAATAATTAAATTTGGTCATTGGGAAAATTCAGAGTTACCCTTTCAAAAGTTCAATAAGCGATTAAATAGAAAATTGGTAAATTAAAACAGTTTCAGGTGACATCTTTCCTGAAATGATTTTTCAAAGTATAAGTTTATTAAAACAAGAACCATAAGTTCAACGATGCGTCCACCATCCGTGGTTGTAGTGGGAGGGGGAAGTGCTAGTCTATGAATTCTCATATATGTAAAATATTGCGGTACGGAAATATTCTGCAAGCAAGATTATAAATATCGTAAATGGCTATTTTGGACGTTTTTGGCTTTTTTTTCCAAATGCTATAATGTAGACCCCGGACATTGTTATGACATCATAAGCAATTGGTAGAAAGAAATTATTTGGAATAGATTTCTTACAATGACATCACACTTCTTTCCTTCCTATTTCCGTTATTTAACGTGACTGGGACCGACTGAAAAGTGTCTGGAGATGTAATTTTAAAAACTTGAATCAACTATTATGTCAAAACTCATCTCATTCAAGCAGTTGGTTTGCCCATCCATTCAAATCTCATAATTTAACATAAAAATTGATAAGATTTTGGACTTGACTTATGTAAGTGAAAGTGTGTAATTCAGAATGATCCATATTTCATTACATCAAAATAAGACATAGCATAAATATAGTAAAAACAGTAGCATTTTTTGAGCGTGTATACTGTAACTTCGTCTGGTTCTACCGAGAAGATAAGTTATTTGTACTCACGAAATGAAATACTCATTTCTGGAAACTTTTTTTTTTGCTAAGTCTGTAAACAATACAATGCTTTCAAATGGATACGAAAAACAAACAGACTCGTTCATTTTTTTTTTCTTTTGGGTGATGCTTTTACAGATCATGTAAAAATTTGACAACAGGGAAAAAAAACAAATTTATTCCAACAAGAAGGCGCTTTCTAAAGTTAATCGGAGACAAAGTTTAATTCAAAAGAAAAAGGAGAAAGAATATTGAAAATAGTTAAAAATTTGAACTAGTGACTTCTGAAACAATGCATTTTTTCAGAAATTCAGATTTTTTAAAGCTGTGAACGAAACATTTACAATTATTTTCACTTCGAAATTCAGAGATTAGTCCTTGCTAAATTGATCGCGTTGTGTAGCTTAAGTTTTGGTTGAAATTTACGTCAGCTGTGTTTGTCATTGTATAAACAGTTAAAACGAACTGTTTATTTGCTCGCTTGAAACACTGCTATTTTAATATTCGAGTAAACATTGAAAGATTCAAGAACAAACGAAAATAAAAGAAATTCATCATTCGTAAGACGACAGTCAAGATTTGCTAGTGTTAGTGTCTGTATGGACTAAACGGACAGACATACAGTAAAGAACTAGACGTAGATTAAATATCCAAGTTTTTTTTTAGCAATAGTATTGTAGGACTATGGAAATGTGTAGTGTTCTTAACCGATGAATATACTTTTTTTTAAAAATTGATATTTTTCTTACAACACAAATGTTTACGGTTTTTGATAAAGTGTAAATTGTTATGGTGTGTACTTACACAACTAAACTTGTATACTTTTTTCACGCTAAAATGTATTTTTAAACAATCAACATTACAATAAGAGCATCTCATATGATTAGCAAATAATTCTACACAAAAATTTGTACTTTGAAATTTCAACTTGAAATCCAATGCGAAATTGCGTTCTATTAAAATGTTTGTCTTTTTTTTTTAAATGACTACTAAGTGGTCTCAAGTTTCTGAGTTGGGTAACCGAATTAGCTCGTCATTGTTTAATGTTTAAACTTTTTAACCGATTTAGTTAGTCAACTTACGAATCTGGTCATCTATATTAGACAAAATTATTCTTTATTATATTTCTTATTAGAACTAAAACAATCGATAGACCTAAATCGATTGCTGATTACCGTGATCACTCTTGGTGAAAAGGGTTTTTTTAAAAACATCAATAATCAGACATCGGAGCCAGGATTTTAAGATAGAAGCCATTTAACTTTCAATTTATCAGTGAAAGTGAACAATTGATTTTTTTTTCAAAGTATGAAATGAATCCATAGAAGATAAAGTTTTTCCGATTTTAAAACGAACTAAACTTTTAAAACAAAAATGGAAAAGGAGAAGAGCCTTTTCTTTATTTTCATCCTTCTCGAAACTTGACTTTAATCGTAAAAGAAAGAAATAACCTTTGTTTTTGTTTTTTTTCCGATGGTAAAAAATCATTTCGAGAATGAGATATATTATTAATTTTTTTAGTAAGAAACTCCACTGATAAACAGTAATGGCAACGGTGTGTCTGTCACTCCCTAATTTTTAAAATATTAGGAAAAACGATGATAATATTGCTGGTACGTGACGCACGTAAACTACGCATTTTCAAGGGTCAAATTTTTTTTTTAACTGCACTGGTCATACAATGGAAGAATGTCAGCCGGCTTCGGCTAAAAACAAGTAGTTTTTTTATTAAAAAAAAAAAAAAAAAAAAAAAAGTTTAATTTTTCTACTACTTACCGCTCTATTGGATTAACGTAATGGCCGCCTTCTCCATCATGGGTTCTGGTGACCACCGCACGCGTTGAACATTATGTTCCTGATTTTTTTTTGCAGACGGTATAATTTTGCAATATTCGAAATAAAAACAAAAATTGGAAAAAATTCTTCTGTAGACCAACTTGCAGTATTATTATTTTGCTTTTCTGGGTTTCGCACCGTTTGTCAGTAGACTGTGAGAGGTCAAATACATGAATATGGAAATGACTTGTCAGAGGGATCGTGAAAACTGACGAAAAAGTTTTGATCAGTTTATTTCACAGTTTTTGAAGAAGTTCTGACAATTAGTGTAGGGTTAGTTAGGGTTGGGAGGCAGGGTTGTATTGACAGAATGTAAAAAAATGCAAGTTTGTGCACAGAAAACACAAAAATGAAACAAAAAATCTGCCAATGTATTTATTGCAAAATGCAAGCCTGTTCACAGAAGATTTTGTTACACACAAAAGAAGCAAACTTCAGCGAAAATGTTTTTTTTCCAAAATTGCAAAACGAAACCGTCTGCAAAAAAAATCAGTTACACAGCTGATGATGTTCAACACGCGCATGATAGTCACCAAAAGCCGTGATCGTAACACTGGCCATTACGATAACACAGGAGCGCAAAGTAGTACAAACAAAAAAATACGGAACTTTCTTTATAAAATAGACAACTTGTTTTTAGATGAAGCCGTCTGAGATTCAATCGTTTTATGACTAGTGGAGTACTGTGGGAAAAAATTGACTCTTGGAATTGTGTAGTTTGGATGCGTTACCGAACTGCAGTATTACCAAAACGATGACTAAAGTTCAACAAAACTAAATAAAGATGAATTATTGCCCAAGGCCTACGCAGTTCTTTTTACACTTGAATATCGTAGTTATTTCTCTGAATAACGTTTATTTAGTACTCAAATATCTAAAAAAATAAATCTCAAAACAATACGAAAGTACTTTACAACAATTTTATAAATTTCTGGGCAAATGATAAATCAAAAATAAATCGCGAAGTGTAGAAATATGTATATATGTATGTATGTGTGTGTGTGTACTGTACACAAGATGCACACAGAAAGCAAAACAGTCACATCAATAACACACAACAGACTACTGGTCATAAAGTGGAGGATCAACTTCTTACTAAATACCCTATATATAGTGGCACCCCATTTCATGCCCACTTGGTACAATAATAAACAAAAAGAGAAGTATTGGCAGCGAGCGAGTGAAATAAATAGACCTGCCTCGTCTTACCTTTTTAAAAGAAATCCGTTTGAAAATCGTTTTGTTTTTTATGATTTTCGTTCGTAAGAGTTAGAGATGAACCTTTTTAGTTTTTTGAGAGCAGACAAGGTGAGTAACAATGG
Organism: Thysanoteuthis rhombus; assembly: GCA_963457665.1. Taxonomy (NCBI): domain Eukaryota; kingdom Metazoa; phylum Mollusca; class Cephalopoda; order Oegopsida; family Thysanoteuthidae; genus Thysanoteuthis; species Thysanoteuthis major. Next base: position 41,153,888 of record OY735219.1, on the reverse strand, counting down.
CTAGTGCTTGCTATATGATGTTATATTGCAAGAGACAGAAAGTCGGCGGCACAGGTACGCCATGTTCTCACTCTGATTGGTGGTGCATGTCTAAGATGGAGAGGCGCTACTCACCGTCCGTTCTGTCAACAGCAACGCAGTGATTTTCCCTTGGAAAACTTCAAAATATCAGCTGTCTATGAAAAAACTACTGGGGGATTAACAGAAATTACTATCTTATAACATTAAAAAAATTCATTTTATCATATAGAAAGGAAAAATAGATTTTGATCAAACTTTTTTTCATAGATTTTTCATGAAAAATTAATTTAAAAGTATTATTTTTTCTCAATTTCGTGAAATTTATCATTCATAATCAAATCAATAAAAGTAATTTTTCTGTGTTAGTTTGTGGATGAGTGAAATTTTCACACTGACAGCTTGGAAAATATTAGGATATTTTCAAGAAATTTCACTTGAAAACTTATTGAAAAATTTAATTATCCGAAAAAGCTATTATTTTTTTTCCATTTTGAACATTTTTATGTCTTAAAATCAAATTTTAAAGTTTTATTTAATGAATATTAGTGAAACAGGTCTGATCAGTCATTCAATAGAAACCATCACACAATCAAAGTCTTATGGTCGCATTACTTTTTGGGGGTGATGAATTAAAAAATTTCATAAAGGGGTGATCAATGAAGTTCCTTCTCTCGCTTTTTGTTTGGGCAGTGATCCTTAAAAAAGATCTAAATTTCAAAAAACTAGGCACGTACTAAGAGATCAATTAAGCATAAATTTACATTGTAAATTGAACCTCCCCCACACACTAGAAACCTATTTAGGGAGTGAATTTTACAAAAAAAGGAAAAGTTTTTCAACAAATAATAAGGAGCAAATGTTTCATTTTTTAGCCCTCTAGCACTATCAGTGTGCCTTGTATGCATGATACATACATATATAGCCAGCCAGCCAGATCAACATAAAAACTGAAGAAACCTATGTGGTCAGTTTTTGTTGACGGTTTCTCGTTCAAGAAAAGATAGAATTGTAATTCTGTTGAGATTAAAATGAATTTTCTCTTCTACTCAATTGAAAAGAATAAATTTAACTCTTAGGCCATTAAAATCTGGTGTAACTTTCAAATATTTTGAAAATCAAGGCCTTCAGAAAAATTTTATACTCATTTTTCAAGTGAGAATTATTGCAAATTCTTTCTGCATTTCCACATGACTGGCCTTCAACAGGGAAATTTAGCCTCTAGAGCAGTGGTTTGCAAAGTGGGTAATAACTCTCCCTGGGGATGCTTGTAGGCAAAGGGGAGATGGGGGGTTGGAAGACTAGGTGTGGTGAGTAGGGAAAGGGGCAAAGAATACAGATCCTCTGCACAAGGTTTTAGGCCTGAAATGATATATTATTATATTCTTTGTGCAACTATATTTTTGGTCATTAAATAGATGCTTAAATTTGAAAAAATATTTCATCAGAACTTAATTTTCAATATATCATTCTCTAATGACTTTTAGGGTGCATGGGGTGCTTTTAAAATGTACACTTTAAATGGGGTAGGTAGTTCAAAAATCTTTATGGAACACTACACTAGAGCAATGAGATTTTGGTAATGATATTAAAAACTGTCAACCAAAACAGTTAACATAGATTTCTTCAGTTTTTAAGTTAGTCTTGCTGGCTATGTATGCATGATACATGCATACAGGCTACACAACCATTCACTCATTATGTCAACAAAAACCTTCTTATTTTAAAAATCTCCACCTCCATAGGTGTCTAGTGATAGGGAGGTTCAATTTGCAATGTAAGTTCATGCTAAATTATTCCTTTGTTTGTGCTGGCCTGCGTTTGTGCTTGTTTTTTTAAATCCAGACTTATCTTATCCATTGATCGTCCCTTCTTTCAATTTTTTTATTGATCGCCCCAATATATACTGCCAATAAACATCACATGACCGTTTTTATTGAGTGATTAAAGAGATTTATTTTAAGTTTATAGTCAAAATGATCAGTCCACAAATTTTTGAATTCCTGGACCTGTTGTTATTTTAAGCCCCCGAGTAAATTGCAAACGGAGAAGGTTTTATTCTGCATTTTTATGACAACAAAGTGGATGAAAATATTAGAAACCATCCACTAAAATTGTCATCAAAACTGTCAATAAAGGTTTCTCCAGTTTTTAAGCTGGTCTGGCTATGTATGTATGTATGTATGTGTAGCGGTTACCTAATTAAGTTGATTAAATTATTAGTATCTGACTCCCATTAAAGATACAACTATTTAACCAACTACTTTTAAATTGTAATTTTACTTTTCAGTATGGAGTGTAAAATCATCTGTAGTATCTATCATAGAAAAGATAATTTCTTCAATGCTGACTGCTGTTGATGCTATCTATCGGTTCTGGAAAATGAAGAAAGGGTTAACTCCACAGGTGAAAGAGAAAGGAGAAAGATTTAACCCATTCTTTTCCTAATAGCTGTAGGCTCAAAAATAGGAAAACAGCTGATAGATTGATAAGTCGAATCAAAATAGTGAATACAAGTTGTTATGCATTGAGAAGGATGCATTTGAAACGTGTATGCAATAAAATAAGATGAAGAACAAAATTTAAAATAACAAAAAATGTATTTATTGAAATATCTATAAAATATAATGATTTGATTGTAGAAAAAGCAAGAAGAGAATGGGCTTTTAAAGTTGTTTTATAATGTTAGTATGGATTTTGAGTACCAGAAAGTGGGGATGATGGTGAAAACTTTGATTGGAAGGGGTGGGGGTGAAAAAGGTTAAGAACTACTGATCTACAGCCTTTAAAAAATTTATAATTGTCATTAAAACTATAATTATTTTACTAGCTAGACCCTTGGAAATTCCACAAATGTTTACTACGATTATTCTTTTTTCCGTGTCTCTACTCTTCTCTTACCCTTTGCCTGTATCTTCTAATTCTCTCCCTTATCCCCTGCAACTCTTTGTTGCCAGTCCATGGTATCATCTAAACAATATGAAAATATGGATTAGTTTCATATGCAAAAATTTTCCTACCCCCTCAGTAAACTATCTATTACATTTTTGCCCTCTCCGTTCCTATCCTCTCATTAAACTACCTAACTTCTATTTATTCTCCTCTCTCACTCTCTCCCTACCTCCTGTAAAATACCTATTTTATTTCCTACCCTCTCTTCCTACCCTTTTATTAAATTACTTAATCTATCTTTCTCCCCTTTTCTTTCTACCCTTTCAGTAAACTACCTAACCTTAATTTCTTCCGTCTTTTTTCCTAAATAAAATGAAAAATATTTCATATAAGATAAATAGTACTTTGATTTATTTGATTTATAGAAATAAAATTGGTAATATTTCAAATGAAATAAGTAATATTTTGATTTATATAATTTATGGTAATAAATTTTGATGATTGGTCTGTTTTTGATGAGTAGACCAATGAGAGTGTAACAGACTGCAATTGTGACAAGAAAAATTATGGTAATTAGTAGTTTTTCTTCATCCCATTGTTTGACACACCTCTGACTGCCAGAGCAAACAGCAAAAAACAAAAAAAGCGAAACCAAAAGAAACAGAAAACAGTCTTGTTAGTCACTCAATAAAAATCGTCAATCAAAAAATTGAGAAAAAGGGTGATCAATAAATGAGGTACTTCTCTCACCTTTTGTTTGGCAATGATCATTAAATAGCTTGAATTTTCATAAAACAAGTGCGAATGCCACTGGACACAAATTAAGTGATCAATTTAGTATAAACTTACCTTGTGATAATACCATTCTCATGTACCATTTGGAGGGAATTTAAATAAAAAAGATTTTTCCTTCACATAATAAGGAGTAAATGTATAAATTTTCAGCCCTCTAGCTCCATTAGCACAGACTGTATGTGTGATACATACATACATAGCTAGCCAAACCAGCTTGAAAACTGAAGAAACCCAAGTTGACAGATTTGTTTACAGTTTCTAGTGAAGAAGTAGTTTTGGAGACTTGAACTCTCACACCTAATGATGAAATATTTGCATACTATCTACTTATATAATGAACAGTACAATTTTCTTGGTTGTCTGTACATAACCATGGACTTTTCCATTTGAAGGTAACAAGTTTGCTAATAAAAATATCTCCAACGCACCCTTTGAAACAATGGACTCTTCCACCAAAACAAGTTTTTTAGTGCCTTTTCTTAAAAAAAAATCATCTTATAGAATTCAAACACTCTATCTTCGCCTTTTGAAAATTCGCTTTATGCCACTTTTTTGTTTTCTCAGAGAAAAAAAACAAACAGTAAAGGTGATATTCAGCTTTTATTTTGTAGCAAGCCATCACAGAGGCAGCATGCACCTTCTCCCTCTCTCTTCCACACCCAGTCTTCTACACTTCCCACCTTCAATGACTCAGTCGGACATATCATCATCATTATTTTTTTGGTCTGGGAATGCTCAAAAATGTTTATCATGTAATGGTAATTGCTTTTTCGCTTTACACTATTTAGCTCATGATAGGCTTTTATTCTGAATAGCTGAGAAGCCTGCAGATCCGTGAATTTTTCCACAGGGGTTGACTAATTGCTACATAAGCTACTTTTTTACTTCTATTTTTTCATAGTTTGCTCAAGCAGTTACTGAGTGCATTGACTCAGAAATGAGATGAAAAGCATTGATATTCAGATGAAGTAAAACTAGTAGTGAAGTAATAACAGTGAAAATGCATCCTTTTTAAAATCTTTGAAGCTGTTTTACATTAGCCAATATGAGGTAACTTTTAATGATGTATAAAAAGCAACTGAGTCATTCCATATCAAATCACCTGTTGCTCCCCAAGTCACCATCTCAGATTCTACTGAAAATAATTACAGATGCTCCTGTACAAAACTTACGGAGAAATCCAAAATCTTAGGCCTGTATCTCTATTATAATATTTTGAAATAAAAAATCTATGAAATTTTTCTTAATTTTGTGCATTTTGCCAAATGAGCTTTTCCATCCAAACTCTGACATTAATAGCTCCTTAGATATGGCCTTGAAATTTTGTGATGAGGGCTAACTTTTTTCTTTAGAATACAAAAATGTAATAAGATTAAGTGTATCTTCTGTATGTTCCCTCTTACATGGACGAAAATCCCATAAGTAAAAAGACGATGCCCACTTTGTGGGCTTTTCTTTCTAACGGTATCCTAGATAAACCATTCATACTTTTCCCAGTCATTTATAACATAGTAGGCCATGTTTATAGAGTGAACAAATTTATTTCTGTTGTAGGAGTGTTGGGATGATCGTTTGAAATATGCTCAATATTTGGGTGTCCTCTAAGTTGCCTATTTTCATGTCCTCATTTGAACATGTAGGCAGTTAACTACCATTTCAACGTTTTCACCATGTATTCTTACATATCTGAAGATGATTCGACAAAAGTTTAGTGCTACTGCTGAGCTTCCTTTTGGAGTAATGATTTTGCAATGCATATAGGGGATGCTGAAAAGTTCTTGGCTTGAGAAACAATGTCAGTTTCCAGGCAAAGCTCCTTCCTAAAATCTGAGTGGAATTTTGTCACTGTAGCTGGAAAGTGTGTTCTTTACATTATAAAAAGCAAATTAGCTGGATTTTTGTGCTCAAAAGAAATTTGTATTTAGGTCATTCTATCTTAGTTGGACCGAGAACTTTTCAAAAACAAAAGCATGACAGCTCAACTTTGAAAAAAATATAATTTTAGAAGGAAGCTCAGTAACAAGACTAAATGTTTGTCAGTTCATTTTCAAACATTTTTTTCCTTCCCTGTGATCATCATCAATGAAAAACACATTTTTTTTAATCGCATTCATTCATTCAATGCTGGTAATTGGAAGGAAATATTTGAAAAATAGCAGATGTTTAAAATATATCTAATATATCTGAAGATGATCTCAGCACCTGTGATTTTTTCCGCAGAATCTGAATGGGTAACCTTTGGAAAGTTCATAAAATCAGGTGATTTATCATGGAATGACTGTACCACATATTGAAAAAATGAAAAAAATGTAATTGCCTCAAATCATTTTTATCTGTTTCATAACGATATTATATCAAATGATATCATATCAAACTAGCATTCCAAGGGAAATTATGAATCACTGCTACCAATATATGCTTCTTTTTACCTCATAAATCAAGAAGTAGGGGTGTTAAGATGAAGATACCTCAATGGAAATGCTACCTGTATGGTTTGAATCATGAATTCATGATTTTTTTTTAAATGGGTCTGATTAGTCACTTGGTAGAAACTATCACATGACCAATCTCTTCAAGCAACTTTTCATGTTGGTGGTGATCAATCAAGAAATTAGAAAAAGAAGTCTGAATTTTCAAAAAACAAGCGTAAATGCCACTGGATGTGATCTATGTGATCAATGTTGGACGAAATTACATCGAAAATTGAACTACCCTTTAAAAAAACTATTATGGCCGAGAATCTTCGAAAGACAAAAAAAAAAATATTTTCCCTGCTCATTGAGGTGTGTGCAAATTTTCAAGTTTTTACTATGGATGGTTTGGCTGGGGTAAGGTCTGTATATATTGATAGATGATGATGATGATGGTGGTGGCGATGATGATGATGATGATGATGATGATGATGATGATGATGACGACGACGACGACGACGACGACGACGACGACCACCACCACCACCACCACCACCACCACCACCACCATCATCATCATCATCATCATCATCATCATCATCATCATCCGTTGTAAGATCGTTGCTGGACAAGAGCCTTTCTCATCTCCTTCAATGACGAACGTGATCGCACTAATCTTTGCCATGTCTTACTGGTAAACTTTTCCATCTCATCTCCCCATCTTGTGTCTGATCTTTTCCTACTACATTTCCAGTCCCATGGGCACAAATCAATTAGCCTTATCCTCTGTCAGTTGTCCCTTTGTCCCATATGCCCTGCCCATCTGTGTTTTTTTTGCTGAATTGTTTGTACGTTATCCTTCACCCTGGTCCTCTCTTTGATCCATGTTGATCTTATTCTTTTGCTAAGGGTTATTCCTAATATTGTTCTCTCCATTTCTCTCTGTGCTATTTTGAGTTTGTCTTCTCTATTTTTCTCACTTGACCTTGGTAAATGTATTCCCTAACTTCTTCTTTAGTTTCTCTGACTATTATCTCTATCTTTTTCAGAACTGAATCATTGAACATTACTTTAATCTTTGTTTTGTTCATCTTTAGCCCTATAAACAAGAGTGGAGACATGCTAGTAAATTTCTCTATGAGATACAGAAAGAAGATGAATACTTTTTTCCAAAAACAAGAAGGTCCTAGATGGACTTAAAAAAGCTCAAATAGAATAGCAAAAAAACAATATTGACTCAATAAAGTAAATCTAGAAAGTAACCATAGAATGGGAGCAAGCAGAGTTTAATTTGACTTTAAAATGGAAAGGAACAAAATGATCCTCAAGAAGAAAACATGCCCCTCTAAAATAGGGAGAATTATTGATTTCCAGATAGCAGTAAAGAACAGATTCAAGGCTTTGTGGAATAAGGAAAGTAGCATAGAGGGAAAGAGTAAAAATCTGGTAAACATAATCAAAGAACCTGCGGAGATGGTAGGCAAAAAAATTTAAAACATAGATAGATATGTACATATGAATAATCTAAACTCAGCAACTGAGTCAAGCGGTTTGTTGTGGACAGCGGTGATTAAATAGAAATGATGATGGATTAATAGTTAATAAGGAATTACACAACTGAAGTAGTTCGCTTTGGTCATTTTTTTTTCTTTTATGAAAAGTATTCAACGTTTGATTTGCAGCGAGCCGTTAAAAGGTAGTACACAGCCCGTTCCTCTCTCACTTCCACCCTAGTCTCCTATACCGCCCAACCTCTGACAACTCAGACTAACATAGCATTATCATCATTGGGGGGGGGGTCTGGGAATACTCAAGAGATTTTCCCATATGTATATATGGTAAAGTTGTTTCTTTGCTTCATGCTGTTTGAGTTTACAGAAGGTTTTTACAGGAATGCTTGACTTTTGGATATTAGGAGAAACCTGTACATGAATATCTGCACCTTGCATAAATGAATCATCGTAGCCTGCACATGTACCAGAACTAATAATCTAACTAATTGTCTAAAATCATCTAAAAAAATAGATCTTTCATCTAAAATTATTTAAAGAATTGTTGATCCAAAATGACCATGGGGACTCCAAAAAGTACTTTTTTTGAAAAAAAAAAACCCCAAACCCCCAAAACATTTCTACATGGTGCCTAGTTGTGTACAAATACAAATTTTCAAAAAATGTGACCAGGTGTGCCCAGAGACACATACAGACAGACGTATAGATATACAGACAAGCAAAGAGAAGATAATCTGTAGCCCACTTGGCTGGTTGGTCAGGTGGGCCATTTGTGTTCTATGGTATTTTGAGTATTGCTCCTGAAATGTGGTTATCTTTTCAGGAGCAATACTCAAAATACCATAGACCACAAATGGCCCAAATGATTTTTAAACAAAGTATCCAACATTGATAAAATCTAATAAAAATCTCTTGAAATCGTTAATATTTTATTGACAGGTTTAAATAACGTTTAATAATCAATTTTTCATTTCCTTTACAAACCATCAACCAAAACTGTCAACCTGGGTTTCTTCAGTTTTGAATTAGTCCGGCTGGCTAGCTGTGTATGTATGTATGTATATATGTATATATCACACATACAGGCCAAACCAATGTTTAAAATTCCTCCACAAAATAGGCTTTTAATGGGGATTTACATTATACGTTTATACTAAATTGGTTCTTCTTTGTACCCAACTGCATCCATACTTTTTTTTTGAAAATTCAGGCAATTTAGTGATTCATTAAAGGACGAAAAAAGTAACTCATTCATTGATCACCCTTTTTTAAAACTTTTAATTGATCACCACCAAGACGGTATGCTGCCAAAAGACACTGGTCTCATCACAGTTTCTATTGAGTGACTATCTAGACCTGTTTTACTCTTTGTCATTTTCACTTACTCTCTTTTATTCTCTTTCTCTTTTATATGATTCTCTTACTCTTCTGTACTACTTATTCTATCTTTAAATTCCAATTTTTAGATGAGTTGAACATAGATGTGTCGATAACTCACTTTGTCTGTCTCTAATTTACTGATGTAGTTTATCCTTTTTTCAATCAATTTCCCGTGATAGAAAAAAGTATATCCACAGTTTCCCTTTCATTGTTTTGTTATTCCCTCATCAAAGATTGATCATTTTTTTTTTTCCAATCAATCTCATGATAGATATAAATTGCATCATCAGTTTTCATAAGCATGGGATTTTAGATGTAATTCATATCATTTATAGTTTCCTTTCTAGCGGTCACTTGTATCTGCGGTTTCTTTTGCAGTAACCCCTCTTATCCCTGGTTTCCTTTGAAGAAGTTCTCTCTTATACGCAGTGTACTTTTCAGACCCCCCCCCTTATCTGCAGTTTATCTCTCAGTTGTCCCCCACAATCTGCAGAACCCCTTTCAGTCATCCCTCCTATCCATGGATCATTAGAATTTCGTTCTCGTTCTTATACATTTTTCTTCATAAAGGCTTCTTTATTCTCTCCTTCTCATATAACTCTCTCTGCGTTTTTGCTGTTTTCAGAAGAAACATTGACACATGCACACATACACACACACACATACGTGCGTCTTGGACGTTTTGTCAAATAACGTTTCACCAACACAGTCAGCCGATAACCTATTTATCTTGAGGACTCTTCATCGAAAAGCTGTTTGCTGTAATGATGTTCCGCTGACTTGGTTTTTCACAGACTGACATTTTGTTGAAAACTTTCTTTTGAATGAAGGATATTTTTATTTTGTTTCTTTTTATTTACGAATCTTCAAGTAAATTGTTTCAAAATAGAAATATTTCATATTGCAAAATTAAATAAATAGACTTAATCATGAAGTAAATTTTACATCACTTTTTGATTTTACCTCGGTCTTTTTTCGCTGTCCAGACATTACTGTTTTTTTTTATCCATTGATGATTTAAAGGTTAAAAAAACAAGATAAAACAATGTATTTACTCAAAAATGATTTTTTACATCCAAAACAACACTGGAAGAACAGAGTGATAAAACAAATATTATAAAATGAAATTTTGTGAATGTTTAGAAATTACCATGCAGACATTGACACCCTATTTCAAAAATGTAATTACTTGAGTTTTTTGTAAGTTCTTCTGCAAGTTTTTTTCTTCATCCAGCCACCACACAAATGATCATGTATTCATATACAAGAATCATACGTTCATGATGTACTCCTGTTGACAAAAGTTCCAATGACAGCTTTGCCTATTTTGATTAGTTATTTGTACTCTGTATATGAATAAAACATTGACTACATCAGGAAGATTTTTAAAAATTAGTTTTATCAGTTGGTAAGTTTTGTAGATACCCTTTCCTCTCTTTCCCCATTATCTTAACTGTCGACATCTTGACATTTAGTGATATTTTACTTATTACCCTGATTCTATTTTGGTGATGTTTCAATGATAAACACTCTTAATATTAAACAGTTGTGAATTTTTGCCTGAAATAAGATGAGGCATTAACATGACTCAATGACTTTGGGGAGTCAGCATCATTATTTGTGTTGATCTTATCATCTCATTTTAAACGGTGATGTATTTTCATCTTCAAGTGTTGTAACTCACATCCTGTAACCTTCTTGGAACTTTAAACAGAACCCGTTATCTTATGAAGCCTTATTGTTTTAATCAGTTTGATCAATTTAGGTTGTCTGATGAGTTAAGATACCTGGTTAAAGTGGTAATTGCACCAACTAAAGTATAACTAGTATTTCAAGGGAAATTATGAATCACCACCACCCATATTTGCTGCTTTTTACCTCATAGATTAAGCACTGGTGGTGATAAAATCAAGTTACCATAATGAAAATTCTACCAGCATAGAAATAGCATAAAAAAAAGAATGGTTAAGCATGGCTATTCTCCATGGAGGTTGGTTGTAGAGGCTTCCCAGCAAAATCAGTGTGGCGGCTGTTATTAGCACTGGGCCTGGACCAAAAGAAACAAAAAGAAGAGGCAGAACATGCATCGTGTTGGATATTGAGCAGGTAGAGAATGAAAATTACAATCCAGTGGCAGCCAGGCAGTGATCTGGCCACCACTGGAGGGCATGTTTTGGTTTAAGGGTCAAAACACCCAATGAAGGTTGTATACCATCTGACGACAGCTGCCTTAATAAAAACCAAACAAAAAAAAACAAACAAAAAGAAAACATGGTTACTTACTACAGTAACCAGAGAACACACCTTAACAGGTGTATTACATAAGTAACCTCTGGCTTGCCAGTGGCTTCCAGGAAAGACTGGATAGCAACTAAAAAAGGTCAGTGATGCTGGAAATACTGGTGTGGGCATATAAGGCTAGCAACCTTATGGGCAGTCCTGGCAAGAGAGATCTACCTTATATGCTACAAATACAAACCAAGAGCAATAACCCTAGAGTCTCCCGAGAGAAGGGGGTAGGATGAGAGACCCAATTGGACAGACATAGCAGCAACAATCAGGACAGAAAAATGGACTATAAAACAGATACAAATGTCTGGAATGCAAGATCTTCCCCATGCTCACTAAAAGGCTGACTTCTTACATGATGCAGAACCAATACATCAACACGTTCATCCAGAAAGGTGGGATCCCAGGCTTTTCCGGTTGTTTGGAATACACCTCAATAATTTGCCAACTGATCCGAGAGGCCAAGCAGAAGAGGGGCAACATAACAGCTGTTTGATTGGACCTACAGGTCAGTCTTACATGATCTCATCCAGGAATGACTCAGTCAATAACACATCTTTGTGACTATCCAAAACATGATCTCCAGTTAGTTAAGTGCAAGGGTTCAGACACATTCAGATTTATGTTGGCCAAATTTACAACCAACTGGCTGGATCTCCAAAAAGGGATCCCTATGGGGTGTACTATCTCCCCCATTCTGTTTATTATGGCTATATATCTAATATACCTAATATCAACAGCAGAGTATACTGCCCATGGCCCTATACTGGAGTCAGGCATCACTCAGCCGGCACAAAGAGGATTTATGGGCAATATCACAATAACAACTGTGTCACACGTCCAAAGAGAATGAGCACTGGAAACTATGGACAATGCAGCCACTTGGGCAAGGATGGCCTTCAAGGCTGGTTGGCTCAAAAGTATGATGATGAATAAAGGCAAAATCACCATCAAATTCAGCCTCAGAATTCAAGGAGAAATCATTCCATCCATTGAAAATAAGCCAATAAAATACTTGGCGAAGTGGTACAATGTGTCTTTAACTGATGGAGCCAACATCATCAATGCTGTAAAGCAAGCTGAAGAGTAGCTAAAAAAGATTAAGAAATCAGGACTACCCAGTAAATTCATGGACTGGTTGTTCCAGCACAGTGGCTTTTTTCTCCATAACTTTGGTGCAAGGCATCAAGAGGAAAATTTTTTAAAAACACCCGTGGAGATGTGGTGAACACAACCTTTCATCCAGACATCACACTGTGGTCAACTGAAGATCAAAAGATGATTCCGGTTGAGTTGACCATGCCGTAGGTGGACGGTTGTGAAGAGGTCCACAAGAGAAAGGCCCTGAAATACCAGCCTCTGGTCCAGGAGTGTAGAGACAAGGGATAGTAGGTATAGCTGTTACCTGTAGAGGTTCTTTGTAGAGTTTTCCAACAAAATCATTTTGTCCGCTGTTATCAGCTCTGGGGCTGGACCAAAAGAGACAAAAGTAAGCAACTCATTGGATGGGAGAAGAAGCAGAATGTGCCTTGCGCTGGATATGAACACGGATAGAGGGGCGATGATCTGGCCACCACTTCTGACCCACCAACTGGGGCGTGTTGTGGTTTAAGGATTGAAACACCCAATGAAGGTTATGTACCACCTGACAATGGCTGCCTTAAAAAAAAATGGAAAACTAAAACATGCATAAACAAGAAACAAGAACAAACAAACACCGTTACTTACTGAGGTAACCGGAGAATGTACCCTAAAAGGTGTATCATATGAGTGAATGATTTGAAAAAGAAAAACAGGTCTGGTTAGTCACTTGATAAGTTGATAAATGAATAATTTATCTTTCTTACCTCTTCTGGACTGTGATCACAACAAAGTACAAATTTTCAAAAAACCAGCATGCAGCTGCACATAAACTTAGGGACCAATTTGGCAGAAACTTTCATTGTGAATTGAGCCCCCAATGAAAAACCCATTTACAAGGAGGATTTCCAAAAACCAAAAAAATATTTTCCTTACTGTGTGATTTTGCAAAATTTCAAATTTCTCCTATAAACAGTCGGGGATGAGCAAAGTCCAGATAGATGAATATAAATGTCTGAACACATGAATAACTAAAACCAAAAACTAAAAAAGAATTTTTTTCTTATTGTTTATGTTGTTCAAACGTTTCGGTTAATCCATTTGGCAGTCTTCTTCAGGTATACTAAACCAATGTAATGATGGTCGACAGAATTTTTTTTTCTCAATAGCAGCAATGCTTATAACATAGGATTCAGCTGTTTTTGTTTCCTTTCCTTGTCAGGCTAGGATTTACATAAATGAAGATAATGTCAAAAAACATTGAGTCACCTATGTATGTTCATTTTTACTGATGAGCTATCTTTAAATACTGCTTTGTAAAAAGTTGCCTGCCTGCAGTTTGGATGTGTTTGTAAAATCAGATGTGCATGAAAGGATCATATATCAAGTTGCATCAGATGACAAATAAAGAAGGAACAATAAAAATGCTAACAGTAAAAAAATGGAGCTTTCTTTTCTCACGATAAAAATCTGAAGTTATTTTACATACAGATATATTAGTATCTATTATATGAGTTGCAACTCAAATATTGTAAAGACATCTTGTTTATGACGTAAATGTAACAGAGACTGGAGCTGTTGAATGCACTAAAAGTAACAAGAGATAAGATCAAAAGAAGTCAGTCACCGAGAAACTCTATATAATTTATTTTCAAGTTCTGTTTTGGCTAAATTTAATTCTTTTATAACTGACAGCTAAATAAGAATTGTATTTTTGCACACCAAATGAATAAAAGATCTTTTAGTTTCTAACATTGAGACATAAGGAAACTAGCCCATACTCCAATGTATTGAGGGTTCTAAAGTAAGCAGTGCCCAACAAGTACCTGAAGTGGCATCACTCACTTTAACTTGGGCCATTTTACCCATAGCTAAGGGGGATGGATTACTGCCTTTCAGGAACCTAAAACAACTTCATTAGTGTCATAAGGGAATGAATGTCCAACTTGTGTTTCGTAATTTTTGAAACTTTGAGATGCTAATATTAGAGACTGTCAACCAAAACTGTCACCAAAACTGTCAAGATGGGTTTCTTCAGTTTTCAAGTTGGTCTGGCTTTTTAAAAATTTAAAAATTTACTCCTTATTATATCTAGAAAAAATTTTTTTTTCAAATTCCACCCTACCCAATAGGTTTTTACTGTGGGCTCAATCTTTTACGCAAATTTATGATAAATTGATCCTTTAGTTTCTATCTGACATCATTCACGTTTGTATTTTGAGAATTTGAACTTTTCTGATGATCACAGACCAACAAAAGACGATAGAAGCAACTCATTCATTGATCACCCCTTTTTTCCAAATTTTTAATTGATCATTCTGAACGCAGTATGTTGCTGAAGATGTTGGTCATGTGACTTTTTACATTGAGTGACTCTCCTCATGGTTCATCCTCTGACCTTTAGGAAGGTTTTGGGCAGTTTGCATATTCATTCTTTTTAAGGAATCGTCCACCAAAACCGTCAACATCAGTTACCTCAGTTCTTCAGTTGGTCTTAATGGCTGGCTGGTTAGCTGGCTGACTGGCTAGCTAGTTATGTATGTATGTTTGTATATATCATGCGTACAGGCAGTATCAATGGAGCTGGAGGGATGAAATTTTAAATATCTACTCTTATCATGTCAAGAAAAAAAATTTTTTCTGAATCCCCCCCCCACCCGAATAAGTTTTTAACAAGGAGTGTCAATTAACAATATAATTTTATGCTAAATTGATTTATCAGTTTTTCCCCACTTTTGTTTCAAAAATTCAGTCTTATTTTGTGATCATGCCCAACATTCATTGATCACCCCCTTTTGAAATTTTTTCAATTGTTCACCTCCAACAAGGCATGCTGCCAAAAGTTCACATGACAGTTTCTATTGAGTGACTAATCAGACCTGTTGATCATAGTTTTAAAAGAAAGAATGAATAAAAGAAAGTGCCAATAACACTTAGTTATAAAAACCTCACAAAGTCCAATCAATCCTCTGGAGTCAAAATTAGGCATACGTCTGAAGACATTGATTTGATTTCACCCAACATTCTTATTTCATGATATCTTGAAGGTCTTTGTCAAGTTATCAGTGATGAAATTCTCATTTTACTCATGCTGCCCTTTGCACTATGTTATGTATAGTTTCTGATTTTCTTGAGAATGGATTAACTCTTAATTTCATGCAAGAAATCATAGAAGATAATTCCTCTATTAAAAACAAGAGGAATAACTACTGATCAAAGTTAACTCCTTTCAACTTGAGGTAAATTGAAAATTTTGTTTTATTCCATCTGACATAATAAGTTTTACAAACTTTATTTCCAACACAGAAGAGTTCTGCTATCAATTAGGAGCAGTACTTAGTAATATTACAAGTTTTAATTTTTTGTGGTAAAGTTTTTTCTCTTGGTGTCAAGTCAATTCTAGGTCCAAAAATTCTCATCAAGTTCTTCTTTTCATTTTCATCTTCTCACCCAATCATTGTGTCTCATCAATTATTTTCTAATTTGGACATCTCTTATTGTTGACTGAAAAGTGTTGATATGTTTTTGTTGTTGTAGCCATCACTTTCACCTGCATTATGTTTCTTTCATCATTTTTAAAAAACTCTCCCTGCAACAATGAAGAGTAAGTCACTGGAATCGACATGCAATATCCGTATCTCACATAACTGAATCACTGTAGCCTACACGTGCACTAGAACTAATTATCTAGGATAATCAGTGCAAGATTTGGGCGTTGAAGGTCTGTAATTACTATAGAGTCCCCCAAAAAAACTTTTTTGAAAAAACAAAAAATTATTTTAAGACTCATGGAAATTTTTAAGGTTTCAGTCCCCAAAATGTGACCAGGAACGCCTGGAGACACATACAGATGGACACACCTACACGCAAAGACAGAAGAAGAGACAGTTGTGGGGCTACAGTGATTCGATATCAACATGTTCAACAATCTTCTGGTTTGTCAATCAAATATTCATCATTTAAAATGAATTATTACTTCATACCTGTCTATTATTCTTTTACTATATATATATACACACACAAGGATACATCACTAAGTTATTGAAAATAGATAACCTCTTGAATATGCCACAATTTTGATTTGAGAAATGCCTAAATAATCAAGGAATATGACAGAAATAAATCGTGTGTCAAATCTGCATTGATCTCAAAAAGCAATCTTGGGTAATTAAGATTAATGACCTCTCCAAGTGATAACATCTTAATGCATTGAACTCTCTTATAAGAATTCCCCACCCTTGTATTTCCTAATTGTAATTGATGTAATAAATTGTTTCATTTTTAACAACAAATTAGCTTTCCACACTGTCTTTTTGATAATACATATATATGTATGTATAAAAACTTATTTTTAATCTAAAAGTATATTTTTTCTCATTTTTTCACGGTAGTCAAAATCCTAGAAGGCATTTTTCTTATACAAATTTCCATTCATGGCATTAGGGGTTATTTATCATTTTAGTGTCTTAAAGTCTCTGGTAATCTATGCATTTTTTCGTCATTTTTAACATTGAGTGTGTGTGTGATATCATCAACATCAGTTACTTCCCACTGAGATGCTAAAATAGCACTTTGCCACAAAAGGTTCCCTACGTGCTTTACACATTTTTCTTCTTCACACCTTGAGTGGGATTTTTTCACAAGGGAGGTAACTGATTTCTCCAAAGCAGTAGCATTATACGGTGGACAGAAAGTCAGGGTTCAGTTTAACATTATAACTACATGGTGAACTGGAACTCCCTCCAAAAACCTAAAGAAAATACTTTCAAAACTGGCCAATTCTCTGTAGAGAGGAAGGTCGTTGCATTGGTATTTTCACAGATGGTGCAGCATCAATAACTGGAAGACATTCCAGTGTGAAGAAAAAAGCATCCAACAGCGACACATTGTATGATTCATCAGGAATCGTAGGCAGCGAAGAATATGGGACAATCATGGTTCAAAGTCTTGTCTTGTGGCATTAAAGTGGTAAACTTTATCAAAACCTGACCACTGAACTCTCGTATCTTTGCTACGCTTTGTGTAGCGATGGGGACTAAGTATTCAAACTTTTTGCTTCAAGT
The DNA here is from genome assembly GCA_963457665.1 of Thysanoteuthis rhombus. Taxonomy (NCBI): domain Eukaryota; kingdom Metazoa; phylum Mollusca; class Cephalopoda; order Oegopsida; family Thysanoteuthidae; genus Thysanoteuthis; species Thysanoteuthis major. The sequence goes on along the minus strand of OY735219.1, from coordinate 41,136,449 downwards.
ATGGTGGCTTTCACGGGGCAGAATATTACAGCATGTATTCTCACTTCGAGGGGAACTGCCGGCGTTTCTGACGGAATATTATGCTGTCCTTGCTTTATTCATGGGTGATTAAATTTGGCTTGGCAGACTTGCCTATCTTGCAGTTATGTTTAAATTACTAAATTTATCATTGCAGGGAAAAGATTCAAACATGACAATATTGCAGTTTTCAAGAAGAAGAGTCAAAACCACCCCAAGTGTGACTGAACAGGATGAAGGCAATGGTCAAACACAATGTTTTCAATCTTGATTTTTACCTCATCCGCACATTGTAAATGTTGTCAGTATATAAAAGTTGAGCCTGGACAGTTAAAATTTTAGAAAAAAATGATCAGAAAGACAGGGTTCAGTTTAGGGGATATTCGCATTGGAAATCGAACATCAGTCGTTGCAGAGAAAGACACAAATCAGGGTTCAGTATTACATGATGCGTACATTGCAAATTAACTGCCCATCCCTCGGCCAACTCACTCGCTTCCATCAAAAAAGCTCATTTCACTGGAAAATGGAAAAAAACCCTCAAAATACCATTGTCATATTGAATCAAAACAACCCACTTTGCAAAGAAAAACATGTTTTTATAACGATTCCGCCTTTTTTAATTTAATGAATCCAAGATCTATTTTGTTGAGAAAAAGTCAACACTTATGGATCTTATGGGTTAATAATGACTTCAAAATACCCATGGAATTCACCTAAAGATGGAGATGTTCCTCTGGTGTCCACTTACTGATTTCTTTTTTTATCCAATGAATAGGGAAATATCCCCCAAAAGCTTGTACGTTTATGACATAGGAAATGAGAGCAAATAGATCGGCTGAGATACCAAGATGATCTAAGCATAATTATGAACACCGCATATAACAAAAGCTGAAAATGGCCTCCTTAATATTCACCATTACCTTCTCAATTATATAAGCAACAATGGTTTGTTGAGGATTGTCAACTTGCTAGTCCATCAATGTCCATTACGTAGGATGGACCTTCAACCATCTGTAATGGATTAACAGCTTCTATCATGAAGGTAATTTTTTAGGTTATCTTTACCTTGACTGCTGGTCCATCAATGTCCATTATGTAGGATGGACCTTCATCCATTGGTAATAGATAAATAGATTCTATCATGTACATAGATTTTAAGGTTCTCTTTACCTTGACTGATGGTCCCTCAATGTCCATTATGTAGGATAGACCTTCAACCATCGGTAATAGATTAACAACATCTATAAATAAGTCTGTCTATACCTTGGCTGATGGTCTATCTATGTCAATAATACTCGTAGTACTATCTTCAGTTGATAATGGTTCGCCAACTTCTATTATGGAGATGGTTGGTTTTTTTCTCCTTTTGCTGATTGCTGTCCGGTTTTACTGATGGACACTGGACTTTCAACCATTATTGATGCTCCATCAATGTCAATAATACTTGATGTAATATCTTCAGTCGGTAGTGGATCACCAACCTCTATTACAGTGGTCCTTGTTTTTTTTTCTATTTTTGCTGATTGTTGTCTGCTATTACTGACTGATACAAGACTTTCAACCATTATCAATGGTTGTAATGGTCAGCTGGCTTTGGTTCCCATTTTTGCTTATCTTTCTTCCCCTTTTTCAGAAACCTCATGATCAGATACAATATTTTTTCAATTGGGTTTCATTAAATGCATTGAAGAGACAAAAACGTAAGGTTGATAGTTAGAGAAAGGTTTTTGGAATGAGAAGGGGTTTTCTCTGGATATGACATAAGAAGATGTTTGGTTTGTTACAAAGTACTACTACAATGGTGTTTTTGAATCATGGAAAATATGGTCAGCCATATTGGAAAATGTTTTTATGAATTTTATTTCATGTATTCATCTATTATCTTCTTTATCAAATCAAAATGTATCTATGGACATCCCAACAGCAAAAATACATTAAAACTACATATTCAACATTAAAATATACATTAGGTCAAGTGATAAAAATGAATGTAAAACTTAATAAATAGAATTATAAGCTTATCAGTACAGAGAAACATTTATCAGTAGCATTTTTACCCTGAATTCTTATTATTTCAGCTGATGAATACCTAAATTGTGCTGTTTGCTTACAAAATAAAAATGCCTCTATAGATATCCATATACATTTACTTATTCAAAATCAAATTATCATTAATTCAAGTGATAAAAGTGTGTATGTGTTAATCTATTTTCCATCCCAAATGATCTAAATGTGTCTATGTTATTCTTCAAAGTATTCATATTAGTACTATCTATTACATAAGTTGGTAAGCATTGCCAGTATTCCAAAATTCTCTGAGAGAAAAAAATCAATTTTGTGACTTTGTTTTTGTATGAACCTATCTAGTATATTTTGTGTCCTTACAGACTTATGATACACTGTACTTCCATAATTTGTAAAACCATTTAATATCTAGAAGGAGGATTATTTTGTGAATATGCCTCCATTGTATAAAGATCCCATAATTATGGAAAACCCTTCCAAAATCTTTGTCCACAAAGCAAAGCAAAGCAAAGCAATTTATTTTCATGTATATATATAAATATATATATATATATATACATAATGTCTAGGAAGCTTTACAGCTTCAAACACCAAATGTTGAAAAACTTCTTCAAAATTTTTTGTGTCACTTCAGTCATTTATTTCCTAATATCTATCAATGCAATTTATGTAATTTCTTCCGTGTTTTTTCCCCTGTTTTATATACTCTCAGGGATTTTAAAAACAAAAAAGCAGTATTGATCAAATACCACCTCCATTTCAGCTATGATTTTGATATATAGCTCATGTCATACATTCAGTTTGTTAATTTATACAGAGTATTTTGTGTATTATATATGGATATTATTTAATTTTTTGAAACGGTTTATTTATGTAGATTACCCCCAAAATATATTTAATGCTGAGGGATCATTAAGTATAACAACAAATGTGACTCGTTTGTGTCACTTCTATCCATGTTAATATTAAATCCGTTTTGTCACTTTAAATCTCAGACTGCACGCAAACCAACTTATGATATCTTTGAGAATACTGATTACATAGAAAAACTTCTTCGAGTTGATTCTCTACGAACTTATTCAACCGAAGAATTTTACGATTTTTTCCAAGTTGAAAATATAGGATTACTTGTTCCTTACTTTTCTTCTTTCATTTTCATTTTTAATCCATTTAACTGCCAACTTTATTTTATATCTCTTCATTACTTCTCATATGCTTGAGGCTACTGATCAATTATGATAAGAGACATCCTCAAATTATATTTAAATCAAGTCATTAATATTTCACTTCAGGGACTCAATCTTACCTGTCAGGTAGAAAATAAGTATGAGCTGTTGTTGCTGAAAATGAATCAATCAGTGCCATTAGCAAGTCACCAAGACAATAAAATAAGTGAAATAATTAGGTGCATAATCAAATTATTAAGCTAAAAGATTAATTTTGATAAAGACTTTTGTATGAAGTGCAACCCAAAAGTTTCAGGAATTTGATCATTACTGGGAAATAACTCACCATAGCTCATAGTTCCTACTGTCATCTTCAAAGTAGTCCCTTTGGACTTGTATACTGTGATTCCACAATTCCATCTATCTCTGGAAGGCTTCAAGCATGATGGTTTTGAGAGGACCTCCAACGATTCTGTCTGGGTCTCGTCATTGAAGTCAAAACGATGCTCTTCCAGTTTGAATTTCTGCTTGGAATACTGGAAAAAGTTACAGGGGGCGACGTCAGGTGAATAAGGTTAGTGGGGAATGTCCATCACGTTATTGGAAGTTAGGAACTGCTGGACAACTCAGCAGTCTTGGTACAAATTTTGCAGTAATGAATAACCCATCTGACAAAATGCATTGAACACTCCCATAAGACAGTTCTACGATATCACAAACATTGTGAAGAGTTCATCTCAATCTGCAAGGAGAGCATGGTGCACTTTTTTTTCCTGTCTAGTGTTGTGCTTGTCGATGGCCGTCTAGAAAAGGTCATTGTCTTTGACAGACCTTTGTTCTTCCTTTGCTTGGGAATATGGTATTGTCACCAAAGACATCCTGAAGCAACCATGTTTCTGCAGCTGTCTTGTTAATATTGAAGTAGAATTTAATGCAGTTTATTTGTTCTAGGACACCCACCATTACAAAACCACTGAACCACCAAAATAAGATGTTACAAGAATAAGTGTAACCCAGCAGCACGCCTACTCATGCACACAGCTATTGACACACTGGTGATCAAAGGGTATTGCTAGATCCACCCAGCGGCAGAAGGCTGAATTGCACACAGTTTGCTCCCATCGTTTGAATATCCAGAACTTTTGGATAGCATTTTTATTTATCTTCATTTTCTCTCTGATACTGATTCTCTTCTTTGCTCATCTTTTCTTTTACACAAGTGAAGACAATAAACAATTCTCTAATAACCTAAATAAGGAAATGAGACCTGATAAGATTCATTGACAAGTGCTTAAAGAATCTGCAGGTTTTATATTTTCTTCTCTACTGTATATTTAGGAAATTTTCAGACCAGGGTGAACTTCCAGAAATATGGAAAACAGCGAATGTCACACCTTGTTTTAAAAAGTTGACAAAACCGTCACTGATTATTATTGACTGGTGAGTTTCACTTCGCAAGAGTGACAAATTTATATGGAAAGAAATTGTTAAATTCATTGAGAATAATGCTATTATATGTGATGAACAACATGGCTTTAGAAGAGGAAGATCTTGTCTAATGAATCGTTCCTTTTTATGTGTTATTCTTCAACTTAAAAGAAAGCCTTTTTCATCATCATGGACTGATTTACAAACTGCAAAGATATGGCATAGATGGTAAACTAACTCACTGGCTGGAAGACTTTCTACAGGGTAGGAAACAGAGACTCTGTGGAAATGGTTCTAAAGCTGACTGGAGCTGTGTAGGTTGGGATTTGCCTCAGGGGTCAGTGCTAGGACCAGTTCTATTTTTATTATTTGTTAATGATCTACTGGGTACAATATGTATAACTTGTAAAATTTTTGTAGATGATACCAAATTGTACCATCCAATCTTGTTGTGGGTTGACTAAGTAAGAGTGCAATAAAATTAATGTTATCGTCAAAAAAATGGTTATTAGCTTTTAATGATGATAAATCTGATGATGATACATACAGGGAATAGAAATCCATGTTATGATTACTGCATGAATGAAAATATACTGGATGATGATTTTTTGTGTGTGTGTGGGGGGGGTTCTAATTTTGATTGTAGTTGACTCCATTAAGATAGGATCTATTATATGGCATCAGAAAGTTCTTACAGATAAAATTAGGTGCATGCTTATTGCTGCTTTGAAGTAAGCATGGTTGTTATCATTCAGCTATGAGGGGAAAGGGAAGGGATTTATAAGCTAGCTAGAGGGAGACAAATTACAGAGGGGTAAATAACAGAGTTTTCTTGTGCAAAAATACTACAATATTTATGTACATGAGTTTTAAACAAATAAGAGGAATAAATCTTTTTAATGTACACTAAATGTAAAGTCTTTTCAATGTGTAAATTGAAATCTGCTATCAAGGTAATCGACTTTTGAGTCGTTGAGTTGTTATATACACATGTTGTTCATGGAAATTTTGCCGGACTGTTCTGTTATCACTTGGCTTTCGCTGAATAAATGGGGGGTTTTGTTTTTTTAGAAGTTTAGGCCTTTTTCTGGGAATTTTCATCATTTATAGTAAAAGGAGATAATTTCCAGAAAAAAAACTTGTTCATTTTGCTTATTTTGGCAATTTTACGAAAAATGTTTAGCCTGTGGCGAATTCTCAGGTGTGTTTCTGTTTCCAAATTTAGTTATTGTCTTTTCAGTTAAATAGACAAATGAGAGAAGGTAAATGAGAGAGAAAGAAAGTGTGTGTGTGTGTGTATTTGGAGTATGTTAAACAAAGTTATATCTTTATTCTAATAAAACCTTTTTTATATATACATATATATGTACATATATGTATATCTTTTATTAAATTGGTATCACTACAGTTTGATGCAACTTGGAAATTAAAATGTTTTTCTTTTGGTAGCAGTCAAATAGTTGTTGTTGTCATTATAGTTGTTTACAAGGAAAAGCACAACTAATAGTGATTAAAGGAGATAGATCGAGCTTGACACATTAAGCTATAGAAGCTGCCAAGAGAAAAGAACTGACGAATTAATCTTTAATTTTATCAATAATGAACTTCCTGTTTCAAAAGGAGACTGATTGCCGTATAATCATTCTAAAATAGATGCCACTTAAAGCTGGTTTTGTAAAATACCTCATAAGGGAAAGGACTTTGGAGAACATGCTTCTATTATACTTACAGAGAAGGCTTTTTCACTTGATACAGTTTTCTATATTGCAGAAGTGCTTTTGAAGATGCCGATTAAAAATACAGCAAAATGCATCAAGATATAAAAGCCTTATCTTTATGATGATAAAAATTTTTTGAGATGTAACACATCTTCCTCTCAATCTTTCACTTCAACATTGTCAAATTACAACTGCCATTCTGTTGGATTAACTCACATCCACACAACAAACATATATAAGTATCTATATACAGTATCAACTTTGAATTAGTATATCCCTACCAATTTTTTATAAAAAGTTAATTTTCATCTGAAACAAACATACCGGAATTTTACTGTTTCTAGTGGAGCTTTATACAATCAAAATGGATATTATCAGGTACCATTTATTACAAAACTGTACAGTATTGAAACTCTGAAATAGAAAATATGAATGTGTAGCTGCCCCAAAATAAGTACACCCTACAAAAAAAGTTATTTGAAGTCAGTTTTAGTATGGCCACCTCTATATACTACTGCTGCTTGTAGTCTTGATAACAGTGACCTGACTAGATTTGCACAAACAGTCACTGGAATGTTTTTCTTCTCTGACAGTTTTTCAATTCTGTCTTGTTGGATGGTCGTCATTTTTCTACTTTCCATTTAAGTACATTTCACAAGTAATCTATTGAATTTAAATCCAGTTACATGCTAGGTTAATCAAGCACTTTTACCTTTTGCTTTGTCAGGAACTCTTGTTTTCTTAGCAGGATGTTTTGGATCATTGTCATTCTGGAACATAGCTCTTCTTCTCAAGTTTTCGAGTGAAGACAACAGGTTATCTTCAATATATTGATGTAACCTCCAGCATTCATGATCCCATCAATGAAATAAAGCTCATGTGTGCCATCAGGGCTTGTATAACCCCAGAACATGATGTTTCAACCATTATGCTTACATATTGTTACCAAACACTTTCCATTGTACATCTTGCCATGATAACGCCATAAGACCAAAATAGGTCACTTTTGTCTCATCTGACCATAGTATGTTGTCCCGCAACTTTGAACTTATATTGTTATTCCCCTGTGCAAACTTTAAATGAGCTTGTTTATGTCTTGATGACAGTAAAGGTTTCCTGCACACTTATAAGCCTACCTTGTTCAGGGCACATTTGATTGATGTAATCAAAACATTTATGACACACACTTTTTTTACTTCATTAGCAACATCCACAGCCAATTTTCTTGGGTCTTCATCAACCAATCTCTGGATATAACAAACAGACATTTGGGTCAGCTTGCATGGTTGACTTAATCACTTCTGTATGCCTCAAACTTTTCCCCTTTTTGTGCAATTTTGCACAATTTTGCCACAGTATTTTTGCTTAGCATCGGCATTGTAGCTATCAATGGGTAGCCATTGTTCTGTTTGTACAAAATAATAATGTGTCCCTTCAAATCAGGAGACAGTTCTTTTAAATGTGTGGCCATTTTTTAAATGAATGTATGCATGGTGAAAACTATTTCTTTATAAGAACTATTTGAACATTTTGTGCTCTATTTATATTCAAATTTATTTCAAGATAAATCCCCTGCAAGAAAGAAAAATGATTTGAAAATACGCTTACTATATAAAATGAAATAAGCACTTTTTGTAGGCGTGTACTTATATATGTATATATGTGTAAAAAAGAGACATACATAAGGAACAAGAAAACCCCACTTGTCCTAAAAAGAATGGTATACAACCAATGTATCCTTCTGATAGTAAAATATGTAGCAGAAATGTGGAACCTAACCAAGAGACAGACCAGCAGACCGAGAAGCATGCAACGTTCACATGAGAGAATCATGCTCAATCTCACATGGAGAGATTGTAAGACGGTGCAGTATATCAGAGAAAGGACAGGAGTCCAAGACATCATAGAAACTGTTAGAAAACTCAAATGACAATGGGCTGGACATATTGTAAGAATGGCAGACAATTGCTAGACATCACGTCTCACAACGTGGATCCCCAGAGATCATGTGCGAGGCTGTGGCCAACAGAAAGTAAGATGGCGTGATGGGCTAGATAAATTCAGAAAGTACTGTCTCCGCAACACTCTTGATAGAAGGGTCTGGCAAATCTTGGAGGTCTATGTCCAATGACAGACTGATGATGATGATGATGATGATGATGATGATGGTGGTGGTGGTGGTGGTGGTGGTGGTGATGATGATGCAGCATATTTGTTATAAGCCTTTTTGTATTTACTGTCTGAAATCCTAAGATCAGTCTATCATTATTCCACCATCTTGGTTTCTTCTGTACATTTTGGATGATGTTGCTGTTTTTTTTCCTATTCAGCTACTAGAAAAAAAATTGATGCTGCCTACAGAAATCTTTAACACATAGATCAAGAACCATCAATTGTCGGAATGCCCCACTACTGAATAAATTATATTTATTAGTAAAGTTAAAGAATGTGGAATTGTTTATATATATTGAGCATTCACATCTGTTGGCCAAATTTGTTTTTTTCCAGAGCTGTCAATATCAATTTTCAAACTAATACCTTATACAGTAGTTTACTATTGATTACTATATTAGTCAGTGGTTTTTCTTACCTCTGACTTTGAAATAGTTTGAAATTAAGTTATCCCCCCCCTTTTACATTTATATGATCCCATGCATGTTATTGTCTGTAGAAGTTTTGAAGTGTAGTGTTTTTCTGGGAAAATTAACACTAAGTGTTGAAAGAGAAAGTAAAACAAAGTGGAGTTGGCTTTCTCATCAATAAGAACCTGAAAGACAATGTAACTGGCTTCAAAGCCGTCTCTGACCGGGTAGCTAGCGTCACCATACAACTTTCAAAGCGATACAAACTCAATATAATCCAAGTCTACGCTCCCACTTCACAATCAACCCAACAAGAAATAGACAACTTCTATGATGACTTGAACTCCCTACTCCAAGGCACCAGAAAACACTTCAATGTTATCATGGGAGACTTCAACGCACAAGTAGGACAAGGAAATGAACATTGCGTCGGCAAATTTGGATACAAAATACGCAACGAGAGAGGAGAAGATCTTGTAAACTTTGCGACGGCTAATGGATTCAAAATCATGAACACCTTCTTCAAGAAGGGACCCAGTAGGAAATGGACTTGGAGGAGCCCCAATCACGAAACAAGAAACGAAATAGATTACATCCTAACGGACAAAAACGATATCGTCAAGGACATCCAAGTCCTAAATCAAGTCAATGTAGGCAGCGACCACAGAATGGTACGATGTAAAGTACAAATAAACACCAATAAAGAACGCAGGAAAATGTTCCATACAAAACCGCAGCCTCTAAACATACCAAAAGAGCACGTTCAATCTTTCAAGCTCGAATTGAAGAACAGATTCAGAATTCTTACTGAACAAGACAGCACCAACATCAACGAACTAAGCAGCAAAATGACAACGTCAATAATTGAAGTAGCCTCTACATTCAAGCCAATGGGCAAACAACCCATTAGCAAAATCTCGGATGAGACTAAAAATCTCATGGAAAAACGCAGAAACCTCAAGCCACCGACAACAACGAGGGAGAAAATTGAAGAGGCTGAACTAAACAAATTAATCAAGAAGAAACGAAGAGAAGACAGAAGGAGATACACAACGGCAGTCATTGAATCAACTCTTGAAAAAGGTCGGGGCTTCAAAGCTATAAACAAACTCCTCAACTCGGGACGAAGGCAAATAACTAGCATACTCGAGGAAAATGGAAACCTAACAACAGACAGAGACAGGATTGTCGAACGCGCCAAAGAATTCTACCAAAAACTTTATTCGTCCAAACAAGGACTGCAAAACAATGAGCAAGATACGCAAGACACGGGCAAACAACTAGAGGACTTCCCAAAAGTAACCCCGTGGGAGGTGAAGGAAGCCATTAAACAGACAAAGAAAGGAACTGCCCCTGGACCAGACAACATCACCATCGACCTACTCCGAAAAGCAGGTAAAACCATCAATAGGAAACTGGCCGTCCTCTTCAACCTGTGTCTAAAACACAGTAAAGTCCCAGACGATTGGAATACTGCTATAATAATGCTATTATATAAAAAAGGAAACCCGAAAGACCTCAACAACTATAGGCCTATAAGCCTACTCAACTGTGTATATAAACTTTTCACAAAGATCATCACCAACCGAATCACAAAAACACTCGATGAAAACCAGCCACGTGAACAGGCTGGCTTTAGAAGAAGCTACTCGACCATGGACCACCTGCACTCGATAAATCAACTGAAAGAAAAAGCAGCAGAATATAGACTACCACTTGCCGTAGCATTTATCGACTTCAAAAAGGCGTTCGACTCAGTAGAAATCCCTAAGGTCATGGAGGCCATCAGTCGGCAAGGTGTAGATCCAGTATATGTTGAAGTGTTGAAACATATATACAATCACGGCAGCTCATTTATCAGGCTACATAAAGACTCGGACCCCTTCCAGCTCCAGAAAGGAGTAAGACAAGGTGATACCAGCTCACCTAAACTCTTCACAGCCTGCCTCGAGATGATCTTCAGAAGGCTAGACTGGGAGAGTAAAGGAATTAAAATAGACGGCGAGTATCTGAGCAACCTCAGATTCGCAGACGACATAGCCCTTTTTGCAGAGAACCTACACGACCTCCAACTAATGATAGATGAACTAAATGAGGAGAGCAAAAAAGTCGGCCTGCACATGAACTTCAGCAAGACGAAGATCATGTGCAACAACCACATTGGAGATAAGAACACTAAGATCGAAATCGAGGACACAGAACTCGAGAAAGTAGACCACTACATCTACCTAGGGCAACGAATCTCCATGAGACCCTCAAAAGAAGAAGAAATCAAGCGAAGAATCACACTAGGATGGCAAGCCTTTGGCAGAGCTAGCTCAACCTTCAAAAATAATAAGATCCCATTAATCCTAAAGAGAAGGGTGTATAACCAATGCATCCTCCCAATAGTCACTTATGGAGCTGAAACATGGAACTTAACCAAGAAACAGACCCGTAAGCTGAGAACCATGCAACGTGCACATGAAAGAATAATGCTGGGCCTCACATGGAGAGACCACAAAACAGCACAACACATCCGGGAAAAGACAAGAGTTAGAGACATCATAGAAGCCATAAAAAATCTCAAATGGCGGTGGGCTGGCCATGTTGCAAGAATGGCTGACAATCGATGGACATCACGACTCACAACATGGATTCCCCGAGACCATATGCGCAACCGAGGCCGGCAAAATATTAGATGGAGAGATGAACTAGACAGGTTCAGGAAGTACTGGCTCCGTGACGCCCATGATAGAGAAGTGTGGCAAATCCTGGGGAAGGTCTATGTCCAACGACGGACGCTAAAAGACTGATGATGATGATGATGATGATGTTGATAGCAGATGTGAAACAGTAGCAACATCTGACATCTTACTTCTCAAACATAATGTCTCTCACTATATAAACAAGGAAACATGGTCATGTGTACATGTGTGCCTTTGAGCATGGGGAGTGTCAATCCAGCTGTGACTACTGTCACAGAAAGAATGTTTGTATCCAAGGCTGGCAAATAGGAGCATCCATGTGTTAAGTAAATCAAAAAAAATTATGTCAAGCCAGGGTGTTTCCCTCCAGGAGTATTTTGTTGTGTTTCAAAAGCTAAGATTTCAAATTTTTTGTGGCTTATGAATTTACACTAACAACAACGGGTTGTACAAAATATTACTTTAGCATGTAATTGTAATTATTTGAAAGCAAACCAAAACTGTCAGCATAGGTTTCTGCAGTTTTTATGCGAGTCCAACTAACTGGTTATTCATCACATGTACAGGATGCTCCAATGTAATCAAGGGGCTGAAAATTTTTAAATTTACTTATTATGTTAAGAAAAAACATTTTGTTTTGTTTCATTTCAGAAATTCCTGCCATAAATTTGTTTTTAGTGGTGGGTTCAATTTGCAATCTATGTGTATGCTAAACTAGTCCCTTAGTTTGTGTCATGCTTGTTTTTTGAAAATTCAGATTTCTCTAGTGATAATTTTCCAACAGAAGGTAAGAAAAGTAACTTATTCATCAATCACTACTTTTTCTAATTTTTAATGGATCACCTCCGATGCTGCCCAAAGACGTTGGTCATGTGACAATTTCTATTGAATGACTAACCAGACCTGCTTTGGTACCCGCTCATTTTTATTGGCCATTCCTGTGTTACTCATATAAACAAGAGTCAAATGATGTGGCAACCTGCTGGTTGAATTTGAAATTACAGATTTGCTTAAGAATTTAATTAATTTAATTTCTAAATACTGTATGAAGATATCAAACTGTTGCAAACTTTTGACAGTATTAGTGATTTTCTAACAGAGGCAAAACAAATTTAAAAAGAAAAACTCAGTCAAATTCAAATAAAAGTAGAGATTACAGGAAAATTATTTGACAACAATTATATCTTCCTCCAAGCAAGGCTTGCAAAACAAAGAACAAGATGTGCAAGACATGGGTCACCACTTTGAAGAATTTCCAGAGGTTACTCCACAGGAGGTGGAGCAAGTCATTAAACACCATCAGTATTGACCTACTCAGAAAAGCTGGTAAAGTCATCACTGGGAAACAAGCCCAATAATTCAATGAATGCTTCAAACAGAGTCAAGCCCCAGAAAAATGGAATGCTGCCATATAAAAAAGTGAACCCAAAAGATCTAGCCAACTACAGTCCAATTAGCCTTCTCGGCCCCTGGAATAAACTTTTTATCAAAGTGATAACTAACCAAATCACCAATACGCCAGATGAAAACTAATCATGGGAACAACCTCTTTTTAGAAGGAGTTACTCGACCATTGACCATTTCCATTCTGTAAATGAATTCAAAGAGAAAACAAAAAAACAAACAAATTGCAACTCTCTGTAGCATTAATTTACTTTAAGAAGGTCTTCAACTCAGTAGAAATCCTCAATGTCATTGATGCAATCATACAACAAGGTGTAGACTATATATAAGTCAGAGTTTTGCAAGACTCAGTTCCTTCAACAGGCTATAAAAAACTTTGAGTCCTTCCCACTCAAAAGTTAAAAAAGACAACATCAGCTCACTCAAACTCTCTACAGCTTACCTTGAAATGGTCTTCCAAAACTTAGACTGGATAAACAAGGGAACCAATACTCGTTTATGAAAATATAAATAGTGTTTGTTGTTAGAATGTATCAAATATTTTTTGCACTCACTCTATTTGGTTCAACTTTTTGTGCTAGAGCTTTATACACAGTGTTCTAAGTGATGGATTTAGTATTATCACTACATTTCATTTGCAACTGCTATGTACATACTTTCCTAATAATTTTACTTCCATTCCTAAAACGTAAAATTAACATAAGAATTTTAAAGTTAGTTTAATACTACTAAAACTTCAGGAGCTATTTATATCAGTGCTTGATTGGCTAATTGATTCGACTGAGCAAAGCATATGTGCCACTTCCTTCAAGCATTGTCTCTATCTATAATTTGTACTTGAACACATAGACAAGTCCGACCATATCATGCACTGTGATATACAATCTTTATTTGCCGAGTAATTTGCTAAAATATTTGAGTGAAGTAATCATCTGTCATATAACTGAAATTGCTGCTAAGGACCTCTGGTTGAAGAGTTTTTGACCCAAGATTAAGTTTATTCAATTTCTTATAGAGGAAACTGGTAGAAAGGTCTCATCATAGAATTCATGAGCAAAACTTTTTCATTAAAATTGTACTCTGAGAATCATGACTTAAAAGCTGGAATAAGTTATTCTGCTTGTTCTAACCTACATTTGAATGTTACACTTTCAGTAATAACATAAGGGAAAGCTTATACAGTTTAATAAGAAGGTGGGAAGGAAGAGGGCTGAAAAGAGAGGTAGTTTAATCAGAGGGTAGAGAGGGAGAGGAGAAAAAGTTAGGTAGTTTACTGAAGGGTAGGAAGATTTTTGCATATGAAACTAATCCAATTTAGTATAACATTTTGATAAAACATAGGTAGGCAATGAAAATAGGAAGGGATGAAGATGAAAATAAACCGATACAGGGAAAAGGTGAGAGAATAGCAGAGATATAAGGTAGCGGATAATCTTTATGGTGAACACCTGTGGAATTTCCATGGGTTCAGGTAGTGATCATTATTTCAAATCCTTCACGTATCAAATTTCAAGAGATTTTCTCACCAGATTAGAGATAACTGTTCACTCTACTTTCAAGATATGTAGAATTTTCAGGTTTCAGAGAAAGGATAAATGAGGAATCAGAAACTGAACACAGAATTGGAATTCAGAGATATGAAATGAGTGAAGATGATCCAAGATCATGCATCTAGAAACTATCAAATCAAATTCTATTGATCCATCAACAATATGCATGTGATTGCTATGTAGAAAAAGTAAATCACACAAAATTTCACCAAATCTCATTATTAGGAGGGGCATTATACAAAACTAAAATTCCACGAGAAAAATGAACTAGTGTGGTTTGTCAGTCAATAGAAACTGTCCCATCTTTTGACAGTATGCCATGTTGGGGGCGATCAGTTAAAAAATTGGAATAAGAGATGATCAATGAATAAGTTACTTCTCTTGCCCTAAAAAGTCTGAATTTTCAAAAAACAAGCAGGTACAAACAAGTGAACAATCTAGCATAAACCCACATTGAAATCCCCCCCCATGAAAACGTTTTTTTCTAGATATAATGATGAATAATTATTAAAATTTTTTTATCCCTCTAGCTCCATTGGTGTGGCCTGTACATACATGCATGCATACCAGCCAGACGAGGTTGAAAATCAAAAAGATCTAGTTAATCACTCAATAGAAACTGCTAGGCGACCAATGTCTTTCGGTAGTATAGTATTTTGGGGATCATCAATTAAAAAAATTGGAATTATTGTTGAGTTATCAGTGATGATGATGATGATGATGATGATGATGATGATGATGATGATGATGATGATGATGATGATGATGATGGTGATGGTGGTGGTGGTGGTGGTGGTGGTGGTGATGATGATGATGATGATGAATAATACTAATCATCAATAGTGGTAGTTATGATAATAATGATAAAAATGATAGTAGTAGTAGTAGCAGCAGTAGTAGTTATGAGAATGATTGATATTGACCTCCAAATACAAGTCCTAGAGGTCTTGATGTTCTAGCACACCATGAGAGCAAGTGGATGATAAGGCTAAAAACTCACAAACTAAATTGCTTAAATTATCATTTTAGCAAACTGCTTCATATTCACCGTAAACTCTTCGGTAATTGCTTACCAAAGATTTTAAAATACGCCACATTTTTTGTAACATTATTGTAAGACTTTCAAGTTTTGTTTTCCTTGACAGAACTCACATTTCACCTTTTCAACATTTTAAAAAATCATTTAAAAAAAGCACTGTATCATTGGAACTTTGATGTGTGACGTTTTAATTCTATTTTGTTATTTCTAGGTAGAATGCACTATTATTATTTTTAGAGTTGTTTTACATTTGAATTTGGAGTGACGAAGATATTCAATATATGTAAAAAGTTTCAGTTTTGTTATATTATATCATTTAAAAAAAATTAGAAACAGTCTTGTTTTAATTCTTTAAAAAAAAACAATTATGGTAGTAGTAGTATTGAATAAGGCCTTAGAGATGGCCTTTTGCACCTGGTTCCAACATATGTTGATTGTCTTGGATCTTGTTCAGCAATCTGATAATGATAATAATAGAAATAAATTTACTTCTCTCAGTTTTTGTTGGACGGTGATCACTAAAATAAACTTTAAGTGTGAATGCCACTGGACACAAATGAGGAGACTAATTCAGTTCAAACCAGCCAGACTAGCTTAAGACCGAAGAAACCTATTTTGACTGTTTGGGTGGTAGTTCAGTTGACATCCCATAGATTACATTCTCATCATTCATCTGACAATGCTACTCTTCTACCTGTCTACCTTTTAGGAACCATCAACCAGAACTGTCAACATCAACATAGGTTTTCTTCAGTCTTTAAGTGGCTCAATGCATGTGTCGCACATATCAATTGAACTGGAGATCTGAAAATTTAAATATATATTCCTTATTACGTTTAGAAAAAATCTTTTTTTAACAACCCCTCCACTGGTTTTTACTGGATGATTCAATTTACAAAGTAGTTTATGCTAAATTGGTCCTTTAGGTTGTGTCCAGCAATGTTCATGCTTTTTTTTTCCTTTTTTTTTTTAAAATCTGGACTTTTATTTTGGTTATCATCACCTACAAAAAGCAAGAGAAGTAACTTATTAAATGATCACTCTTTTTTTCCTATTCTTTAATTGATCACCCCCACAGCATGCAGCCCAAATGATGTTGTTCACATGACAGTTTCTATTGAGTGACTAACCAGATCTAACAGGGGAACAATGGGAATATCAGATCATAGAAATACCAAATACTAGCATGACGACAGATATTTCATGATTAGTTCTTTTTTAAAAATAAATCAACGATTTATGATTTTTATTTGAAGTACACTCTGCTCTCTTTCATCCCCCCCTCCTGCCATTAACGAAGACAGGAGGTGAATGCTACAATGCAAGTAGCATCCGAATCCTAGAATTCTATGTTAACAAATACCTCATCCAATACACACCACGTTCTGTTTTTTTGTAGCTCTCTTTTTGTGCTAATGGTGATTCTACTGTTACTGCAGGTAGCTTTATCCAAGCCACACCTTCATCATTACCCAACCCAAGCAGAACTGATAACTTATCCTGATGTAACCAACACTGTTACTGTTGGCTATGTTAAGATGACACAGAACACTGCAAAACTGCTACTTGCCTACACATCTTGACCCAAGCTAACTTGTCAATATGAAGCCTTGTGAGGTTGACCTAACCTAACCTGTTACTGTGAGAAGAGTTAGGATAACCTAACCTGCATTATTACCACTTACTGTGTTAAGTTAACCTGGACCTCACTAATTCATTCTATTCTATCAAATATTTTATATTGAAGTGTTGAGAAGGCATCACAAGACTGATCTTACCAACATTCCAAGGGAAATTATGAATCACCACTACTCATGCACGCTGTGTTGAGGGTGATCAATTAAAAAGTTGGAAAAAGGGGGTAACAAATAGATCAGTTACTTCTCTTGCCTTCAGTTGGGCTGTGATCACTAAAAACAAGCGGGTACAAACTATAGACTGATTTAACATAAACTTACTTTGCATATTGTACCTCTACTAACAACTTTTTTTGGCTGGGAATTTGCAAAAATCAAAAAATGGACATCTTCCCGTCTCACTGAGAGGAGTGTGTGTGCCAAATCTCAAGTTTCTACTATGAGCTGTAAGTCCAGATAGATACATAGATAGATACTTATAAATGTCAGAACATGAATCACCTAAACCCAGCAACAGTGATTAAACCAGTCTGTTGTGGGAAGTGCTGATTAATTATTATTCCCTGTCGGGTCATATCTGCATAATATGAGTTATCAGTGTTAAGTAGAGATGACGTAAAAATGTTCTTGCCTCACACCAATCAAGCCTGCTACTTGCAGAGTTTTAGGCATGGATAGAATGGCTATTTATATCTGACAGAGCATCTTACAATATTAATGCAACAAGTTCTTTTGATTCTCTATTTACTGATTCACCACTGTATTATGCAACTTGCCTGTTCTTCGGTAATACAGCTTATTTAATATATAAAAACTTGGGTGTCTGTGAATGCACGGATAAATTCTCAATTCTATGTACCTGTGTGTGCTAAAGATAAGCTGGCCTGAAATTTTTAAAAAAATCCATAAACAAAGAAGAGAGAGAGAGAGAGAGAGAGGAGAGAGAGAGAGAGAGGAGAGAGAGAGTACTTTTTAGTAG